>CM057225.1:4720346-5920346 GCA_029891385.1 Erythroxylum novogranatense | reverse complement strand
TTTGCCGTTGGTCGAATTTGTCTATAACAATTCGTACCAATCGAGCATTCAGATGGCTCCTTATGAAGCCCTATATGGCAGGAGGTGTAGAACTCCGATATGTTGGGATGAAGAAGGTGAGAGGAAGCTAGTAGGACCCGAATTGGTTCAGATGACAGTGGATAAGATTGATTTGATTAAGCAGCGACTTAAGGCAGCACAGGACAGAATGAAAAGTTATACAGATGCTCACAGAAAAGAAATGGAGTATGCAGTAGGTGACAAAGTGTTCCTTAAGACCTCTCCATGGAAAGGGGTCATGAGGTTTGGTAAGAAAGGCAAGTTGAGTCCTCGTTATGTAGGTCCGTATGAGATTCTAGAGAGGATCGGGCCGTTAGCTTACAGGTTGGCATTGCCTCCAGAATTATCTCAGATCCATGATGTATTTCATGTTTCCATGTTGAGGAGGTACAGATCAGATCCTTCTCACATTATTCAGACCTCAGAGGTTCAACTTGAGTGATGATTTGAACTATGAGGAGATGCCGGTGAAAATTCGGATAGCAAGGAGAAGGTCCTCGTAAACAAGACTATTCGGTTGGTTAAAGTCCCGTGGAGGAACCATGCATTGAAGAGGCGTGGGAACCATTGGATGCAATGAAGGAGAAGTATCCACACCTCTTCAATGAGTCAGGTAAGAATTTCGAGGACGAAATTTCTTAAGGGGGGAGAAATATTAGCCCCGAAATTATTTATTTATTTATTTAATTAAGCATGATTAGACTAATTAAGAAATTGAGTTAGCATGAATTAAATATGATAGCATTAAATAGCATATGGCATTAATTAGCATGTAGTAACATAAATGAGATAGGTGGTGAATAAATGAAATTTAATATGTTGGTTGGTAGTTAGGTTAAGAATTAATGGAATTAAATGTGTTAGTTGGGCTTGAATGAAGTAGGAAAGAAAAGAGGAATGAGTTGGGCTTAAAAGAACAAATGGGCTTAAGTAGGAAAGTATAAGAAGGAAAGGAAGATGAAGGAGGAGTAAATGGGCCTAAAAAGGATAATGGGCTTAAGTGAAGTGAGTAGGAGTTTAAAAGAAGAAGAAAAGAAGTAGGTTAGTAGAAGAGAAGAGGAGAGGAACGAAAATTAGAGAAAGGAGAGAGGAGGTTACGGTGAAGAGAAAAGGAGGAGAAGAAAGAAGAAAGTTTATGATTTTCCAAGAGATTCAAATGGGTTTTTGAAGAAAGTGCAAGAAGAAAAAGTGTGGAGGAAGGTTCAAGCTACACTTTAAGCTAAGAAACCCTTTGGTTTAGTCAAGATTCAAGGTAAGTTATGTTTTCAAGGTTAAGCTTTTGTTGGTTTTGTGGTTTAGATAGCTTAGAAATGAAGTGGGTTTAGTGATTCTAGGGTTGATTTCATGATTAAGGTTCAGTAGGTTTTCAATTTTAGAAACCCTAAATGATGTGAGGTTCTTTTCTTGCCATGAATGAAGGAGGACAAGAAAGAAGAGGAGAACAAGAAGAGGAGCTTCCTTAGGCAAGCTTAAGCAAGGATATAAGGTGGGTTTCATTTTTATCTTTATGCTAGTAAGTGTTGAATGCTACTTTAACTAATGAATTTAATGATTTGTGACTATTTGAGATAAGCATTGATTGTGCCTTAATTATGTATGTAAATGGTGTATGATTGCCATTAAATGAGCATTTTAATAGTATATGTCATTGCCTTGTTATTGCTTAAAATTGCCATGAATTGAATGAGCATGAATGAGAATCATGAAATGTGAGCTAAGCATGAAATGTAGCATTTTCAAGAAAATCAGCTTTATGGATGCATGAAAATCCATTTTCAGAAAATCATCGATGGACAAGACAAGTCCAGTTTTATGCATGAAATTCAGTGTTATGTGGGTTAGTTAAGTCCACCAAGAGAGTCACGTGCACGTAGACCAAGAAAGCCTTCGCCAGGCTGCCTGATCGTGGCATAGGATGTTCCTTTTGGACTCCTCAAAGATATGACTACAGTTGTGTAGCTCATCAAGAACTCCGTGGACTTTTCAAACCATCAGCCTATGTGATTATGTGTTAGCATATGTTAGCAAGAATGATGAATGCATGAATCATGAAATTTTGTTGTTAGCTTGATGAATTTGTGAAATGCAAGTTGTAAGATTTGTTAATAAGAATATTGCAAACAGTATGAGTAATGAATAGATTCAGCTTAGTAGTATAAATATAAACGTGTTACCCACGAGCGAAAGCTCACCCCCCACTTCCGTCCCATCTCCAGTGAAGATCTGGATCTCAAGAATGAGCTCAAGGCATACCCAAGATCTTAGTGTTTTGCCCATGTATTTCATGTTTTGTAATCAATGCTTTAGGTTGCATTTTGAGAAAACAGATGTATTTTGATTTGAATTGTAATAGGCTTGAAATGCCTACTAAATCATTGTAAAAACATTGTTTTGATATAAATGAAATGCATGAATTATGATTTATCATGATCTCCCAAAGCCATTTACTATCATGTTTAAGCATAGTTTCCAAAGTTGTATGAAATTGCTTTGGAATTCATGTGAGTAGATGAATGATGTAAGTTTAAGTGAGATTATAGCATGTTGAGAGTGGAGTGGATGAGTTGAGAGGTTTAGAAGTGTTTATGGTGTTTGGAATAAGTCAAGAGAGAGTGTAGAGGGTTAGGTTTTGAGTTCATAATAGATATAAGTCGAGTTATTGGACCCATAAGTCGACTTGTGAAGCTTTTGAATAATAAGTTGACTTGTCAGTTAGATAAGTCGACTTGTTTGTCTCGATAAGTCGACTTGTGAAGCTTTTGAATAATAAGTCGACTTGTCAGTTAGATAAGTCGACTTGTTTGTCTCGATAAGTCGACTTGTTGGTTATAAGTCGACTTGTTCGTCTCGATAAGTCGACTTGTTGGTTATAAGTCGAGTTGTTTGTCTCGATAAGTCGACTTGTTTATCAGACAAGTCGACTTGTTCTACAGATCCATAGATAAGAGTGTTATTTTAGGGATTGTCGAGAGCAGTCAGGGTCCAGGCCTTAGTCAGTGTATGCTCACCACCAAAGTGAGTCAAATAGAGTGTGTCAAGTTAGGGTCTTAGCAAGGCAAGTGTCTCGGGAATGAGCTCCACCAGGGACCACCTCCCGGGACAGTTGGGTCTCGGATCCAACATCTATAGTAAGTTATATGCAGGTTGGGTAACGGGATCCAACAGTTGGGGTCCGGTCTCCGGGTCGGGGCCCGACAGGTAGGTGCTGCCAAATTGAGATAAGTACTCCTAGTGAATGTATGAATGATATAGGGACTGATTTTGTGTCCAATTAAGATGCTTATGGTAGTAGAATTTGAATTGGCATGATAGGAAGTGTAAGTTGAAGATGAAAGCTGGAAAATGGATTTTGACCCACTGTTCTGATTTGAGCATAACTCATTATGTGGTTGTGCAATTGAGGCAAGGTTTGTGCCTACTGAAACTTTGGTTTGTTGGCTACATTTTTGTGTGAAATAGGTGTTGTCCAATTTTAGCTTTAAGAGGTAATTTGGCTTGAAAAGTTACTGCTATTGACTGGAATGAATAGTACCTGAAATCATAATCTAGAGTTTTACTAATTTTTATAAATTAATTGAGAAGGAATTAGAAAAAATGGACTAAATGAAAGTTGAAACCTATTAAGTTATCTTTCCAATGCCACTAATTTTGCAATTTTTTGATATGTATAGTAGGAGTTATGGACTGATGACTATTGACTGTTTTCATGCATTGAGTGAAACCTAGCTGGAATGTCAAATTGGGTGCACATTATGATTTGGAGCAATTTTAGCAATTTAAGTGAACTGAATTGGTGTGAGTGATCTTCTGCAAAGTTGTAGAGGAAGAAATTATCTTGAGAATGATATATAGCATGCTATTTTTAGATACCAGAATTAGGACTTATACTTTAATTTATGGTTGACCATTTGTAATAACTGTAACTGATTGTATTAACTAAAAATGTTTATCTATGCACGTTGATGCAAATTGTCTACTGTGTTCCGTGCACATGAGTGTAAATGAAAGAAAAAGGAAATGGCTCTGATGGAATGAATGTTTGAAAAAAAAAATTATACTGAGTTTCGACTGAGTGATGTAGCATGCCACCTTCGCGGGGCACGGACTCGGATATCACCATTGATGTCGGGTTCGGGTCACGCGGAAATGGGGTGTTACACTACGCCTCTATAACAGTCAAACTATTCAACATTACTAAATGTACAATCAGACATATTTAATCATGCACATGTAGCAATTAAAATGTGTACAATGCATGTTCGTGACATTTTCGGCACTATTCCACAATTTCTCGTCACCAAATTTTCTTCTAAAAAATTAGAAACTCAAAGACACCAAAATCACTCAATTTGGACCTCTATAGGTCCAATTATTAGTAAAATACGGACCCAAAAAATAATTACCTGGTCCGCTCACTTTGACCTAATCAATCCAGGTCAATTTCATCTATAACAATACACAATTTCACATAGAAATGAAGTTAAATAATTCACAGATCTAATGCCTCGAGAATCAGGTCAATCGGAGTTCGTACGAAAAACTTTTACGTAAAAGAATGACAAAAGGGTCAAATTAGAACAAAATTTACAATTCTAAGAAAAATCACATTTGTATCAATTTCCCTTTCTTTTTTTCACAAAACCTAACTTTTCACACAAGTGTCCAAATGTGACAAATTTGATATTATTATAAAGATCACAGAAAACCCTATAAGTTCCAAGAAGGGTCTAAAAACCAATATGGCCTCTAAGGGAGTCAAAAACTTCTTCAAAGTTACTGCCCATAAAATGAACATATAAACAATAACTGAAAATTTCCAACCCTCGTAACTTCTTACTCGAAATCCCTAAAATTGCATATGATACCTCAATGGAAAGGGTAAAAGATAATCTACATCTTCTATGAAGGATGCAAAAATCAATGAAGGCTCTAAAGGGGTGAAAAACCCTTCCAAAGATTCTGCCCAAATTTACCATATGAACAGTAACTAAACTCGGTCCAACCCCCCATAAGTTTTTACTCTTAACTCCAAATAAGGCACATTATATACCATTAGAAAGCTCTAAACATGTTCTAATATCTTCAAGAAGACCCCCAATCTAATTCAAGCTCTAAGAGGGTCAAAAACACAAACAACATTTCTGCCCAATGAAACAGTAAAACTACCATATGAACAGCAACTACACTCTACTAAAAATCCTATCTTTCTATTCCTTAAGCCAAAAATTCCAAGCTATAAGTCAAAAGAAAGATCAAAACATGTTCTACAAGTTTCATGAATAACTCGGAAGCAAATTCAATCTCTAAATAGCTCAAATTCTCAAGAAAAGCTTCTGCCTATATAAGTCTCATTCTCACAGTAACAAAATTTTCCAACATTCATAACTCCATATACCCTCGGCGAAAATTTCCATTCCATATAGCAATAAAAAGATCAGACAATATACTAAAATTCTCAAGAAGGACATCAAAGCAAATTCCACTTCTAACTAGGTCAAATTCACCCATTAACGTGGCTGCCCTGTTAAGGAGTGTTAAAACAACACATGACTTAAACCATATCAAAACTTTAAAAATGCATAACTTACCATCCTTATATCCACAATTAACATATTATACCTCATTAGAAATCTACAACAATCCTATACAACTTTCTAGAAGATCACTTAAGCTAATTCCAATCATAACTGTCCACAATTAGCTTCAGAACATAGAAATCACAAGACCTATACACTTAGAGCCATTTGCACACAAAACACATTTTGATCTGAATTACCACCTGCACATTAGCAAATCATAACTTTCAACCTACAAATAGAAAAATTTCATACTTAGTGGCATTAGAAATATAACAAGTAAATCTTCAACTTTCATGAAGACCAATTTCACAAAATCAGTCTACTTTAGCCTAGAAAAATTTCCAAAGTTCTGGTCACAAATCAGTCAATGTGATATACACCACTATTCAACCTGCACATATATCTAACTTTCAAAGCCAAATTCAAAACCCTTCAAACCACAATTGGACAGAAATTCCTCATAAGAATTCTAGCCAAACTTCTTAAGTTTAATTCAAGCCAAAGCTCATCTCAATAGCACAACCATAACAAAAGTTATGATAAAAAACCTGAAACATGCACAAACTAAATTTTCCAGATTTTATATCTAACATAACTCCTTTCATTCCAACACCATTCCTACATCAATAAGCATCCAATTTAGTCTCTAATTCAGCCACAAGTTCATCTAGACATTCACTTGAATAAATAGTCACAATTTGGCAGCACACAACACACAATCTTCTTACTTGAATTTACCACTCATCTAACATCATTCAAACATCAAAACCAATCCAAAACATGTTAATCATTCATCCTCACACATACATACACTTATACCCAAACAATCCTACCACAAGCTTTATGAAATTAATTCACAATTAATCACAATAAATGCTTCTAACTACCAATTAAAGAACACAATACAAAATTCCCACCTAAAAAAGCTTTAAATCTTCAATCTTCTTCAATTTCTCCAACTAACACCAATTCCTTCACCTCACTTCATATATACGAAAATCACCATTTTTAAGGGATGTAGGAGGCTTAAGCTTGAACACATGGAAAGGAAGCACTTAAGGTAGAAGAGAAGAGTAGCAAGCAAGTAGCAAAGAGAGGCTTCTTGTATGGAAAACAAAACAAACGAAGGAGGGAGGGTAGCACCTACAGATGGAGGAGAAGAAAAGCATTTTAAATCACCTTTTTATTCTTTCACACTTAGAATGTCGTGGAAGCTTATACCCATTAGGTTATTAAATAACCATTAATAATAAGACTAAGTAGGCAAGTGACATGTGTCACTTGCCACTTGTCTTCTTCTTAGACACTCTTTAGGTTCTTTCCAATCTCAATTCAATTTCTAGTCCAATTTGTCTCCAAATTCTAATGGCTCAAAGTTATAAATCCTAAAATCATGTATCTAATTTTCCAGTGCCATTGGACAGTTAATTCCAGTACTGAAAATCCCATCAGTCCGCCCCTGAGCAATTTTTCTGGACCGAAAATTTTCTCCAAAAAATTTCCAGAAAATTTCTAAAAATCCCTAAAAATGAAAAACACTCATAAATCACTCCAATTCAAGTTTTCAAACACAAATATCACATATTTCACAAAACAAATTACATTTAGACACATATGATGAGAAATGTCATGAATGCATGTGCAAAAATTATCATTCATCTATATTTAGAGGCCATCTAATGTATGAATGTCGAGATATGTTTTTAAACTCCTAACCTGTCCCAAATGACTAATTTACCCTTCCCATCGGTGATGGGATGTTACAGATACCTAGGATTTTCATGAACATGCATTGTGCATAATTCATTTCATTCATGTGCATTGTTAAACACTTGTAATTGTGCAAATTGTGATATATGTGTATGGTATTTGATTTAGAGGAGCAATTGGAACGTCAACCTCTAGACGTTGACGAAACTTCTAGGCTTTAACTTCGTGAGCATACTGTGAGTAACCTAGACACTTTCTCTTAATTATTGTTTGCTTAAATTATGCTTTGAATGATAAATGAATGTGTTTGATTGTTGATTCCAGAAAAAAGGTCCGATGATTGTGAATGTGGAATGTATATTGAAGTGTTGTTTGAATGTGAATGTAAAGACTTAAGTGCTTTATAATGTGATTGATTGTGGTACGTGCATTCCATTCATGAATGCATAATTAGATAATGGTAGTTGTGACCAGAGTAGCCACCGATCAGAGTTTAAAGCTCAATGAGTGAAAAGAGCCTCGAGATCAAACAATGATTAAGAGCCTACGACTCACTATGTATAATGAGCCCTGTATCTCCCAAGCGGATAATGGACAGTTATTAATGAGCCCAGTATCCAAAATAGATACGGGACAGTTCAAGCTCTCGGTCACAACAACGTAACAATTAGAAAAGTATCTCATAAGCATTCCATATGCATTTTAATAAGTATGTTTGATTGATTGAAATGAGTAATGGCCTACGCTTGAGTGAAAAATGTGTTACATGACCTATCATGTAAAATTGTGAATTACATGTTATGTGAAATGGTGTGTTGCATGAATTAAGTGAACCATCGAGTTACCTCATTGAGTTGGCAAAACTCACCCAAAATTAGCAATTATTTTTTTAGGCTTGAATAATACCTCGTTAGACAAACGGGAGTATACCTATGGCATGCAAGAAAGAGATAGAGGTTAGGGTAGTTGGCGTCTGCATTAATATTTCTTTTATTTTATATCAAATTAAGTCTCCCACAATTATTGTAACTTGTGTAATTGAATATTTCTGTTTTGAAATAAATTTCCAAATCGGAAATGTTTGTATATGATTATTGTAACATCCTACCCCTACAGGAAGGGTAAAATAGTAATTTGGTCTGGGGTGAGAGTGAATAGGACTGATTTGGCATTTTTATGCATACTGGTATTTGTGAACAGTGAATTTTTACACATGAAAAATAACTGTACATGCATTCATGATATTTCCCGGTATTTGGGCCTAAACGGAATTTTATTGTGAATAATGTGGAAATTGTATTTGAAAAATTTATTGGAGTGAATTTTTGTGTGTTTTATATTTTAAGGAAATTTTAAGAATTTTTCTAGACTTTTTCGGAGAAAATTCCCGGACCGGACAAATCGCCAAGTGGCGAATCGGTTGATTTTTGGTATCGAAAATTTTTGTCCAATGGCGCTACAATATTGGGTATATTATTTTGAGATTGAAATTGGGGCCATTGGAATTGAACGGGTCAAATATTCATGTCATTAGGGTTTAATCCTATTAAATGTTATTTTTGTCTTTTCCCTAATTTGTCTTTTTCTTAAATATGCCAAGTGTCCTAAACCATTAATGGTTGGCTTGCATTTTCGGTGACTCACTTTAAATGGGAAGAATGAAAAGAGGATTTTCATTTGGCTTTGTTCATTCACCCGAAGCTTCATCCTTTCTTCTTCTCCATTTGATTTTTCTTCAAGTTTCCTAATTACAATTGCTTAGCTCCTCCTCCTCCTCCTTCCACTTTGTTCTCTTTTCTATTAACTCACCTAAAAGGCTTAGCATAACCTTGCTTCCTTGGAATTATGTGAGAGTTAGGAAGTTGTGATTAGTGAAGGATTGGAAACTTAGTGAGGTAAGACTATGCTTTAAGCTTTGATTAGTCATTAGTGTATAAATTGGTTATTAGATGCGTTGATTGGTATGTATTGGTCATTATCTATGATTTATGATGCATTAATGTCATGAAATCTATGGTTTGATTTGTTGGGCATGTTTTTGGAAGAATTGACGAGGTTATGATGATTAGTGTGTGAATTGTGTATTTTGAAGTGGTTTTAGTAATGTTAAATGGTTAAGACTTAAAGGCAATTAATCTATGATGGATGCTGAAAATTATGGATCTATGTTGAAGTGAAGGTCTTGATGACCTATTGGCTCAATTCTTGTGTGATTAGGATGCTTATGCATGTGGAATTGGTATTAGAAGTGATAGGATTTAAGTTGAAGATGAAAGCTGGAAAATTGATTTTGAACCTATTGCAATGTTTTTGCTATAACTAATTGTATGGTTAAGCAAATTAGGTGAGGTCAAATGAAACATTAGTTGATTGGATACAATTTTGTGTAAAATAGGTGTTGTCTAATTGTAACTCTAAGAGGTTGAATTTTTGCTTGGAAAATCAGAGACATGGGCTGTGTGAACAGTACCTGGATTGATAACCTAATTGTTTTGATGATTTCTCTAGATTAATTTAGAAGGAATTGGTAAAAATGGTCTTAATGAAAGTTGAAGCCTATCTAGTTAGCTTTCCATTGCCACTGATTTTCAATTTTGCGATATGTATATTGTGAGTTATGACCTGTGAATGTTGGCTCTTTATGTGCATTATGTTGGAACCTAGCCATAAGTGTAGGTTTTGTGAGTATTCTGATTGGAAGCAAATTTAGAGATTTCTGTGAATTGAATTGGCTTATGTGATCTTTTGAAAGGTTGTAGAGGAAGTAATTCTCTTGAAAATGGTATATAGCATGCTATTCTTTGGATATCAGATTTGGGAGTAATGAATTTGCAAAAACTGAATCTGAATTAGGTCATTGACTGCTGATTAGGGCAGTCAGTTACATGACAGTTTTGAGCTTGTTAATGATGGAATTGGATTCTGAGTCCTTTATAAAAATTGAAGTATGAGATCTTATCTTTCCAGTGATATAAGGTAGTGATTTTTTTGACATTTGTGCAAGGAGCTATACTGTTTTAAAATTTGTTGTCCAGATTGGAGAATTTCAGTGGGCAGATTCTTTGTTGAATTGTTTGACCCAGTTAGCAAGTGAATTTGATTTCAGGTTGTTCATGGAAGTTGTAGAAAACATTGTGATTTTTCTGTGAACATTTATTGTGTAATTTTTTCCTAAGGAAATGGGAAGTTATTGAATTTACAAAATCCTGCACTGTTTTGAGAAGCATTGACTAGGCAGTAACTTTGATTGCATTTTTGACACCCTTAGAGGTGAAATTGGCTTTTGTGTCCTTCATAAAACTTGTAGAGCTCTCTTTCC
This sequence comes from Erythroxylum novogranatense, assembly GCA_029891385.1. NCBI lineage: Eukaryota > Viridiplantae > Streptophyta > Magnoliopsida > Malpighiales > Erythroxylaceae > Erythroxylum > Erythroxylum novogranatense. Next base: position 5,909,678 of record CM057225.1, on the reverse strand, counting down.
TCTATGAAATAGATACCAATTTTGTCCAAATTGGAGTTCGGAGTAGGAAGTTACGACCTAGACAAGTTGGCATATCGGAGGCAATTGTTTCAGATCAGTCATTTTAATAGGGCTAGTCGACTAGGATTCTTAGACCAGTCGACTACAACCTACACTAGTCGACTAGAACATGTATTTTTCCTGCACTAGTTGACTACAACCTCTGACTAGTCGACTAAGATGTGTATTTTTCCTTCTTTTGCTCATAACTTTTTCGTCCGACATTCGATTGACCTGATTCTTGAGGCATCGGATTCGTGAAACATTGAATTTCATTTCATGAAAAATTGGGAATTTTTGGACGAGAAATTGATGTGGGTCCCGGTAATGATTTTTTGGTCACTATTTTATTTATTTTTTGACCTATAGAGGCCCGAATTGAGTAATTTCGGTGCCGTTATATTTCTAATTTTTAGATAGAATGTTTGTGACAGAAATTTTGGATTAAGGTCGGGAATATCATGAACATGCATTGTGCACCTTCTAATTGTTACATGTGCAACATTAAATAGTTCTGATTGAGCAATTGGTAATATTTATATTATGTAACTGTTATAGAGGCGCTTTATGAGCGCCGATCCACCGATGCCACTAAGACTTCCAGGTATTAGCTCGGAAGTACTGGTGAGTAACCTAGATGGTTCATTCAATTATTATATGTTCAATGTGGGGAAATAATGGAGGGATTATGATTGTGTTTGTTTATGACTGGGTTCCGGACAGGTGGTCCGATGAATTGGGAGAACTATCATAGAAGTGTATATCTGGTTGTGATTCTATGAGCTAAATTGCTCCTACTGTGTGAAATTGTGATACATGAATGGATTTGCGATTCATCGCTAATTGTGATGTGATCAATGGACTGGTAGAATTGTGCTATATGAACATGAATTGTTCGCTATTCCGTGATCTTGTGATTAATTGCTTGAAGTGTTCGGATGTGCACATTGTGCATTGCTTGCTACATCGTGCTTCATTTCGTTGCTCTCATGGGGGCATCGTTTGATATGGATCAAGATTGGGCATATGCATTTCATACACAAATGCATAACCGGATAATAACAACAGTTGTGACCAGAGTCGCCATCGACATCGACATGAAAAAGGAGCTCGAGCTCGAAGGGAGTTAGTGCATACCCGTAGGCTCTCTACTCCTCCTGACGCGCGTCATCGTACACTATTTGTTGGACCCCGAACCTTGAGTGACAATTTGACTTAGTAATATGAATGATAAAGTGGATGAGTTGATTGAAATTTAGGTGAAAATCATAACTAAAAAGAGAAAGAGTGAAAATATGAAAAATTGTGAAATTGTTGACTTTTTGGTCTTTGAAAGTTGACTTTTGATTTAGGCATAATTTGAGAAAATGGTCTTCTGGGAACTTGTAGATTATGTCAAGAGCTTTCTGTAGACATAAAGTTTGATATTTTTCGATATCGGAAGTGAGAGTTATAATCAGTCAAAGTTCGATTAGAGTTTGACTTTTTGAAGAAAAAGTTGACTTTTTGATTTAGGCAAAATCCGAGAAAATGATCAACATAAAAATTGTAGCCTCTGTCGAGAGCTTTTTGTGGACATAAAGTTTGCAATATTTCGATATCGAGAGTGAAAGTTATGATCAGTCAAAGTTTATGTTTGATCGGGTTTGACTTTTATTATGGTTGAAATTTTGACTGAAAAATTAACCTAGTTAGAGGTTAATTGAGCTTTGATGATCTGCATAAAAATTGAAGGGTTTGTTTTTATCTTTTTTTCGACATAAAGTATGCAATTTTTCGATCTCGGAGTAATAAGTTATGATTTTTACAAGTTTATATTGTGATTTTAGTATGATTATTAGAGGATAGTAACTTTGACCAGAAATGGACTCCCGTAGGAGTCGAATTGAGTTTTATGTCCTTCGTGGAAGATTTAGAGCTTCCCTTAAGCTTTCTATAGAGACTAAGTTTGTTAAAATCGGAGTTCGGGATTAAGAGTTATAAATTTTGAAAGTTTTATGTGGAAAAAAAAGGGAAAAATGTAACACCCCCGTTGCTAGGGCAACGCGTCACCAGGGTGACGGCGAGCGTTTGGCTCGCGTCACCAGGGCGACGCGTCACCAGGGCGACCTCGCCCTAATACGACGCCGTTTTGCTCCTTTAGTGTTCTTGCTTCCTCCTCCAATCCGACCTTTGTCCACTATTTTGCTCATATCTTTTCTGTCCGACATCCGATTGATTCGATTCTTACGGCGTTGGATTCCTAAGACAATTATCTACATCCTCATAGAAATTTGTAAAATTTTGAGATTAAATTAATTTTGATTAATTTAATCAAAATGAGTCGAGAAATTTTCCGAACATAGTTCAGTATTTTGAGAAATTCGGGATCTGTAGAGATCCGATTGAAGCGATTCTTAAGGAGAAATAAAGATAAGACAAGGGGCTACAAATCTTGTGAAGACATTAAATGTCAATTTTGCCCCTAAGACTTTTAATGTTTGAATTTAAGTTCGGATTAGGGTGAAATTTTCGGATTGGGAAGACCTGAGAGTATTTTGAGCATAACTTTTGATCTGGGAATCAAAATGAGACAATTCTTGTTTTGAATTAAACTAGAGACATAAGGCTACAATTGTTATGAAGACATCGAGTTTCAATTCTGGGATTAAGAATGTGAAATTTTGGACGGAAATAATCATACATGGAAAATATGTTAGAATGTGGATATACTCGAACTGTTTTGCGCATAACTTTTGATGTAGTGCTCCGAATTGAACGCGGTCGGTGGCGTTAGATTCGTATGATTGAGAGGAACATTTCTCTAGAAGGAAGTTTTGACAAATTCCTCCAAATTGATAGTGCGAATCAGCCCGCAAGTGAGAATGACATAAAGTAGCAATGGAGGGGCAATTTGGTCATTTGACCATCAATTAATGAAACACATGAAGGAAGTGTCGTTTTGGCTTATTAAAAGCCACGAATGGGCTGGAGAAGTCTGGAAAATTATAGAAAAAAAAGAAGAAATAAGAAGAAGAATGGAGAAGAGTTCGTAGAGAAAAGAAGAGGGAGAAAGTTTCGTTTTAATTTTTCTACTCAATTCTTAAGGCTTTTGGGATTTTTCCAAGAAGGAAAAGAGTGGAGAATGATGAGAGCTTCCTAAGGAACCAAGAAAATTCGAATTTGGAGGAGAAATGAGGTAAGAGAAAATTTTCAATTTGGAGTTTTTGTTGAATTTTTGATTGAGAAAGATAAATAATGTTATGGGTTTGTGATTTATGAAATTGATTTAGGAAATTTTCAATTGGAAGGAAGAAAGGAGAAAAGGTCAAATTGAAGCATTGGACAAGATGCTAGCATGGATATGAGGTGGGTAGTATATTTATTTGTTGAATTTTGAGCTAAGCATGTGAATTTGAAAATTTAAGAAGTGAATTTTGATAAAGTAATGTTTAAATAGATGCTTGAAAAATATGATTTCCGAAAGATTAAATTCCTTGTTTTGAAATGATTTTACGAAAATAAAGCGAGGATTATGAATTTTGCTACTTCCAAATTATTTGGACAATTGGAAAAAAAATGTGTTTTGTAAATGTGAAAAAGTTCTGATTATGATTTGAAGAAATTATTGCATTCATTGTTATGTATTTGATTAATATGTGATTTAAATTCATGATTTGAGATTGAATGTGTTTTGCTATATGAATTGGTATGATATGTGATTAGATGAAAGTATCAAGTAATGACTCTATGTGACATTTTGATATGAAAATTTTGAAAAGTAAGATTTTCGAAAAGTGCCTTCAGGTAATCCGAATTGTTCGGTTCCGAATTATGTGTTATGTGGGTTTGGTCAGGTTTCGTCTGTGGGACGAGTGTGCACTTGTCTGTTTTATAGCCTTCTCCAGGCTGCCCGCTAGTGGCATAGAGCTCCGATTTCGGACTCCCTTCACGACTGCACTGGATCGCTATGCGGGAAAGTGTTGTATGTTCTGTTAGGACCGACCCAATCCATTAAATGTGATTGGGAATTTGTGTTGGATGCCGCGGTATAACCCGCAAACACACGCCGGGGTATAACCCCCAAACACCTACGGGTGGGGTGTGGGGTCCAACATCAATTCACTGGGATATGTTGTGTATTTTTGATTTGTTACTTTGGAAAGCATTGTTATGTGCGTTTATTCGTTTCTAAGTGTGATGCATTCATGCTTTTAAATTTGATTATGAAATAAGAAGGAATTGAGAATTTTGAGAAATGAGAAGACAAATTTTGCAAATGTAAGATTTTGGAAATGTTTTATGAACGGTTTGGAAAGTGAAATGTTTAAAAATATCAAACTTCTTGAAAATGAGTTTTTCGCTTATTGTTCAATTTATAAATATATTATCCACGAGCTTTCGAGCTCACCCCCCCCTCTCATCCCCATCTCCAGGTTTCGAGTAGGAGATCGGATGAAAGAATGTGAAGACGTCAGTTTCAACATTTGTATAAGTTGGAATTGAGTATTTTGGAATTTGTATATGAATTTGTGTATGATTTTGGGAATATATATTTATGTTTGATTCTGGGAATGAGTTTGAATGATGAGATTAGTGGATTGAATTACAATTTGAAGCAGTTTAGAAATAAGTTTGTGTTTATCTGCTGAGATCCCAGATGGAGGGTTCGGTTGATTTTGATGTGTGTATGGTTGTTTGGGCTTTTAGAAGTGTTGTTTGAACACTTTGCAGGTTTGGGTTAGGATAAAGGCAGCCGTTATGCTGCCGAATTTTCGATAAAATTGGGATAAAAATGTAATTTAAGATTTGTATGGATCAATAAGAATATGATCAGATTTAAAGATTTGCATAAGAATGATTTTCCAAAAGTGGAATTTGCTTGTGTGATTTTGAATGAGATTGACTAATGAGGTAAGAAATGAGAATAAGAAAGAAAGAAAGAAAAAAAAATTATACCGAATTTTGGAACGTCTTAGGGTTTCCAACGCGATTATGTTCATTCGATAAGTTTTCTTTGATTATTGTTTCCGGATGTCGGATGTGTTCTGTTTGATTTCGTTTCGCTTCGAAATCTATTCGTTTCATTCGATTAGTTATTGCTTCCGCTTTCATTTGCTTCCGTTTTAATTCGTATTCGATCCGTATTTGTTTCGTATTTCGACCATTCGATAATACGATTTCGATTGATCAATCCGATTTGTATTTTGCGTCCGTATTTTGGTATTCGTACTTTGTTTTGCAAGCGCTTTTGATTCGTACTTATTCGATTCACTCCGCTATTTTCGCCTCCGCTTTGTACCTTGTTTTCGCATTCCGTTTTCGTGCCGTTTTCGATTGGGATCGGTTCGGATCAGTCCCAACACTATTCACTATTTATCGCTTCGGTCACAACATCGTAATTAACTGGGTGTCACATGTGCATTGCATACATACTGATTGAATATCGAAATGGGAACAAGGCCGTAATGCCTTCCAAAATTGTGAATTGCTTGTGTGTGTGCAGATAATTGGGTGAACCATCGATGATGGTTCTTCATCGAGTTCGCAAAACTCACCCAAAATTTGCATCTATTTTTAGGTCTTGAAGAGTACCCGTTTGACACGGAGTATGTCTACCGTATGCAAGGCATGATAGAGGTCGGGATCGGTTTAACGCCTCATTAGTGTCTCATTAATTATATTCAAATCTCTCGTAAAAAGAATGCTCAGATTTATAGTGAGCCCAATTTGGCTATAGCTTTTTGTTCATTAAATGGCTTTTGTAAATTATTATTGAATGATTGTAATAACTGAAAATGTTTATTTATGAATGTGGGCTCAGATTGTTTACTGTCTATTCCGCGCACATGAGTGTAATGAAAAAAAAATTCATGCTAAGTTTCGACTGACTGATGTAGCATGCCATCCTCGCGGGGCAAGGATCCGGATATCACCATCGATGTTGGGTTCGGGTCACGCGGGAGTAGGGTGTTACATTTAGGTGGTATCAGAGCCCAGAAGTACAAATTTATCTAGGCACAGTCTGAAACATAGGTTAAGTTGCATGCATTTAAGTCATGTCGTTGCAGACCATGGCAACTGATCCCTAGTCTGATTCGCAAGAGTATAAATCCTACGTGTGAACTTGTGTTTAAGTGATTAAGTGTGAGAAAAGTGAGAATGTATCAGAATGTGAGCCCATGAAAGTGTATGAGCAATTAGGAATGGGAAAAAGGAAAAAAGAAAAAAATGGATAAGGATAGCTATAGAGTACTATGGTTATGAACCTTCGATTGTGATATAAGTATGACTACGTTGGCATGGGCTGATGGAGAAAAGAAATGATATCAAAATGAATCAGGGAATTTAAAGTGGTAATATTACGGCGAAAGAAAACGAAAAGTTCTATAGCTTGGAGAGGTCCACTGTGGATATGAGAAATATATCGGTTAAAGTTTGCCTATGTGAGATTCAAAGTTTGAGATGATGAGGTAATGAAAGTGTTGACTTGTATATGCGACGAAATGGGAACAATTGGAAAGGAGCAAAAAGTATATGGTCCGATCAGGCAGATATGGATTCACTACATTTTTGTTAGTGGATATCATAGATGATGATAACGAGATTGTAATGATATCAATATTGTACTGTAACGGTCTACTTTTAAACAAAAGAGCGAAGTGATTCTAAGGTTAGGAAGAAGTAGAAATGGCGAGACAAAAGTGTACATATGAACTAAAATGGACTCGTGAAACGGTTATGATCATGAGCACATTAGTTTGGGACCAAAATAGTTATGCGAATATTGTGTTAAAAGTTTTTGAATCAGTATAAGGGGATAGTAGGGGAAAAAGGAAGACTGGAAATTTCTACTGATAGTGTATCGGAAAATTCTGGATTGATTGAATATATGTACATGGAAACAGAAATGGTAAATGGATGGGTAAAAAGATAGAGATGCAGTATATCTGTATTCATGAATGAATATTTCGTCGTGTTTTGGGTGATGTGTCCCCGAATGTACTATCAAGGTAAATACCCTATCATGGATTGGTTGAAGAATTAAAGAGATAAGTAGTAAGAATGAGATGACAGTGTATAAGTCAAGTTGATATGACCTTAAAAAGGCCAAGCTTGCATGTAAATGAGATGGGACTAAAACTATGTGAAAAGAAGTACAATGACAAGTGGGAAAGGAAACAATGATAGTGATAGTGAAACAAGGACAATGATAATGAAACAATAATAGTGGTATATGAAAAGAGTTGTTGAGTTGAGGGTAATTCACCTTTGTGAGTATACCTTGGATAGTGAAATAATTGAGCTTATGTGTGGAAATCATAGAGGAAACGATCGGTGATTTATTGACTAAGTGCTAATCATAGTTCCTATAGTGTAAGGGTCATAATTTATAGTGCTCGTTCGGGAGAAAATTAAAAATTTCAAATGATGTAACGTATGTGAAGAATTCAAGGAAAGAAGAAAGACACGATTATGAAATAATTCCTCTGTTCGAGGATTGGCACAAACGGAAAAGAGTTTTGTAGAATCCTTAGTAGTAGAAGCTACTAATTGGTCCCCGGATGAGATGAAATGATTTTTGTGATGTATATACCAAGTGGAAGTGTCAAAGAAATTGTTTAGTGCCTCACAGAACCTTAGTGCAAAGGATGTTCCGATCATTCAAGTTATGCATTTAGGTTATGACATAAACTTGGAGACAGCAAGTATAGTTGAAATTGATCCTTGCGAGATACTACGAACGATTAAACGATTGAAAAGTAATTATGAAAAATAGTTGGTTGATGAGAATTTCGTGAACTGCATTGGCGATTGTAGTAAGAAATTGAGTTAAGATGAATAGACGATTCAAGTTAATAGCGTTCTTGATGGGAACAAATTGAAAATAAGTGTGTACTAAATCAAAAGTGAAATGGAGTCATGTTTCGAGAGGAGATTTAGGCATAACAAGTGGAATATATTACTGAGATTATATGCATTGTGTGTACAGTAATGTAGAGGATTCAACTACGTGAGTGGATTTATTGCAATGTGAAGAAAATCGGTCTCTATAAGATTTGATGTATAGGGAGATCTAAATTGAAGCTAAGAAAAATAATAGGCATTGGCATATGTCGATGTGACTGAAAGATTAATACGAGTATTAATGAATAGGCATTGGCATATGTCGATGTGACTGAAAGAAAATTAAATGAAAAGAGAAATAGAGATAAAAAGTCCTAAGGGGAAACTGAAAATGATGTGAGGTAATGTCACCTTCATTAAGGGATCGCAAATAAAGCAATTGTAGACTCAATGAAAACAAAATTGAGTGATGTCTGTTGAAGTTAGCAGTACCCCAATAGAGATATATGCATGGTAAATAAATGGTATCAATTGGAGACTATGATCATAAATGAGATGAATCATGGAGAAATTTGACACTGATGATAAGCATATCCTTTGGAGATTGGGCAGTGTATACTGAAGTTTCACTAAGTGGTATTGGTGCTATGATAGAAATTGTTCGAAGCTTTGGAGACCTTAGATATGCTCAGGCATTTCTATAATGCATAAATTGTGTAATTACGAGAACATTATTGAGTTTGAAAGGCATGCATAAATCAATACTATACTGGTAAAGGTAGAGTGTAGTCTAAAAAAAAACAAAGAATGATAACATCAAGTAAGCAGAAGCTAATGTAGATATTGGGTTTCCAAATCTAGGACAATAAAGAGTGTAAAATGTCAAGCAGAAGATGGGGTAAACTAAGATGTTACTAGTGTATTGAAGGTTTAGATTCAGCTCTACTGGAAACAGGTAAGAGAGTTTAAGAGGTCAGGAGTCAAAATGGTGAGTCCCATAATGAATCTGATCTTTCGAGTGACATCGGAAGAATGATATTTGGTGATTTAACGAAGAAGTATGTGTACCTGACAAAAGTGATTTGAGCAAAGGAATTGTTAGAAAAGCGTAAGTAATGATCGAAGCTAGACATCCTAGTAGGAATACGTTAAAAGTGTATTTTAGCTACGAAGGATATAGAACTCGTGATTATATGTTCAATTTCCTCTGATGGGGAGTGCTTAAAGGTTTTGGAATTCATAGGAATATGAGCTTGGTATATAGCTCTGAGTGACTATAGGTATAACGATGGTGATCACAATAAGGGATTGTACATTTTTGCATTAAACTGAAGAGTGCCTAATAATAGTCAAAGACCAAAATCTACTCGAGATACTGGTGATGAGTGAGACGGAGGAAAGTGACTGAGAAAAACTGAATGGGTTAGATGAGGTGGAACCGGATCGGACAAATGAAATATAGTAAAATGCATATACGAATAGAGTGCGTGAACACTAAAGAACAGTGAATTGTCAAAGGAGAGATGAATCGGAGCTAATAGTCAATGAGATATATAGGCTAAATGGGTTAGGTGAATTAACACTGGTTATAGCAAAATAGACATAGGTGTCACTGTGTTAGTACCAAAGGAAAGGGAAGTGGTAAAGACAAGATTAAGGGTTTTATTGTAAATATCACCTTGGTAAGGTATACTCAGAATTGGCAAAAAGGGTATCAATGGAGCATGAATTAGGCAACATGTTACTGGTGAAAAAGGCTTGATAAAACGTGATAAGCGCATAGGGTCGGAAATAATGATCTACTCTGAAATAAACTGAGATAGTTGAGATAGCCAAATACGTGACTGAACGACTCATTAAGTCTATTTATTGTGATCTTTCAGAAAATAAGTCATTGATTGATGAAGTGTAAGGGACATGTAGGGACATATGACCACTGATCAATGTCTACCATATGGAACCTTCGACTGAGAATTTCGCTGACGAAATTTTTATTAGGAGGGGGGAGTTGTAACATCCCACCCCCACGGGAAGGGTAAAATAGTAATTTGGTCAGGGGTGAGAGTGAATAGGACTGATTTGGTATTTTTATGCATACTGGTATTTGTGAACAATGAATTTTTGCACATGAAAAATAACTGTAAATGCATTCATGATATTTCCCGATATTTGGGCCTAAACGAAATTTTATTGTGAATAATGTGGAAATTGTGTTTGAAAAATTTATTGGAGTGAATTTTTGTGTGTTTTATATTTTAAGGAAATTTTAGGAATTTTTCTGGACTTTTTCTGAAAAAATTCCCAGACCAGACAAATCGCCAAGTGGCGAATCGGTTGATTTTCGGTATCAAAAATTTTTGTCCAATGGCACTACAATATTGGGTATATTATTTTGAGATTGAAATTGGGGCCATTAGAATTGAACGGGTCAAATATTCATATCATTAGGGTTTAATCCTATTAAATGTTATTTTTGTCTTTTCCCTAATTTGTCTTTTTCTTAAATATGTCAAGTGTCCTAAACCATTAATGGTTGGCTTGCATTTTCGGTGACTCACTTTAAATGGGAAGAATGAAAAGAGGATTTTCATTTGGCTTTGTTCATTCACCCGAAGCTTCATCCTTTCTTCTTCTCCATTTGATTTTTCTTCAAGTTTCCTAGTTACAATTGCTTAGCTCCTCCTCCTCCTCCTTCCACTTTGTTCTCTTTTCTATTAACTCACCTAAAAGGCTTAGCATAACCTTGCTTCCTTGGAATTATGTGAGAGTTAGGAAGTTATGATTAGTGAAGGATTGGAAACTTAGTGAGGCAAGACTATGCTTTAAGCTTTGATTAGTCATTAGTGTATAAATTGATTATTAGATGCATTGATTGGTATGTATTGGTCATTATCTATGATTTATGATGCATTAATGTCATGAAATCTATAGTTTGATTTGTTGGGCATGTTTGTGGAAGAATTGACGAGGTTATGATGATTAGTATGTGAATTGTGTATTTTGAAGTGGTTTTAGTAATGTTAAATGGTTAAGAATTAAAGGCAATTAATCTATGATGGATGCTGAAAATTATGGATCTATGTTGAAGTGAAGGTCTTGATGACCTATTGGCTCAATTCTTGTGTGATTAAGATGCTTATGCATGTGGAATTGGTATTAGAAGTGATAGGATTTAAGTTGAAGATGAAAGCTGGAAAATTGATTTTGAACCTATTGCAATATTTTGCTATAACTAATTGTGTGGTTAAGCAAATGAGGTGAGGTTTGAACCAAATGAAACTTTAGTTGATTGGCTACAATTTTATGTGAAATAGGTGTTGTCTAATTGTAGCTCTAAGAGGTTGAATTTTTGCTTGGAAAATCAGAGACATGGGCTGTGTGAACAGTACCCGGATTGATGACCTAATTGTTTTGATGATTTCTCTAGATTAATTTAGAAGGAATTGGTGAAAATGGTCTTAATGAAAGTTGAAGCCTATCTGGTTAGCTTTCCATTTCCACTGATTTTGTAATTTTTCGATATGTATATTGTGAGTTATGACCTGTGAATGTTGGTTGTTTATGTGCATTATGTTGGAAACTAGCCATAAGTGTAGGTTTTGTGAATATTCTGATTGGAAGCAAATTTAGAGATTTCTGTGAATTGAATTGGCTTATGTGATCTTCTGAAAGGGGTTAGAGGAAGTAATTCTCTTGAAAATGGTATATAGCATGCTATTTTTTGGATATCAGATTTGGGAGTAATGAATTTGCAAAAACTGAATCTGAATTAGGTCATTAAGTGCTGATTAGGGAAGTCACTTACATGACAGTTTTGAGCTTGTTAATGATGGAATTGGATTCTGAGTCCTCTATGAAAATTGAAGTATGAGATCTTATATTTCCAGTGATATAAGGTAGTGATTTTTTTCACATTTGTGCAAGGAGCTATAATGTTTTAAAATTTACTGTCCAGATTGGAGAATTTCAGTGGGCAGATTCTTTGTTGAATTGTTTGACCCAGTTAGCAAGTGAATTTGATTTCAGGTTGTCATGAAAGTTGTAGAAAACATTGTGATTTTTCTGTGCACATTTATTGTATAATTTTTGACTAAAGAAATGGGAAGTTATTGAATTTACAAAATCCTGCACTGTTTTGAGAGGCATTGACTAGGCAGTAACTTTGATTGCATTTTTGACACCCTTAGAGGTGAAATTGGCTTTTGTGTCCTTCATAAAACTTGTAGAGCTCTCTTTCCTCTATGAAATAGATACCAATTTTGTCCAAATTGGAGTTCTGAGTAGGAAGTTATGACCTAGACAAGTTGGCATATCGGAGGCAATTGTTTCAGATCTGTCATTTTAATAGGGCTAGTCGACCAGGATTCTTAGACCAGTTGACTACAACCTGCACTAGTCGACTAGGACATGTATTTTTCCTGCACTAGTCAACTAGGACATGTATTTTTCCTGCACTAGTCGACTACAACCTCTCACTAATCGACTAGGATGTGTATTTTTCCTTCTTTTGCTGATAACTTTTTCGTCCGACATCCGATTGACCTGATTCTTGAGGCATCGGATTCGTGAAACATTGAATTTCATTTCATGAGAAATTGAGAATTTTTGGACGGGAAATTGATGTGGGTCCGAGTAATGATTCTTTGGTCACTGTTTTATTTATTTTTAGACCTATAGAGGCCCGAATTGTGTAATTTCGGTGCCTTTACATTTCTAATTTTTAGATGGAATGTTTGTGATGGAAATTTTGGATTAAGGAAGGGAATATCATGAACATGTATTGTGCACCTTCTAATTGCTACATGTGCAACATTAAATAGTTCTGATTGAGCAATTGGTAATATTTATATTCTGTAACTATTATAGAGGCACTTTTGGAGCGCCGATCCACCGATGCCACTAAGACTTCCAGGTATTAGCTCGGAAGTACAAGTGAGTAACCTAGATGGTTCTTTCAATTATTATATGTTCAATGTGGGAAAATAATGGAGGGATTATGATTGTGTTTGTTTATGACTGGGTTCCGGACAGGTGGTCCGATGAATTGGGAGAACTGTCATAGAAGTGTATCTGGTTGTGATTCTGTGAGCTAAATTGCTCTCTTGTGTGAAATTGTGATACATGAATGGATTGTACGATATCGCTAATTGTGATGTGATCAATTGTGATTGGTAGAATTGTGCTATATGAACGTGAATTGTTCGCTATTACCGTGATCTCGTGATTAATTGCTTGAAGTGTTACGGATGTGCACATTGTGCATTGCTTGCTACATCGTGCTTCATTTCGCTGCCTCTACTAAAGGCATCGTTTGATATGGATTAATTGGGCATATGCATTTCATACACAAATGCATAACCGGATAATAATAATGATTGTGACCGAGTCGCCATCGACATCGACATCTTGAAAAAGGAGCCTCGAGCTCGAAGGGAGTTAGTGCATACCCGAGGGCTCTCTACTCCCTGAGACGCTCTCATCGTATAATCGCTCATCGCTTATGCGCTCGGTCACAACACTGTAATTAACTGGGTGTCACATGTGCATTGCATACATACTTAACTGAATACTGGAAATGGGAACAAGGCCAAAATGCCTTCCAAAATTGTGAATTGCTTGTGTGCTGTATGAATTGGGTGAACCATCGATGATGGTTCCTCACTAAGTTCGCAAAACTCACCTAAAATTTGCATATATTTTTCAGGTCTTGAAGAGTACCCCGTTTGACACGGGAGTATGTCTACCATATGCAAGGTACAGATAGAGGTCGGGATCAGTTTGTGTCTGCATTAGTGTCTCATTAATTATATTCTGAAATCTCTATAAAAGAATGCTCTGTATTTATAGTGAGCCCAATTTGGTTATGGCTTTTTGTTCATTAAATGGATTTTGTAAATTATTATTGAATGATTGTAATAACTGAAAATGTTTATTTATGATTGTGGGCTCAGATTGTTTACTGTCTATTCCGCGCACATGAGTGTAATGAAAAAAAAATTATACTGAGTTTCGACTGACTGATGTAACACGCCATCCTCGTGGGGCAAGGATCTGGATATCACCATCGATGTCGGGTTCGGGTCACGCGGGAGTGGGGTGTTACAGTTATTATAATGTAATGAAAGTTTAACATGTATTTTGTATTTATAATGGGCCTAAATGGCTATTTAAATTTCTGATGGTTGTATTGCTATGATTGAAAATATTTATGAAATAAAGTGGGCCCGAGTTGGTTATCGATTTCCATACTTTATGTTTTTGGTTTCAAAAAAAGTTTGTACTGAGTTTTGAATGATTGAGCACTCTAGCATTCCACCCTCGCAGGGCACGGACTTTGATATCCCTTAAGATGTCAGGTACGCATCTTGCGGGAATGGGGTGTTATATAGAGAACCTTTATGAGATTAAAAAATTATATCCCTATGTCATTTCAAACTTTATGGATATCTGTATAAAACAGTATGCATCTAAATAACGTAGGCACAAGCTCAATATATATACATGCCCAATGACCTTTAAATGTTTAAGATTGACACAAATTTGAAGACTTTCATACGTATTATGACAATATATGATAACACATATTATTGAGGATAAATGATGACCATCTTTATCGATAAACCATCATACTGTCATAATATATCAAAATATACAAATGTACATGGAGCAAACATAATGATCCCTTATGTAGCATCTCACTCCCGCAAGAACCGAACCCGATATCGTGGGTGATATTCGAGCCTGTGCCTCACGAGGGTGGTATGCTAGAGCAGTCAAATCCATTCAGAAACTCACTAAGACATTTGTTTTAAAGCAATCGAGTGCGCGTATATCAGTAAACAATTTGGGCCCGCGATACGAAAACATTTTCAATCAAAATACTATTTTAACAATCACATCACAATACAACATTAATCAATTGGGGCCCTCTGCATAACAGTACTAATTTGTGAAAATACAAATTTACATATAAATCAGAATGACTTAAATGTAGACGTGAAACTGATCCCGACTTTGAACTCTGACTCTCATTCAGTAATCATACTCCCATTTGTCTAACGGGGTACTTGGCAATTCCTGAAAAATTATTGCAATGTTAGGTGAGTTTGCGAACTCAATAAGAAACCATCATCGATGGTTCACTCAATTCATGCTTATCATAAGCAATTCACAGTTTCAGTCAATTACACGTTCAATATCATCATATAACAATTTATAGAACTCATGCAATTTCGCAAATCAGTTATCACTTTTATATGCAATGCAATGTGACTCTTTTCCAGTTTATTACAGTGTTGTGACCGAGCGCATAAACAGTGATCAGTAATCAGACGTGTCTAGGGAGTAGGAGAGCCCTCTGGGAATGCACTAACTCCCCTCGAGCTCGAGGCTCGGTTCAAGAATGATGTTCAAGCTCGAGGCTCTTTCAAGACGTCGATGGCGACTCGGCCACAACTATCATTATCTGAACATGCCTTTATGCATGAATGCGTATGTCCCAATTTCCATTTACAGTCAGTTTACATTTTAGTGCCCCATTTCCCATTCCTTCGGACCTTCGGTCCGGTATTTCAGTCGTAAACATTTTCAGTTTATTTCATTGAAGCATTCATAAACAACTACACACAATAGCACTTCAATATCAAGTTCCCAATACTTCAGACACCTGTGGTCCGAAGTCAATCAAAAGCAAACACACATAACCCTCCATTCATCTCCACATGGCATAAGTGCGGAACATTAAACACAAAGGTTGAGGAACCAACTAGGTTACTCACAGTACGCTCCAGATTAGCATTTGCTTTCAATTTCTGGGAACGCAAGAATGCGGCACTTGACCTGCACAACATATTTATGCAAGACACATATTGCACAATCATCAATAATTGTACACTTAAAACATTCATTTATGCACAATCGTAGTAATGGACTATGTAAAATACATGTTTAATGACAATCCCGGGTATATGCTCTAATATGCACTTTATGCTCATTTCCATTTCATAATTCATATACGTTTCATACTGTTCATTGGTACATGATCGTTCTAACTTCTCCTTTCAATCTTGACCCTTTTTATAAGTCTAGCTTATTCAGAAGCTTACACTTAAAGAACACTTGGTTACTCTATATCATAACTCAATTTCTCATCATCTCTTATCCATCCTCATATGATCTCATAATATCCAAATTTTATTTATAGTTTAGCACTTCATACTTAAACACATTCTTAGGTATGATTCTTTTAGTTTCTTCAGACAAACCAATTTCTCCTTTTCAATTCCAATTCAATAAAACCCTAAAACTCCAAAAACCCTAAAACTCCAAAAATCACAATCAATGAAATCAACAAAAATCAAGCACAAACTTAACCTACCCATAGTCCATCTAGGTTAGAAAACTTAAAACCTAGCTTAGAAACCCCAAAATCAAATGGGTTCTCTCGAATCTTCTTCTTCTACACAAACCCCTTTCTCTCTCTAGAACTTCTTCATTCACAAACCACAACCTATTTCTTTACCAATGTATGAAGAAGATGAACTTACCTTGAAAGCCTTGGTTTCTCTCATTTTTCTTCTTCTTTCTTCTTCCTTCTCTCTTCTTCTTTCCCTCTTCTCTTCTTTCTCTACGACTCTCTCTCTCTCTCTCTCATCTCATCTTCTTTTATTCTTTTGCTCTTTTTCCTTGTAAGGGTCGTGCTCACTCTTCTTAAATGACAACTCTTATTGCCAGGTCATTAATGATTGATAAAAGAACCTAAAGCCCTTACTTGCATGCCTTTAAAGCTTAACACTTAAGTAAACTTCCGAAATTTCCCTTAAAAACTGACATCTTGTCCTCTTATTTCGATAAGGTAAATGAAGTACTTTAACAAAATTTTATTCTAGAGGGATATTCCCCTATGTCTTATTAATCCATCGCTTCAATAATCAGATCGATTGGAGCTCTATATCTCAAAATATCTCAAAAATACTGAAATATGTTCAGTGGGAACAACAGCTCATATCCTCTAAGAACACACTCATTGTACCTGTCCCACCTTTTCCACTTAATCTTTCTCACTTCATTTCAGATAGCTTCAATTTTTGGTGGAGATGAAGAGAAAGGTCTTATGAATCCAATGGTTCAAGAATCAAGTCATTCGGAGGTCTAAAAAGGAAGTTATGGTCAAAAGAAGCAACCATGTTTATGACCTCAATCATACTGAACCTATTTCGGGGAAACAGCTATAACTTTTTGTAGAAATGTCTGATTGAGGTGTTATTTGAATGGTTCGAAAGAGGACATGAAGAGCTACAACTTTCATGAAGGTCTCAAAGGTCAAATCTTTCATCTGTGGGGTCAAAAATAAAAGTAGACGATGATGAAGTCATTTTAAGACGATGATGACATCATCAGACAATACAGATTAGGAAAATTGCTATAACTTTTCTTACAGATATCGGATTAAGGATTTCTTTATATGGTTGGAAATGCATAATAACTGAGACGATGAACAGTAACTCAGACGATGAACAGTAACTCAGACGATGAACAGTAACTGAGACGATCAAACTGAGATGCAAAAAGTCAACTGAGACGATGAACAGTAACTGAGACGATGAACAGCAGACGAAGAAACCTCATAACTTGAAATTCTTGTATCTTTCAACTCTGATATGCAAACTTTACAAAATTTATACCGTTGGAAAGATAAAAGAATTATCTACAACTTTCTAGAAAGAAATTTTGCCAAAATCCATCTTTATCAATCCCAAATTTGCCCCTAATGTCTGAAGACAAATTTTTTATTCATGCACCAACACTACACCTAATTCTTCACTTCATGAAAATATTTGGGACTCTTAGACACAGAATTGAAATTCGATGTCTTCATACAAAATGTAGCCATATATCTCTAGATTAGTCCAAATCAAGAATCATCTCGTTTAGATTACTAGAGAAAACGTTGTGGCTACAAGACTGAAGCATATTCAGTGAACATTTTTCAGATCACTACCAATCTTTTCTCTAAATCTTTCCTTATCACAACTCATACCAAGATCACTCTTTCTACTCATTCTACTCCTTATTTTCAATAAAATCACATCTAAAATCAATTATACC
This sequence comes from Erythroxylum novogranatense, assembly GCA_029891385.1. NCBI lineage: Eukaryota > Viridiplantae > Streptophyta > Magnoliopsida > Malpighiales > Erythroxylaceae > Erythroxylum > Erythroxylum novogranatense. Next base: position 5,891,705 of record CM057225.1, on the reverse strand, counting down.
CGGAAGTTTCCAATGAATGCATGTACAATTTTTATCCGAAACATTACATATTTTTGTACATATATGCTAACATGATGCATGAGCAAGAAAAATGCATTCCTTAGTCTCAATTTCTCTTTGAGCTCGCATGACCTGAAATTTCGGGTCACAACCCTTAATATGGGGACAAGATGCTACATTTCTCCCCCCCTTAAAAAAATTTCGTCCTCGAAATTTTCATCTGATTGATCAATACAGTAGGGGTGATCATTTTTCATACGCTCCTCTATCTCATATACACTTCATCACTTCTAAAAGACCACAGTAGACAGACTCAATAAGTCTTTCAGTCACTCATTTAGCTATCGCACTCTCTTGACTGTTTCATGAGCATATTTCGGACTTCTTACCAACTTATACTTCGTATATTGTCAATCTATCTCTGCTGATCATACCAATAATTCAGAACCTGATCACATATCACATATTATGAATCTAAGACCTCTTTCACCAATAACACTACTTTATAGAACTTTTCATACATACCAATTCATATAGCTTAACAATACTTTATCCAAATCTAAGCACATCTTACCAAGGTGATACTCACAAAATCATTTCATCTTTCCTTTGACAGTTCACCTCTCTTTAATGTTAACACATTCAACTCTTATGTCCTTTTTCACTATAGTCTCCAAATACGGTGTTGGTCCACTTACCTCATGCATCTTTCATGAGTCACCTTACTTTTATTTCAGATTCATCTCACTCACTATCATTATTTCACATTTATTATGGCCTTATATCATTTTAGGCCTTCTATATCTCAAAGTTAGGGTGAATAACCACCCTTCTATGCCCATATCACTTCTAATGATACCACTATGATAACAATTGTGATACCTGTAGTCAATTCGAATTATGCCTCAATCTCATCTTCCTACAAACTCAAAAATATGAGCTTCAAGCATATTCCTAATAGTTAAAACTGCGGGTAGCTCAAACCTTGAACCACTTGTTTCTACATCTTTAGCAGCTAAGGTACAATCTTAGCATATCCCCACTAGGATGTTTATCTTAGGTTGTTACTTAGGCTTCTCTAACACTTTCTTTACTCAATCATCCTAATCGGATATACGTATTTCTTATTTCAATCGCCAAATATCATCATTTTTTATTTTATTTTTTTACTCGAAAGTTCATATTCGATTCCACTTTTTTCGGTGATTCACAATTCTGAATCTTTAGCTTTTTGGGTTTTTACTTCTTTCCAGTAGACTTGATCTTAAATTTCAATGCAACTAGCAACACTTTATTTCACCCCATATGCCATTCAATATTCTTCACTCCTCATTATACTAAATGTGGAAACCTCAATATCTGAATGTGTATTATTTCATTATAAAATTGTTTGCTCAGTGTGTTAGATTACACACTAATTTTACCAGTATAGCACTCATTCGTGCATTTCCTCCGAACTCAATAATTTCTTCAATCTTACATAAAGTACATTTCAGATATGATTTGGCACATCTAATGTCTCCAAGACTTCAAGGCAATCTTTATCATACACTTCTAAACCATGTATGAAAATCAACTCATAAGACTTTCATTATCCTATACACATCAAAACCCACTCTTTATTACTACAACAAATTGCATCTTAATCTTTGATGCGAAACTTCATTAAGCATTGCACAATCTCTAAATCCAATTGATATATCATCATCAATGTCTTATTCTTCAAATATTCAGAACACTTCTTTTTACTTTTCAAACACACTCAAAATACCATCTATGATCACAGTCACTAATTGATACAATTTTGCTAGGATCACTTAAATCTTCAATATCATAATATCATTGGAGTATCATTAACTACAACAGAGATCACTCACATTTTTCCTTATGTTAATTTCTTGCAATTCTTTACGTGACTAATTTTCCCCAATGAAAGTAATTTTGTCTTATGTCATTTTCAATCTCGCACTTGACGACTTGTCTCTAATGATTTTCTCTTTTCCTTCGAATTCCTTTAATTCACATCGGCTTACTCCAATGCCTATTCATTCGTATTAGTTCTTCCACACATTTCAATTTATTTGAATGCTTCACTTTGTGTGTTGGTATTTCATTCCTCAGATTGAATTTGTGTCTCCCAAACATATTTACATCGAATATAAGGGGGACCTATATTCTTCTCACATGTGCAAAAGTGTCACCTCAAATTTATAATCCACTCATGTAGTTGGTGTACACACTCTCAATGGCTTATTCCACTTTTTATGCTTGAGTTCCTGCTTAGGATATGACTCCATTATTCACTTTTGACGTATTACATATTCATTTCCGATTTATCTCTTCATTGATTACTCTTAAATCAAATCGTTAGATCAACTTAACTCAATTTAGGGAGATTCTTCTTTGAAAGGAGATTTCTTACTACAATCATCAATACTGTTCATAAAACCTCATCAATTAACTATTTTTCGTCATTACAATTCAGTCATCCTTTATACTTCGAGAAGATCAATTTCAACTATGTATAATATCTCAATAAGATTAATTTATGCCATAGCTTACATAATCAGAACATCCCTTGTAATGAGGCTCTGTAAGGCACTTAAACAATTTCATTTACTCCAATATCTTGGCATACATCGCCAAAATCATCACATCTTATCTGGAGATGTATTCACATCAATTCACCAATTAGTAGCTTATACTATTAAGGACACTTTAATCCCATTTAATTCTAGATAACCTTTCTCTTTTTATGCCAGTTCTCGATCATCTATAATCATGTCACTTTTCTTTTCCTCAAGCTCATCACTATGCTAACATCATTAACAGTCTCAATTCTATTCCCAATTGATCACTACAAGTACTCTCACTCCTTACTCTATCTTGAACTTTGAACTATAGGGACTACAATCGGCACTTATTAAATAAGTCTCCAATTACTTCCTATGTCATCTTTACGCATATTGTTCACATATGCTTAATAATTTCACCCATGATGGTGATCCCACTATCAGATGTACACCCAAAATGACAGTTTAATCTGAACTTAACAACGTTTTCCTATATCACTAACATCATCTCATCTTCCAATTGTCATTTATTTTATCTTACACATCTTTATTATCAATCATTTTATATGAAGCTTAAATCTCCACTCCACAGACATATTCTCACAATGGATCTTAAACTCTTATATCGATAATCACACAATCATTCTAAGTCCAAGTGCAACCTTTCAAGGTCATATCAACTTAACTTATATACTTTCATCTTATTATTTCTACTTATGTCCTTTTTTTAACAATCCATGACAATGTATTCACATTTATATCACATTTGAGGACATATCACCCGATTGTAATTTCGATTTCAGATTCACTAATACTTCCATCGATACAATTGCACTGAATCTTTATCTATTATATCCAAACCCAAATCCGACTATTTTGAAGCATAACCATTATGAATTTTCGGTCTCAAACTATCTCCTTATACATAATTACAAACTCTTATCACAATACTCACATAACCGTTTCGATTCCAATTTCACCCGTTTATGGTCATAACAGTTTTATGATTTCCTTTCATTCTGTCTTTACACATAAGTCTCCTCATTTCTATTCATATTCTTATTTTCCCCAATCAATTCCTGGCAATATGCCGATTCACACTTATTTCACCCCCAAAGGATATATCACCTTCAAGGATATGCACCCTTTTGTGGGGGACTGTTATCTGTCATGCAAAACCAGATAATATTTCTCATTTCCAATATGTCCATAAACCTTATTTTCTCACATTCAGTCGGATCATCATTTCTCTCAATGCTTCTAACAACTCAAACTCTTAAGGGATGCTCATGCATGTGACTCATACTGGGGATCAGTTGCCGTTATCTACTATGACATGACTAATATGCATGTAATTTAACACATATTTCAGAATGCCCATATAAGATTGTACTTCTGTGCTCTGATACCACAAATGTAGCATCCCACTCCCGCAAGACCCAAACCCGATATCGTGGGTGATATTCAAGCTCGTGCCTCACGAGGGTGGTATGCTAGAGCAGTCAAATTCATTCAGAAACTCAGTAAGACATTTTTTTAAAGCAATCGAATGCGCGTATATCAGTAAACAATTTGGGCCCGCGATACGAAAACATTTTCAATCAAAATACCATTTTAGCAATCACATCACAATACAACATTAATCAATTGGGGCCCTCTGCATAACAGTACTAATTTGCGGAAATACAAATTTACATATAAATCAGAATGACTTAAATGTAGACGTGAAACTGATCCTGACCTCGAACTCTGACTCTCATGCAGTAATCATACTCCCATTTGTTTAACGAGGTACTCGGCAATTCCTGAAAAATAATTGCAATGTTGGGTGAGTTTGCGAACTCAATGAGAAACCATCATCAATGGTTCACTCAATTCATGCATATCACAAGCAATTCACAGTTTCAGTCAATTACACGTTCAATATCATCATATAACAATTTATAGAACTCATGCAATTTCGCAAATCAGTTATCACTTTTATATGCAATGCAATGTGACTCTTTTCCAGTTTATTACAGTGTTGTGACCGAGCGCATAAACAGTGATCAGTAATTAGACGTGTCTAGGGAGTAGGAGAGCCCTCTGGGAATGCACTAACTCCCTCGAGCTCGAGGCTCGATTCGAGAATAATGATGTTCGAGCTCGAGGCTCTTTCAAGATCGATAGCGACTCGGTCACAACTATCATTATCTGAACATGCCTTTATGCATGAATGCATATGTCCCAATTTCCATTTACAGTCAGTTTACATTTCAGTGCCCCATTTCCCATTCCTTTGGACCTTCGGTCCATTATTTTAGTCGTAAACATTTTTAGTTTATTTCATTGAAGCATTCATAAACAACTACACACAATAGCACTTCAATATCAAGTTCCCAATACTTCGGACACCTGTGGTCCGAAGTCAATCAAAAGCAAACACACATAACCCTCCATTCATCTCCACATGGCATAAGTGCAGAACATTAAACACAAAGGTTGAGGAACCAACTAGGTTACTCACAGTACGCTCCAGATTAGCATTTGCTTTCAATTTCTGGGAACGCAAGAATGCGGCACTTGACCTGCACAACATATTTATGCAAGACACATATTGCACACTCATCAATAATTGCACACTTAAAACATTCATTTATGCACAATTGTAGTAATGGATTATGTAAAATACATGCTTAATGACAATCCTGGGTATATGCTCTAATATGCACTTTATGCTCATTTCCATTTCATAATTCATATACGTTTCATACTCTTCATTGGTACATGATCGTTCTAACTTCTCCTTTCAATCTTGACCCTTTTTATAAGTCTAGCTTATTCATAAGCTTACACTTCAAGAACACTTGGTTACTCTATATCATAACTCAATTTCTCATCATCTCTTATCCATCCTCATATGATCTCATAATATCCAAATTTTATTTATAGTTTAGCACTTCAAACTTAAACACATTCTTAGATAGGATTCTTTTAGTTTCTTGAGACAAACCAATTTCTCCTTTTCAATTCCAATTCAATAAAATCCTAAAACTTCAAAAATCACAATCAATGAAATCAACATAAATCAAGCACAAACTTAACCTACCCATAGTCCATCTAGGTTAGAAAACTTAAAACCTAGCTTAGAAACCCTAAAATCAAATGGGTTCTCTCAAATCTTCTTCTTCTACACAAACCCCTTTCTCTCTCTAGAACTTCTTCATTCACAAACCACAACCTATTTCTTTACCAATGTATGAAGAAGATGAACTTACCTTGAAAGCCTTGGTTTCTCTCATTTTTCTTCTTCTTTCTTCTTCCTTCTCTCTTCTTCTTTCCCTCTTCTCTTCTTTCTCTACGACTCTCACACTCTCTCTCTTATCTCATCTTCTTTTATTCTTTTACTCTTTTTCCTTGTAAGGGTCGTGCTCACTCTTCTTAAATGACAACTCTTATTGCCAGGTCATTAATGATTGATAAAAGACCCTAAAGCCCTTACTTGCATGCCTTTAAAGCTTGACACTTAAGTAAACTTCCAAAATTGCCCTTAAAAATTGACATCTTGTCTTCTTATTTCGATCAGGTAAATGAAGTACTTTAACAAAATTTTCTTCTAGAGGGATATTCCTCTATGTCTTATGAATCCATCTCTTTAAGAATCAGATCGATTGGAGCTCTATATCTCAAAATATCTCAAAAATACTGAAATATGTTAAGCGGGAAACACCAGCTCATATCCTCTAAGAACACACTCAGTGTACCTGTCCCACCTTTTCCACTTAATCTTTCTCACTTCATTTTCTCACTTCATTTCAGATAGCTTCAATTTTTGGTGGAGATGAAGAGAAAGGTCTTATTAATCCAATGGTTCAATAATCAAGTCATTCGGAGGTCTAGAGAGGAAGTTATGGTCAAAAGAAGCAACCATGTTTATGACCTCAATCGTACTGAACCTATTTCGGGGAAACAGCTATAACTTTTTGTAGAAATTTCTGATTGAGGTGTTATTTGAATGGTTCGAAAGAGGACATGAAGAGATACAACTTTCATGAAGGTCTCAAAGGCCAAATCTTTCATCTGTGGGGTCAAAAATAAAAGCAGAGGATGATGACGTCATTTTAAGACGATGATGACATCATCAGACGATACAGATTGGGAAAATTGCTATAACTTTTCTTACAGATATCAGATTAAGGATTTCTTTATATGGATGGAAAGATAATTTCAAGATCTACAACTCTTATGAAGAACTCAAAGGCAAATTAAATCTTTTTAAGGGTAGAAAATGGATCAGAAGGTAGCAATGTATAATAACTGAGACGATGAACAGTAACTCATACGATGAACAGTAACTGAGACGATGAACAGTCACTGAGACGGTCAAACTGAGACGTAAAAGTCAACTGAGATGATGAACAGTAATTGAGACGATGAATAGTAACTGAGACGGTCAAACTGAGACGCAAAAAGTCAACTGAGACGATGAACAGCAGACGAAGAAACTTCATAACTTGAAATTCTTGTATCTTTCAACTCTGATATCCAAACTTTACAAACTTGATACCGTTGGAAAGATAAAAGAATTATCTACAACTTTCTAGAAGGAAATTTTGCCAAAATCCATCTTTATCAATCCCAAATTTGCCCCTAATGTCTGAAGACAAAATTTTCATTCATGCACCAACACTGCACCTAATTCTTCACTTTATGACAATATTTGGGACTCTTAGACACAGAATTGAAATTCAATGTCTTCATACAAAATGTAGCCATATATTTCTAGATTAGTCCAAATTAAGAATCATCTCGTTTGTATTACTAGAGAAAACGTTGTGGTTACAAGACTGAAGCATATTCAGTGAACATTTTTCAGATCACTACCAATCTTTTCTCTAAATCTTTCCTTACCACAACTTATACCAAGATCACTCTTTCTACTCATTCTACTCCTTATTTTCAATAAAATCACATCTAAAATCAATTATACCCGAAAGTTTCCAATGAATGCATGTACAATTTTTATCCGAAACATTACGTATTTTTGTACATATATGCTAACATGATGCATGAGCAAGAAAAATGCATTCCTTAGTCTCAATTTCTCTTTAAGCTCGGATGAACTGAAATTTTGAGTCACAAACCTTAATATGGGGACGGAATGCTACACCTTAACTAACAGTATCAAGTGACTTCAAAACACCTATACTGTATACTTGTGTCACAAACATAAGTGGGCGAAGTCCTTTAGATAAAGGATCAACTAACATTTCCTTAGTCCTTAAATACTCTAAACCTTAATGTCACCTTTTCGTATCAACACGTTTACGGCCAAATAATTGACCTTTAAATGCTAAAAACTGTGATAATTAATGTTGTTTCTAAACAACATAGCAGTAAGATTATCACAATATAACTGAATAGGTTTAGTCACTGAATTATCCATAGATAACTCAGAAATCAAGTTTCTAAGCTAAACTGTCTATGAAGCAACCCCCTAGCATGCACTCTGCATGTATAGTCGAGGAAGTTATCCATGTCTACTTGACACACTTCTAAGACATCGTACCAGCTGCAAACTTAAAACTGTAACCTTAAGTGGACTTTCGATCATTCAAAAGCATGGCTAAAAGTTGAATCTGAATTCTCTATGAGGTTTAGTTGATAGACTTTTCTATATCTCAACATATAATCCTTAATTCCCTTTAATATCTCATCACTCACTTGATTGCATTTCAATGGTCTACACGTGGGTTTACCAGATATTAATCAACAGTCTAATAGAAAATGCAATTTCCCGCCTAGTATATAGACAACCATACATCAGGCTATCAACCATACTAATACATGAAACATTCCTCATAACCACTTTCTTTACTTTATTCTTTGGATACTATGTTAAAGATTATCTCTCACTATAAGAGATAGATGCTATGATAGGTTTATAGTTAACCGTATTAAACCTTTGTAATACATACTCAATGTATGCATTCTGTGCGAGGTTTGATAAGGGTTGAGATCTGTCTCGATGAATCCGATTACCTAGGATAGAAGATGCCACACCTAGGTCCTTCATGTCAAAGTTCTTGAACAAAAGTTGCTTAACCTCATACAAAATGGTCAAGTATTTTGACGTGAGCAATATATCATCCATATGCAGTAATAGGAAGATAAATTTGCTCTCCCTGATCTCATAGTACAAGCATCCTCTTAACTTTATTTTCCATGAAGTTGAAAGAGGTCACAACCTTATAAAATGTAAGGTATCACCTTCGGGAGGTTTGGTGTAAGCTATATATTGATCTGTATAACATACAAACCATGTCATTTTTATCTAGATCCTAAATTCCTTCAGGTTGTACCATATAGACTTCTTCATAAAGGTCTTTATTCAGTAAAGTGGATTTGACAACCACCTGATGTAACTCTATATCATCATAAGCTACAATTGCCAAAATTAATCAAAATGTATCCTATGAGGATATGAGAGAAAAGTAACATAAAGTTAACCTTTCTCCATGAGTGAACCATTAGGCAACTAAGCGACCCCATAAATCGCTGAATGCTATCCTCAAATCCTTAAGGTTCAAAACTTCATTTACAATTGATGGGTTTGCAGTTCCGTTGTAAATCAATTGGCTCACAAACCTTACTATACTTCATAGCTTGCATCTCATCAGTCACTACATCCTACAACAAATCTTCAATGGGTTTAGAAACAGCTTATGTAAAAGTAATTGGATTCGTAACATATCTAATATCATAGTCATGTTCACCTAATAGACTATATAGGCAGATGGCATATCAAGTCATCTCATTTTAGTGGATTTACATAACTGCATTAGATCTTGTATCCCCAGAAATCACTGTGTGTACACGTATGAGTTCCTATTCCTATTCTTGTACAGGCATTGTATAAAGACTTAGATCCACCAGAGCTACCTGTATGAGTAGCAAGTACATAATAATTGTAGTATCCACCATGTTATCATCTGAAGGGTCAACGAGCCCACCATCATCATAGACATCGTATTCTAAAAACTTAACTGATTGTGATTTTACTATTCTAATCCCCCTTCTCTACAGTAAAAACTGTAGCTTAAAAGTGGTCAGGATATCTTACTAAATAGCAATGAACACAACAAGCATGTAATTTATGCTTATGAAGATTATACTACCTCAGTAGGGCAGCCTCATACATGAATGTGTGTAAAGTTGGGTTTCCACACTTTTAAATAATTAGGTAAATTAGTCTTATTCTACATCAACTTCTTCATGTCCTTTAGGGTGCTTTTATGCCTTTTAGCAACCCACCATTTTGCTCAGAACTATACGGCATAGTGAACTTAATCATTATTCCAACTGATTCCATATATTTGGCAAACAGATGTTTTTAAGTCCTAAAACACCATGTTTGTCATGTTATTCTCCTCTACGGTCAAATCTGACTATCTTGATGAATTTTCCCAACTAGTTCTCAACCTTCAGTCTTTAAGAAAGAACATATAACTGTAATGGAAAAAACTATCAACAAATGTTAGAATATTTTTCGAATTGCATAATGTCGATATCTTTATGTATCAGACTTAACAAGTCAAAAGCATGAGTTAACCTCAATATCCTTATTAGTCAACTTATTCCTGCAATAATCAACACATATTCCCAGATCATCATAATCTAGAATTGAGAGAATGTTTTTCTTAATCAATCTCTCAACCCTAGCCCTGGAAATGTAGCCTAATGTTTTATGCTACACTATGTATGACTTTTCATTCATCAGGGTTCTACATTTCATGAATTGTTTAGCAAGATATGAAGAAGCATATATCTAATATGGGGTAAGACACATTCTATACTAACCAGATGACAAGAAAGTTGTACCATTATGTTTTTCATTAAACACAGCTATACAGTAGAAGTATGAAATACAAAAAGTCAACCTTCTTTGTCCAAAATTGATCTAAAGATCACATATAAAATGTGTCGTGTAAAAACTGAAATAAAGCTTACAACAAGGTTCAGTATATACATTCCCTGTAGATATTACTTCCACTTCTTCATTGCTGTGAACCATCAGTGCCTACTTCCCTTTATTTGGCTTTATCCTTGTAGTGCCCCTTACCTTAGGGTACATACTGGGATGGCCTGAGGACAGTCTAGTACATAACTTATGATAATGACGCACTATGTTCAATCATAACATTCACTTAACATAGCATTATCTATCTTTTTTTCACTTATAAACATCATAAGGAAAGTCACAATATTTTAAAACCAAATTTCCTCATTTCATTTTATAAAAACCGTATATCTACAATGTATCTTTCAACATTCATACTTATACAACATTATAGCCTAATACAGAAAGTGCTATATGAAAGAAGAAATATGCAAAATATATCTAATCTGTCCATATCCAAAATTAAAGGTCTACACTACTTGTAGCATCCCTCAATAACTAATATCGTCTCTCGATCTTGAAAAATCAACGTTACAATTTTAATGATTTTTGCGAACTCAATGAGGTAACCATCATCGATGATTCACTCAATTTGTGAATCACATCAATACACATAATATATTATTCACATCTTTTTGCATATTCATAAAATGTCACATTTCACTTTCAGAGCAATCATTATAATCCTTTAATTCATATACCGTACACATATCAAGTATAAATGCAATGCACGTGAGACCCATTTTCATTTATTATTGTCGTTGTGACTAAGTGCCTTTTTACTAGCTCATATCCTTTAGTGGATACAGAGTTGTGCCAAATTATGTCCCATATCTCTTAGTGGATACCTTGTACATTTACAACCGAGCCTGAGGCTCTAATCACAATCCATGTTTTAAGCTCTTTATCCTAGCAACTCCAGTCATAAATTCCTTTATCTTATATGCATTCATGTATTGAATGTTTCACATAACATATTCTCAGACAATCACATGATTACACATTCACATTCAGATCACATTAATCATCGAACCTTAGTCTAGCATTCAACAGAATTGTTGAGCAACATTTATTTTATCACATTCACATACAAGGAGCACTTCAATAACTCATTAATACACTAGAATCATCGAACCTTCATTGTCTATAATCAACACAATCAATTCACATTTATTCAATAATTCAAACATAATATAAAGCAAACAAGTAATTAGGCGAGACTGTCTAGGTTACTCATAGGAAACTCCTGAAGCTAATACCTGGAAGTTTTGGGAATGTCTGGAGGTTGATGTTTCAATTGTTTCTCTTTAACAAGCAATATACACATATCACAATTTGGCATAATTGTAAGTGTTTTATAATGCACATGCATGTATATAAAATATGCTTGATGCGTGTTCACGACAATCCCAAGTATTTTTTTCATTATTCTCGTCACATGATCAGTCTTATCTCAAAACTCATCTAAGTATAATTTGTACTTAGGTTTATACCTCAATAAAACCATTAAAATCTCAATTCATAACTCATTGAATTATTTCAGATTTTTCCAAAAACTGACTTTTGGGGTCTACTATTCTTGATCATTTAGACAATGAAAATGAAGTAATTTGGCAATACTCTCTTCTAGAAAAATGTTCTCCTATCTCTTAAGTTTATAATGACACCAAGATCGTTCAATTTGGTTCAATATTGTGAAATTTATACTCCTAATAATTTTGGACTATTTTTATTCTGAGATAGTCCCATATACTCAATTTCCACCCCGAAATTGAAGTTCTTAGAGACAATTATAATTTTATTTCTTAATACAATTTGTACCCTTATGTCTCTAGTTTACCTAAAATAAAAACTCATTCCATTTGGATAGCTAAAGAATAAGATATGCCCAAAATACCAAAACATATTCAGTGTAGAGAAAAGTTTGCCGCGGCAAAGCAAGAAGTTTGACCTAGAGTTGACTGCGATGAACTTTGCTCAAGAGGAATCCTAGCCAAATCCTTCAAGTTCGCTGCAACGAAGCAAGAAGTTTGTCGTGATGAACTTTCACAGAAGCATACCCAAATTTTCAACTTCAGGTCAGATTTGGAGACTCTTAAAGATAGAATTTGAATTCGACGTCTTCATGAAAAATGTAGTCATAAGTCTCTAATTTAATCCAAATCAAGAATCATCTCATTTTGGATAACCAGAGAAAAGGTTATGATTCAAAGACTGAATCATACTTAGTGAACATTCTCCAATCAATCATCTTCAAACTTTCCAGATTTTACACCTAACATAACTTGTACAAAGATCACCCTTTTCTACTTCATTTACTCCTCATTTTCAACTCCATTTTATCTCAATATCATTCACCAACAAATCATGATCTAAATTTGATCATTAACCTAAAAATAAGACATGTTCATGCATTTATTCATTAACAATCAACCAAATCTCATCATTCATAAATTCCTATTCTTTTTCCATAACATATCTCTTTCCTAAGTTCATTATTTCAAGTTGAAAACCACTTCATGTAAACTTCAAGTTTAGCTCAACATCATCTATACACAAATAAAAATTCTATGCTTGATCATAAACACCCAAAATAGAACACAAACATATACATTCATGCACCAATTTTTTGCACCCATTTCTCACCCTATTATGAAGATCATTCAACCTCACAACATCTCTATAGCAATTCATAACTTATTACTCATCAAGTATCATTAAACATATCCAAAAGCAAGAAAATTACATCAACTACGACACATACATAAAAATTCACATAATCATCGAGAGAGAACAAAACAAGGTGGATGTCTTTCACTTAAAGAAAAACAATTTATGTCACTTGCACCAATTTCTAAAGCAATAGAATAGGTTCCTTAGTTTAAATAGTGCAATCAATTTTAATTTCTACTCCAATTATCTCCAAAATTTAATCGACAATTGTCAATAAATTCCAAAGTCATTTATTAAAATTTCCATCGCTATTGGACAATAAATTCTACTACCATTTAATAATTGTTTTGCCACTTGGTAATTTTTCTAGTCCAAAAATATCCAAAATTTTCAGAAATTTTTCTTAAAACTTCAAAAAATTTAAATCAGCAAATACACTCTCCAAATCAATTTTCAACACTTAAGAATCACAATTCTCAATAACAATCACATTTATAAACAATTATACCTGGAATGTCTATGAATGCATGTACAGTCACTTTCATGTGCAAAATTTTACTATTCACGTGTATATGCATGTCATATTATATATGAACATGAAATGCATTTTTCAATCTCTCAATCATCGCTCATATATTCTATTATAGCCTCAACATGGATAATGAGATGCTACAATCCTGGATATAAACCTTTGCATTATGGAAGCACCTTGATCAGATGCTCCACTATATATACACAAGTACTTAATGTGACTATCGCAAATTGGATTCATAAATTGATAAGCCAAGGAGTTATCTGACGGTCACAATCTTTCTTTCTAGACCTCATATTGCTAGTTTCTTTATGTCATGCGGACCTTTACTAGCACTGGATTGACTAGCATTAGTATGTGGAGAAGATTTAGTCTTTCTACCTTTGAATTTAGCAGGTTTCATCTTTTCCTTCCCTTTAGTTGCTTTGAGGGCTGTAGGAGTAGAAAACTTGAGTTTCTCCTCCTCAGCAATGCAATGGGCAATCAAAGCATTGAAGTCCCATTAGATTACTAAACTCTGAAAGGAGTGTGTTCAGAGTCTGGTGAACTATGAATGTAACATCCCGTTACCCATGCTAGGGCTAGAATTGTGAATTATGAGAATTTGATGAGAAATCAGGAAACTGCACATCATGCATTATTAATTGTGACATGCACATTTTTGCACATTTATGTGATTGTACATGCATTCCTTGACATTTCCGAGCACAATTGAATTATTAATTTGATTAAAATGTGTTTTGGTGATTTTGGCATTATTTAAGACATTTTGGAATTTTTAGTGAATTTTAGAAAAATATTTATTTTTGGACCAATCTTATTGTGAAACGTGGACTAATTATTGTGTGACAAATGGATCACTTGCGCAGAGCCATGTGTCAAAATTACAGTAACCCACATAGGCATGTTTAGGTAAGGAAATTGCCGCAGTTTGCATGTTTCATTGGAGTTCTCCTTCGTCTTCACCGAGTGTAGTAAATTGGTTCTGTTAAGAGTTGGCTTTTGAATCTTACACCAAAGTAAGGATTCCATTACTTAGAGAGTGCTTAATCGGTTATCCTTGGTTTTCTTTACTCATCGTGAACTTCATTGCTGGAATTGGAGTTGAACCAAGTAAGTGTTGTTTTCATGTGATTCAGTGACTATGGTATGTTTCCCACGGTAAATGCATGGATATTTGAGTGTTCATAGAAATGAATGGGATAAGTCTGATGATGCTCGGGTGATTGATAGCGAAGTTGTGCATGCATTTTGTTAGAAGTGAAGCTGCATGTGTGAGGATCGGATTTTGATGTTTTAAGTGAATCTTGATTTTGATCTTATGTAAATGTTTCGAACTGGATTAGGAGTTAATTGGAGTGAAGTTTTAGAGATTGTTTTGGGTATATAAGTGAAAAATCTGAAAAAAAAAGAATTCGGGAAAGACGAGTTTCAGAACCAGACGTCGCGGCGTCTATTTTCTTTCTCGCCGCGATGTCCATTTTTCTTCCTCACCGTGGCGTCCGTTTTCATCCTCACCATGGCATCCACTTTCATCCTCGCCGTGGCTCATTCCTCTTTGCACATCGCGACGTGTGTTTTTGTACGTCGCGACGTGTGGCTATTTTTGCTTGTTCGTCGCGGCGTCCAATTATGTTCTCGTCGCGGTTCATTCTCAATTACACGCCGCGACGTAGGAGACCCCCCTTGAGCTCGTCGTGGCGAACGTTGCAAAAATCCCGAGAAAAACTGAATTCTGGGTTGTTCGCCGAGGCGTCACTTTTTGTCCTCGTCGCGGTGACCACCCCTCCTTCGACTGCTCGAACATGCTTTTGTATTTTGACCATAACGTCCTCTATACTGATCCAAATTGGGTGATTCTTGATTATATGTAAACTAGAGACATAGGGCTACAACTTTTATGAAGAAATGGAGTTTTAATTCTGTCTCTAAGAGTTTCAATTTTTGGTTGGAAGTTGAGGTATGAATTTTGCTGGAACTTATGAACCTTCTTGAATATTTTGAGGATATATCTTGGTATACTGATCCAAATTAAATGATTTTGGTGTCTTTAGAAAGATAAGAAATGGGAGAAAAACTTTACAGAAGGAAGTTTTGTCTAATTTGGTCATTTACCTTATCTAATTTAGTATGAAAAGTTGACCCGAATATGTTCTATAGCAAAAATCTGAAGTGGTCAATGAAGCTATGAAATTATTTGACATTGCTTGGTCCAATTCAATTGTAAAAATACATGGTATTAATGAGGGCTTTGATTCCTAAATGATTTTGTTAAGGATCGCATTATTGCACCCCGAAATTGTCATTGAACATGCATTGTGCATACATTCTATACATTAATATTTTTATGAAAGAACATTTGTGCAATTGTGCAAAGTGTGATATTTGTGAATGTGTTTTGCCTATTTTAGAGGAACATATCGGACGCCAATCGGACATTGTCGGACCATCCAGGCAATAGCTTATTAGAGCGTACTGTGAGTCAACCTAGATGATTTTTCTAGGATTGATTTAATTTGATTTGTTTAAGCTTCCAATATGGTTATATTGCTTGCGATTTGATTATGATTCCGAGCTTCAATTGTCCAAGGAGATCAATATTAGGGGATGTATTGGAAGTGCTTTGATTGTGACTTTATTTGCTAAGGAATTCTCAACGAAAGTTGAATGCCGGACTTAGGTCCGATGATTATGAGCTTTGTTTGAGCATCCTATGTGATTGCTATATATGTCATATTCAGTTTTGATGCATTTCATAAAATGCATGCTCAGATAAAAGCGTTGTGACTTGAATTGCCTGTATGAAGCGCTTCCACGTAGAGCTTTGCTCCGTGATATATGTGTGTGCACGTAGAGCTATGCTCCGTGATTCTGTTCTGAATGAGCCTTATGGGCTAGCATTTGTATAAGTATGTGATAGGCATTCAGTCACAACAATAAGAATGAATGTGAGTCTCATATGCATATGTATTTGTTTATATATGATCTATTTGGCAATGATTGAATGTTATACCCTATTGTGTGAGTTTTGAATCATAAATGTATCTGTTTATGAATGTTTGTGTAATATGTGATGTATGCTTATGATCCAGTGAATTCATCAATGATGGTTCACTCATGGAGTTTGCAAAACTCATCAAAATTGCAATGTGACTTTTCAGGTACGAGTCAGGAGACCTAGTTCCTTAGTCAGGACTTAAGGAATCTTTTGGATAGAGATATGGCTCAGAGGTCTGTCAGTTGACACCAGAAGTTTTCTAGTCTTATTTTTGTCGTTTTGTTGGATATTGTATAAGCTTTTATGAATAGTCGTTTGGTGGTATCAGTGTAAGCTTTATGAATGAATGGATTTGAATGGTTTTTAAAATTTAGTGACTTTGAGTGTGTTAGATGATGCCATATGTAGGTTGGATTGCCATGTGTAAGTCGGATATGTTTTGCTCCAACATACCATTATCATAAGGTATGTACTTGAATGTCCTTCGGGTGTTTGGGTATTTGCCTTATGGTAGTGAGATGTTGTATTTTTGGTATCAGAGCATGATTTGACATCTTTAGGGAAATAATATGATTCATAGTGAAGGATTCAGATAGTAATTGCAGCTTTTGTTTGTTATAGGTCATCTTCCATAGGGGATCAAATTGGTGAGTCAACTGACATGGAGTCTATAGGAGCCAATATAGGGTCTCATGTACCTGAATTTTCTGGAATGCCTCCGAGAATTCCCGTGAGTCGGGAAAGGAGATATGATAAGTTGAGAAAGCAAGGAGCTGTGGACTTCTACGGAAGTATAGATCCAGCTGAAGTAAAAGGATGGCTCGAGAGAACTGAAAGAGTGTTCGATCAGATGAACTGTGTAGCAGAGGAGAAATATGATTATGCAGTCTCACTACTGCAAGGTCCCGCATACCAGTGGTGGAAGACCGTGTCGGGTAGTACCACCAGACCTTGTAGCTTGACCTGGGAAGATTTTCTGATAGCATTCCGAGAGAATTACATGCCAAAGATTTACATGTATCGGAAAATGAAAGAATTCTTAGATTTGAAGCAAGACAAGCTCTCAGTGGCAGACTATGAGATAAGGTTCAATGAGTTAATGGGGTATGCGACCGCACTGATTCCGACTAAGCAAGATAAATGTAGGCGGTTTGAGGATGATCTGAATATGGAAATCAGAACGAGGCTTGCCATCTCTAACTTGATCAGTTTTACAGAACTCCGGGCAGCCTCGATCAGAATAGAGCAATTATTGAAGGATAGTCAGAGAGAGCTCAGGAAGGAGGATAGAGGAAAGAGGCAGAATGAACCTCATGCTGATTCCGGCAGAAGCTTCAGAAAACGCCAGAACAGATCGTCTCGATTCCAATCTAGATCGAGACAATCTGGATTTCATGGAAGAGGTATATTTGTTCAGTCTGGAGGAGGCAAAGGACAGATGCCGGCCAGTCAGTCGCAACAATTTCCTGAATGTGAGCATTGTGGTAAAAGACATGGTGGTGAGTGCTGGAGGATGTCAAGAGCATGTCTTTGATGTGGCTCTTATGAGCATCAGATTAGGGATTGCCCTGAGTTGTTGGAATCACAGTCTGGAGCTAGAGGAGGATCTATAACTAAGGTCTCAGTTCAACAGAGCAGAGCTGACAGATCTGTACAAAGAGGCAGAGGTAGAGGTCGGACTCAATCAAGAGGGTCGATGTCGGGGCCGAAGTGCGAGCAATCACCGCAAACTCGTGCTGTGGTCTATGCCATCACCGACAGAGGCACAAGACTCCCGGATGTGGTAGCAGTGTGTTGAATGTTTTAATTTTGAAGCTTATGCACTGGTAGATCCAGGATCTATCCATTCATTCATCACCCCGCATCTGGCATCTAAATTGCATTATGAGCAAGAGATACTGAAATGTGGGTTAGTAGTGAGCACTCCAGTGGGTAGCACAACACTGATCGGTGAGGTATGTAATAGGTGTATAATTGAATTGATCAAAGCGTAATTAGTAGTCGATTTGATCATATTGCAGTTGAGAGATAGACCTCATCTTAGGTATGGGTGACTCACCGCTTCATAGGCGATTATGAATTGTTATACTAAAGAGATAGTGCTTGAATCTCCCAATCAGCCGAGAGTGGTGTTTCGAGGAGTTAGTCAGGCAATGCCAGCCCGACTAATTTCATTTCTAAGTGTTTTGAGAATGATCCGAGGTGGATGTGAGGCTTATCTGACCCATATAGTTGACACTCGGAATGAGCAAACCATTCGGGATATTTCAGTTGTCAGAAAATTTTCGGATGTGTTTAAATTTGAACTCACGGATTACCCCAGATAGGGAGACGGAGTTCACTATTGACATAATTCCAGGTACCGCTCTTATATCAATTCCTCCGTATAGGATGGCACCTGTTAAACTAAAGGAATTGAAGACTCAGCTACAAGAATTGTTAGATAAGGGGTTTATCAGGCCTAGTGTGTCACCTTAGGGAGTTCCGGTTTTATTTGTAAAAAAGAAGGATAGAACTCTGAGATTATGCATTGATTACCGGCAGTTGAATCGGATAACAGTTAAGAATAAGTATCCATTGCCGATGATTGATGATTTGTTTGATCAGTTACAAGGAACTCAGGTATTCACAAAGTTAGATTTGAGATCGGGATATTACCAGCTGAAGATAGCTGAGGCGGATGTTCCCAAGAGTGCATTTTATTACTTTAGTTGAATCAAATTCGTAACTTAATTAATAAATTATTAAAAAAACTAAAAACTACAATTAATAATTGTTCAGAAAAAGGACAAAATCGTCGGTAGCACGTGATTCCAAGTTCGATGTGTAATTTATGGCCAAAGAAGCTAACAGCTTAAGCTGGACTTTAGGTGTAAAATCAGTGGATATGCTTCAACACTGTCATGGCTTTTCTTCTTCCTTACCTAAATGGTGTGATACTTGGAGTCGTTACCATAATTCTGTTTTCCTATTACTTGCAGAGGAGATTCAAATCTGTTAAGACCAAACCAGCTCCAGTAGCTAGTGGTGCATGGCCCTTAATAGGCCACCTACCCTTGTTGTCAGGTCCTGTGCTTCCCCACATACGACTGGGGGATTTAGCTGACAGATACGGACCTATCTTCACCATCAGGATTGGCATCTACCCAACTTTAGTGGTCAGTAGCTGGGAAATTGCTAAGGAACTATTCACCGCCAACGATGCGAAAGTCTTTTCTCGTCCCCATCTCACAGGTGCAAAACTTTTGACCTACAACTTTGCAGATTTTGGTTTCACCCCATATGGTCAATTCTGGAGAGAATTGCGCAAAATAACGGCCGCAGAGCTAATGTCCAACGGCAGACTCGAGCAACGAAAGCACGTTAGAACTTCTGAGGTGGAAAGCTCAATTAAAGATCTTTACAAATTATGGGTACGGAGCAAAGATGAGGCAGACCAGGTTTTGGTTGAGATGAAACAATGGTTTGGCAAAATAAACATGAACGTGATTCTTAGGATGATCGTGGGGAAGAGATATTCTGGTGCTAATTCTACTAGTGACAACGAAGATGGTCAGAAATTCCAGAAGACAATGAGAGACTTCTATCATTTATCAGGTTTGTATGTGTTGAGGGATGCCATTCCATTACTTGGGTGGCTAGATTTGGGTGGCCATGAAAAGGCGATGAAGAAAACTGCTAAAGAATTCGATGATATCACTACCAGATGGTTAGAGGAACATCGTCGGAGAAGAGGCAGCGGACAAGTGGCAAGTGAAGATGAAGATTTCATGGACGTTTTGCTCTCTGTTATTGATGGTGTTGAACTTGCAGGTTATGATGCTGATACAGTCAGAAAAGCAACAGTTGTGGTACAAAACATCATCTTATTCGTCTTGTTGAGTTTTATGTTACCTTCTATTTCTTGTTTTAATATTTGTCCGATTTTAACAAACCTATGCATGGTGTAGACTCTTGTTGCAGGTGGTACTGACACAACAACTGTTAGTATAACTTGGGCATTGGCACTCCTCTTGAACCATCCCTTTGCAGTCAAAAAGGTCCAAGAAGAGTTGGACCTTCACGTTGGCAGAGAAAGACTTGTGGATGAATCAGACATTTATGAGCTGGTCTATCTTCAAGCTGTTGTGAAAGAATCATTGAGATTGTACCCAGCTGGTCCACTCGGAGGACCCAGGGAATTTACATCAGATTGCACCTTAGCTGGCTACCATATTCCGGCAAGAACACGTCTAGTGGTGAACATTCATAAAATACAGAGGGATCCGCGAGTATGGCCTAACCCAAACGAGTTCAAGCCAGAGAGGTTCCTGAGCAGTAAATACAAGGATATGGACGTCAAGGGTCAGCATTTTGAACTCATCCCATTTGGTGCTGGTAGGAGAGCTTGTCCTGGAATCGCTTTAAGCCTGAAAATGACTCATCTGGTGCTGGCTAGTTTACTGCAAGCGTTCAACGTCTCAACTCCATCAAATTCACCAATTGACATGGCTGGATCTGCTGGGCTTACGAACAGCATAGCCACCCCCGTCGAGATTGTTGTCACGCCTCGCCTGCCTCCAACTCTCTATCAATAGATATCCTATTAATTTGCAGTTGCTCTGTTGTCGTCACTATCTAAAATCATGAATATTTCATAAATAATATGTATAAATAACTAGACCAATGCTAAATTATAAGTTGCTTGAAGAAACTTAAGCTAGAATTAGAACTTTTAAAGGTGCTGGGTTTGTGTAATAGTGGAACTATGGAAGTCTGCATTAAAAAAACTCTTTTTTCCTATATACATTGAATGTGAAATTAGTGCTTTGTTCTCGTAATAAGTAGATTTTTTTTAATTTTTAGAAAATACTATTAACAAATCAAATTTCAGTAATATAATAATTTAATTTAGTGTATTAATTAAATTAAATTTAAATTAGCGTTTTATTAATTTTTTAAAAGTTATCACTTAATTAAAATATTTGAAAATTTGAATACTAAATTAATTTTTTAAAAAAATTGAATACTATAGGACTGATTTTTATATATTAAGTTGAAATTCCTTCCGGTAAACATAAGATGTCCATACACCATAGAACCTAGGAGTATCACTAAAATATGCAAGCACGTACACCGATGAAAGAAAATGTCTTTGTAGAATTTAGGAACTCTTATTAATGGTTAGAGCCAAAAACTAGTCCTTAAAAGAGCTAGTTGACCGACAACTATAGCTTATGTCCACATCTCCTTGCTCAAATGGTCTCACTAAAATCCAACTCGATAACATACATCATCTTGCATGTCTTTGCTTCGTGGTTTGATCTAGTCTTTGCCTTTAAAAATTTTGGAATCCTAAGAAAGCAAATTCCATTTTGGAATTCACTTGACCGAGAATATAGTTCTCGGTATAAAACAAACGGATTTAAAAATTTTTAATTTTTAAAAAATATCCTATGAACAAATCAAATTTCAATGACATATTTTCTCAAAAAGAATCAAATGCCAATTATATAATAACTTAATTTAGCTCTTATATAGAATTCTTATTAATTAAATTCAATTTAAGTTAATAACTTAAGATATTTAAAAGAAATTATTAGTTTGAGTCAAATTTAATTAATTATGTTTGAATTTAATATTTGGCTAATTTACGTTTAATATTTATATTGCATTATCTTGTTAATTTTAATTGAAACCTAAAATAAATAATATTTAAAAATTCAAACAAAAGATTAAAAAAATCCTAAAATTTTCTAAACTGCCACTGAGATTTGTTTCTTTTGGCCTTAACATTTGGTGTGGGGTGAAGTGAACACATGCCTTGGACAGCTGTGCAGATAAGGAAAGTGCAGGTACTGATCAAGTACCCCTTTCAGGCAAGAGTGAGTTGTCGCCTTCTGATAAGATGCGAAAATTATTTCCGTTTACTTTTGATTTATTAATATTGAGTTGTCGCTTTCTGATAAGATCCGACTTAAAGTTTACTGTCATCATATAATTTAAAGCTTACAAATTTGTTGTAAATTAGCTTTAAAAGATAATATTAATAGAAGAAATAAAGTAGTGTAATAATACAATAAATTATGTGATTTAATAAAGTTTATATTTATAAGTAAATGAGGATTATGTTTTGTTATATTAATTTTAAATGATTTAATATAAGATTAGATAATATAATTTTGGTCGGACATAATATTCTTCTTAGAATTAAATTCACACACATATAGTACTATCATACTAATGTTTCTTCTTAACTTTGAATTTGAGATGAATCCATATTTAATTAAAAAATCGCTTAATTAATATATATCTTTATCCTTCATATGAATAAGATTGAATAGGGTATGACATGGTTATTCTTCTCATGAATAGGATTTATGAATATTAAATTAGGGATAGTTTTCATACAAGTCCAAATTGTGTAATGCGGTCTTTACCGTATCTTGAATACCATCTCAAAATGTTTGAAACTTTTGTTAGCAACATTTGTAAGAGATCATATAATTACAATTTACAAAAGTCAGTAGAATATTCTTTCTAATCAGCACCATAAGTTGTAGTTTCTTGTAAATCATGATATAAATTACCAGTATAATTTCTTAATAAACACCGATTATCAATCTTATTTCTTGCTATTATATTTACCTAATAGAAATCAATTTAAGAAATTAATTACTTAATTATCATTTTAGTGATTTTCATGACTACTATATTTAATGTTGAAACGCCCAAATGAAATCAACAAGACATCCAAATGAAATTATCGATATTAAGCTAAATTTATATGATGGTCAAGAACAAACTCGGTATTAGTAATGGAGTCTTATTTCTATTATGTTGTGGAAGAGTAAAAATTATGAGATAGAGCATAGTCCACTAAAATCTGAATAGGTGTCTATTGACAAGGCAACTAAACTGATTTATGGGCAATATGTTTCACAAACTGTTAGGAAGCAAAAGGTTTAGACACAATCGAAGGTGTGGGAGGAGGAGGCAAGGTAGGGGCATCCTTTGGGGCAAAGGAGTCAAATAATTATGTAATCATGTGAGAAAAAATTTGGTGTACATCATCATTAATAGACAATACTCAAATGGAGGGAGGATCAGGAATGTCGATGGGTTCTGTCGAGGAGGAGCCAGCTCAGGTTATTGCCATCCCACGAGGTGGGTGTTGTCGAAGATGATTGGAATGCCTAGGTGGGTCGGTGGTGGATGGTGGAGATGCCTCCGATGACCACTCTAAGAGATAGGAAGATGATTGACATTTGGATTTGTCCCAACTGAAGCTTTAAACAAAGAGATGGCTGATGTAAATGATGGCAGGGTGCAACAGTGAGAGAGAGAACCTAGAGAGCCAAAAGGAAAATGTGGTTGTGAGAGAGACAAAGTAATCGAAAATGGAGGAACGTAATTTTGAGGCAAATTTTAAAAAAATGATGAGAGGGGGAAACTGGTGTGCGACTGTAAGTTAAACAAGTAAGAACAAAATAATTATAGATTTTAATCCATTTACGATTTTTCCCTTTCCTTAAAGTATATAGAAATACATTAATACAATCCTAAAGCACCTCGAAAAAAATTCAAACTTGGTCAAATTAAGATTTTTTGTAAAAATATCAGTTAGTTGCTTTTTAGTTGTTACGTATGAAAGAACTGTGACTTTAGTCTCCACAAGCTCTTGAATAAACGATATTTCAAGTCAATATGCTTGGTTCTCGAATGCTTAATTGAATTTTTTGAGATGTCTATGGTGCTCTTGTTATCACACATAATTGTCAACACATATTAAGCAACTCCATAATCTTCCGACATTTACTTCATCTACAAAAGTTGAGAACAACAACTACTGGCTGTAATATATTCCGTTTTTGTTGTTGACAATTAGATGAAGTTTTGTAATCATGTAGTATCACATGACACTTTGAGTGTCATCGCTTATTTCACGTTTCACTTTCAGAGCAGTCGGACAATTCATTTTGATCGTTTAAAACATGCATATCAATTATATATACAATGCACATGAGACTCACCTCCAACCATTATTGTTATGATCGAGTGCTTGTAATTGTCCCGTATTTATTTTAGATACCGAGCTCATTAATTACTGTCCCTTATCCGTTGGAAATATAGGGTTTATTATACATAGTGAGCTTTTGGCTCTTAATCACTTTCTGAGTTTTACTCTGATCACAACTGTCATTATCTGATCATATATTTATGTAATGAAATGCATCCAATCACATAAGGTCAATCTGTCACTTTATTTAACATTTAGAGCACTCAAACAATTCATTTCGATCATTAAAGACATGCATATAAGTTATATATATGCAATGCATATGAGACTTACTTCCAATTGTTATTGTTGTGATAGAGTGCTTGTAACTATCTCGTATTCAATATAGATTTTGGGCTCATTAATAACTATCCCTTATTTGTTGGGATACATGGCTCATTGTATATAGTGAGCCTTTAGCTCTTAATCACTTTCTGAGCTTTAAGCTCTTTTTTCGGTGACTACTTCGATCATAACAGTCTTTATCTGTTCATGCATTCGTGTAATGAAATGCATCACATTCACATATATTTATTCAGTCACTTTATTTCACTTTACATATTCACTTTCACATGTCATCGGACCTAACTCCGGCATTCAACTGTTATGTTGAGAATCACTTATTCCTTATTTATTCACATTCAATAAAGCACTTCTAATATGTTCACATTTATCAAACTCCTCGAACTATTAATGTCCTAAATTAACATACAATTAAATAAGCGAAGACCATCTAGATCAACTCACAGTAAGCTCCAGATTAGCATTTGTTTCTATGGTCCAAAATGTCTAAATGTTGACTTTCAACCCTATGTATCAACTTCATGCAATACATTCATTACACACACATTACTAATTGTACAATTATATAAACATTCTTTTGTACACATATGCATATGTAAAATCTATAATGCATGCTCAATTTGACTATTCCCGGGCATATTTCCTTAATCCTCATCTCATAATCATTCATACTTTATAACTCATATAAATTTAATTGAACTTAGGTTTACACCTCATTTGTACAAGATTATTCTAAGTGCATCATTCAATCATCTACTAAGGTCATTCTAAAATTTTAAGACCACATAATATCCAATTTATCATTCATTTTTACTTAATACTCATCATTCATCTAATTGAATCACTTTAGCCATCATTGGTTCACTTTCATTCTCATAACATCTCCAATTTTCTAGATTTGAACCCCAAATGTTCAACAATCCATTCTTAATTTATATCCTTAGTTTATCAATCATCTATTCATCAAACATACATTTACCTATCCTTTCCTAGCATTATACATCCACACAATTTCCCAATTCTCATTCAATCATACTGAATTCATATTATTTCTAAGAACAATTCAATCCATTCTTCAATTCTAATGTCAATCGACATCCTAAACTCATCAATTACTTAACCACTTACTTACGCAACCATATAGGTTCATTTCAAACCTCAATTAAATCCAAAGCACCAAGATATGTAAAGATCAAGATATGGCTAAAATACAGATGCATGTCTAGTGGAAACGTTACGACTAACATTTTCTAGCCATTCTCTTTCATTTTTCTTTCCAAATTTTCAACTCCTATATGTTACATTCAAACCATCTTATGAATAGTTCATCAACTCTACATCACTTCCTCTTCATTCTCACCTCAATTTCAACATAAAATCATCCCTAATATAACTCGTAAACTATTATTTATAATTTAAAAAAAAGCAGTACATGACGTATCCATTGTTCATCAACGTCCAACATACCTCAAGCACCATTATCATAATCAATCCATCCCTAAATAATCATCATAAATGTTTCTATTATACAACTCATGAATAACATTAACACACTAAAATTTTGAACATAAATCTCTTTACGTTTACACCGACGTTAAAGCATATATAAAGTTCCATGGTCATGGTCATTAAATCCCAAATCATTCATCATATTTGATTCATTTACAACTACCTATCAAGATCAAAGTATAACTTACTTGATAAAACTTCAAGCTTCTTCAAAATTCACGCTTTTCACGGCTCACACGATCATCAATATGTAGGTGGATAGATTAGTTTTTTTTTTAGTAACAAGATGAAGAGATAACAAAGATCTTAAAGAAACAGAGTGAAGGAAAGCAAGAACCCAATGTGATGAGGGTGAGAGTGAGAAGATTGTCAGTGAAGAAAATGAAAATAAAGAAGAAGAGAGCATAAGGCAATCGTGAGAGACAAAACAAAGATGATCTTTCAAATATAAATAACATGGGCGGGTTTAGCAAAGCAAGGTAAACGATTACTTGGTGGGTTTCATGACACATGTCATGACACTTACCACATAAAAATCAAAATAACATCTTTTAATAATGGTATTCAATACCATTAATCTCTAATCCATTTGTCTTTTAATTTCTAATCCAATTGTATGCCAATTT
Organism: Erythroxylum novogranatense; assembly: GCA_029891385.1. NCBI lineage: Eukaryota > Viridiplantae > Streptophyta > Magnoliopsida > Malpighiales > Erythroxylaceae > Erythroxylum > Erythroxylum novogranatense. Next base: position 5,864,514 of record CM057225.1, on the reverse strand, counting down.
TCTATGACACTTGTCATTAAATCTTAATGTTACTTATCAATAATTTCTATTGCCATTTGACATTTATTTCTACTGCCATTTATCAATTGTCTTGCCACTTTGCATTTTCTATACTAAAATATCCATAATTTCACCAAAATTCTTAAGTGAATAATATAATTTACCAATTTTCAAGAAAAAATATCCACTATTCACATAATAATCATTTTAAAAAATCATTTAAGATCAATTATATCTGGTAAATGTCAAATGAGTGCATGTATAATCATTGTAATGTGTGCAATTATCAAATTCACGTGTATATATGCTAAATGATGCTTGAGTATGAAACACATATCCTAGTTTCTCAATATTATCTCTTATATTTAGTATTATAGGGTTCTATCCCTTAATATGAAAAAATGGGATACTATATTACTGTTGTCAAGTGAGACTCTTTGGGATTGGATTGATAATAAGAAAATATTCCCACACTATAACAAATGTATAAAACAAACTCCCAATAATTTTTGGGCTCGAGTCCCAGATCCCCAATCTCGAGGTGGCCCCTCGGGCTGCGCCAGCGACGAGCTCCCAAACCTCAGACCCGATCCCAACATCTATACATAATTTCGATTCACACATGCATTTTCGCACACATTATAACATACACACAAAAATTCTAACTATGAACTAGGCACCCCATAAGCCAAGGGCTTCATGCCATTACAATCCGAAGGAAATTCAACAAGCATTCTCAAAATAGCATAATACAGAATAAAGTTTAAATCCAAAATACATGAAAAATGCTCCATGATGCCATGCTCGGAGGGCCAACCAAAATACTAACTTAATGCAATGATCCTTAACTATTGCGGAGTTCTTCGATGCCTGGCAAGGATCAACTGGTGTCTTGAGTTGCACCTGAGGAGTGAAAAGTAATGGGTTGAGCTACACAGCTCAGTGGCTAATATAATTATAGCCACCGGTAACTAGCATAAATTCAGGCATATGTACGTATATATATATTATATATATAAATACATGCAACAATTCTAGCACTCACCTGCTAATCAAACAATTGACGCCTTCAACATAATTAATCCAAGTTACAGAACATGTCACAAATATGCTTCATAATGAACAGATCAAATATGCAATGCACATCATACGGCTCGAGGGTTCCATGGAAACAAAAGGGAGAAACCGAAGTTTACACCCTGAACAAAATGAGTCCATTCGGATTTCATATGCCACAAGCGGGCAGCCGGGAGAAAGCTCTTGTCAACGTGCACGTGACGAACGAAATGGTTCCACTCTCGCCCAAACAAAAGCATATAATCATGCTCAGAATCATTTTATTAGATAGTATGCTTTCATGCTTTTCATTTATTCAAAATGCCATGACCAAGTCGAGGCATAACATGCTCAGAATAAAAATTTACTTCTATCAATTCTCATGCTTCTTGCAAGTCATTCAAATCTTATAACAAATCATGTTTAACCAATTAACCACGTATTCTATCAAAATGTCATGCATCTCATCATACATAACACATAACATATATTCACACATAGGCAAGAATTTTCCTAATCACACAATAACTATAATTACATTACCCACCTAATATCGCTCGAGAATCTAACTCACTGTTGTCCTTCTTCTTGCGATTGGATCAGGTCGGCTTGGTTTCCTATAACAAACCAAGTTTCCATTCAATTAACATTCAAAAAATTGAAAATCAAAAGTACTAGCATTAAAAGTCTACATTTGACTTCCACTTAAAATTCTGAATCCTAAGAGGCAAATCCTGAACTTCCCTTCTTCATAAAACTCGTAGCCCTCAATCTCTAGATCACAACAAATCTAAAATCACCTCAATTGGACATCTATAGCTCAAGATATGCCCAGAATACCAAAATTTATCTTTGCTGGAAAAGGGGGCTTGCCGCGGCGAAGCCCCGCTCGTCGCAGCGAACGGGCGTGCTCGCCGCGGTGTGTACACAAGTGTGCACCGCATGTGCACAACTTTCTCGCACGTCGCGGCGTGCTCATGAACACATCGTGATGTGCACACCTTCCTGGCTCGTCGTGGCGAATATAAATTCGCACGCCGCGACGTATATCAATTCGCACGTCGCGACATCTATAATTTCGCATGTAACATCCCGTTATCGGTGTGACGGGTATGTCAGTAATTTAGAATCGGGTTAGGATTGAGTACAGGCTAATGTTGCATTGCACATGCATTATAGTCTCGATATTCATTGGTAAATGATTATTAACTGCACAAGCATATATATGTACATGCATGCATGACAAATTTTTGACTTGATTGTGTAAATAAAAAATTTGGTCATAATCGAAAAATGAGGATTGGATTGTGGAAATGGAGTGAGAAATTGGAATTAGAGGAGTGGAAATTGTAATTTGAGGATAGGAATGGGTATGTTCTAATTTTGTGAATTTATGAGAATTTTTTCGGAATTTTTAAAGTAATGGATCCGGACCGGAAAATTGGCCCAATGAGTTGATTAAATTGATCATGGTCCGAGATTGATTGACAATTGATATGAGACCATTGGAGTTATGATTTTATTATTGATGAGCATTCATAAATTGGGAGAAAATGGAATAAGAATCGGGTTGTTAGACTTTAAGAATTGGGCATGTGGCGGATGATCACCAAGCATGCCCTTAGCCTCTAAATCTCTTATATATAAGCTTAAATGTTTGATTATCGTCATCCACTAATTTCCTTTGTTTTCAAAGAAATGGAGTTTGCCGTGGATGAGCATACCTTGGGATTTGGAGGTTCAGAGGAATTTTCAAGGTTTCTAGCTTGAATCAAGTAAGTTTCTACTTGTCTATGCTTTAAATCGTTTCATTTGATCATTGATTTGAGTATAAAATTGTTTAGAAATTTAGAAAGTTTCAGAAGATAGGGTTTTTGAGGATTTGATTTGGGTTTTTGATGAAAAATGATTTAAATGATGATATGAGGTTAGAAATAAGTTGGGTTAATGTTTAAAACTGATTGAGAGTGTTTAGAATGGATTTGGATGAGTTTAGATCAGAAGATCAGATGAATTTCTGGGTTTCGGACGCAATTTATCACACGTCATGCGAGCCCCTTTACTTGCACGGTTTATTTAATATTTAATTCAGACGCATGACGAGAAGATTCGGTTGCACACCATGACGAGCGGAGTTTGTCTTGCTGCATGACAGCAGACTTAGTTCACACGTCATGACGAAGAAAGAGATTATACACCGCATGGCGAGGGGAAATGTACGTCATGCTAAGGGATTAATTTCCGAATATGAGATTGTGAGGTTTTTAAATTGAAGAATTTTGGGATTTATTCTTAATGGATTGGTTATGGATTAATTGAATTTATGAGACTAGGAATTACAATTTGGGAGAAATGAAATCAAGTGATTATGAGATGATTGTTACAAGTAATGAGTTGAGGTTTTGATTTTAAATGAATTGGTTCCTTAATGATTAATTGGAATTTGGAGACTAAGAATTCTGAATTAATAAGAATAGGAATTACGAATTTGATTTGATGATTCTCGGGATTGGATGACAAAGAAATAGTGAATGTGATTTTAATTGGAATGTGACTTTAGAGTATGGAAATTAGTAAATTGAAGTATGGTATCTGAAATTGTTATGAATTAGAGTGAGAGTGATCAAATTGAGAAAATTCGGGAATGTCATAACATGTATAGTACGTAATTTATTCGATACATTTGCATGATTGATTATTGGAATTGGTATAATTGGTAATGTGAGATTATTTGATTGTTTTAAAGGCACCGCTGGAGCAATTCCACGGGTATGCTGGGACTTCCAGGCTGTAGCTCGGAAGTGCATGTGAGTAATCTAGTTGGTTTCTCAACCTATATGTGTTTAATTGTATGAACTCATGCCATGTGGAGTTAAGGATGGATATATGTGATTGCTTTTGATTGATTTCGGACCATGGGTGTTCAAATATTGAATGCGATATTGAAGTGAAAATGTGAATAAATGTGTATAAATGCATTAGCGAATCGAGTTGTAAATGCATTAGTGAAATGAATTGAGTTTGGATATGATTGAGATACGGACCAAAGGTCCAAGAAATGAAAAGTGGTATCGAAATGGAAAGTGACATATGCATTCATGCATAATTGAATGATCGATAATGGTAGTTCAGACCGTGGTACTAACGTATTTGAGCCACAGCTCAATGCATTATGCCGATCATTTGGGCTTATCAGGCATATCACGCCTAACGATATGAGAGCAGAAGCTCAGCCAACACAGACCTCGTGTCCAACGATTATTAGAGCCTCAGCTCACCGCAGGCATATCACGCCTAACGATTTGAGCCACCGCTCAACGTAAATGAGCTCGCATTTACGCACGGTCACAACAACGGAATGAAAATAGAAAAGTGTCACATGTGCATCATATATATGAATGATTAAATGCGATTTGTGTGTGATAGGCGGTATGCCTTATATATGTGAAATTGGTAATGCATGGATTAATTTGGAATGTGATATTATGTGATACAATGTGAATTGACTGTATATGCATGAGTTGGGTGAACCATCGATGATGGTTTCTCACTGAGTCCGCAAACTCACCCAACATTACATCTATTTTTCAGGAAATGAAGAGTACCCCGTTGGGCAAACGGGAGTATGACTACCGCTAACAAGGCAGAGTAAAGGGTCGGGATCAGTGTTGTTCACATCTGCATTAGTGTAGTGATTTATTCAGTGGGCCCTTTTGGTCTATGTTGTAATTGTATGGTTATACTGAAAATGATTTTGTAATAAAGTGGGCACAAATTGTTATTGATTCTCACAGACTCAATCGGTTTTCAAAATGAAAAGAAAATGTCATAGTGAGTTTTAAAGTGTATTTGATTTGCTCTAGATACCACCCTCATGGTCACGGGCTCGGATATCACTTGTAGATGTCGTGTTCGGGTCTCGCGGAGGTGGTGTTACATTTAGGTATCGAGCCCGTATACAATCTTACATGGGCATTACGAGAAAATGTGTCAAAGTGCATGCATTCAAGTCACGTCTTGCGCATAAAGGACCATCGATCCCCAAATTTAGCATATGAGTCTCATGCATAAGCTTTGTACTAATGGTTTAAGTGGTTAGAAATAGTAAAGAAAAGATGATATGAAGGATGTGATAAATGCAAGTTGTGGATATCAAGGAATAAGAACAGTATATGGTACAATCGATAAATGGAGATTTAGTGTATTGGTATCGATGGATTTATTATGAGATATGACATTAGAGTTATATTGGAATATATCGTGAATGTGAAATAGATGTGGATAGGTATATATATATATATATGTAGTCATGGATTGAAAGAGGCAATAATAGAGATATGTTAAAGATGGCAAGATTGAAAGTGTATAGGCAAAGTGAATGGAAATAACATGTTCTATGATCGAGTGGCGCAAACGAGAGCGTGATGGGAGTTATGATTGGAGGTCTATGACTTAGAGTCATAATAGGTTAAATGAGAAAGCAAGAATGAATGCACATGTGTGATAGGGATTTGAGTGTGATTAATGTTGTGGGAAACGAAATAATGAAAAGATCGAAATGTAAGAAAATGATATTGGTAGATGAAAAAGTTGAAAAGTTGTTAAGGTTCAGTGGATTTGCCTATATGAATGCACACCTGATAATGGGAGTGATATCGGATAGAATAAGAAATGAAAGTGTTTATAGTGATTAATTGAGGAAGAATTGAGATTGTAATCAAGATATTGGTATGGTAAAATCCTCATGATCAAGGATAGGTGCAAAAAGGAAAAATGTGGTCTGAAAATCAAATGAGATTGAGGTGTCTTTAGTGTAAGTGACTAATTGGTATATTGATGTAATAATTTTAATGGTATGTACCTCAATGAACGGTATTAAAAAGGATGTTCTGGTTATGTGGATTATGGCATAGATTGATCTTCACGGGATAGCGTGAATAGTCGAAATTGATTTCCTAAGGCATTGAAAATAACCGATAAGAAATGCGATGACTGTTGATCATTAGAAATTTCATGAGTGATATCAATGAAAATAGTGAGGAATCTTCTTTCAGAGAAGAGTTCCCTTGAATTGGATTAAGTCGATTAGATGATTAAAATTGAAAGGTTTAGCAATGAAAGGACAAACTGGAGATAAATGTGAAATGAACGAAAAGTCGTTATTGGAAGTATAAAGATAGAATAAGTTATTAAGAAGGTATGTGTTATGATAATGTAAAGAATCCGACTGTGCAATAGGATTATTGAACAGTAAAGAGATATTAGTCGTGATTATGAAGAGAATACCGGTTCAGGCATATTTTGTGTGAATATCGTGAAGCATAAAGTAGATTTGATCAATGTTCATTCAACCCCGGGAGTGATAAATGGTAAATAAATTGGGTTATGTGGGGAAATTAAGGTAAAGGATCATGTGTCAGAATAGGTTATGATAAAATTGAGAAAATGGTAAGAACATCGTTCCTCGTTGGAGACGTATGACATTTTAAAGAGTTATGCAAATTGATCATAGGTGTAAAACGTTCATTATTGTACTGAAGAGTGAAATGTCTAAATTGTGTTTAAAGTGAATGGTGACTATGATCATCGACGATCGACTGAATACATTTGAAAAGTGAAGAAGATAAATTGGCACAGTTCAGGAAATTGTATAGCATGTAAGTTTTATAAGAGTGAATTCGATCTTGATTGAATAAGTAGTGGATGAATTATTATTCGAATATGATATTGGGAGATTAAATGCAAATAGAGGTATTGATAAATGTGAAATTGTAAGGGACTTCTATGTATGTGGGAATTGGAGTTATTTAGAACTAGCTGTATGCTAGAAACGCCCAGAAATTGTTAAAGATTAAAATGTCCGAGGAAAAATGTGTGAAGTGTATGACTAATGATTGTAAAAAGAGAGACATTGGAGATTTTACAATAGATGTGTATGGAGATCAGTATAAGCTTATGGGCTGCATTGGTTTTTGATGACTTGAAAATTTATTGTATTGGAAAGTGTTGTGAAAGTTTAGAGGTTCTATTCGGATAGAAATGTTTTGGATGCATATGTGTTTGTAAAGCAGTAATGATTGAGATATTAGTGAATTAGGAAAAAGGACTATGCGTTTGAGTGTTTCAGAATTTCGTTAATGAAACAAATAATTAGGTGATAAGGTTATGAAATTGGATGTAAGACTGAGTGTAAACTGTTGAGTTGATAAAGCACAGAAAGAACGTATTAGATATTGGAATTCTAAACCAAGTGTGCACGTCACGGCGTGTTCATACGCACGTCGCGACGTGCGGGTCTAGAGAACGTCTCCGAACCCGATTTTTCAGCATTTTTCCAACCTCAATCCTTCCCTTTTGCAATTGCAACACACTTAAACCTTGATTCAAGTCTTAGACTACATTTCTAATCCATTTATAACTTAAAAACAAACACAAAATCATCAACCCAAAAAAATCTATCCATTTCTCCCTTAAAACCCTAAACTGCTGATTCTCACACATTCAACCTATCTTTAGGTTTAATCCAACCAAAACAAGATAGAACGAACTTAAACTTACCAGGAATTGCTTCGAATATGTCGAAAATCACTGAAATCGCGAAACCCTCTTTTCTTCTCCTTCTTTCTCACCTACGGCTTCTCCTTCTTTTCTTTTCTTTTCTTTCCCTTCTTCTAATTCTTTCTTTTAGACTAAAGGAAGACAAAGACCATAATACCCCTCCTGTAAAGCCTTAACCTATCTAACTCAAGCAACCTTCCCAAAATGCCCTCATATATTTTTATCCTTAAAATTCTTATTTAAACCACATTAAAATAAAATAAATCTCAATTATCCACTAATACTCCCAATTCAATCAAACTAAGTTATAAACACACAAGTAACACAATTCATGCTTAATAACATAAATTAAAAAAAATTCGGGGCCTAACATTTCTCCTCCTCTAAAAAAAATTTCGTCCTCAAAATTATTACTTGAGCCATCGAAGAGATACGGATACTTCTCCTTCATGGTTTCCAAGGGCTCCTAAGTAGCCTCCTCCATCGAATGATTCCTCCACAAGACTTTGACTAGCTGAACCGTCTTGTTCCTGAGGACCTTTTCCTTGGTGTCCAGGATTTCCACTGGTTGCTCCTCATAACTCAGATAATCTCTCAACTGAACCTCACTAGTCTGAATGATATGAGAAGGATTCGATCTATACCATCTCAACATAGAAACATGGAAGACATCATGGATCTGAGACAATTCCGGAGGTAACGCCAACTTGTAGGCGAGTGGTCCAATCCTCTCAAGGATCTCATAAGGATCCACATACCTCGGACTCAACTTATCCTTTTTTCCGAACCTCATTACTCCTTTCCAAGGAGACGTCTTAAGGAAAACTTTCTCACCGACTTCAAACTCCATCTCCTTTCGATGTGCATCAATGTAGCTCTTCATTTTATCCTGTGCTGCCTTAAGTCGCTGCTTAACCAAATTGACTTTCTCAACTGTCGTCTAAATAAATTCTGGTCCTACCAGTTTCCTCTCTCCTTCTTTATCCCAACAAATCAGAGTTCTACATCTCCTCCCATACAAAGCCTCATATGGTGCCATCTGAATACTCAAATGGTACGAATTATTATAAGCAAATTCGACCAATGGCAAATGCTCATCCCAAGCTCCTTTGAAATCCATCACACATGTCCTAAGCATTCCCTCAAGTGTCCGAATGATCCTCTCGGATTGACCATCTGTCTGAGGGTGAAAAGCCATACTAAAATTCAACTTCGTCCCCAAAGCTTCCTGCAAACTTCCCTAAAACCTCGAAGTAAACCGAGGATCCCTGTCGGAAACTATATAATCTGGAATCCCATGCAAGCTCACTATCTCATCGATGTACTTCTTTGCTAGCACATGCAAAGAATCAGTTTGCTTAATTGCTAGAAAATGAGCTGACTTCATCAACCGATCCACAATAACCCAAATGACATCATGATTCCTATGAGTCCTGGGCAATCCCATCAAAAAATCCATGGTCACCCTTTGCCACTTCCATTTCGGGATGGACAATGGCCTCAATTTGCCTAAAGGTGCCTGGTGCTCAACCTTAACTTGCTGACACACTAGACACTTACTCACAAACTCTGCTATATCTCTCTTCATGCCTTTCCACCAAAAATGCTCTCTCAAATCCCTGTACATCCTGGTGCTACCTGGATGCATGACATAAGGCGCATTGTGTGCCTCGTCTAAAATCTCATCCTTCACCTCATGCACAACTGGGATACACAGTCTGTTCCCCACTGTCATCAGTCCATCATCCCTCACTACTACTTCAGACATCTTGTCATTCCGAATTTCCTCTCTGAGCTTGCTCAAATCTGCATCTTGGGCCTGCAATTCCCTAACCTTCTCCCTTAGTATCGGTCTCACTCGGAAGTTAGCTAGAAGACAATCTGGCTTCTCCTGCTTCAAGATTATCTTAAGCTTGGCCATTTCTTCCAATAAAGGAAGATAAACTGCTCGAATATGAGCAATCGAAGACTTCTTACTCAAAGCATCCGCCACTACATTGGCCTTGCCTAGATGATACTCAATCAGCAAGTCATAATCCTTAAGCAACTCTAGCCACCTTCGTTGTCTCAAATTCAGTTCCTTCTGGTTCAACAAGTACTTAAGACTCTTATGATCGGTAAAGATCCTCGTCTGAACTTCATACAGATAATGCCTCTAAATCTTCAAGGCAAAGATCACTGCTGCCAACTCCAAATCATGTGTCGGATAGTTCAACTCATATGGCTTCAACTGCCTCGAAGCATAAGCAATCACCCAGTCTCCCTGCATCAACACACAACTAAGACCCTTCCTTAAAGCATCACTATACACGTTATAACCCTCAGCTCCCGAAGGTAGAATCAAAATTGGAGCACTCGTCAACTTGTGCTTGAGCTCCTCAAAGCTCTTCTGACATTCAACACTCTAGATAAACTTCTGATTCTTCCTCAATAACTTAGTCATCGGAGCGGATATCATGGAGAATCCCTCCACAAACCTCCTGTAGTAACCTGCCAAGCCTAGAAAACTCCTCACCTCTGCTACATTCTTCGGTGCTTCCCAATTCACCACAGCTTCTATTTTCTTTGGATCCACATGCACTCCTTGTTCTGAGATCACATGTCCAAGAAATGAAACTTCTCTCAGCCAAAATTCACATTTATCGAATTTGGCATACAGCTCGTTTCTCCGCAAGGTCTCCAAAGCAATCCTCAAATGTTCTTGATGCTCCTCATCACTCTTGGAATAAACCAATATATCATCAATAAAGACAATGATAAATTGGTCCAAGAATGGCTTAAAGACCCGATTCATCAAATCCATGAAGGCTACAGGGGCATTCGTCAATCCAAAAGGCATAACCATAAACTCAAAATGCCTATATCGTGTCTTGAAAGCAGTCTTTGACACATCTGACTCCTTTATCCTCAACTGATGATAACCCGATCTCAAGTCTATCTTGGAGGAGACTTTTTCCCCTTGCAATTGATCAAACAGATCATCTATGCGAGGAAGCGGATATCGGTTCTTCACAGTAACCTGATTAAGCTTCCGGTAGTCTACACACATCCTCAACGATCCATCTTTCTTCTTCACAAAAAGAACCGGAGCTCCCCAAGGTGAAGAGCTCGGCCGGATATACCCCTTCTCCAACAACTCTTCCAACTGCTCCTTAAGCTCCTTCAATTCTGTCGGAGCCATCCGGTAAGGCGGAATTGAAATCGGCGCCGTACCTGAAAAGAGCTCAATGGGAAACTCAATTTTTCTAGGCGGCAGTAGTCCTAGCAATTCCTCGGGAAAGACATCCGACAATTTCCTGACTACTGGAATATCCTCTAGCTTTCCTCTATCTGCCCTGGAGTCTACCATATAGGCCAAAAATGTCTCACACCCTTTCCTCATCATCTTCTCTGCTGTCAGAGCTGAAATAAGTTTGGGATGGCTTGCTTTCCTGTCCCCAGTAAACATCACTCTTCTACCGTCATCCAATTCAAATTCCACTGTCTTTTGCTTACAATCCAGTCGGGCATTGAACCTCTCCAACGTGTCCATACCCAAAATCACATCCAATTCTCCCATCTTCAGTGGCATTAAGTCCACCACTAGAAGTTCTCCACCGATACATAGCTCATAGCCTCTATATACTTGACTGATAATAATATACTGACCGATTGGAGTACTCACCATCAGCGGAGTATCCAAAGGGCTCAAATTCCTATCACACACAAGTCTACTCGAAGAAACAAACGAATGAGTAGAACCCGGATCAATCAAAGCAATCACATCATCAGAAAAGAGTCTAACCATACCAGTCACCACATCTGGAGCGGTCTCTGCATCCTCCCGTGTCATCGCAAACACCCTAGCTGGTACCTGCCCCCTTGGTCTACCTGGAATGCTCGCCCTCCTAGCTGCATCAGAACTGCCCACTTCTGTAGAAGTCTTTTGTCCCACAGTCTCCATTCTCCTAGCAGCTTGCATATGAGATCCCTCTCTTCTGGACGACTTGGGACACTCTCTTGCCAGGTGTCCTTTCTGTCTGCAATTGAAACATGCTCTTGTTAATCTGTAACATTCTCCTCCATGAAAACTGCCACAATGCTCACACTTAGGGACTGATGACTTGTCCCCTTCTCCCTTTCTGTTGCCTCCGTCAGAGGCTCGATGAGAATAAGAGGAGTCCTCATGGGCTGGGACGACTCGCACCATCGCGCCTCTCTTCGATGAATAGGGAAGCTCACGCACTCTGTCTGGCATAGGAGTACTAGTACTACCTCCCCTCTTGAACTGCTCTCTTTCTTTTCTCTTCTTGTTTACAGCACTCTTGATATTCTCTATGTTTTCAACCCTCAGTGCCGCTTCAACCAACTGCTGAAAATCACAAAAATTCTGCACCACTACCTTCTCTCTGATAGCCAATTGCAGTCCCGACTCAAACCGGCGACATATAGCAGCCTCACTCAGCATCAGATCCGAAGCATACCGGGATAACTGCGTAAACCAGCGCTCATACTCACTAACGGTCATCTCCCTCTGAGTAAGACTGAGAAACTCCCTCTGCTTCTGCTGAATATATACCTCAGATAGATATTTCTTCCGGTAAGCAGCAAGAAAGTCCTGCCATGTCAACCCTACTGATCTCATTTGACTCCCTGACATAGTCTCCCACCAATGTAAAGCATCTCTCTGAAGCAAGCTTGCAGTATAAATAACCCGCTCATCATCCTCACACTCCATCTGATCTAGCACCCTCTCGGTCTTTCTCAGCCATATCCCGGCTTCCTTAGGATCAGTGGTCCTGTAGAAGTCCTGAAGTAAATCACACGTTAGTACAATGCTTATAAAACGATAATAAATACACGAGAAGGGGGGCTTGAATTGTGTATTCCCCTTTTTGAAAATTCTTTCAAAGTGATTTTGTAAAAACGAACTTCTTTTACCGAAACTTCAGTAAATTCGAATCAATCAAAACTTGAAAACTTGTTTCAGAATTAAATTAATAGCAAAAATGTTAAACTTTAAAAGTAATAGGGTAGAGAGAAGTTATTGGGCCCAGGTCCCGGATCCCCATTCCCGAGGTGGCCCCTCGGGCTGCACCAGCGACGAGCTCCTAAACATTCAGACCCGATCCCAACATCCATACATAATTTCGATTCACACAAACATATACCCATACATACACACATTCTACACATGCATTCTAAACATGCATTAATCATCCCAATTACATAAGCCATCAGGTCATTATCATTCAGAGAAATTCAGCAAGTATTCTCAACCATACATAATACAGAATAAAGTCAAAATCCAAAATACATGAAAATGCTCCATGATGATATGCTCGGAGGACCAACCAAAATACTAACTTAATACAAAGCTCCTAACTATCTTGGAGTTCCCGATGCCTTGCAAGATCAACGATCTTCTCGTTCTGCACCTGAGGAGTGGGAGGTAATGGGGTGAGCTGCGAAGCTCAGTGGCATATACATTTATTGTAGCATCCCACTCTCGTAAGAACCAAACCCGATATCGATGGTGATATCCGAGCCCGTGCCTCACGAGGGTGGTATGCTAGAGCAGTCAAAACAGTTTAAAAACTCGGTAATACATTTTTTCTTTTTGAAAAAAACAATCGAGTGCGCATATATTAGTAAATAATTTGAGCCCGTTTCAATATGAAATCATTTTCGATCATAAAACAATTCCATTCATAAATCAATTCATACACACATTATCCACAACCAAAATTGGGTCCAATACAATAACAGTACTAATCTGCGGGATTTGTAGAATTACAATTTTACAATAATACTGAATGACTCTAATGCAAATGTGAAACTGATCCCGACTTCAAACTCTGACTCATTTACGGTAATCATACTCCCGTTTGTCTAACGGGGTACTCGTCAATTTCTGAAAAAAAATAGTCACAATTTGGGTGAGTTTGCGAAACTCAATGAGTAACCATCATCGATGGTTCACTCAATTCATGCATTATGCAGAACTGCGTACAAAGCAACACATATCATATTTAGAATCATAATTCAGAAGTTCATAAAACCATAATCACACATTTGCATTTAATCCTATTTCAAACTCACGACACAATCACAGACTCACAGCACAATCGTAGACTGAATGCATAATGATTTCCATTTCATTTTAGCGTTGTGACTGGGCATCAGAATTATCCCATTTCTGGGCACATTACACATCACTCAGAAATCGCGTTTTCGGAGGTAGGAGAGCCCTCTAGGTATGCACTACTGCCCACGCGCACTAGGGATAGGAGAGCCCTCCGGGTATGCACTAATCCCTTTTCACTTATCACAATAGACGAGCTTATAGCTCTAATCAGATCAGAATGTGCTCCACTCACAACTGTCAGTTACTGATTTCTATTCATACCTAGTATGCGATCACAATTCTCAAAAACATATTTCATACGAATCATTTACTCAGAATCACAGATAGTTACACACAAAGCATATAACACATCAGAGATTGAGAAACCAACTAGGTTATTCACCTCTAAACTTCCGAGCTACTGCGGGGAAGTCTCAGCTGTGTCAGAGGAACGACTCTTCACTTGAGCCTCTATCAAAATTAGAACATTCGAATATTACTAAATTGACCAATTTCTATCATCAAATATGGAAATATATCAAATAATGTACGTACTATGCACGTTATGACATTTCCGACACAGATCCGAATTTCCCGATCTCATATTCTAAATCTCGAATTCAAAATCTCTAAATTGAAATCCATTCATATCTAATTGCATCATCAAATTCCTAATCCCCATTTATTAGAAATCTCCAATTACAAATTCGGAAAACAATCTCCCTCGCCACGGCGTCCATTCCCTCGCCGCGGCGAACAATCCCTTCTTTGCCGTGGCGTACGCGTTGCGCACGTCGCGACATGGACCGAAATTCCTTGCACAAGGCGCTCAGCATCGTCGCGACTTGCTCGCATCTCGCTCGTCATGACGTGTTCTTCGTCGTCACAAGGCGATCGCAGATTCGCCCGAAAACCGAATTTCCAGCATTTTCGATACAAATCCATCCTAAACCCTTTTAAACACTTCAAAACATCATTCTACACTTAGCATTACTCATCCCTAACCTTAAACCCACCAAATAACCATTATTCAACAAATACCCAAATCAAAATCACATTTTACCCTAAAACCTATATCATCCAAACTTTCTAACTCTTACACAATTAATCACTTAATTTCATACTTCAATCAAAAGATTAAACACATAAATAAGTTACAACTTACTTGATTAAGCTTTAAACTTTTCCAAATCACCAAGAAAATCCAAATCTCAAGCTATCGACACCCACGGCAACTCCTAAACAAAACTCATCTTCATCCTCTCTAATGCCACACTAAATGATAGATTCAAGGATGAAGGAGGAAGAACTAGCAAGAAGAGAACACTCGAGAGAGGAAATCACGATGGAGGAAGAAGAAATCTTCAAGCTTTTCTCTCAAAACAAGCAAATATCGTGGATCATAGATTTCAAAGGCATAGGTTTGAATACTAAGACTTGATAAGGCTTGCTTGGCAATTTATTGCCACAAGTCCAATTCGAACAACCTCTATCCAATTTCAAATTCTAATTTCTCCGAATTCCAATGGTTCATACCCTAATTCCTCAAATCATATTTCAAATTATTTCATATCAATTGTCAATCAAATTGAACCGTAATCATAATTAATCCAGTAAGCGAGAACCATTTTCCGATCCGCCTAATACTCAAAATTCCAGAAAAATTCCTATAATTCCACAAAATAGTAAACCTCTAATTATATACTCAAATCTCAAATTCTCAATCTCCATATTCAGTTTTATCACTTGATGCACAAATCAAAGTACGATTAATCTTAAAATAACAAACTCTCCAATCTCATAAATCCCACTCTAAAATATCAAATTCACTAATCAAAACACAATTTACCTTAAATCATAAATTTTCCAATTCACAAATCAAAGCAAACTTAACCTTAATCACAAAGTCTCCAATGTCACAAACGAAGTCGGAATTTTGTCATACATGCATGTACATACATATGCTGATGCAACACTGAACATTTATCAATGACGTGGAGGCTACAAATGCAAATACAGAATACGTATACAGAATACATATGCGGTGAACTGTACCCATCCCATCAGTGACGGGATGTTACATTTATAGCCATTGGCAACGAGTCACACATTCAAGCATATACATATATATACACAAGCATATAGCAAGTCATTAATATATCAATTTACAATCCTCACAAGAATATGTCATATGATTACACCATATACCAATTTATCATGCATCATGCCCAACAAATCAATAATGAATGCACACAAATGGCTCGAGAGTTTCGTAAAATGATCCAGATAAACCGAAGTTTATATCGTAAACTATCCAAGTCTGATTTCTCAGGATCTCGTGGCCTCAAGCGGGCAGCCGGGAAAAGGCTATAAGTCGACGTGCACGTGACTAACGATCCGTTACTCTCTCACCCAAACAAAGCACATAACAATTCGTTTCATGCTCAAAGCATTTTATCAAAGCTTTCATACTTTTCGTTCTTTTCATTCTTGCAAAATGCCATAATGCCTATCAAGGCAGTACATAATCATGATCACAATGCATTTTCAATATTTCTTATAATTCAACACAAGTAGTGTCACACACATGCAAGCAAGCATACACATATTGCCCATACACACAACAACTATAAATATATTACCCACCTAATATCGCTCGAGAATCTAACTCACTGTTGTCCTTCCTCTTGCGATTGGATTAGGTCAGCTTGGTTTCCAGGAAATTGCTTCGAATCAGACGGAAATCACTAGGATCACAAAACTCCCTTTTTCTTCTCCTTCTTCCTCACCCACTATACTCCTTTCTTCTTTTCTCTTCTTTTCTTTTAATTCTTCTAACCCTTTCTTAAGTCTAAAGGGGGACAAGGACCAAGTTACCCCTCTTTGTAAAGCCTTAACCCAATCCAACCTAAGCAATCTTCCCAAAATACCCTCAAACATATTTACCCTTTAATTCCCATATAAACCGCAAAAACTCAACTTAATCTCAATTATCCACTAACACTCCCATTTTAATCAAACCTAGCCTTAAGCACATAATTAACACAATTCATGTTTAATGACATCAATAAAAAAAATTTTCGGGGCCCAACAGAAGTTGACACGATGATTTTATCTTGGTTCGCCCCAAACCGTGGGCTACGTCCAGTCTTCAGAGTTCTTTATGAGATTTCATTATCTCTTCAACTTTTACAAGTATTCTTTACGAGCCTCTTCAGGTCTCTACACTCAGTATTCTTTCACTCTTAGCCTCTACAGGCTATCTGCACTACTTTCTTACAAAAGTAATTCAAACTGTTACAGTAAAATTAGCTCTCAGCTAATTCGCACAGAGTTTGCGTACGTAAATCAATTATCTCAGCTTTTGCTCTTTTTGTTTTCACACTTACTAACTTTGCAATCTTCGACTTCGACTCATATTTACAGCCTTTGTCTGCAACTACTTCTTGATTCTTGCTTCTTGAATCTTGTTTCTTGAATCTTTAAAGAAACGGTTAATCAGTTGAGTTCTGTAACTAATTCAAACTGATTCTTCCGTCTTCTTTTTGAATTCCGCGTCTGCTTTTCTCCGTCTGTATTTTTTACATCTGTGTTTTTGCATCTACATCTGTGTCTGCGTCTACGTTTGTTTTTCACTTTGCGTTTGTGTCTGTGTCTGCTATACATCTGCGTCTGTTTGTTTAATCTGCATCTGTATTTCTTCGTCTGTCTTTAACTTCGTCTGCGTCTGTGTTTTATTCTCCGTCTATCTATTTTCTATTTTGCTTCTTCTTTTACTACTTCTTTGTTATTCATCAAAATCATATATATGTAAAGTCATTTTGACTAAACAATCTCCCCCTTTTTGATGATAACAAATTATACACATAAAAAGAAAAAAAATACAATGTTTTAAAACAACACAAAAAAAACTTATCTTCAGAATCTTCAGAAATTTTCTTTCTCTTCTTCCTTTATTTTCTTCGTCTGCTTCAGTCACACCTTTTGAGATTCTTTTCTGAACATTCTCTTCTCCTCTGCTCATTCTCTTCTCCCCCTATTTGTTATAATAAAAAATGATTAACGACGATGGCTCTTCAATAGTTCTGTCATCATCTTCTTCAAATCATTCATTGTCTCTTTTATCTCGTTGACTTCTCCGCGTAATTTGCTTATTTCAGCTTGTGAGTCCAATGGTGAAGAGGATTGATCGTTATCTGCTGAGGGTGAAGTGAACGCAATTGTTGTAGCATATGCGTCCGAGGATAGAATGTAACCTTCATTAATCTCAATAGTTGGTGGACGAATGCATGTATTAGATTCAGAAAGATCTAAGTCATACGGGGCAGGTAGCATGAGCAACTGTCTTCCTTGCAGGGGTATAGCTTCATCATGTAAAGACAGTGTAATAGAAAGTGGTCTAATACGTAATATTATGCGCATGGCGATTCAATGAAAGTCCTCGTAAGCGATCTTCCCTCTTGGACAATGTTCATTTTATCAAGTAAAAGCGCAACCTACTCGTCTTTATTCTCTTTTGAAGTGCATGCTTCATCAATTTTACGCACTTCTTCTGCAATTTGATCTGCGGATAGATCATCACTAACTTCTTCTTCAGGAAATAGCTTCGACTTCCCCTTATTGAAATCCAAAGGATATCTTGGCTGAATATCCGGTACAACCTTTATTTCCGTCTTCTCTGTAACATCCCGTTACTGCGAGCAAGGGTATTCTGATAAATTGGGACGGACCGAAAGGTTTCATTGCATTTACTGATTGATTTTGCTACTGGCCTCTAATTATAAAGGAACAGGTCTACTGCATATGCATAGTCATTTATTCATAGGTACATGCATTTATGATTTTTCGGTATTTCATTGTGAATTGGAATTGACTGAATTGTCTGGTATGTGAATTGATCGACTTGTGAACTGACTGGAACTGAATGAAAATATGATTGAGTGAGAAATTAGGGTTCTTGGGTTCAAATAGTGATTTAGAAGCTGTTTGTGAGTGATTGGAAATTTATAGAGGCTTATAGAAAATTTTAGAAATTCGGGAGAAAATGCGGACGAAAATTTTGGAGTGATGATCGATTGACCGTATATTCTTGAAAGAACTGTCAATGGAAATGAAAAAGTTAGAGTGGGGCTGTTAGGAAATAAATATGTGGAGCTCTTGAAATTTAGAGGCGAAATTTGGACCGATTTGGAGACCTATGCCTATAAATAGCTAGGTTTGGAAAATTGGGATTATTTTCTAAGGCAATCATGACTCCTTCTCCTCCTCCCATGGCGTTCTTCGTTTCCTCTCATGGGTGAGGATTCTTTGATTATTTCTTGTGATTTTCCTCTTATTGTGTAAAGGCTAACAAGTCTATTGTGATTGATAAAGGACCGAGGAGCTTAGAGTGGATCATCGTTGGGTTTGAAACATTTTAGGGTTTACGGCGTTTTGTGAGATCCGTGGATTTGGAGCTTGATTGGTAAGTTTTAAAGGTTTTAATGTTGTTATTGATGGTTTTTATGGCATTTATAGCATTTATTATGGTTGATTGAGTAGTTGGGAGAGTTAATGGGAGTTTTTAGAGAGAAAACTGGACGGAAACCGATCGGAGAAGACGACCTGCGACTTCTTCGCGTCATGGCGCGTGCTGAGGCCTCGCCATGGCTAAAGGATTATTATTTCAGCGGGCAAAAGGGTTTCACGCCATGGCGAGGAGAAGGGACGTCGCGGCGTCATTTAGTTGACCTTGTGACGAGCCCGCCCCGCCCATGGCTGGTGGCGTGAGGCGTTCGCCCGGCGAGTGTGTTACGCCTTGTGGCGACCCGTTGTGGCACGGCGAAGGCCGCAAGGTCGCGATTTACGGAAGCTGTTTTATTGGTTTAATTATGGTTTATTGGGCATAACTTTTGGTATAGACCTCCAATTGAAGTGATTCCATTCGTTGCGAACTAGGGAAAGAGGTCTACGATTGAGAATAATTATGAAATTAGAATTTAATTATGATGGTACTGATTCGTAGATATTAAGGTCAATTATGGTTAATAGTGTGACCAAAATATTGAATTGAGACAATTGGAGTTCTAATTGAGTTTTCAACGTATAATTTGACCAATGGATAGGAAATTGTTATAGGAAGTATGAATTGAGAAAATTGAACTGAGGCGAGGATTGAACTAAATCAAGATTGATCCAATTGAGTGAAGAGTTGAGATCGATCATAGGATATCGAAATGGGGTTTTAGCAGGAAATCGTGATCATGCATTGGACATAATTTCATAGAGACATATGCATTCTTGCATTTGTTTAATTGAGTGATTTTGTAATGGATCAGATCTTGTCTTGTTATAAAGGCACCGTTGGATCGTCATTCTACGGGCATTCTTTGGGACTTCGAGCGGTAGCTCGAAGTTCTGGTGAGTAACCTAGTTGGTTTCTCAAATTCTTGAGTGTCTAAATGTTCATCAGTAAATTACTTGATAACGTGAAGTACATGATTCTTGAATTATATGTGATTGGATTGCCTTGTATTATTCTTGAAATGTATATGGTGAGTTGCATGCTCTTCAGATAGAATCGAACAATGTGAATTGCCTTTATGACCGCATGACTCTTTGGAAAGGATACGATCGCATTGTATGTGTTCTTGTATTGGATCAATTCTTGAATCATCGAGTCTTTGTTACCGGGCTTTATAGCTATACATTGTAAATTCTTGAATCAATGAATCTTGAATTTACGTATGTTCTCGAGAAATACACTACCGGGCTTTTGTAGCCATATCTTGAGCTCTTGAATCTGAATTTATTGAACATCGCATTGCATGCATAAATGCATGATCGAGAAAGGGATCGTGACCCAAGTTGCTAATCTCATTGAAAAGAGCCTAGAGCTCGAACATCATCTTCGTCGGGCTTAGCCCAGGGGAGAAATCTCGACGCCCCCCCATTTCTTGTTGATCGAGCACTTGGGCACAACATGAATAACCGGAAAGAGTCTCATATGCATCATATACATGATTGATTGAGCGCCAAATGTGTGATGATTCGAATCGAGTGATGCCATGATTTCATGTAAATTGTGATGTGATATCGTGAGCGCATTATGCTCTTGTAATATTGTTACCGATCTGTATCTTGATATAGACTCATCGTACCTTTATTACGTAAATTGTTCTACGCCTTGTATTATTATTATCGATACTATATCTTTGTAAATCGTTATAGACCATCGTAAATCGTTATATAATTTGTTAATTAATATTCTTGTGTGTGCTATACGCAATTTGCGTAATGCATGATTTGAGTGAACCATCGATGATGGTTTCTCACTGAGTTCGCAAACTCACCCAACATTGCAACTATTTTTCAGGGATTGAAGAGTACCCCGTCAGACGAACAGGAGTATGTCTGCTACATTGGAGTCGGAGACTAGGGTCGGGATTAGTTCGCGTCTGCATAAGTGTCTTTCCGAGTTGTGTGTGTAAATGAATAATTCCGCGTTTTCTACTAAATTGAGCTGCTATTTTATAGGGCCCCAGAGTGATAATTGTATAACTGAAATTGTGTTTTGAGTGAATGTATTCGTTTTAAAGGGGACCCAACTGTTTATTGAATTGTGCATTTCTGATTGATTCTAAAGCGTTAAATAAATTGTGTATTGAGTTTTGTACTGAAATTGACTGCTGTAGCCTACCATTCTCGTGTGGCGTGGACTCGGATATCACCCACGATACCGGGTTCAGGTCCTGCGGGGTTGGGATGCTACATTCTCTGTGATCGGATAAATAGTACACGGTTTGCTGGACATTTACGTAGGGTATGGCTTAGTAGCAACATCCCTCAAGACATTATAGAACATCTTTTCATCTTCTTTCAGTAAGTGCCATGTGTCACTATTTATCAAAATAGGTTGTACGACAACCATTACCTTCTTCCTTGGTTGATTACAGATAGCGATAGTAGTCCTCTTCTTGGCAACAACTTCAACCATTCTGATCTTCAACTTGTGTCTTCTCAAAATTCTCGAATAGGTGTATACAGTTGGACCAGATTCATCGGATTTCTCCTATGGTACCTGAACCAAGTTTGGTTCTGCTGCTGCCTCTGGTTCCGCTTCAATAGGATTCTCCTAAACCAGACTTATCTCCTCTGGTTCCTCCTGTTGAGCAGTGGGAATTTCCTGAACTCTGCTATGCTCAATTTCTTTTTCTTTTTGAGCAATATTGAAGGTTTCTTTCTTTCAACTAACTTCCCCAGCAGTGGAAACATTCTTTTTCTGACTAATCTTCTTAGTCTTTTCTTCTGCTTCAGTCAGTCTTGAAGATTTCTGCACTTGAAATTTTTCCTTCTCAGACTCTGATTTTCTCTTCTTCTCAATCTCTTTAGCTTTTTTGGTTGAGTCTTCTTCTAAAATTGAGACTAGAGATCTTGTTCCTTGATTTTCGAGATCCGGATATTACCTTGACTCTGCTCTCTAGCTCTCTTGTCTTCCTGTTGTCTCAGGGTTCGAATCTTTGGTAATCTCTTCGCCTTTTTAGAGATTTCACCCAAAAGATTCTCTCCTTTTCTTTTCTGCACACCTTCTTCTGTTCTCCGAACTGGGCTCACTTCTTTTTGAGGACTTGCTTGTTTCATCAACGGTCTACCTGACAGTTTTCTTCTTTCATCTATCGGTAATCTCATACTTGCTTGAGATTTAGAGCTAGTAGCGGGAGACTTCTTCAATGACCACTCCCCCTCAGTTCTAGCTTTCTTTGTAGACTCTGCTACTTCTTTTGCCACTACCTTGAATCCCATTCTTCTTACTGTATCAGAGTTAATAGTACTCTTAACAGATACCATCCTTTTGATTCCTCTGTGAAGCAGGACTCCGGATTCCTTAAAAATCCTAGTAAGTAGCATGTCGTAAGGATAGCTGTTGATATCCTTCATCCCCTTAATCATATAATGAAAAATAAAAAAAGGTAGGTCTATTGGACGACGATTCAGCAGATAGAACAGACATTGTTTATCCAAGGTAGTCACAAGATGTCTTGACCCGGCTCTTGGTAAGATGCAATTAAACAAAATCGCATGTAGAACCCTAGCCTTCGGGACTAGACTTGAAGTCTTCCTCTCCCGTGGGTCATTGGCTCTATATAACTGTTTTCTGACATCTTCCTCCTTCATACTAACCTTGGACATCCATCTGTCTTTGGTTGATAGGGTTTCTCCAATTGAGGAGCATTCAGTCACCTTCTCCACTAACTCCTTTGTCCTGATAATGGTTATTCCATCTCTTGTGGAGCGATGGCGTTATCAACGATTCTTGCGATGCTTCCAAAAGTCATATACCTCATCTGTATATACTGGTTCTCACATCTGGAAGAAATTTCTCCATCTAGCTTCTACAATCTCTGGCTCAACATTCATGCCGTCACTCCTCAGATATTCGAAATCTACATATCTTCCAAAAATCATATCTAACTCCATTGCTTCTGATTTGAGGCCCTTACGGTAGGATATTCTTCAAAAGTAAAGTTGTTTACAAGAGTTTTTTGAAAGAGAGTTGAAGCATCTGGGAGTAAAAGTAATCGAAATGATTATTGTTTTAGACTACACGAAAGGTCTTATCCGATGGGTTCTAGAATCGTTGGGATCCTCAAGGCTGTCAAAATTTTCCCTCCAAGACTTCCTTGTGAGAGAAGTTACCATTTGTAACCTCTCATTTCGACGCCGTTAACTTTGACGGTCTTCTAGCCTGACTGGTCATTTAACATAACCATATTAAGGTTCCGTCTGATTTCCTTAAACCAATCTTCACTCAGTGGTTTATTGAAGATATCTGCCCATTGATACTCTGTTTCAACGAACTGTAGTGTCACCACCTTCCTCTGAACGTAATCTCTCAAGAAATGATGTCTGACTTCGATATGCTTCACTCTTGAATGCTGTATCGGATTCTTTGATATATTTATGGTGCTGGTGTTGTCGTAATAGATTGGGATCTCATCTTCTCGAACTGAATAATCCTCTAGTTGATATTTAATCTACAATGTTTGTGAACAACAGCTTGCGGCAGACATGTACTCGGCTTCGGCAGTTGATAGAGCTATCAAGCTTTGTCTCTTGCTTGACCAGGAAACTAGATTTGCGCCAAGAAAGTGACATCCTCCACTAGTGCTCTTCCTTTAAATTCTATCTCCGGTATAGTCCGCATCGCAATATCCGATTAACCTGAAATCTTTACCTTTCTCAAACATTAAGCAAAGATCAGTAGTACCTGCGAGATATCTCATAATTCTTTTAACAGCAATAAAATGAGACTCTCTAGGATCGGCCTGAAACCTTGCACACAAGCATACACTGAACAGAATATCAGGTCTACTTGCTATAAGATACAGTAAAGAACCGATCATCCCTCTATACAGGGTTTGATCCACCTTCTTACCAAGTTCATCTTTTGACAAAAGGTTTGAAGGATGCATCGGAGTCGCCATAGGTTTCACATTATTCATATCAAATTTGGTCAGCAATTCTTTCACATACTTTTGTTGATGAATAAAAATTTTCTCTTCGGTTTGCTTAACTTGCAACCCAAGAAAGAACTTTAACTCACCCATCATACTCATTTCAAATTCATTTTTCATCAAATTCTCAAAACTCATACACAACATCTTTGTGGTAGCACCAAAAATGATATCATCAACGTAAATTTGCACTAAGATAAAGTCATTCTCATAAACCTTTCTAAAAAGCGTTTTATCCACTTGACCTCTTGTAAACCCATTCTTTAAAAGAAAATTACTTAGACGATCATACCAAGCTCTAGGAGCTTGCTTCAGGCCGTATAAAGCTTTATGAAGTCTATAAACATGTTCTGGATTCTTAACATCCTCGAAGCCAGGAGGTTGCTTCACATACACCTCTTCGTCTATAAGACCATTCAGAAAAGCGCTCTTCACGTCCATCTGAAAAAGCTTTATGTTAAGACAAACAGCGTATGCCAGCAATATCCGAATAGCTTCAAGTCTTGCTACAGGAGCATACGTCTCATTGTAGTCTATCCCTTCTTGCTGATTATAGCCTTGTGCTACTAATCTAGCTTTATTCCGACTTACTTTGCCTGATTCATCTAGCTTATTCTTGAAAACCCATCTAGTTCCTATAATGGATTTCTTCGAGGGTTTTGGAATTAAGGACCAAACTTTATTCCTAGTAAACTGATTCAGCTCCTCTTGCATGGCTAAAATCCAAGCTTCGTCCTGAAGGGCTTCCTCAATATTCTTAAGCTCTATTTCAGATATGAATGCCACATTAGCTTCTCTTCTGAATTTGGACCTTGTCCTAACTCCTTCTGAGGTCTCTCCGATAATTAGCTCTTCTGGATGAGAACTCCTATACTTCCAATCTCTCTTTAATCCTATAGTTTCTGGAATATCCTCGATCTTATCTATTTGAGTTCCTGATGATGGAGTTTCTGTTGTATCATCTAAGTTCTTTGAAGGATCTTCACTCTCCATGTACATTCACTTAGACCAATAACCACAATTGGGCAGCACTTACCTCTTGATTTCCATGCAAGAATAGTCATCAAAAATCAATCCAAAATCAAGTGAAAACACTTCAATCATACTACTTCATCAAGTCATACTCAAACATAACCTGATACCCACCAATTCAAACTTCACTTTTCATTCAATTCATGCATCAATAAACACAATAATTGCACCATAACTCCCATTGAATGCCTCTAACAACCATGATTCATAAAAGACATAATTAAAGCATAATTAAACACTTACCAATTCAAGCTTTCAACTCCTCACTTCACCCCACACAAGCACACGCGATCATCTACCTTGGAAGGGGGTAGTAGGCTTGAACTTGTTTACATGAAGGGAAACACTTAGGGTGGGAGAAAGGAGTAGCAACTTGCTAGGTGAGTGGAAAAAAATTCAATGAAGAAGAAGAAGAAGAAGAGACCATCGAAGAAGGAAAAAAAAAGTAGGAAGGAGAAGCAAGGCTACGGATGAGAGGAAGCTTTTGAGCCTTCAAAGTCATTTTTTCCCTTAACTTGCAATGAAAGAGTCGTGGACAAATGGGTGAAGCATTAAATGAATGAAAGATGAGTCACCTAATAAGAGAAAAAGACAAAAACAAGAAAAGGACAAAACATGTAATAGGATTTCTTAAGAAACCCTAATGAAATTTGACCCAATCAATTCCAATGGACCTCATTTCAATCCCAAGATAATATACCCAATATTGTAGTGCCATTGGATAGAAATTTTCGCTACCAAAAATCAACCGGTTCGTCACTTGGTGATTTGTCCGGCCTGAGAATTTTCTCCGAAAAAATCCAGAAAAATTCCTAAAAATTCCTTAAAATATAAAACACACTCTGGATCAGTCAAAATAATTCTTCAAACACAGTAACCACGTTAATCACAATAAAATTGCCTTAGGCACAAAAACCGGGAATGTCATGTATGCATGTACATTAATTTCATATGCACAAATGATATTGTGTCCCAATCCTATTATGCATGAACAGTCCTCAGTCGTTTCAATCCATCTCATCCTATGCCAAATTTACGATTTTACTCTTCCTGTCGGGGGTGAGATGTTACAGCTTCGGCCCAGAAGTACTTAGGAAATTTTTTTTCATATAGCATAGTCCTTGCCATCTCTTGAATCGTCCTGTTCTTCCTTTCAATAACTCCATTCTGTTGTGGGGTTCTAGGGGCTGAGAAATTGTGGAAAATTCCATTCTCCTCACAGAATAACGTAAACTTCTCATTCACGAATTCTCCACCATGATCACTCCTGATACTAGCTATAGATACTCCTTTTTCAATCTGTAACTTTCTGGAGAGGGTAACACTTAAAAGATTCATCTTTGTGTGACAAAAATAATATCCAACAAAATCTAGTAAAGTCATCAACAATAACAAGTCCATATTTCTTTCCACCAAGACTTATTGTTCTAGTTGGACCAAATAAATCCATATGTACCAATTCCAAAGGTCTAGAAGATGTTACAAAGTTTTTAGAAAAAAACGATGTTTTAACTTGTTTTCCTTTCAAACAACTTTCACAGAAATTTTTTTTGTCAAAACTTATTTTTGGTAAGCCTCTTACCAAATCAAAATTTACCAACTTTGAAATGTGTTTAAAAGAGACATGACCTAGCTTTTTATACCAGATTAGTTTTTCTTCTTCAGAAGTTAGAAAACATGAAACATTTTGGTCTTGAAAATCTTCTAAATCAATTTTGTAAAGGTTATTTCTTCTCTTGGTAGAAAGTGAACAGTCGAAGCTAGACATTCTAGTAATCATATGTGCAAAGTGAAATTGAATAACTGTGGGTATAGAATGAAGTGATTATTGATTCAAGTGCTTATAGGTTTGAATGTTCAACAGGAAAAATGGTTGATTATGATCGTGTTATAGAGTTACGATTTCTTTGTAGGAATATCTTTGCTACAAGACAACGATTGCCTAACGGGAGTCAAAGACCCTAATGGATTTGAGATTATGATGAGAGAAACAAAGGAAAGTGACTCAGGAAAGCTGAACGGGTTAGTGGAGGTGGAACCGGATTGGACAAATGAACTAGAGTAAAGTACATATCTGAGTTAAGTGCGTTAACACTATAGAACAGTGAATTGTCTAAAGAGAGTTGAATTTGAACTAAGAGTCAATGGATTATAAAGAATGACTGCATTAGGTAAATTATCACTGGTTATAGCGAAATGGAGTTTCATGTCACTGTATTGGTACCAAAGGAAAGTGAATCGTTAGGGACGAGATAAAGGAGGTTATGGTAAGTATCACCTTGAAAAGATTTACTCAATGGAATACGAATTAGACTGCATGGTACTAGAGAAAAAGGTATTGAATTGATAAAATAATGAATTGAGTCATAGCATTGGAACTAAAGGTAATGGCTACTCTGAAAATGGCAAGTGAGATAGTAAGGTAGCAAGATCGCCGACTGACAGCCTTATTGAGTCCGTCTACGGTGACGAGTGATAATGAGTTAGCCAAATAAGTGATTGAACAACTGACTGAGTGTGGTTACTGTGACTTTTTAGAAAATGAATCATTGAGTGGAAAAGTGTATGGAACATGTAGAGTCAATTGATAACTGTCATAGTGAATCGTTGACTGAGAATTTCGAGGACGAAATTTTTATAAGGAGGGGAGAATTGTAACATCCCACCCCCGACAGGAAGGGTAAAATAGTAAATTGGAATAGGATGAGATTGCTAGGGATTTATTAGTATTGTCCATGCATACTGGTACTAGTGAACAGTGAAATCTGTGCACATGAAATAACTGTACATGCATACCTGATATTCCCGATTTTCGTGCCTAATGTAATTTTATTGTGATTAACGTGGTTATTGGGTTTGAAAAAATTATTCTGAGTGCGCCATTGAGTGTTTTATATTTTAAGGAATTTTTCTGGAATTTTTCGGAGAAAATTCCCGGACCGGAAAAATCGCCAGGTGGCGAATCGGTTGATTTTCGGTAGCGAAAATTTCTATCCAATGGCACTACAATATTGGGTACATTATTTTGGGATTGAAATTAGGGCCATTGGAATTGAATGGGTCAAATTTATGTCATTAGGGTTTGATTTTATTAAAAGTTTGTCTTTATTCTTGTTTTGTCCTTTTCTTTCTTAACTTGGACAAGTGGTTTATGGACACATATCCATCCCATTTAATGAATTGGTGTTCTCAGTGGTTCCATTGGAAAGAAGGAAAAGAAGGGTCATTTGGCTTTGTTGGTCATTCATGATTCATCCAAATAAAAGAATGAAAAGAATGAGTCACTCCTTGATTCTTCCATCCACCGAAAACTCTCCTCTTCTTCCTCTTCATTATTTTTTTTGAAAACCCTCCCACTTAAGTGCTTTCTTTACAAACTTAAACCTCCTACTTCCTTATTATGATGGTGATTGTACATGTGGAGTGAAGAGGAGAAGTTGATATTAGGTGAAGAAGTGAAAAGATTGAAGTTGGAAAAGCTTGATTAGGTAAGGTTTATGCTAAGCTTTCATTATGTTATTTCATATGGTTATTAGAAGCATTTATTGTGATTTTTATGTGCATTAATGTCATGGAATTTTGGAGATTTATGTTCAAGTGAATGTTTAGGTGAACTTAGGGCTGATTTTATGGCTCAAGTTGATGCTTATTGATGTGTTATTGGCATTGGAAGTGATAGGATCTAAGTTTGGTAACAAAGCTGGAAAATTGATTTTTGACCTATTTTACTGTTTTGAGCATAATTCTTTTTGTGGTTATGCAAATGAGGTGAGGTTTGTGCCCAATGAAACTTTGGTTTGTTGGATACATTTTTGTGTGAAATAGGTGTTGTCTAACTTTAGTCTTAAGAGGGTGAATTTTAGCATGGAAAGTTACTGGTGGTCGCTGGAATAAACAGTAACCGAACCACATAATCTAGAGTTTTGATGATTTTTCTAGATTAATTGAGAAGGAATTAGGGAAAATGGTCTTCATGAAAGTTGAAGCCTATATTGTTAGCTTTCCATTGCCACTGATTTTGCAATTTTTCGATATGTATATTGGGAGATATCTACTGTTAACTATTGACTGATTTCTGACATGGTGGTGAAACCTAGCCTAAGTGTCAGGTTTGCGAGCATTCTGATTGGAAGCAATTTTAGCAATTTCTGGGAATTGGATTAGCTTGAGTGATCTTCTGAAGAGTTGTAGAGGAAACATTTATCTTGAAAATGGTATATAGAATGTAATTTTTGGAGATCAGATTTAGGATTTATGAGTTTTCAAAACCTGAACCTGCATAAAGGTGTTAACTGCTAATCATGGCAGAAACTTGCATAACAGTTTTGAATTGGTTAGAGATGGAATTGGCTCTTAAGCTCTTCATGAAACTTGAATTATGTGGTTTTATCTTTCCAATGATATAAGGTAGTGATTTTTTTGACTTGTATACAGGGAGTTATGCTTGATAGAACATTACTGTCCAGATTGGGTGATTTCTGGGGCAGCATCATTGATTGAATTATTTGACCTAGTTAACAATTGAATTTGATTTTGGGTTGTTCATTAAAGTTGTTGACAACATTGGGATATTTATGAGCATATTTATTGTGTAATTTTTGACTAAGGAACTGGAAAGTTACGGATTTTATAAACTGTTGCACTGTTTTGACAAATGTTGTACTGTTTTGAGAGGCATTGTGAGGGCAGTAACTTTGATTGCATTTTTGACACCCTTAGAGATGAAATTGACTTTTGTGTCCTTCATGAAACGTGTAGAGCTCTCTTTTCTCTATAAAATAGATACCAAGTTTGTCCAATTTGGAGTCCGGAGTAGGGAGTTATGCCCTGTGTAAGTTGGCATGTTGGAGAAAGTTTTGCAGATCTGTCATGGGAGTAGTATAAGTCTACTTGTATCCTCAGATAACTCGACTTATGCATACACAGTAGCATAAGTCGACTTGTTTTCTCATGTAAATCGACTTGTACTGACATTTTTCCATTCTTTTGCTTATAACTTGTCTGTCCGGCGTCAGATTGACCTGATTCTTGAGGCATCAGATTCATTGATTATTTAATTTCATTTTTTTTGAGAAATTGAGGATTTGTGGACGGAAAATTGGCGTGGGCGATATGAGCCTTTACTCTTTGTTTTATTTAATTGGGGACCTATAGGGGTCCAAATTGAGCACCGTTAGCGCCATTGGATTTTTAATTTTAAACAAATTTTTCTGATGGAAAAAAAATGAGATTAAGGCCGGGAATATCATGAACATGCAATGTGCACCTGTAAACTGCTACATGTGCATTATTAAATAGTTCTGATTGAGTAGTTGGTAATGTTTATATACTGTAACTGTTTTAGAGGTACATTTGGAGCGTCGGTCCACCGATGTCACTGAGACTTCCAGATATTAACTCGGAAGTATAGGTGAGTAACTTAGGTGGTTATCTCAATCTATGTGGTTAATGTGACTTGATTGCCTCTGGGGATTGTGCTTGTGAATTATAGATCGTGACTTGTAAATTATGGATCGTGAATTAGGAATTATGGACCGTGAAATAGGACTAGTTATTGACTTAATTGGGCATATGCATTCATACCGATGCATAAAGCGATAAAGGAAAAATTGTGAACCGAGTCGCCATCGATATCGTCATCGCGAGCTTGAGCTCGAAGGAGTCCTACTCCCTACGCGTCAGCGTCCACCGACCGATCTTGAAAAAGAGCTTGAGCTCGAAGGGAGTTCTACCTCCCAGACGCTAAGCGTCCACTGTTTACTGTTTATGTGCTCGGTCACAACACTAAAATAAAACTGAAAAAAAAGAGTCACATGTGCATTGCATCTTTGTCTTGGATGCCCGAAATGATTTGTGTGATCGTGTCTTATTTTTCTCGTGGCTGAATATTGGTATGAAATTTGGTATGTAAAATTGACTATGAATATTATTTGTAATCATTCATTCGTGAATATCATTGTGAATATTAAGCGTATTATTATTATTATTAAGACTGTCTTATTACTATAATTTGTTATATGATGCGTGAATTGGGAGAACCATCGATGATGGTTTCTCATTGAGTTATAAACTCATCCAAAATTGCAATCTATTTTTCGGGACTAGAAGAGTACCCGTTTGACACGGAGTAGTGCAGGTGCAAGTTGAGATAGAGGTCGGGATCGATTCGCGGCTGCATTAGTGTTTCCTAATTTTGTAATCCGCAATTGTTGTAAACTGATTTGTAATTGTACTTTATGGTTCTGTAAAATATTATTAAATGATTGTATCTACTGCAAATGTTTTCTCATTTATCGCTTATTCAGCGTGATTGTGTTGATTGAAACTATTTCCTTTTAACGTGGAATGAATGGTTCAAAAAAAAAATATATACTGAGTTTTAACCGACCGACTGATGTAGTACGCCACCCTCGCGAGGCACGGACTCGAATATCACCATCGATGTTGGGTTCGGGTCTTGCGGGAGTGGGGTGTTACATTTTATTTTGAGAAAGTGGTTTTATATGATTATGAGACTTATTACTCGTAAACCCTAATCCAGTGTTATCACTAGGGTGTTTACATTTTTATAGCATCTCATTCATTCTTTTTGTACTCTCAGTGAATGAAGCTAAATCAGATGAAAGACTTTTAATTCTAAGCTTTAACTGATTTATTTCATCGGATCTATCTACAAATTTCTTTTTATCCACTAGTTGTTTCTTTAAGCATGCATTTTCTCTCTCTATATCTTCTGTATGTTTAAGATTTTTTACATACTTCTTCTTTAACAGTTTGTACTGTTTCAGAATAGTATGAGAATCGTCTAATAATTCTGAATAAGCTTCATGCAAGTTATCGTATTCAGAAGTTACCTCCTCATCACTTTCTTCCTTGGCTACTAGGTAGATATTAGCATGTTCAGACCAATCGGAATTTGTGTCTGACTCTGATGAGTCTAGATCTTCCCAAGTTGCCATCATGCTTTTCTTGCCTTCTCTACTCTTTTTGGGTTTTTTCTTTAGAGTAGGACACTCGGACTTGTAATGTCCAGGTTGATTACATTCGTAGCATATGATAGATGTCTTTTCTGCTTTGCCATCATCTTTGCTATTCTTCTTGAAGAATTGACTTCCTTTGGACTTCTTCTTCCACATCCGTCTTATCTTTTGGGAAATGAACGATAATTCGTCATCTTCATCACTTGACTCTTGTTCTGATTCGCTTGAGTCATCATTCTTCGATTCTTCTATCTTCGATGCTTTTGATGACTTTCTCCTTCTTTGAGTCTTGTGGTTCTTCTTTCCGGCCTTCAGTGCTATTGAATTTTCTCGTTTGGGCTTGTCTTCAGCATCAAGCTCTACTTCATGAATCTTTAGTGATCCAAGCAACTCGTCAAGCTTTAGTACGCTCAAATCCTTCGCTTCCTGCACGGCTGTAACCTTTGGTCTCCACCTCTTCGGAAGACTTCTTAAGATCTTTCTTACGTGATCCTGGTTATTGTACGTTCTTCTAAGGGCTTTCAATCCATTGACGATTGCCTGGAATCTCCCAAACATCTTATCAATAGATTCTTCTTCCTTCATCTTGAAAAGCTCGTACTGGTATACAAGAATGTTTATCTTGGATTCTTTGACTTGGTTTGTGCCTTCATGCGTGATGGATAGTGTGTCCCACATCTCCTTCGCAGTATCGCATCCGTGAACTTTCTTATATTCACTCCTGCTTAGAGCACACGTCAAGAAAAACTTTGCTTTAGAGTTGAGCTGAATTCTAGCCTTTTGGTCAGCCGTCCATCTGGTCCTTGGAATAAGATTTCCATCTTTGTCTACTGGTGTATATGGTCCATTCTCTATTACATCCCAAAGGTCGACATGAGTAGACTCTATGAACAACTGCATTCTATTTTTCCAGTAGTGATAATCTTCACCATTGAATGCTGAAGGTCTAGTGATTGAGGCACCTTCTGCAATGTATACATGTGATTCTGCCATTATCTTTAATCCACATTTTGCTACAGTGATTCTTGGATACCTTGCTCTGATACCAATTGAAGTAAATCACACGTTAGTACAATGCTTATAAAACGATAATGAATACACGAGAAGGGGGGGTTGAATTATGTATTCCACTTTTTGAAAATTCTTTGAAAGTGGTTTTGTAAAAACGAACTTCTTTTATCGAAACTTCAGTAAATTCGAATCAATCAAAACATGAAAACTTGTTTCAGAATTGAAGTAATAGCAAAAACGTTAAACTTTAAAAGTAATAGGGTAGAGAGAAGTTGACACGGTGATTTTATCCTGGTTCACCCCAAACCGTGGGCTACGTCCAGTCTTCAGAGTTCTTTATGAGATTTCACTATCTCTTCAACTTTTACAAGTATTCTTTACGAGCCTCTTCAGGTCTCTACATTCAGTATTCTTTCATTCTTAGCCTCTGCAGGCTATCTGCACTACTTTCTTACAAAAGTAATTTGAACTGTTACAGTAAAATTAGCTCTCAGCTAATTCGCACAGAGTTTGTGTACGTAAATCAATTATCTCAGCTTTTTCTCTTTTTGATTTCGCACTTGCTAACTTTGCAATCTTCGACTTCGACTCATATTTATAGCCTTAAATGCTGCAATCGCTTGATTCTTGCTTCACGAATCTTGTTTCTTGAATCTTTAAAAGCGTTTAATCGATTGAGTTACGTAACTAACTCAACCGATTCTTGCGTCTTCTTTTGAATTCGCGTCTGCTTTTTCTCCGTCGTATTTTTTCTTTGTGTTTTAAATGCGCATCTGCGTCTGCGTCTGTTTTTTACTTTGCTTCTGCGTCTGCGTCTACGTTTATTTCTTTCTTTGCATCTGCGTCTGTGTCTGCATCTGTTTTTTACTTTACGTCTGCGTCTGCGTCTGCATCTACGTCTGTTTTTCACTTTGTGTCTGTGTCTGTGTCTGCTATACATCTGCGTCTATATTTCTTCGTCTGTCTTTTAACTTCGTCTGCATCTGTGTTTTATTCTCCATCTTTCTATTTTCTATTTTGCTTCTTCTTTTACTACTTCTTTGTTATTCATAAAAATCATATATATGTAAAGTCATTTTGACTTAACAAGTCCACTGCTCCATACTTCCGCAACTTGTCGAACCGTCTCCCCTTCTTCGTTGGGGCTGAAGCAGAAGGCTGTGGCATCTAACCCATAGCCTGAACAAACGCCTGAGTAAAGGCTTGGAACAGCCTCGGATCCAGAGGAGGCACTGGCTCCTGCATAACCGGCGACTCCTGAGTCTGCGATGGCATAGGCTCACTACCTAGCCCTACAGAAGCCTCACCATTTCCTGGGGCTACTGACTCATCAGTCCTCTCCTCTCTAATCGGAGAGTCAGGTGCAACCAATCCTTGCATAACTCCTCGTGTCCTTCTACGAGGTGATATCGTACTCCTTCAGAGATAAACACTAAGGATTAGCTACGTGTCAATCTTGATTCCTACATGTATGCATGATATGCATGTCACTTAATGCAATCAATCAAATACAAAAAATAATCATATAGCACACAATTCATCCTACTATGCATTCTAAGCCGAGGACACATAACCTAAAGCTCTGATATCAAACATGTTGGGCCAGGGTCCCGGATCTCCAATCTCGAGGTGGCCCCTCGGGCTGCGCCAGCGACGAGCTCCCAAACCTCTGACCCGATCCCAACATTTATACATAATTTCGATTCACACATGCATTTTCGCACACATTATAACATACACACAAAAATTCTAACTATGAACTAGGCACCCCATAAGCCAAGGGTTTCATGCCATTACAATCCGAAGGAAATTCAACAAGTATTCTCAAAATAGCAAAATACAGAATAAAGTTTAAATCCAAAATACATGAAAAATGCTCCATGATGCCATGCTCGGAGGGCCAACCAAAATACTAACTTAATGCAATGATCTTTAACTATTGCAGAGTTCTTCGATGCCTGGCAAGGATCAACTAGTGTCCTGAGTTGCATCTGAGGAGTGACAAGTAATGGGTTGAGCTACATAGCTCAGTGGCTAATATAATTATAGCCACCGGTAGCTAGCACAAATTCAGGCATATGTACGTATATATATATTATATATATAAATACATGCAACAATTCTAGCACTCACCTGCTAATCAAACAATTTACGCCTTCAACATAATTAATCCAAGTTACAAAACATGTCACAAATATGCTTCATAATGAACATATCAAATATGCAATGCACATCATACGGCTCGAGGGTTCCATGGAAACAAAAGGGAGAAACCGAAGTTTACACCTTGAACAAAATGAGTCCATTCGGATCTCATATGCCACAAGCGGGTAGCCCGGAGAAGGCTCTTGTCAACGTGCATGTGATGAACGAAATGGTTCCACTCTCGCCCAAACAAAAGCACATAATTATGCTCAGAATCATTTTATTAGATAGTATGCTTTCATGCTTTTCATTTATTCAAAATGCCATGACCAAGTCGAGGCATAACATGCTCAGAATAAAAATTTACTTCTATCAATTCTCATGCTTCTTACAAGTCATTCAAATCTTATAACAAATCATGTTTAACCAATTAACCACGTATTCTATCAAAATGTCATGCATCTCATCATACATAACACATAACATATATTCACACATAGGCAAGAATTTGCCTAATCACACAATAACTATAATTACATTACCCACCTAATATCGCTCGAGAATCCAAATCACTGTTGTCCTTCCTCTTGCGATTGGATCAGGTTGGTTTGGTTTCCTATAACAATCCAAGTTCCCATTCAATTAACATTCAAAAGAATTATTCAAAAAACTTGAAGATCAAAAGTACTAGCATTAAAAGTCTACATTTGACTTCCACTTAAAATCCCGAATCGTAAGAGGCAAATCTCGAACTTCCCTTCTTCATAAAACTCATAGCCCTCAATCTCTAGATCACAACGAATCTGAAATCACCTCAATTGGACATCTATAACCCAAGATATGTCTAGAATACCAAAATTCATCTTTGCTGGAACAGGGGGCTCGCCGCGGCGTGCACAAATTTCTCGTACGTCGCAGCGTGCACACCTTCCTGGTTCATCGCGGCGAATATAAATTCGCACGCCGCGACGTATATCAATTCGCACGTCGCGACATTTATAATTTTGCACGTCGCGACATTTATAATTTCGCACGTCGCGACGAACACCAGTTCCTCGGACGTCGTGGCGTGTTCATATGCACGTTGCGACGTGTGGGTATGGAGAACGTCTCCGAACCCGATTTTCCAGCATTTTTCCAACCTCAATCCTTCCCTTTTGCAATTGCAACACACTTAAACCTTGATTCAAGTCTTAGACTACATTTCTAACCCATTTACAACTTAAAAACAAGCACAAAATCATCAACCCAAAGAAATCTATGCATTTCTCCCTTAAAACCCTAAACCACCAATTCTCACACATTCAACCTATCTTTAGGTTTAATCCAACCACAATAAGATAGAACGAACTTAAACTTACCAGGAATTGCTTCGAATCTGTCGAAAATCACTGAAATCGCGAAACCCTCTTTTCTTCTCCTTCTTTCTCACCTACGGCTTCTCCTTCTTTTCTTTTCTTTTCTTTCCCTTCTTCTAATTCTTTCTTTTAGACTAAAGGAAGACAAAGACCACAATACCCCTCTTGTAAAGCCTTAACCTATCTAACTCAAGTAACCTTCCCAAAATGCCCTCATATATTTTTATCCTTAAAATTCTTATTTAAACCACATTAAACTCAAATAAATCTCAATTATCCACTAATACTCCCAATTCAATCAAACTAAGTCATAAACACACAAGTAACACAATTCATGCTTAATAACATAAATTTTTTAAAAAAATTCGGGGCCTAACAATAATGCTTCTATATAAACTGACATCAACTCCTTTGCCATGATCATCTTTATTCAACTTTGTTAACACACTTATAGGTGTTTTAACATACCGTGCATTCTAAAGGCTAAATTTCTTCATCAAATTCTTTGCATATTTGATTTACGACATAAAGATGCCACTTTTCACTTGCATGATTTGTAATCCTAAGAAGAAATTCAATTCTCTGACTATACTCATCTCAAACTCATGTGTCATCATCTTTACAAAGTCGTCCACCATCTTCGGATGAGTGAAACCAAACACTATATCATCAACATATATTTGTGCAATCATCAAATTAGATCTAAATTTTTTGAGAAATAGAGTCTTGTTTATGCTACCTCATTTATATCCTTTATTTAGTAAATATTAAGTGAGTTTCTCATACCAAGCCCTTGACGCTTTCTTGAGACCATAAAGAGCCTTTTTGAACTTGAATATGTAATCAACATGTATTAAATCAATGAATCCCTTTGCCTGTTAAACATATAACTCTTCTTGTAAAAATCCATTCAACAACCGCTCTTTACATCCATTTAGTAGAGTCTGAACCCTTTCACACACGCTATGGCCAAAAGAAGTCTAATAGACTCAAGTCTTGCCACTAGAGCAAAAGCTTTTATCAAAATCAATGTCTTTAATTGAGAGTATTTTTAAACAACTAACCTAGCATTATTTCTTGTCACATTACCTTTTTCATCAGTTTTGTTACAAAATACCCATTGTGCTCCAATCACATTCATATTTGATGGTCTTAACACTAATTCCCAAATATCATTTCAAACAAATTATGTTAACCCATCCTGCATAGTTACTATCTAGAACTCATCTTGCAATGTTTGTTTCCTATTCTTTGGTTCAAATGAAGAAGTATAACATAAAAGTCCTATAAGTTCCCGATAATCTATCTTTTTTCTTTCTATTGTTGTCCTTTTATCACTAACTTCACCGATCATGTTCTCAATAGGATGACTTCATCTGATTCATGATGGAGGATCTTTGTTAGAATCACCTTCCTTGAATCTTCTTTATTCATAAAGATTATTTCTACATAAGGTGTCTGGTTGGTTTCTTCCTCCAAAGCAACTAATTGGTCTTTTATCCAACCAGTTTCTTTATTAGCAGTAACTAACTGTAAATTTGGGCAGATTCTGGTTTTTGCTTCATTGCTTCTTAGTCATGGTCTATGAGGTTGATTGTGAAGATTTTCATCTACTGCTTTTATCAATTATTTGATACACATCATCTACCACAACATTTATGGATTACATCATTGTTTTAGTTCTTCGACTAAACATACAATACGCCTTACTATGGATTAAATATCAAAGAAAAATGCTTTCATCACTCTTACTTCCAAATTTCCCTAGCTATTCTCAGTCTTTGAGAATGCATCACTTATTGCCAAATATATGAAAGTAGTCAACATTAAGTTTCTTTCCCGTCCATAGTTCATAAGGTGTCTTATTCAAGAAGTTTCTAAGATGAAGTTTGTTTCATATGTAACATGCTGTGTTTACTGCTTCAACCTAAAACCTCATTGATATTTTTTTTCCATTCAGTAGATCTGGCCATCTCTTGAAGTATTCAATTCTTCCTTTCTGCAACTACATTTTGTTATGGAGTTTTAGGTGTTGAAAACTCTAGCAGATTCCATATTTATCACAAAAGTCATTAAAGCTTGCATTGTTGGGCCTCAAAATTTTCTAATTGAAGTCATTAAGCATGGATTGTGTTAATTGCGTGATTATGGCTTAGTTTGATTTAATTGGGAGTATTAGTGAATAATTGCGGTTTCTTTGAGTTTAATGTGATTTAAAAAAAAATTAAAGGGATAAAAGTATATGAGGGCTTTTTGGGAAGATTACTTAAGTTGGATAAGTTAAGGCTTTGCATAGGAGGGTATTTTAGTCATTGTCTATTCCTTTAGGTTTAAAAGAAAGAATTAGAAAGAAAGAAGGAAAAAGTAAGAAGAGAGAAGAAGAAGGAAGAGTTATCGTGGGTGAGGAAGAAGAGAAGAGAAATTAGGGCTTTTGATTCCTAAGGTTTTCGACAGAGTTTGAAACACATTACTGGTAAGTTTAGCTTCATTCCATTGTGTTGTGATTAGATTAAACCCTAGAATTGTTTTGCATATGTTAGAATTGGTGGTTTAGGGTTTAAAGGCAAAAATGGATATATTTCTTGGGTTGTTGAGTTTGTGACTGACTTTAAGGTGTTAATGGGTTAGAAATGTAGTATAAGACTTGAATCATGGTTTAGATGTGTTGTATTTGCTTAAGGGAAGGATTGAAGTGGGAAAATGCTGGAAAAATCGGGTTGGAGCGTTCTCGAGACCATGCGTCATGACGTCTTGAGGAAGGTGTGCGTCATGACGTAGGAATTTATGTTTGTCGAGACGAGCACGGGCTGTTCGTCGCGACGAGCGCGGGCCTTCGTCACGACGAGCGGGCTGTTCGTCGCGACGAGTGTGGCCTCCGTCGCGGCGAGCGCCCTGTTTCCAGCAAAGATGAATTTTAGTATTTTGGGCATATCTTGGGCTGTAGATGTCCAAATGAGGTGATTTTGGATTCGTTGTGGACTAGAGATAGAGGGCTACAAGTTTTATGAAGAAGGGAAATTTGGAATTTGCCTATAGAGATTCAGGAATTTGGTTGGATGTCGAATGTAGACTTTTAATGCTAGTATTTTTGATTATCAAGCTTTTTGAATATTTCTTGTGGATATTTTTTGAATGGAAACTTGGTTTGTTTTAGGAAACCAAGCCGACCTAATCCAATTGCAAGAGGAAGGACAACAGTGAGTTAGATTCTCGAGCGATATTAGGTGAGTAATATATTTATGGTTGTTGTGTGTATGGGCAATATATGTATGCTTGCTTGCATGTATGTGACACTGCTTGTGTTGAATTATAAGAAATATTGAAAATGCATTGTGATCATGATTATGTACTGCCTTGATAGGCATTATGGCATTTTGCAAGAATGAAAAGAACGAAAAGTATGAAAGCTTTGATAAAATGCTTTGAGCATGAAACGAATTGTTATGTGCTTTGTTTGGGTGAGAGAGTAACAGATCGTTAGTCAAGTGCACGTCGACGTATAGCCTTTTCCCGGCTGCCCGCTTGAGTCCACGAGTGTTGGGCCCCGAAATTTTTTTTTATTATTTATTTAATTATTCGCTTACTTTAATTATTTTTATTTTGCCTTTATTGATTTAATTATGTGTCTATATGGATATTTTATGTTGGGCTTGGAAATTAAAAGTTGGGACTTTAAATGAAGGCTTGGACCTAATCTTGGATGGAATGGGCTTTAGGAATAAATGAATAAGAAGAAGGAAGAGAGCCCATTAGAGAGAGGATAAGGGAGAGCTCAAAATTATGTAGTTTTGAGGTAGGCTTTTAAGTGAGACTTAAATAAATCAAAGGGAGAGGAGAAGAAGAGAGGCAAGTGTCGTAAGTCACCAAAGGGAAGGAAAAGAGAAGGAAAACGTGAGCCAAAGGAGAAGGAGGCTTTCGGCTAAAAGGGAGAGAGTCGTAGGGAGGAAGAAAGAAGAAGAAAAAGAGGAGAAAGCTACTTGTAGAAGGTAAGTTCCATCTTTGCTAGTGTTAGGTTCAAGTATGAGATGAAATGGAAGTTAGGGTTTGTGTAGGGTTTGTAGAAAGAAAGAAGAGAAGGTGAGATCTATGGATTTATGGGATTTCTAAGCTAAGGTCTTGGGTATTCTAGCTTAAATGGCTTATGGGTAGGTTAGGTTTAAAGTAGATTTTTATTTTGCTTGATTTTTATGAATGTTATGCTTTCCTTTAAAATGTATTTATTGAATAGAGTGTGATTTAATTGAAGGAAATCAAGAGACCCCCACTCAAGACAAGGAGGAAGGGCAATCTTAAATTCGGATACCGACGATAGGTGGGTAACATTTTTATAGTTGTTGTGTAATGGGCAAATGCCCTATGTATGCTATCTTTGTTATATTGTGTGTATATTGAAAGTGTATTTCTATTGATTTGAAAGAAAAGTACGAAACTATGATGATTTGATACAATGAAAGAAGCATAAAATGTTATTTTTGTGTTTGAATATGTGAGCATAAATTGTTTGTGATTGGGCAAGAGAGAACCTATATCAATATACACGTGCACATGGACCCCCTAGCCTTCTCCCGGCTGCCCGCTTGTGGCCTACGAGATCTGAAAATGGACTCGTTGTGTTTACGATAAACTTTAGTTTATTCGTTGTGTTTGTGAAACTCTCGAGCCAAATGTGTTCATTTCATCATTTAATTATGTTTATGATGCATAATATGTGTTTTATTTAATGGCAAGAGGATTCCATGTTATGCCTTATGTGATGAGTTGAGTTAATTGTGATTTATGTGACAAAGTTGAGTATTTCAACATATCATGTAAATTGCTAATGTTTTGGATTATTAATGATGTGTTTGTGTGGCTCATTACCCGATGGCTATAAACATGTTAGCCACTGAGCCGTGTTAGCTCACCCCATTCTCCCTCCTCAGCTGCAAATTCAAGTTGAGGGTTGAACCTTGCAAGGCATCGGGCATCACTCCAAGAAATTTAGCTACTTTTGTATTAAGTTAGTAACTAGCTTTTGGAATAGCTTTGTAAGCATATTGATCATTGAGCATCTCATCTTTTGTATTTTGTACTTAATCTTGATGAATATGCCAATATGTAACCAAAGCTATGCATGAATCTTTGTTATGATTTGGAATGTGAATGAGAGCTCTAGTACTCTCCATCTTGTGAAATTGTTGATTTCCGATCTGTGCAAGGCCTTGAAATAGTATGTGTATGAGTATTTTCATTTTTGAGTTGCTGCTGGGTTTTTGACTTTGGGAGAGCTCGCTGGAAAATTTGCTATGATTTGTGTTGTTGAAGTGAGCTGTAGAAGTTCTGGAATTTCTGGGTTGCTATAGGTCGTATGGGATCTTTTGACTCCTTGATGGTGTTAGGTGAGCTTTAGAGCTCTCCCAGGAGGTTTTAAGAGCTATTTATGATGTGTTAAATTGGTAGGCGTGAGTTGTTAGAATTAATTGTAGGTGCTGCATATATGGCAGATTGTCAGGCAGAGCTTTGAGTACACTTTTGACCCTCATAGAGTTGGAATATAGGTAGGTGATCTTCATGAGAGTTGTATATAATTCTTTTACCTTTCCATAGACACTAAGTTTGCTCAATTTGGAGTTCTGGGTCAAAAGTTAAGGAGGTCGCAAGTTCTGGTGCTGTTTGTGGAGAGCTAGTCGATCTGTCTTGGTGGGAACTTTTGATTTCCGTAGAGTCCGAGCTAGCTTGTGAGTCCTTGAAAAATATAGATTTTTCTTCTAGTTTTCCAACGCTTCCGACCGTGTCTGATTTGGAGCTCGGAGTCAAAAATTATGAGGGTTAGAAGTCAGATAGGTCGAATTTGTAGGGCAGGTCGTCCAGGCGCTCATGGGCGAAGGAAGGCTCAGACGCCCTGTGAGGCGGCGCCAAGAGCTCGGCATGCCGGGTTCTTGTGAGCGTTTGGGGTCGGTTTTTGGCCGACCGACCCCTCTTCCTTCTTTTGGCCATAACTTGTTGTGTAGACCTCCGATTGACCCCATTTTTGAAGCGATGGATTCCTAAGGGATTTTTCTATCTTTCCAAACTTTATTTATCAGTTTTTATTTTAAATTGAAAAAGGTGGTTTGAAACCAAGTGTGGAGGTCGGCTGATCAAATCTGAATATACTTTACAAATTTTAAAATATCTGGAGCTAGAGAGCTTGGATCGAAGCGATTCATATTTTAAATTAAACTAGAGACATAAACCTACAAGTTTTATGAAGGAGCCGACTGACAATTAAGCCTATAAGATTTTCAAATTCTGACCTGAAGTCGGTAGTGCTCAGTTTTGACTGTTTTCTTTGAAATAGTAATTTAACAATAACTTCTTCATTTCTAATCCGAATTGAATGATTTCAGTGGTAGTGGAGGCGTGCACAGGGTGCAGCAAAACTTTGAGGTCATGGGTTCGAGTCGTGGCTCACCCATAACCAAAGAGGACAATACTGGATAATGGGGTACGCTAGGCTAATGCCTAGGTGCCTGGGTCGCATGAGTGGGGCTTGTCCGTAATCCGAACCCATGGACCCAACAACGAGATCCTGAGAAATTAGACTCGGATAGTTTACGGTATAAACTTCGGTTTATCCGGATCGTTTTACATTATTGATTTGTTGGGCATGACGCATATTAATTGTTATATCGTGAAATCACATGACATATTATTATGATGATTGTTAGTTGATAGGTGTTGACTTGTTTATGCTTGTATATACATATATATGCTTGAATGTGTGGCTCGTTGCCAATGGCTATAAATGTATATGTCACTGAGTTTCGCAGCTCACCCCATTATCTCCCACTCCTCAGGTGCAGAACGAGACAATCGTTGATCTTGCAAGGCATCGGAAACTCCAAGATAGTTAGGAGCTTTGTATGAAGTTAGTATTTTGGTTGGCTCTCCGAGCATATCATCATGGAGCATTTTCATGTATTTTGGATTTAGACATTATTCTTTATTATGTATGGTTGAGAATACGTGTTGAATTTCTCCGAATGATAATAACATGATGGCTTATGTAATTTAGATGATTAATGCATGTTTAGAATGCATGGGTAGAATGTGTGTATGTATGGGTATATGTTTGTCTAAAAAGAAATTATGTATGGATGTTGGGATCGGGTCAGAATTTTGGGGAGCTCGTCGTTGGCGCAGCCCGAGAGGCCACCTCTGGAATAGGGATCCGGGACCTGGGCCCAACATGCATTCTCAAACTCCCTTCTATGATCAAATCTTATTGTAAAAATTGTCATATTTTTCTAAATTATAATTTATACATATAAACTTCTAAATGTCTGAAATGCATATTATTTTTCTTTCAAGAAAGATACCCAAGTATATCGAAAGTAATAATCAACATATGTCAAGAACT
Organism: Erythroxylum novogranatense; assembly: GCA_029891385.1. Taxonomy (NCBI): domain Eukaryota; kingdom Viridiplantae; phylum Streptophyta; class Magnoliopsida; order Malpighiales; family Erythroxylaceae; genus Erythroxylum; species Erythroxylum novogranatense. The sequence goes on along the minus strand of CM057225.1, from coordinate 5,820,394 downwards.
ACCTCATTTTACCAATACTAGCATGTTATGTTAAACTTACTAAATCCATATGAATTAATTCAAAAATAGGCGAGGACGTAACGTGTCTAACATTTGTCTGTGGCAATCTCACCTATTTTCCTATTTGACATACATTACAAATAGTATTATCATCATTGTTTATCATAGGTCGTTACAAAGTTCACCTTAAAGACTTGAACTTTCACAGGAAGTTGCTCGCTTACACCCTTTACACGGAAGTCTCACTTAGATCCATTAAAGTAAGACTCAGCCTTTCTCTAATCCTCGAAGTGTGTACCTTGCACACACTCGAAGAAACAACGCAGAAGCAATAAAGAATATAGGCAACAAGAAAACGCATAGAGATATGGTTAAAAGACCAACTTTATATTACTTTCCCTCAAAGGAATACAAAGAATTCTCTCTTTGAATTCACCCCCTCTGAATGAATGAGAAGAATAAAGCTCGAATGAGTTATATATAGGCATTCTAGCCAGGAGTCACAAATTTCTACTAAATCTGTACTACCTAAGATCACGTCTATCCTTATTAGATAAGATTACATGAACCAATTGGATGACACCCCCATCCAAATAGCACTCTAACTGATAAGATAGAATCTAACAAGATAACATAAGATAGAGTTTACATTTATCTAGAACACTATCTAGAACACTAGCATCCTTATCTGCGAAGATCTCCACTATCTTCAGATGTTGAGTTTCACTGCAATTAACTCGCAGTCATCGCCACATCATCCAAGATCTTCTCGCGATCTCTATCCGCTAATGATGCAATGTGATCTCGCCGAAGCCCACTAGCACACTGGTCTGATCCAATACTCCCACAATAATTCCGCTAGTCGTGGTCCATCCATCCGAGAATAGCTAAGTCCTTAGCGTCAAGTCTTAGCCTGGGTTGAGTCAATCTCCACAAGGTCCGATGCTCTATCAAAATTCGCACCAAGTCTAATCCCACTCACCCTCATTTGCCTTAGTGTTTTCAACACAGCCTATCTGCACATAGGTCCATTAAGGCATGTCAATGGATAAGTCTTCTATGTTAGGCTCACTTATGGTGTAGTCTCATCACTCCATGACTACGTCACAAGTCACAAATCGAGTCAGTATAAAAACCTCACCCATTTACATACCTTTGAGCTACCTCGCCGAAGTTAAGTGTTTAGGCGTCTCATCACGCTCAAATACCTTCACACATCCTCGCGGGTTTCATATACCTTTGCGCCTTCTTGCGTACCCTCGGGTCTCGCATGACTTAGCTTTCCAACTCTGCGCGGCCTCACATTTGAATTTCAAATATTGTCGAAGATTTTTTCTAATGTGCGCCTACACGTACCCTCGCGTATCGAATCTCACCTACTCTTGAGATCTTCGTCGATACTTCCCGCATTCCTAGCCTACTTTGCAAGTTCCTTGGGTTTTGCTCGCCAAATCGTAATATTTTTCCTTGTTCCTCATCAACACGCCTTCCTCGTGCCAACTTACGTGCCAAACATTGGCTAAGGCTCGCCAATACTCGCACAATCCCACAGTCTAAACTTAGTGGTCTAACTAACCACCCCCACTAGAAGAATTTGACGCCCTCGTCGAAATAATCTGTAGGCACTCCTCCACGAACGGTTCCCTTAAAGACTCCTTAGTCAACTTTTGAAGATCTTAGCAAGTCCTCATATCTATTGGTATTTCTCCCACATACCATTTTCCCAATCCAATGGGGTTGTCTTTGCTTTCACTTGGACTCGCCTCCTCAAAGCTCACCGCGCTTGCCAAAGATATGTTAAGAAGAGCTCAGTCCGTTGAGCTTTCCCTGTCACCTTGATCCTTCGCAATCTTGGCAACTATATGCTCCTTACCCACCTTCTGTGTCGGGTTTCCTCAAGCATAGTTCGGCTCTTTTCTAACAATCATAGCCGACATATATGCTACCGATGTCGTAGTCTCTTTCGTCCCAACAACGAATCTACAACAATTAACAAAAAAGGATTTTTCACCATGCATAAACATCATACCTCCGAAACTTGGATACAACACCGTCTTTGCTGCCTTAAGAAAGTTGATCCCCAATATCAACTCAAAATCCTCAAATGGTACGACCATGCAGTTTATCCTGGCACTCCAACTTCCTATTTTTACTAGAACGTTGTAAGCAGCTCCTATCACCACTTGTGCCTTACTCGCCAGGGTCTTTACCTTTGTCGGGGTCTTGGATACTTTAAGCCCCAACTTGCGCACCATCCTTTTCGTTATCAAGAATGTGACGCACCCATATCCACCATCGCGGTCACCTCTATCCCATTAACCTGTATCTTCATATATATCAGTTCATCATAAGGATTAGGTTCTTTACTAACCGCATTCAACAACGCAATCGGATTTAACATCGCCTCCTCTGAAGATTCACCCTCTTCTTCAACTATCAGGGCATTTAGCTTCTCTTTCCTTAGACATTCTCTTTCGTAATGTGATCCACCACACAGATAACAAACAACCTTGCCCTTTTTGAAGGATGTCTCCCCACTCTCAGACCTACCATTTTGCTTCCTTTTCCTCTTGAAATCTCCCTTCTTGGAGTCCTTCCTCTTTTTCCCCTCGATATTCTCCTGTTGAGCATGTCCTTTGCCCTTTATAGAATTAGAGGAGTTTACCTTAGTTTCCTTCATCGCTCAAAAGTCCACCAAGGCATCAGCGGTCGCGATTGCACCAACCACGTCCTTCACATTTTGCCTCCGCAATTCCATTTGCGCCCACAGTTGCAACCTGGACAAAAATTTGAAGAGCTTGTCCTCGTCTGATATGTTTTCAATATCAAGTAAGAGAGAACTAAAAGATTTCACATAATCCCTTACCAATCCATCCTGTGTTAGCTTCTTCAAGGCATCCCTCGCGAGCCAAGAAGTATTCATAGGAAGAAATTGATCCTTCTACTTTTTCTTCATGAGCTCCCATGTATCTACAGGAGTTCTACCTGCACTGATCTCTGCAGAGGTCCTCATCCTCCACTAAAACTTGGCATCCCCATCCAAGTACATGGTCTTCACATTGACCTTATCAGTTTCTGATATCCTAGTATCCTCAAAGTACTGCTCCATATCCCATAAGAAGTTCTCCAATACCTTGGCATCCCGCATGCCTTTGAACACCCTTAGTTCACGTACCTTCACAGAAGAAAGTTGCAGTGTTGATCCTTCACCTCTCTCAACATCAAGCGTTGCAACGGCACGCCTCAGCACAGTAATCTCAAACTGGGCATCCTCTAATGCCTTCAACGTATCTCCCATCTGTTGCTGCAACTATTTGATCCTTGCCTCCAACATCTCGAAACGAATATTGTGAGAAATGACTTTTTTCTCCCCCTGAGGAATAGGTCCAAGGAGTGTCTCCACCCTAGATATCCGTTCTGTCAAGTTGCCTACTGCCATTTCAAACTTTGGTTCTGATACCAGTTGTTACAAAGGTCACTTTAGAGACTTGAACTTTTACCCAAAGTCGTTTGCTCACACTCTTTACACGGCAGTCTCACTTAGATCCGTTAAAGTAAGACTCAGCCTTTCCTCACCCTCGAAGTGTTTACCTCACACACACTCGAAGAAACAAAGTGGAAGCAATAAAGAATATAGACAAAAAAAAAACACACAGAGATACGGTCAAAATACCAATTTTATATTACTTTCCCTCAAAGAATACAAAGAATTCTCTCTCTGAATTCACCCCATTTGAATGAATGAGAAGAGCGAAGCTCGAATGAGCTATATATATAGACATCCTAGCCTGGAGTCATAGATTTCTACTAAATCTATACTACCTACGATCATGTCTATCCCTATCAGATAAGATTACATGAACCAATTGGATGACACCCCCATCCAAATAGGGCTCTAACTGATAAGATAGAATTTAACAAGATAACATAAGATAGAGTTTACATTTATCTAGAACACTATCTAAAACACTAACATCCTTATCCTCGAAGGTCTCCACTATCTTCAGATGTTGAGTTTCACTACAACTCTAACTCATAGTCATCACCACATCATCCAAGATCTCCCCGTGATCTCTATTCACTAATGATACAATGTGATCTCGTCGAAGCCCACTAGCACATTGGTCTGATCCAATGCTCCCACATCAAGTCCGCTAGTTGTGGTCCCTCCATCCAAGCATAGCTAAGTCCTTAGTCTGTCAAGTCTTAGCCTGGGTCGAGTCAATCTCCACAAGGTCCGATGCTCTACCAAAATTCTCACCAAGTCTAAGTCTACTTGCCCTCATTTGCCTTAGTGTTTTCAACACAGCCTATCCGCATATAGGTCCATCAAGGCATGTCCATGGACAAGTCCATCTTCCATGTCAGGCTCACTCATGGTGCAGTTTCATCGCTCTATGACTAAGTCACAAGTTATAAACCGAGTTAGTATAAAAACCTCGCCCATTTACATACCTCCGCGCTACCTCGCCGAAGTTAAATATTTAGGCGTCTCATCACGCTCGCATGTCTTCACGCATCCTCGTGGGTCTCTTATGCCTTTGTGCCTTCTCGTGCACCCTCGGGTCTCGCATGACTTAGCTTTTCAACTCCGTGTGGCCTCGCATCTGAATCTCACATCTCGTCGAAGATTTATACCAATGCGCACCTACACGTGCCCTCGCATATCGAATCTCACATACTCTCGAGATCTTCATCGATATTTCCTGCATCCCTCGCCTACTTTGCAAGTTCCTTGGATTTTTCTTGCCAGGTCACAAGACTTTTCCTTGTTCCTCATTAACACGTCTTCCTCATGCCAACTTATGTCCTAAGCATTGACTAAGGCTCGCCAATACTCGCATGATCCCACAGTCTGAACTTAGGGGTCTAACAGCAAGTCTCTCATCGCTTTGAATTTGTTCAATTTGTTGATGTAAATTTGGTGAAATTTAAAATGTAAACGAGCATGCCAAAACTTATAATTATTCATGAAGTTGTTAAGTAATTATTATGTGATTATTACCATTTTTTGGATTGTGTAAATATTTGAAAGAAGTGAGTATATAATGGTTAAATAGTTGATATTAATGATTATTATGAATAATATAAACTAAATTAATAGTGTATCTTTTGAAATATTTAAGAATATTTTAATTTAGGATAAAAGATATAAACCTCCTTTGTAATTTAAGAAATATTAGAAAACTCTCGATTTTTAAATTAATAAAATTTTTAATTTTCTTAAAAACCTTTTTTTTTCTAGATTTCGATTAAAGATATCGATGAAATACATATAATGTGAACATCGGACATGAACTAATAAACTATTACTAATATGATAGTTCAACTCAACTTTTAAACTTGATTTGAACTAATTGAATATGACTTAAATTAATAATTTAACATAATTATAATAAATTAATAATTTGAGTTAGATTTAATTAGTTAGTTCAAGAATAAGAGTTAAATTGAATTTTCATATAAATATTATTTGATTAGTTTTTGTTTGATATTCATATTATGTATGTTTCATCGTTATTTTAACTTAAGTCTAACAAAATGATTTTTAAATTAATAATTATCAAGAATCTTAAAGATTAAGAAACTTTTATTAAATTTTTAAAAGTTTAAGGCAAGTTTGTGTGTTTTGCACTTTAGTTTATAATAGTAATAAGGACTGTGAATTTCAGGACTTTCTATCATTTTCCAATAATGAATGGATATAAGTTTCAATACTTAGGTGGCAGCAAGGAATTCAAATCGATCAATATTATCTAGTATCTACACACTGCCACTTAGGGATTCTTACGGGCACACAAGAAATCTATGACACCTTTCTGGCTAACCCAACAGTTAACTCCTTTATAAACCACCATAGTGGTTGCATCATCGACTAACCAAAGTCGGATTGGAAGTATGTATCACTACGTAGGAAGTTCCAGTTATTGGAGTCTTACACGTCACTCAATGCTTGTCCTTCGACTTACATGGGCTCTTACTACTCACGCCTCTTAGGAACCCTACTTCACTCACATACTCTTACTCGTCATTTCCTGTTAATGCTTCTGTCTCAAGGCAATGGATAAATTTAGAAGCAACAAATCCCAGACTGACATAGACTTTCTGATACAGAAGATCCTTATTCAAGGCGAGTGTAGAGCATACTCATCCTACATCTTAGGCACTGAGGTAAAACATGATTCAAGTCTTTTAAAGTGTTTAAAAAAGGGAAAGAAGTGTGAAGAAAGAAGTTTTCTTCATTTTCCAATAAGCTTACAAATCTGCAAGTAAGTCTAAGTAGTAGAACTTGATTACAACTAAAACTAAACCCTACTTTTATAAGTGAAGTCAGGGGTAGGAACGTAAATCTACCTAGAGACTAAATGATTACACATTACTAAAAATAAAGATTTATTTCACCTAACCTTATCAAAAGGAATCTACTTTAACCAAAAGTCCTAAAGCAAACAGTACTTAGGTATAAAAGTCTAAAACTAAACAGTAGAAAAGACTAAAGGTAAAAAAGAAGATGATAAGATGGAATCTTCAACAGTTGTTAACGGTGATATATGGTTCATCTTTCATCATGTCAGCAGTTGTCTCGATAGGTGTGCTTACTTTACAGGTGTAACGTAAGGTCGCCATCGTCATATGTCAACTCCATCTGTTGATTAATTTGTTCAATAAGGTCATGGATGTTGGTTTAAGCCCAATCAGCAGGCCATGGGCCTGTAGCAAAGGTACCTGTTGGACTAAGGTCTTCTGGATATGGGTTGGATTCCATAGTAGGCCTATAAATTGGAGAAGGAATAGATCCTCCACAAATGTTGAGGTAGTGATCATGAAGAGAGGTCCATTCATTTACAAATGGAGTGCGGATAGGCTGTTTGAGAGCTGTTTCTCTGAAATATGGTCCTTGTGAAGTACAAAGTAGAGAAATATCTAATTGTGGATACTGGTTGTATTGGTCTAGAAGAGCATAAAGTTCTTCAATAGCATGAGCTTCTTCATTAGGCCAATCAATGAAAGTACGCAAATACTGAATATAACTGATTGTGCAGAGCATATTCGTATCAGTCATACAACGGGGAAGATGCAACAGATAGAATACATAAACATTTTTGCTATCCAATGTTGCATTTTAAAGACGATGTCTTGATAACTCCAGAGACATATCAATACGCCACTTAGAAAGAGGTTGGAACCATTTAAAATGTCCAAAGAAGGGATCCAAAATTAGTTGGATATATCAAATAGCAGTATACATATAGAGGAGAAAGTGCGATTGTACAAGTATATAAAGCAGCTAAAGACCAAAGATGCCAAAGTGTATCCTCATCAAGAGAGTCATATATATGGTATAAGAATTTATAAGGAGTAAGCATGCCAAAGTGACTAGGCTTAGCAATGATGTCATGCCGAAGGAGGATTTGCATGTAGTAGAAAATGCTTTGGTAGAGAATCGGAGAAAGTTGGACCCTGAATGTTTCATAGAAGTTAAAATTATTTGAAGGAGAAATTTTGGCAAGTAGTCATGAGTAAAGAGCAAATGAATGAAAAATTTTGAACCAAGAAATGATAGATAAGAGTAAGGTAGAGAATGAGAAGTGTGGATAGATTCATAATTTGCCTTGGTGCTTTCAGTGGATAAGAGATTTCAAAATGGGAAGAATTAAGGTGAAAGTTAGAAGTAGAATAAAAGAAAAAATGAATTTAAATTTGTGTAGTAAGTTGATGAAGAATATGTATATAGGTGTATGTTATGTCATTAGTGTTCATGATTAGTCATGGACTATCAATTTTCTTTGTATGAAATTGATTTGAAATGGAGTTGAGAATGAGGAGTAAATGAAGTAGAAAAGGTGATCTTAGTATGATTTGTGTTAAGGAAAGATTGTGAACAAAATGGGTGGTTGATCTAGAAAATGTTCACAAGATGATGCTTCAGTCTTTTAGCCATAACTTTTTCTCTAGTTATCTAAACAAGATGATTCTTGATTTAGATTAAGCTAGAAAACATATGGCTACATTTCTTATGAAGACATTGAATTTAAATTGTCTTTAAGAATCTCAAAATTTGTCATGAAGTTGAGAATTGGGTGCAGTACATTGGTGGATGAATGTAAAGTACATATTCTAAATTAGAGGAAAAAATTGGATTAATCTAGGCTGAATTTAGGCAAATGTGCTACTAATAAGTTGTATATATTTCTTTTAGCTTTCGAACAATATATAGTATGGAATTTTTGGACTTCTAGGCTGAAAGTTATGGTCCTTGTAAAGGAAGATGTATCTTTTGTCTTTTCGCTTCTTCTATGTTTTGTATCTTCTATGCTTCACTTCTTCTGTAATGATGTTATCTCCTTCTGTGTTTTTTCTGTGATGACGTCATCTTCTTCTGTGTTTTGCTTCATCTGTGCTTTACTTCTTCTATGTTTTGCTTCGTCTGTCTTTTGCTTCTTCTGCCTTTCGCTTCTTCTGTGATGACGTCATCTTCTTCTGTGATGACGTCATCTTCTTCTATGTTTTGCTTCATCTGTGTTTTGCTTCATCTGTGTTTTGCTTCTTCTGTGTTTTGCTTCTTCTGTCTTTTTGCTTCTTCTATGATGACGTCATCTTCTTCTGTGTTTCTTCTGTGATGATGTCATCTTTTTCTGTTTTTTGCTTCTTCTGTGATGACGTCATCTTCTTCTGTGATGACGTCATTTTCTTCTATATTTTGCTTCTTGTGTGTTTTTGCTTCTTCTGTGATGACGTCATCTTCTTCTGTGTTTTGTTTTTTCTGCCTTTTTGTTTCTTCTGTGATGACGTCATCTTCTTTTCTATGTTTTGCTTCATCTGTTTTTACGCCTGGCCTATTTTTTGTTCATTTTAGACCATTCAAATGATAGAATCGGTCTTTGAGGTCTTCATGAGATTATAGATCTTGAAGTCCTGTTTCGAACCATATAAAGAACACTTTAATGTCTTTTTAACCATATAAGAAATACCTTAATCTAATATCTATAGGGAAAGTTATGACAATTTTCCCACTTCTTTTGTCTTTTTCATTTTTCTGCTTTGTACCTATCTTCTGTTCAATTTTAAACCTTTCACAAGATAGAATATGTTTTCAAGATCTTCATGAAAGTTGTAGATATTGAATTCCTATTTCAAGCCATCTAAATAACACCTAAATACAATATCTGTAGAAAAAGTTATGATAATTGTAAACTTCTTCTGTGTTACTATTCATAAACTTCTTCTAGGTTACTATTCATATTATATCTTTTGTTCCATTTTTGATCCTTCAGAAGATAGAATTTGTCTTCTAGGTCTTCATAACAGTCGTATCTCTTGAAGTCCTTTTTCAAAACATCTAAATAAAACCTAAATCCAATATCTTTAGAGAAAGTTATACTAATTGTCCCACGATAGGTTCAATATGATTGAGGATAAAACCAAATTGGATTCTTTTGGCCATAAATTCTTCTCTAGAAACTCAAATGACTTGATTCTTGAACCATTGGACTATTAAGAAATTTCTATACATCTCTACGGAAAATAATAGCCATATGAAATTAAGTGAGAGATATTGACTGAAAAACATGGGATGGGTACAGTGTGTGTTTTTAAATGCTATGAACTGGTGTTATTCTATTGAACATATTTTAGTATTTTGATGACTTCTAGAATGATAGAGCTCCAAATGAGATGATTCCTGATTTGTGGTAAACTAGAGACATGAAGCTACAAATGGCATGAAGAAAATAGAATCTATTTCAGTTTCTAGGATGTTTAAATTTTGGATAGAAGTTGTGCATAGTATACTGATTTGGACAAGAGCAGTCCAAAAATGTTTGAAGTATATCTTCCGAATCACTGAACCGAATTGAATGATTTTGGTGTCATTAGAAACTTAAGACAATGGGGGACATCTTTTGGAAAAAGTGTTATGTTAGAATATTCAAGGGTATTGTTGGCAAGACATTTAAGTATAAAAGACATAGGACATAATTGGAAGGGCAAATGGGACAATACTCAATCATTAAGGTCATAATTGGAAGAAAAAGTGTTGTCTTGCTTATAAATGAAGAAGAAAAACGTGAATGGGAGGATAAGCAGAAGAGAACAACTAAGTTGAGAGAGAAGAAACAAAGAGAAGAGAGAAGAAGGAGAGAAAGAAGAGAAAACAAGCTAGGGTTTCATTTGTGTTAGTCTTCAAAAGAGATTTTGGAGTTGTTCAAGAAAGGAAAAAAGGTAAAGGAAGAAAAGAGTTTCCATTTGAGCCAAAGATCCCTTCATTTGGTGAAGAATGAAGGTAAGATCATCTTGAAGCTTTTTTATTTTTGGAAGGATTTTAGTTCATGGAGTTTACAAAATGTTTGGGTTCAAGTATTCTAGAACCAATTTTTAGTGATTTATGCTTGAGTGATTTTTTAATTGAAAACCCTATTGAGTGGGATTTTTTTTATTATATAAAGGGATCAAAGAGACAAGAGGAACAAGAGAAGAGGCATGTTTGAGCAAGGCTATAGGTAAAGAAATCAAGGTGGGTACATGTTTATAATAGAGTAAATAAGCCACTATTATTTTTCCTTAAAGCTAAAAAGTTTACTGATTCCAATTACATCATAAGTGTTGCATCTTTTGCTTTTGCATGATTTGTGAAATCTGCTATATGTTTGCTACATGAACTGTGTAATGGTTTATAAAGAGATTTTTTAAGTGATTTCTGAAAAGGATAGCAAGTTTATGAAATCAAGTTTTGAAAACGCATATGAAATATTGTATGCTCGTGAAGCTTAAGTTTTCAAGAAGTGCCATTTTGAGCAACACAAGTTTACAAGTTTTGAAATATATGTGTCATGTGGGTTTGTGGTGATCCTTCAAGAACCTTCATGTGCACGTTGACCTAAGTTTAAGGCTTATCCCGCCTGCCCGCTAGTGGCACGGAGTTCCTTCAAGGACTCCCTCATGTTTACGACTACACAAGACCATTATATGGGAATGTGTAGTATGTCATATTTTAGATCCACCCAAACTATTCTGATGTGTTTATGTTCTCATGAGATGTTTGATCAAGTTTGATGCATTCATGTTATGTGACTTGTGGATTTTGGCTAAAAGCCTAGGAAGCATGTACTTTATAAACTCACTGAAAATTTATTATTGCAAGTAAAATGGTTTCAAAAGTTTTTGCTTATCTTTTTATTATAAACTGTTACCCAAGAGCTCTCAAGCTCACCCCCTTCCTATCCCCACCTCCAGGTGATGAGCAAGAGATGGAGTGAAAGAGAGTCAAGGCATCACTCCAAATTTGCTTATTTTGTATTTTGAGTTTTTGGATTATGTTGTAATGTGGCTTGGAAGGCCATTATAACTTTGTAAAACCCTTTGTTTTAAGGGTATTGAAATATGAATGATGAAAATTAGTTGTATGTAATGTATTAAAGAGTATGATGAAGTAAAGATACGTTCAAGTCTTATGATATTCGCAAGAGGTGGGGTGGAAACGGTGCCCAACAGAGAAAGAGTTTCAACATTAGTATGTCTGCGAGAAAACCATGGAGGAAAGTCTTTCTTGTACCGAGCAAATCTAGGAAACTCCATAAGCCAAAACAGAGGAATTGGGAGTTTTAGAGAAGAAGAGACAAAGAAGTGTGGCCTTGAAGGTCTGGAAAGATAATTAGCTAAGATGTTTTTATGACCTTTCAGATGTAGGATACTGAATTTATAAGCAGAGAACCACTCTTGCCAGTGTAAAAGTTGGTTGTTGGGAATCTTTTTTCCATTTTGCTCTAGAATTTTAGGGAACGATGTGTTGTCCATTTCAGTGATAAAATGATAAGGAGTGAGGTGGATGGAAAATTTTTCAATACCTCTTTTAACAACAAGAATCTCCTTATACGAGATATGATAGTGAAATTCAACTAGACTGAAAGATCCACTAGCATGTCCACAATAATGTCTCTGATCATTGAGTTGTTCAAGGAGTATAGCATCCTAGTGGTTATTACTAGCATCAGTTTGAAGGATACGTTATACTTGTTTAGGAATCTTTAAAGAAGGAGGATCCTGACAAATTTGCTTAAGATGCTTGACAGTTATAGTTTGTTCTTTTCCTTATTGTGGTGGATTCTTACATAAGAGCTTAGATAAGCATGAATTGTAGGTTGCCACATGTGGTATGAAATCTCTGATATAGTTAACAATCTCGAGGAATTGTTGAATTTGTGTCACAGTGAGATGTTCATCTAGATATTATAATAATTCTTTAATAATATGTGGACCTGGCTGATATAATTCATCCTTGAATTGCAAACCCAGAAATTCAATTTCTGTTATAACAATAGTGCTTTTCAAGGACGAAAACATAATCCCATACTGTTTAGTAAGATCCAAAAATCTGTTCAGAAGGGCTTGGTGTTCCTCATGAGACTTTGAGAACAAAAATATATCATCAATATAGATCAATGCACTATTAAGGATAGGCTCATAGATTTTCATAATGGACTTTTGAAAAAGAGATTCTGTGATGTTCATCTGGATATTATAATAATTCTTTAACAATATGTGGACCTGGATGATATAATTCATCCTTGAATTGCAAACCTAGAAATTCAATTTCTGTTATACCAATAGTGCTTTTCAAGGACGAAAGCATAATCTCATACTGTTTAGTAAGATCCAAAAATTTGTTCAGAAGGGCCTGGTGTTCCTCATGAGACTTTGAGAACAAAAATATATCATCAATATAGATCAATGCACTGTTAAAGATAGGCTCATAGATTTTCATAATGGAATTTTGAAAAAGCAATGGAGTGACTTTAAGTCCAAATGGCATAACAGTCCATTGGTACTAAGCCTTGGGAATGCAAAATGCGGCCTTATAAAGTTCTTCAAGGTGTATACCCAATTGCCAAAATCTTGTTTAAAGATATCAAAATTTGAGAATATAACAGCTTCCTTAAGAAATAGTATATGTGTGCTGATTTTAGGTAGAGGAAACTTGTCATCCTGCAAGAAAGCATTAAGAGGCTTGTAGTCAATGACTAATCTCTTTTTACCATGCTTTTGCTCTGAACACTTATTGACATAGAACACTTGAGAAGCCCAATCCGACTTTGTGGGCTCGATCAATCCTTTGTAACATCTCGTTACCGATGTGAAGGACATATCGGTAATTTGGATGGGTTAGTGGGGTGCATTCGTAATTGAACTGCACGTGCATTTTTGCCTCTGCATTAGCAATAAATGAGTTAATTGCACATACATACATAGTGACATGCATTCATGATTGTTCCAGCATTTAATTGTGATTATGAGTTGAATTGTGAATTTTGAGATAAATGTGTTAGATATGATTTATTGGGTTTGGAAATCAGAGTTGAGTGAGAATTGAATCTTGAGAGTTGGAAATTGAGAATTGATTATAGGACTTTGTGTTTTGTATTTTTGAGGATTTATGAGAATTTTTCTGGAATTTTTAAAGCTAAGAGTTCGGACCGAGAAAATGCTTAGAGACTGATGATTATGATTCCAGTTTCGAAAGTGAGTGGTAAATGGCTTGGAAAATTTAGATTTGCGAGTTAAAGAATTATTGTGAAGAGCCATTGAAATTTAGAGACTGAGATTGAATGAATTTGAGGACTGTGATCTATAGGTCTAAATTAGCCCTATATATATAGACCTTATGTTTGAAAGAGGGAGACATTTTTCTCCTAGGTCACGAAACTTCTTCTTCTTCTTCTCGTGGGTATCGTTGATCTTGCTTTCCTTGGAGAGTTTGCTTGCTTCCTTTTTCCTTGTGGTTAGAGAGTTGTTAGAAGCTTGGAGTTGTGTTGGTTGGCTTGGATTGAGGAGTTTATCGTGAGTGAGAGAGCTTGAGAAGTTTTCGGAGATTCTAGGGTTACCGTATGCGATTAGTGATTTGGTAAGTTTATTGTGTTTTAATGTTGTATTTATGGTTATTTATGGCATTTATGGTATTTAATGTGTTAGCTGGGGTAGTTGAATGTGTTTTATGGAGGTTTTAAGAGTATTAATGGCAGAAATGACGATCGGAGAAGACGATTGGGTCGCATGTCATGACGTCGTAGAAGGACCACGCCATGGCGAGAAAAGCGTGCGTGTAGCCATGGCAACAAGCAATTTAGACGCTGCGACGAGTGATTGCTAAGCGCGCATGGGTATGAGAAGAGTTGTTCACGCATAACGCTCCCACGCCACGTGAGTGTCCTTTGTGCGCCTTGGCGGCGGGGTCATGAGGTCGTGACGAGGACATAAATTTTAGAGAAATTGAATTGGTTTTTAGGGTATATCTTTTAGTGTAGACATCCTATTGAGGTGATTCCAGACTTGTTATGAACTAGAGAAAGAGGTCTTCGAGTGAGGTTAATAATAAGAGTTCGAAATTAAATTAGCGAGTTCTCAATCATAAAAAAAGAGCTGATTCTAGTTCCTTAAGTGACCTAAGAGTTATGTATTATCAATTGGAGTATAATTAGAATTTAAATGAGAAATTTGTGAAATTTATGGATGTTATTGACCTAGTGAGTAGTGAATTTTGGTTATGTATTAAGTGACCTAAGAGTTATGTATTATCAATCCCAACCACATTCAATATCTCAAATCCATATGCAAAATCCACATTCAATATCCAATTACATACATAAAGCATAATCATACTCAGTTATGATCATAAAATCAATATCCAAGTCTCGAATTCATATACATCCCGTAATAACTGCTTTATATACACAAAAGGCAATTCAAGCCAAAAACAATATCAATTCTCAATTTATACAAAAATACAAATGCGGCAAAATCGAACTTGATGCTTTTTCATCCGATCTCACCCGCCGAAACACAGAGACGGGGATGAAAGGGGGGGTGAGCTTGGAAGCTCGTGGGTAACATATTTATAAAATGAATAATAAGCATAAATCATTTTTCATAACTTTTAGCCAAAGGGCTTATCTTTTTCAAACTTTTCAACTTTTCAAGCATTTTCTTCAAACCTGTCAATTTTCAAACTTTTCATATCAAATTTCTATCATTTCATGGTTGAAAACCCTTTTTCTCGTTTCTCAAAATTTCTCATAAACATGAATGCAATCACATCAGATCACAAAACACATAAACCCTTAACTCAATACATAAAACACATCAAACGGTTTGGGTTGGTCCTATCAGAACGTACTGAACATTCCCACATAGCGGTTACATGCGGTAGTGAGCGGAGGAGTCCGAAATCGAAACTCCTAAGCCACTTGCGGGCAGCCGGGAGAATGCTATAAACAAGTAGAGACAGTGCACTGACTCACAAAAGGACCTGACCAAACCCAGATAACACATAAGCGAAAAGAGAATTCAAATTGCCCGAAGGCTCTTTTCAAAAATCTTGATTTTCTAAATCTTCATATCATCATATCAAATCGTGTCAAAATGCTTGACACATGCACGCATATTCACATCAATTTATGCAACAATCATATTAAATTAATCAATTAATCTCATATCAATCAAATGCATAAAATGAATGTAAGTATTTTTTAAATCTAAATCAACATATATAAATGCATAAAAAGCATTATTCACATTCTTAAAAATGCGAAAACACAATTTTCATAAATCTCAGTATTCTCAATTTTTCTACAATTTCTCGAATCATTTTCAAACATTTTAACGTAAACCTTTGAATAATTATTTTCAAATCCTTTGAAAACATAATTTCAGAAATCTTATTCTTTTCTTGATTTTTCAAAATCACATAATTTACTCATAATTCAAAATATAAATACATCACCCACCTCGAATTGACGCTAATACTTTGTCCAAAGCATCGAATCTCCAAATTCCTTCTTCTTTCCTCAACTTTAAAATTCCCTAAGCCATAATTATCCAAAATAAATATCATAATTCACTTAATTCTTCAAATTGGACATAGAAAACACCAATTCCAGATAAAATCAATCTATCTAAATCATAAATTCCAAAAATCCCCAAATCTTAAAATTGGCCTAAACTAATTTATACAAATTCAATATCATAAATAACATAATCCTTAAAATTGATGTCATAATTCATCAATTCATACTACTTCCAAGATATCTAAATCATCAATTTCAAAGTTTCCCAAATCTCAACTTTTACCTAAACCCCCAATTTACAATTTTTCAAATTAAACCTCACTTAAGGCATAAACATCAAAATTGACTTAAGAAATCTCAAATTCATCATACTTTCCATGATTCTAAGCCATAAATCTTCAAAAACCCCAACTTTTAAAATTGGGCATAAACCCCCAATTCACAATTAATCCAAAATTAAACATAATTATAACCTATTCTCTTCAATTAACCTTAGAAAACTTAAATTCATAACCTTTCCAAGCCATCTAACACAATAAACTCATCAAAAAATTTCAAACTCAACTTTCTCTCTCTTACCATTTTCTCCACCATTTTCGTATTTATTGAGCTCCAAGACAAGCTTTCATCTTCTTCTATCTCTTTCCCCTTGAAACCACTCCAAAAACAAGTTTGAAACTCCATAAAATCAAAACCCCAAAACTCTCTCTCTCTTCTCTTTCTTCTTCTCCATCCGTAAGCTTCCTCTTCTTTCCCCTCTCTTCTTCTTTTCTTCCTTCTTCTCTTATTCTTTCTAGAATTATCGTGAATTCCCTAGGACAAACGACATCCACTTCTTAATCTGATTGCCATGTCATTAAAAATGGAGGGTAAATGACCATTTTGCCCTCACTTATTAGCCTATTTCCAAGTTTGCCCCTGCACTTTCTTTAAAAATCTGATGCTTTGCGTCCTGGTTTCGGGCAACTAAACGAAATAATTTGGACAAACTTTCTACTAGAGAATTGTTACTCTCATTCATACGAATCCAATGTCACTGACCGCGCTCAATTCGGATCAGAAACGAAGAAGTTATAGCCGAAATACTATCGGACCTTTTCAAAATCCGAGACTGAACATTAACATAACTTCAGTCCAGAAATTGGCAATCTTAGGGATAAATTTAAATTTCAATCCCTTCACAAGAGTTGTAGCCCTGTATCTTAAATTTATTTTCCCTCAAGAATCAACTCAATCGGAGTTGTACAACTCCCGAATTTCACAAAATACTGAACCATGTTCAGAAAATTATCCAACTTATAACCTATAACCAAATCTCTTACTTTGGTTCAATCAATCTCTTTCCATTTAATCTCCTAAAAATCATAATTCTTCAAGAAAATGAAATTAATTGTTTTAGGAATCCAACGCTTCGGGAATCAAATCAATCGGATGTCGGACGAAGGAATTATAAGCAAAAGATTACAAAAGGGATCGGATAAAAAACAAAGTAACGGAACTTCAAACCGAACTTTTCAAAAATCATATCTCTCGATCCTGAACTCGGAATTTGAAAAATTTGGTGTCAATAAAAAGATCAAAGGAAGCTCTACAACTTCCCTGAGGTACTCAAAATCAAATTACGTCTCAAAAGAGGTCAAAAACTCAATCAAAGATTCTGTCCAAAACAGCTTTTCCTAAACGACTTCCAATTTGTAATCGCTCATAAATCCTAGCCCCGATATCGAAAAATTGCAAACTTTATATCAATGGAAAGATAAAAACATCATCTAAAACTTTCATGAAGACTACTTGCTCCAATTCAGACTAAATTCATACGATGAGTGGCTTCGAAGCATTGAACACACAAATCTATACTTAATAGCATTTTCAAAACAAAGCATATCTTCAGAAAATCATATCTCTCAATCCCGACATCGAAAAATAGCAAACTTTATGGCCACAGAAAACTCTTAACATAATCTACAAGTTTCATGTAGATCATTTTCTCAAATTTTACCTAAATCAAAAGTCAACCCTCAAAGGCCAAAAAGTCAAACTTTTCACAAATTTTCATTTTTTTACACTTTCTCTCTTTACTTATTGATTTTCAACTCAATTTCAACCAACTCATTCACTTTTGAATATTTCTTATTTTTACGCAAAAGTCGGGGTCTAATAACATGCATACATAGTGACATGCATTCATGATTGTTCCAGCATTTAATTGTGATTATGAGTTGAATTGTGAATTTTGAGATAAATGTGTTAGATATGATTTATTGTGTTTGGAAATCAGAGTTGAGTGAGAATTGAATCTTAAGAGTTGGAAATTGAGAATTGAGTATAGGACTTTGTGTTTTGTATTTTTGAGGATTTATGAGAATTTTTCTGGAATTTTTAAAGCTTAGAGTTCGGACCGAGAAAATGCTTAGAGACTGATGATTGTGATTCCGATTTCAAAAGTGAGTGGTAAATGGCTTGGAAAATTTAGATTTGCGAGTTAAAGTATTATTATGAAGAGCCATTGAAATTTAGAGACTGAGATTGAATGAATTTGAGGACTGTGATCTATAAGTCTAAATTAGCCCTATATATATAGACCTTATGCTTGAAAGAGGAAGACATTTTAATCCTAGGTCACAAAACTTCTTCTTCTTCTCGTGGTTATCGTTGATCTTGCTTTCCTTGGAGAGTTTGCTTGCTTCCTTTTTCCTTGTGGTTAGAGAGTTGTTAGAAGCTTGGAGTTGTGTTGGTTGGCTTGGATTGAGGAGTTTATTGTGAGTGAGAGAGCTTGAGAAGTTTTCGGAGATTCTAGGGTTACCGTGCGATTCCGTGATTTGGTAAGTTTATTGTGTTTTAATGTTGTATTTATGGTTATTTATGGCATTTATGGTATTTAATGTGTTAGCTGGGGTAGTTGAATGTGTTTTATGGAGGTTTTAAGAGTATTAATGGCGGAAATGACGATCGGAGAAGACGATTGGGTCGCACGTCGCGACGTCTGCAAAGGGGCCACACCGCGGCGAGAAAAGGCATGTTCACCGCGGCGAGCCGCTTGAGACATCGCGGCGAGCAAGCAATTTAGACGCCACGGCGAGTGATTGCTAGGCACCGCGGCGAGGCGCAGAAGAGTTGTTATGCATGCATGAACGCCTCCCACGCCATGGTGAGTGTCCTTTCATGCATGACGACGAAATGTGAGGGTGGCGAGGATAGAAATTTTAGAGAAATTGAATTATTTTTTAGGGTATATCTTTTAGTGTAGACCTCCTATTGAGGTGATTCCATACTTGTTATGAACTAGAGAAAGAGGTCTCCGAGTGAGGTTAATAATAAGAGTTCGAAATTAAATTAGCGAGTTCTCAATCATAGAAAAAGAACTGATTCTGGTTCCTTAAGTGACCTAAGAGTTATGTATTATCAATTGGAGTATAATTAGAATTTAAATGAGAAATTTGTGAAATTTATGGATGTTATTGACCTAGTGAGTAGTGAATTTTGGTTGTGAATCGAGAGATAGCGGAATGGGACTAAAGCGCTGGGAAATCATGATCATGCATCATATAATTTTAAATGTGAGACATGTGCATTAGTGAATCTTATTGATTGAGCATATAGTGATGAGAATGTGTTTGTATTGTTATAGGCGTCGTTGGATCGTCGGTCCACGGATATTCTTTGGTACTTCCAGCGAGAGTTCGGAAGTTCTGGTGAGTAACCTAGTTGGTTCCTCGATCTTTGTGTGATAATCTGTCTGTGAATGTGTGAATCAATTGTCAATGTGAGTGATACAAATGAGAGATAAA
The DNA here is from genome assembly GCA_029891385.1 of Erythroxylum novogranatense. NCBI lineage: Eukaryota > Viridiplantae > Streptophyta > Magnoliopsida > Malpighiales > Erythroxylaceae > Erythroxylum > Erythroxylum novogranatense. The sequence goes on along the minus strand of CM057225.1, from coordinate 5,800,770 downwards.
TGTGCTGCAAATATGAGTAAGTGTTCCGATTGTGAGTGATTGTACTGAATGTGTTGCTAATGTGAATACTTGTGATTATGAATCAGTGTATAGTATTACGAGTGAGTGTTCGATCGTGACAAGTGAGTGAAGTGATAATATATGTGCTAGTATTTGTGCAAGTGTTAGTGCATGCTAGGCATGATTATAAGAGGTAATTAAGCAGTTGTGGTGAAGCATTCGATGCAGAGCTTTAAGCTCAAATATCTATGAATAGGCCTAAGGCCAAAAAGGGAAATAGTGCATACCCAGAGGGCTCTCCTATCCCTAAAGTGAGTGGGCGTAGTGCATACCCGAGGGCTCTCCTACTTGCGAAATTGTGATCATTATGAAAAGTGTCGAATCGGGAAAGTGTTAGCGCTTCCACAACAATGACATAAAATGAGAAATTGCATACATTATGCATCATTGCGTAGTGAAATTGTGAATCGTGTGATGTATGACAATTGTGAAGTGATATGTTTGAGTTATGTTATCGTATAAATATGTAAATTGTGTACAGTGTTCTAAATTGCATTAAAGTGTACTATGCGATATATTATGTTTATATGCATGAGTTGGGTGAACCATCGATGATGGTTTCTCACTGAGTTCGCAAACTCACCCAACATTGTTAATATTTTCAGGCAACGTTAGTAGGTTTCTAGCTCCCGAGATAGGCGTTTTCTGCTTGTCGAGTTCTTGGTCAAGTGAAGCGATGGCACATGTGTCGGTCACCGGGCGACTTTTGAGGATGACCTAGTATAGACGTTTTTATCAGTTTCCTTTTTGGGTTACTGTATTGAGACTTTAGGGGACTGATAGACTTGTCTATATTTTGGATTGATACCATGCAATGAAATTGGAGTTTAAAATTTTAGTGATTTGCTTATTACGGTTTAATTATATTGATACCATGCGAGTATTTAGTGATAGTTGCGAGCGGTAGCACTTCCTTGCTGTGGGATATGCGTCGGTACGGGCGTCCCGGTGTGTACCTTATGGTGAGGGGGCGCTACACCTTGATGCAATAAAATAGCGCACCCATCTTATGCGAGCTTTAAGTCATCAGGGTTCATCCTTAGATGTGTGGTTTTCGTAGGATTAATATCCTCATTTTTCTTGAAAGGTAGACTTATGAAAAAGTTAACATTTTTCCAAAGAGGATATGGATGAGTAAATTGAGCATGAGACTCTGCACAATAGCTTAACAGTTTATCTCAAAATCTAGTATAATGTGTTAGAACTGAGGTTGGCTCAAACACATTTTTTATATCGGTGTATGGATTGAAAAGGTTTCGATACCTGAGGCTTGAGGGTAAGATCTGTAAAGGTGATGCTTTACTGTGTGTATCCATTCCAATCAAGATGTTTGGGCCTGGTAGATTGCTTCCAAGTACTTTAGTCTAAACTGTACATTGAGGAAAGAAGCAAATGCCAATTCACTTTTTAGTTATTAACCCAATCTTGAAACTATTTCCATTAGCTACGAGACAGTGTTCATTACAAGAAGTCCATACTTCTGCTAATAGGATATTGGGCTTCATAATCGTACAACTAGATCCTGTATCCATAAATCCAATAGTCTTAATGGGTCGATCATATTTGCTTGTTGAAATAACTGGATATGGATGTATGATAGTTGTACTAGAGTACGATCTAACTTCATATATGTCTGTTATAACATGTATAGTGAATCATCATTAGATGAGGTAGATGATTTTGATGATTCTTCTTCTAAACTAGACACAGAGACAACAAACTATGTATCACTATCCTCACTAGAATATTCCTCTAAGATTTCTTCAATGCTGTTATGAGGTTGAATAGGCATAAGTTTTTCAAGTTTCTCTAAGAACTTGGAATGTTTCCTGGTTGCCCGAGGACATTTATTCGCATAGTGATCTGGGTTTCCACAAATAAAGCATCGAGTTTTATTTCGATGTGACGATTTTTTGAAGAATTGCGTGAATCTGTGCTTTTTACCTATGTTCTTCTTTTTGAAGTTTTTCCTCCAAGGCTTCTACCTTTCTTTCATCCTGTGGAATGTTCTCCTTTGGTAGACTTGAGATTAATGAGCTTTCTTGCTACCATAACACTTACAAATCTTTTTATCTTTGCCTATGTTCTTCTTTTTGAAGTTTTTCTTCCAAGGCTTCTACCTTTCTTTCATCACGCGGAATGTTCTCCTTTGGTAGACTTGAGATTGATGAGCTTTCATGTTGCTATAACACTTACAAGTCTGTTTATCTTTGCACTTTATTTGAAGATGAGGCTATTTACAAGCCTTTTTCAGAACTGACCTCCTTTGAGGATATTCTTAAACAAAGTATGTTGATTACATAACTTGTCAAGAGATGCTAAAACAAGCTGATAGATTTCTCTAAGAGAGATAGTAGACATATCTCTTTGTAAATAAGCTATGGTCCTTTGTAGTTCTTGTTGTATTTCATCTGGAAGGGATGAGATAAAAGAACGCAAGTTAACCTCATTCCATCCGTTCAAGAGATAACACTTGTCCGTCATGCGTTTGTAATGCTTTTGGATATCACGCTTATCAAGAGAACAACATTTCATTTTGAAATATTCCTGACGGATTTGCTTATCAATCAATTGGAAGTCACCCATAAACTCTTTGTGGATAATGCCAAGTAATGCTCCAACAGTTGATACTTGTATATACTGAAGGCGTTAATACTCATTTATACTTTGCCACTATTCTCGCAAAGTACCAATAAATCTGGCTGTAAATTCAGACAAAATATCTAGAAGAGGATGATTAGGTCTGGTCATCTGTAGATCAATCTAAGCACTGAATTGATGTATTCGATCCCTTCATTTCTTAGGTGGAAGATCATCGAATGTAAACCAAGGTCCTAAAGTAGGCTTGGCTGTCGATTGTGCATCTGTCACAGCTAGTGTTGCTTATGGTACAAGTTTAGGTCTGAAAGATGTAGTACCTATGGATTCAACTTCACTGATTTCTGGTTCAACTTCAATATATTGAGGCATAGTCATCAGAACATTAGATAATTGTGACAGATTAACAAAGTTGGTTGATGAATCAGTCGATGGTGAAGAGACTGGTTCACTTGATGACTCTGATAAAGTGTGTTCAGATGAACATTCAGATGGTGTTGCAGAGAGTTCAGATGTGTTGCTATTTGCTTCAGTTTTCTCAAATTGAGAACTGAAATTATGTGCAAGAGGTTCAAAGGTCAGAGTAGCTATATACTCTATCTGCTTAGTTTTATCCTTCCTAAGAGATGAGGTGGAAGGTTGTATTGGTGGTGGAGACTCTAGACGAGTAGAAATGCATAGAGGCTTTCTCCACTGTTCAGATGGTTCAAAAGGTATATATGAAGATGAAGCTTCTGAAACTTTTGAAGACTCAAGAACTTGATTTTTATGCACATGATCAGATGTAGATTTTAACTTTAATGGTCGAGGCTTTTTTTGAGTTGTCTAAGGATGAATGCACTGTCTAATTAAAGGATAGTTAAACTTGAATACCTTTGAATAATCAGCTTCTTCTAGATACCTTTGATACGAAGGAGATGGATATAATGGTCGAAGAGTTGAGAAATCTAAAGAAGATGAGCCATATATATGCTTAGATTGAGCTGCATGCATATTAGCTTCCATTTTTCGTACAATTCCTTGTATCTCTTGTGTCTTACGAACTTTCAAGTCAAAATTTGGCCCTATGTAATGGGTAGAGAAGTATTGTTGTAATTCAACATCAAAACGTTGAATCCGAGCTTTGTAAGATTGATAAATCGTTTGTATCTATTCCAAAATAGAATCAACTTTCTTATGAGTAGCGATATTTTGTTGACTAATTCCATCCAGCTTGGAATTAATCCTTCTCAGATCTTTGTTCTGTGTTACTGAATTAGATGTCTGTCAGTTAAAAACTTCATCAAATGGATTAGATGCAAGTGTTTCTTGCGAAGTAATTCCTGACACTCTAATATAAGGGTTAAGGACAACCCTCTGTGATTCATCAATAGTCCTGGATAATTGAGGAAAGTTATCCTCATCTAGTAAGACCATCATAAAGGGCAGAGGAGTAGGAGTCATAACAGGAAGTGTTGGCTTAGATCTACATAATCCACTAGTAGATTTGCAGGGATCTGACTTATTAAACAAAGACGATCGGAGTATCTCTCTAAGAGACTTTGGTCTGGATCTTTCTATCATGTATAGACCATTATGATCGTTTGGATCTGGATCCTCACTAAGAGGAGGATATACGTGATAAGGTTGGCACCTAGATTTAGTATTTTTCTTCTTCCTTCTCTGTTGATATCTCTGATCATCATCATCGGAATTTGACTCAGGGTTAAGATAGTTCTCACAGTCTGGTTCACACATGGATGGGTCGACATCCCATACAAAATGTCCACGATGATGACTGACATAGACTGGATCTCCATTAGATTTGAAATAATGAATAGACTATCTTTATCTTTTGTATGAGAAAATATGGGTTGGATATTAAGACTTGTTTCCATAGATGATAGATCTGGTAGATCTTGAGGTTCAATGGGCTGAATCATCAAGATAGAGCCTAATATGGATGGACCAGGCGTGTAGACGTTGGGTCTTGTGTAGATGGACTTGACTGGGCCATCTGTCAGTGTCTTCAGAATCAAAGGAGTTGTTGTATGAAAAGAGTGTCGATGAGGCGTGTGGAATACCTTTTGGTAGTTGGTAATCAATTCTGTTGGCATCATCTTTTCAAGCTCCGTTGAAGGTAGCTACTTTTGTATTTGGAGGATAGTTGTTTGATTATTAGCTTTATTAGCAACCATGTAAAGAGCATCTGAAGTAGAATTTGGGAAGTTTAAGTCCAATGAATGATTTTATAGATGGTAGATCATCTGGGGATGAATAGTACCCTTGATGGTTGTAGGATCTTGATCTGCTCCAGTAATTTAGATCTGAACTTGTAGACGTTCAGACAGAGTAGGATTATCTAACCTGATATTAAAATCAGATGCTATGGTCAAGATAACACTCCCTCTATCAAAAGTTGTCAGCAAGGTACCAATAAGAGCATTTTGGTACGTTATGTAGGTAGTATTAAAAAGGGATATCCTGGCTGTTGTAGGAATACCTTTTCTTCCATATAAGGTAAGAACAAGTAATATAGCTCCAATATGAAGATGTGTATGGTTGTGCTCTCACCATAAGGCGATCAACTCCTTAAGGATTTCTAGTTTTACGTACTATTCTACTGTTATAGATCTGAGACCACATTATTCCAGTTTGGAACTTTGGATTATTTCCTTGATATGAGACCTAATAGTAGATAATACACTACGAATACTTCTTGTCCAAAAATGGTCACAAGAAAATATACTATATGGACTCAACAATGACAAAGAAGACTCACAAACACGATTTTCTACAGGCATATGCGTAATTTTAACAAGATTTTCTATTTTATTTGATAATACACGCTTCACACTTGAAGGTAAACTATTTAGAGACAAACTTGAGGATAGATGTACTAGATCTGAAGATACGGACTCTATTGTCACTCAACTTTCTTTTCTCTCACTTCTTAACCTTAATTAATGTTTTCCCCGCCTGACTAAGATGCGAAGGTTGACTATGTTTCCAGGTAAACCACAAGTTTCAACTTCTTACTTTGGAAATCAAACAATGCACGCAAGAACACAACACCACCTGAAGTTAAAGGTGGGTGTGGCCTATTATCGATCACCTTTCTCTCCTAACAGGACCAAACCAATTCACGTAACCCTAGGAAAGTTGGCTGACAAGTACATACACTATAAGAAAATTTGGTTTCAGCAACCAAATTCTCAACAACCATAGTAAAATGGTTGCTAATTATATACATTTTGCAACCAAAAATTATTTGGTTGCAATATATAAGTTACGTATATTTTTTACCGACCAATCAATACTTGGTGGCTATAGATGGTCACTAAAACTTACAATTCATGGATAATAATATAACGACCAAACTTAACAATTTTAGCAATAACTTTAATGGTCACTATAGAAAATTATTAATAACAACTAAATTAACAACCAACTATTGAGTGGTCACTAAAAGTATTTCAAATTTTTCATTAGCAACCAATAAATTTGGTTGCTAAATTTACATGACTTCTTTATAGCAACCACATTATATGATTGCTAAAAAAGTATTTATAGCAACAAAATAATTTGTCATTAAGTATTTTAGAAAAGATGAAAAGAGATCTTTAGGTTCGGTCCATATAGTTTAAATTAGTTTAAAGGTTCGTTCTTATAATAATTAATTATTATAATTTAATTTATATTAATTTTATAATTCAAAATATATTTTCATTTGAGGAAAGAAGTTAGCTAATAAAAATTTATTGTTTGATAATTTCATATTTCATTTACCTTAAGTTAATTAAATTAGTGAACTTTTGTTTAGTATGAAATATACACATATTACTTTCAATATCTTTTCATTAAAAAATCAAAAGTTAAGCATAAATTTTAGTTTACAATCTAACTTGAAAAGTTAAATCTAGCAAGAGATGTTAAAAGCTCAAAAACTGAAAATGAAAGCCAATATATTGTGACTTTTGTGGGAATAACATTAAAAGAACATCAATTTTGGGTCAATGTCATTAGCGTCAATACCTCTCTCCAAGTAACAAAGAGGAAAAAATAAAACAAAGAGGAAAAAATGAATTATATTAGTATATGCATAATGGGAAATATATATAGACCTAAACATATGTTCTTGCCAAAATTTCCAATGTGATCTACACGAATTATAAATATGAAAGACGAATTAAGAAAAAGTTTCAATTAATGTCTAAACAAGATATAGTGTAAACGTAAAAGAGAATCCTGAAAGCTAACAATAGAAAATAACATATTATTGTCATATGAGTCCTAACGCATTTAAATCTTCTCTCAACATGAATTTCTTTCAATCTACTTTCCTTTCATTGATCCAATAAACAAACCAAAATAATAATAAAAATAAAAAGTAGTCCATTAAACGGCTCCCAAGTCCCAACTTTACATTACATCTACATTAAAAAAAGAATAAATTATAACCAAAATAATTAATTTATATAATCAACTAACTTCCATCTTCGTAAAAGATAGAAGAAAAAGTTAACATAATAAAAGAAAAATAGTTAATAAATATGCCAAACTTCTATTAAACACGTTTGAATATAAAAAACACTTACCAATCAGATTGATTAATAATTTCAGAAAAACTTCTACCTGTCATCTTTTCAATGCATTTCACTACGGCTTCAACAGTGGTTTTTTGCAGAGCTAACTCTACCTTTGTACTGTCCAATTCCTCTTGTGTAGATGCCAACTCCTCTTCTAATCGTACTCGATTTAATGATGTCTCGAAAGTATAATCATGATTAGATTTTTTTTAGACAGACCTTTTGATTTAGCATACAGAGAATTTTCTCCTAGCACATGGACTCAAATTTGTTCTGCACTCATATGAGGAACATCCTCCGATAAATTTTCTTGTTCTTCTCGCAATTTTTTCATTTCAATCTGTTATCCAAAAATCATAAAATTTTTTCATTTTAAATATAACGATGGAGTTGCACTAGTTGTTCAATGAGATACTTATAGTTTTTCCAAAGAAAATAAACATAAAAATTAAAAATATAAACTAAAACTTACACAGTTTGCCTCAACCTCTTCATCAACCCATCTCATTTTAGGATTGCAAAATTGAGCCTCGTACATATCAATATCGTCCAAATTCTATAACATAGAAATTACAAAAAAAATATTTATATAATTATATAATTTTGACAAAAAAGAAAAATAAATGAAGTAACTAATTAAATGCTCGTATTGATGTGTTGCATGAGATTTCGTCCCCAATTTGTGATTGTGTTTCATTTTTTCCTATTGTTGGATTGAGTCATTAAGATTTTCTACAACACATCAAATAGATTAGAATTATTATATAAAATTTATAAAATAATCTATAAATAAAATTCAAGTGCATTTATTATAAATACTAAATTTAAATAAAATGATAATATATACCTTAAATTTTTTTGTCTCCTAAAAGTCACACAACCAAAGCCAATCATTAGGACGAATAGAAAGTTTTTCATAAACATTTTGATTCGCCAATGCCAGACCACCTTCAGCTTTAATTTTTCGAAAATATCTACAATCATTAGACCGAAAAGTGGAATATTTCCTGGCAAATGATTTCCACATGCACTGAACAACATGTGGCTCATCCACTTCATAACTTAGCTTATTCTACAATGAGAAAAATAGAGATATGTTACATTATATTATATCATAAAAAATTAGAACAAAATATTATTAAAGTAAATAGGCAAAAAAGAATTTACAATCAATTTTATGAAAAGATCTTCTTTTTTCTCATTTGGAATGTTTGCCCAACCCTCAACTTGCATTGGGGCTTCAAGTCTAATCAAAACCCCAATCTGAGTTGCATGTTTAGAATTATGCTCCTCGACAGGCTTGTTAATTCCCTTAGGAATAATAATTTTAGGTTTTTTCCCACATTTATGTGTATATTTTTGGGTGTTTAACCCTCTAGTAAGACCACGATCTCGTTTTCCACTTACCTCGTCTTAGTTAAGAAAAAAAATAGAAGTTAATCATTAATTGTTAAAAACAACGTACTAATAAGAATGTAATAAACTTTATTAAATTTAATATTACCATTATTGACATCAAATGTTTTGTCAATAATCTCCGTTGAGGGATCTATTAAAACAAATCATTATGAAATACATAATAATAAGTGCAATAGAAAAAGAAATTTTTATTTAATATTACCTTTAATATCTGATCTGATACTCTCATTTGGTGGATTAGGGGCAAATTACCCTTCGCACTCTTCCATTGGCACTGTAACGGTAAAAATATCAATAAAGTTTTACTTGTAAAAAGAAATATTTAACTTTAAAATACTAAAAAATGGGAAATAAATTACCTTGATCTCTAATATTGTTATGTATCATTGTTTGTCTAGTTCTCGAACTTGAAATGTTTATATTTCTAAAGGGTTTTTTTTAGGAAAAGTTACCCTCTTATTTTTATTTGACACTACAACATTGAAAATCCAATATTAACATAAACAAGCATATAAAACAATTAAAACTAAAATAAAATAAAAATAAAATTATTACCTCCTAAATTTCAGGGTAAAGAATACTCAGTTGGGCCATCATTCAAGTTATTCACTGTTGCCAAAGCATTAGACAACACCAATTTACATTTCGGGTTAATTATACTGTTAGCTGTTGCGATCGCACTTAATAACTCCTTTTTACACTTTAGTATTTTACTCATTTTTTATTCTGTAAAAAAATACAATAGGTGTTAACTATTTATTAAATATGTAGGAATGAATTTCACTAAGAAGTACTCATCAGTACAGGAAGATCTATATTGTGTCAAAGAAAATTTGAACAGAAGGATAATGACTGTAGAGAGGCGCAAAGTCGTCACCAGATTATAATGAAATGGGGAAGATGATATAATAGGGTTACGCCAGCGCATTAAAAAAATTAGATAATTTAATTAGTTAATTAATCTCTGATTAATACGAATTAAGATAAATTATATTAGATCTTGTATCAAAGTTGTGGGTAAAAAGCACATGGACCCAAATAACGTGATTGTTGTGGTGTCCATTGACTCACTACGTTTAAACATGTACAGGAAGCGGTAGTAAAGGTAGCGATGGAAGGGTTGTACTAGTAGTGGAGCAATAACACAAGTAGTTCAAGTCATAAGCTTCCGGTGGTGTTGAAGAAATTATTTTGGAACATAAACTTGAAATTGATTCTGAAGATAATTCACTACAAGAAATTAATACATTATGCGACGTTTTATTAATAAAACGTCACGAATTGTAAAATTTTTTTGCGACGTTTAAAAAATGTCACAAAAGATTTAAGTTATTCGTGACGTTTTATAAAAACATCCCAAATTTATAACACTTTTTACGACGTTTTTTAATTAAAACGTCACAATGTGAAAACCACGACGTTTTAATAAAGCTAGCCTTTTATTTAATTAATATTTAAAATTTCATCTCGCGGGTTCATTTCTCACTTTCACTTATCTGACGTTTCTTCTTCCCCAATTTTTCTCTGGTTTCTTCTCTCTACCGTCTTCCCACCCAAAGAACTCTAGCAGCGTCGCTCCTTCTTCCTCCACTAAGAAGCCCAAGCTCGCAAAGTCTCAGGTACCGTCATGGCTACAAGAGACCACCAACTCAAGAAAATCCCACGCTTTCCTTTACTCTCTCCTCTGCTTCATCTCCGTTTTCCTCCTTTCTCTCTCTAAAAGGCCCTCTCTCTCTAAGCAAGCCCTTCACTTTTAACCCCAGTTCCAACCGCACTACCACTCGTCTCTGTTCTCTGACACCTGTGACTTCTTCGATGGATCATTGCTTTTCTAGACTTTTGTCCATTGCAGAAGAGACTTTAACTGAGTTTCTTTCGAAGGCAACTGGAACTGCTGTAGAGTGGGTCCAAATGCCTGGAATGAAGGTATTTCTGTTTTTATTCTCTGTTTTGACATAATCTGATGTGATGCTAAGGTCTGTGAGAAATCACTTAAAAATACTCAAAATGGCCCTAGCATCATGCCACAGTCCGACTTTTGTGAGAGCAGAAATGCTGCCAAGTGGGTACTTGATACGACCTTGTGAGGGGGGTGGCTCGATCATGCATATTGTTGACCATATGGATCTGGAGGTTGGCTGTTTTTTGAGAAAGGAATTATCGTATGACTTGTGAAACTTTGTTCTCATTTGATTAATGGATCATAACCTGTAATTTCCATTTTGCTAATTAATACAGAGTGTGCACGAAGTTTTGCGTCCCTTTGCACGAGTCTTCAATTGTACTTTCTCGAAGATAACAATGGCGATAGGATATCGGTCTCTTTTCGGTGTCATATAATTCGGGTTTACTACTACTTTTTCTCAAGAATGAAGAAGTTACCAAACTTGATGACTAAGCATAAGTTTTAATTTTCTAATACCTCTTTCTCATCTTAATTCAGGCTCTACGACATCTACGACAGATTGCATAGGAGATTTATCAAGCCAACGTAACCAACTGGGGCCGTCGGCTTATTGCTCTGCGAGCATTGAGTCAAAGATTGAGCAAGTCTGTTCCCAATTTGATAATTTGTGATCAAGTCTGTTCCCCCTCTATATTCTATTTAGAATTGCATTCCGTGTATGACGAGTTATGATCTTCACAGGGGTTTTAATGAAGCCCTTAATGGGTTTACTGATGAGGGATGGTCAATGATGGGAAATGATGGCATGGATGATGTTACCGTCCTTGTGAACTCATCACCTGACAAATTAATGGGTTCAAATCTTTCCTTCACTAATGGATTTGTTTACAAGAATGGCATCTTGTGTGCTAAGGCATCCATGCTTCTGAGTTAGCATTCGGGACCAGTTCTCTTCCATAAACTTCTCTTGAATGACTTTCAAAACAGTAGTTACTTCATGTTTCAATAATTGGTATGGAGGATATTTTGTTTAATTCATTTTAATTCACTGTTTGAAACTATAATGCTCCTTTACTCAACAGTTAAGTTTCTTTTACAGACAATTGCACATGTTTAAGTGGTTGATAATATTTTATCTGTAGTATGTCCTGCATAGTTCACTTTTAGGTCTTAAACTAGTTTGAAATCTTTTATTTTTTTTATCTTACCTTTGCTTCCACTGGTTTAATGTTTAGCATTTCCTCTTTTTCCTTTAATGAACCTTTCTTCTTCAGAATGTTCCTCCTGCAATTCTCCTTAGATTCTTGCGATAAAATAGATCAGAATGGGCAGATAACAGCATTGATGCATATTCAGCTGCAGCAATGAAGGTTGGCCCTTATAGCTTAGCAGGATCTCGAGTTGGAAGTTTTGGAGGTCAAGTTATACTTCCTCTGGCTCACACTATTGAGCATGAAGAGGTGAGTGTTGTCTAATATTCCGTATCTGTTGAACATGGTCTAGCATTGTAAAAATCATTTGGTTGTTTTTCTTGTCCTTTATTTTCATTTGATACATAACTCTACTGAAGTTGGCTTTGACAAGGCATTGAGTTTGATGGACATTGTTGCTTTCCCTCGATTACAGCCATTGTTGCTTCATCATGTGAGTTCCATTAGATTTATGCATTTGAATGTATAGTTCCATCTTCTTCAGAGGATATACGATGCTGCCTTCCTTTGAAAATATTTTTTTTCTATGTCAACCCATTGTTAGATACTTTGTTGGTTTGACTTGTATACTGCAATATTATGAAAAGCTGTCAAATTATGAATTTTCCTTCCAGTAGCAAGTCTAACTTGTCTAGTATCTCTTTTTGTTGTAATAGTTTATGTATACAACAAGACAACATGGAAACTTTTTAATTATAGCAAAGTTAACTTACAATAGTCTTAAGTGGCACTTCTAATTGTTCATATAATGGTTGTTCATTATACTTTTGTAGACAGAGGAGATACTTGGAGATCCAAAGACTTCAGGAAATGGCGGCATCTATTATTTACTCTGAACGTGGTGATCGTCTAATATATCTCACTTTGAAACTGAAGCTGAGCTCAATGTAGTAAGAGAGGCAATTCAAGTGGTCCTGAGATTTTGAGGCTTCACAATTTTTAGTGGCGTTTGTAGTACTGTTTACAATAATTTTCTTACTGAAGATTAGATTAGATATATGTACTCATATTGATATATTGAACACTTATGACGTATTGTTTATGTTAATTATTGTATTATGACATGCTTGGGAATTACTTTAAATAATAAATTTTCTGCACAGTATGAAATTCTTGTCATACATGAATAGTTGTTAAAATTAATGATATATTAAAATTGAAGAATTATTAAATAAATAAAATTTATAAATAATATTGAATAGTTATTAAATAAATAAGATTTTAAAAATTTTGTTATTTAAAATAATTATTAAAATTTAAAAATTATTAAATTAATATAATTTTCAAAAAATAGAAAAAATAATAAAAATAATAATAAAAACGTCGCGAAAGATATTCCGCGACGTTTTTAAAAACGTCGCAAAAGACAATCAGCGACGTTTAAAAATAAACGTTGCGAAAGACAATCAGAGACGTTTAAAAATAAGCGTCGCAGATTCTTTCACATTCTGCGACGTTTTAAAAATGTCGTGGAAACTCTAACAATCCGCGACGTTTTTCTAAAACGTCGCGAATTGTGCAATTTTTTTGTGATGTTTTACAAAACGTTGCAGAATGTCGATGTTTTCCACGACGTTCTTCACAGAACGTCGCGGAAAACTTTTACCTACATCACATTCCGCGACGTTTTTTGTGACGTTTTTTAAAACGTCGCAAATACTCTTCTGCGACGTTTTTAGAACCTTTTGTGACGTTTTTAAAACGACTCAAAAGGGCTTGTTTTCTTGTAGTGATTGTAGGAAAGCAATATGCAGAGTATACATTTTGTAGTGTCGGTGAGAAAAGAGGCAAATGGTGAGAAACAGGGAATTCATTCTTGGAATTAGCAGGAAAGTTTGTCGTGTGAGATTCTCTTCTGTTTTTGAGGTTCTTGGATATAGGTGGATTCGAAAGAGCAACGAAGAAGTGCATGAAAGAACTTGACGAGGTTGTTCAAGGATGGTTAGAAGAGCACAAATGGAATAGGAAAGTTTCCGATGCTTCAAAACATCAGGAAGATTTCATGGACGTTATGTTATCAACGCTAGACAATTCTCAAGCATTCGATCCTGATACTATCACCAAAGCTGTAAAGGTTACGAGAATTAGCAAAATAATATGAAGGCTTAATTCATTACTTCATTTACAGCGATATTAATAGGAGAAGAGAAGCTTTCAGTTACAGTAGAATCCTATGAATAAACAATTCAAATCCAAACAACTATGGCTATCTTGATACAACATATTGTACATGTTTGAAATGGTCAAGGATCTTGAGAATCTTTTGTTGATTGAGTTGTATCCTTATCCTTAACACTCCCCCGCAAGATTGAGGAACCATTGAGGAGACCAATCTTGGATATGTTGAGTTGAAACTGGTGCTTGGGAAGTAGTTTAGTGAGTAAGTCTGCAAGTTGGTCCTTTGAAGATATGTGTGAAACACGAAGAGCACCACGTTGAACCAAATCTCTAACAAAGTGTATATCAATTTCTAAGTGCTTCATCTTGGAGTGCAGAATAGGATTATGACAGGTATAGGTGGTTGAAATATTATCACAGTAGATAGTACTAGAAGGAACCTTAAGACCAAGCTTTTGAAGAAGTGACTTGACCTATTGGACTTCGGTAGCAGTAGCTGCAACAACTCGATATTCAGCCTCAATAAATGATCGAGCCACGGTTCGTTGCTTTTTGGAGCTCCAACTGATGGGAATATTTCCAAGATACAAAATAAATCCATATTTGGAAGTTCTGTCTGAAAGATCGCCTGCCTAATCGACATCCGAGAAGGCATGAAAGACAAGAGAAGACTGAGGTGTAATATGAATGCCAAACTGAATGGTGGACTTGAGATATCTAAGGAGATGTTTTAGAGCAATCCAATGAGAATTGTTTGGGCAGTGTATAAATTGAGATAGTTTGTTCACTACGAAGGCAATATCCAGTCTTGCGAGACGACTTAAATACTGCAAGCCACCAACTAATTGATGATAAGTAGTAGGATCAACTGCCTGATCAATAGAGGTTGATTTGAGAAACGAAGAGAAAGTGGCAATAGGAGTAGAGACCTCTTTAACACCATCCATATTAGCAATCTGAAGAAGTTTCCTTACATAGTGATGTTGAGACAGAAAAATACCCTTTGAAGTGTTGTGAACATCAACACCGAGAAAGAGAGACAACTCATGAGGATCTTTTAATGAAAATTTCTCATAAAGTGCTTGTATGAACAGAGTGTTGAATGCATACTTATTTCCCGTCACAACGAGATCGTCGACATACACCAGGAAATAACAACAAATGGAATCATGGTTGTATATAAATAAAGAGTGATCACTTTGAGATGATTGAAAACCAAATTGCAATGTGAAGGAACGTAAAGCCTGATACCATACTCGAGGTACTTGTTTAAGGCCATAAATTACTTTAACCAATTTGCAAACATGATGAGGCTGTTCTCGATCAGTAAAACCTGGTGGTTGGATCATGAAGACATCTTCTTGCAAGGGACCATGCAGGAAGGCATTATTTACATCTAGTTGCAGTAATGACCAATGATTTGTGACTGTCAAAGTAAAAACAACACGTATGGTGACCGGCTTGACAACCGGACTGAATGTATCACCAAAGTCAATTCTAGGGCATTGATTGAAGCCTTTTGCAACCAAACGGGCTTTGTATCGGTGAAGAGACCCATCAACGTTTCTTTTGATCCTAAAAATCCACTTACATCCAACTAAATTTTGGTGAGAGTGAGGAGGAACAAGAACCCAAGTTTGATTTTTTAGCAGTGCATTAAATTCAGCAGTCATGGCAGAGTGTCATTCAGGAGAAGAGAGGGCTTGTTTGACCGTAGTTGGTTCTAGTACTTCTGGTAATGGGTGTTTAGTAGCACTGTGAACTTGTTATGGTTTAAAAATGTTGTTTTTGGAGCGGGTGACCATAGGATGAAAATTTTGAGAGGGAATTGAAACAGCGAAAGGTAAAACATGTAAAGGTGTTGCGAGACCTGGTTGCATTGCAATGAGATTAGGTTGTGTTCCGGTTGGGACAAAGTCATTGGTGGGAGAGGTAGTCGGTGTAGGAATTGGAGATTGTGTTGGCTGAAAAGAAATTTGGGTGTGAGTAGGAGTCTGTGAGGGAAGATCATACCAACCTAAACTTGAGTGGGACTTTGAGAGAAGTTGTGTTTGATAAGGAAATGTATTTTCTAAAAAAGAACATGACGAGACACGATGTATTTGTGGAACTTAAAGTCATAACAAATGTAGGCACTTTGATGGAGGGAGTAACCAAGGAAGACAAAAGGGACAAACTTGACATAAAATTTTGATGTCATGTAAGGACGTAGACAGGGATAACAGAGGCACCCGAAGACTCTAAGAGACTAATAGTTGGGAGGTCGATTAAACAACTTGTGAAAAGGAGATGAGAGATTGAGTAGTGGTGTGGGTAAACGATTAATAAGATAGGTTGCAGTTTGAAAAGCAAATGACCAAAATGAATAAGGAAGAGAGGCAGTTTGCAGCAAGGTGAGGCCTGTTTTAACTAGGTGATGATGTCGGCGTTCTGTAGAACCGTTGTGTTGTGGTGTGTGATGTAGGGTTTGAAGGTGATTGATACCACAAGATTGAAAATATCTTTTAAGAGCAACATATTCCCTACCCCCATCTGTGTAAATGGATTTAATTTTAGCATTGAAAGTATTTTCAACAAGTTTTAGGAAGGTTGGAAAAACATTATAAACATCAGATTTAGCTTTTAATGGAAAGAACCAAATGTACTTTGTGAAATGGTCAACAAAAAAGATGTAATATCGAAAACCATCTTAAGATTGCACAGGGGCAGGGCCCCACAAGTCTTAATATAAAAGTTCAAGAGGGCGAGTGCTTGTTAATGTAGAAACACCAAATGATAATCTATGATTTTTATTACATTTGCAGGGATTGCAAACATTTTCTTTTATTAAAGAGACAAGAAGAGAAAATTTAGACAAGATAAATTTGAAAATTCTGGAATTTGGATGACCAAGTCGTTGATGCCATGAAGTGGAGGAAAGATGGGTATGAAAAAAAACTGGAGATTTTGAGTTGTAGGGAATGAGATTATACAAGGATTGATCAAGTTGATCTTTGAACAGAATCTCCCCCGTGAATTGATCCTTCACAAGAAAATAGTTAGAGAAAAATTCAATGGACACCTGATTAGAATCACAAAATTGAGATACAAAAATGAGTTTAGTTTTGGCAGAGGGTACGTAGAGAACATTGGAAAGGTGGCATGATTTATTCGATAAGGTTATAATACCAGAACCAACACGAGAGATGGACAAACCTGACCTGTAGCACCCCCTTACCATAGGATATGTATCGGGACGTCCGTAGGTCATTCCGACACACACCCTACGATAAGGGTGCGCTACGATCAATCACTAACACTCCACATGGCATCAAAATCATAAAGCATTAAATAATGGTTTTGGTGGCAAAATGTGATAGGTTCCAAGCTTTAAAGGAAAGTCAACATAATATATTATAATCCAGATCAAAAATGAACCCAATCAACTCAAATGACCCCAATTTCAATTCTAAAATAATATACCCAATATTACAGTGCCATTGGGTAGAAATTTTCGCTACCAAAAATCGACCGGTTCGCCAATTGTCGATTTTTCCGGTCCGGAAATTTTCTCCGGAAAAATCCAGAAAAATTCCTAAAAATCCTTTAAAATAGAAAACAATTTATGGCGCACTCAGAAAAATTTTCTAAATACGATTAGCCCATAATTTTCACAAAAAATCTCGATTTGAAACCTAAGCCGGAAAATGTCATGAATGCATATATACTATGTGCATGTACAACTAATCGTGAATCACAGAGGCTAAATGCTGTATGTGTATGCCGAGATATAATTCAATATTCCTAACCTGTCTCAATTTACCAAAATACCCTTTCCTATAGGAGATGGGATATTACAATTCTCCCCTCCTAACAAAAATTTCGTCCTCGAAATTCTTACCTGGTTGATCGAAAAGATGAGGATACTGTCTCCTCATATGTTTCTCGGTCTCCCAAGTAGCCTCCTCAGTCGAGTGGTTCCTCCAAAGAACCTTTACCAATGGAATACTCTTATTCCTCAACTGTTTCACCTGGGTCCCAACAATCTGAATTGGTTCCTCAACATAACTCAGATTACTCGATACCTCAATCTCCTGAGCCGGAATTACATGTGTCGGATCTGACCGATACCGTCGGAGCATACTAACATGGAAGACGTCATGCAACTGAGACATCTCACTCGGTAAAGCTAGCCTGTAGGCCAAAGGTCCTATCCTCTCAGTAATCTCATATGGACCAATGTACCTAGGGCTTAGCTTACCCTTTTTACCGAATCTCAGTACACCACGCCACGGAGACACCCGCAAGAACACTCTGTCGCCCACACTGTACTCAATGTCCCTCCTATCTTTGATCCACATAGCTCTTACATCTATCATCCCGAGCCTTGATGCGACTCAATCAGTTCACCTTATCAGCAAGATCTGAATCACGGGACCCTCAATCATCCTGACACCCTCTTCATCCCAATACAACGGTGATCTACATGGTCGCCCATACAGTGCCTCATATGGTGCCATCCCGATGCTACTATGATAATGGTTGTTGTATGCAAACTCAATCAGGGCTAGATACTGATCCCATGCTCCTCTAAACTCCAATACACATGCCCGAAGCATATCCTCAACAGTCTTAATAGTCCTCTCACTCTGCCCATCTGTCTGAGGATGAAGCGCAGATGAAGTTCACCTAGTACCCATAGTGCATCGCAAACTCTGTCAAAACCTCGAAGTAAATCTGGGATCCCTGTCAGACACTATCGACACAGGGACCCCATGCAGTCTCACTATCTCCGCCACATACTTCTGGGCCAACTGATCCATGGTATTGTTCTCCCTCACTGGCAAGAAATGGGCCGATTTAGTCAACCGGTCCACTATGACCCAGATAGCATCATGCTGCCTCGGCGTCCTAGGCAAACCCATAATGAAATCTATGGTAATTCGTTCCCATTTCCACTCCGGAATGGGCAACGAATGAAGCTTCCCTATGAAGCACGGTGCTCGGCTTTAACTCGCCGGGCACGTCAAACATCTAGATACAAACTCACCACCGCTTCTTCATGCCAGCCACCGAAATGTTGTTAAGAGTGCTATACATCTTGGTAGTACCAGGATGCATAGCATAAGTAGCCATATGAGCCTCCTCCAATATCTCTCGTCTCAGATCATCCACATCAGGCACACAAAGCCTCTGCCCTAGCCATAAAGTCTCATCTCTCAAGTCAAACTCAGAACTCGAACCAGCTTTTACTTTCTCCATCAATCTCACCATAACAGGATCTTTGTCCTGAACTCTCCTGATCCTGTCCAGTAGCATCGGTCTCAGTCTCAAAGTAGCCAATAAGACTCCATCCTGCTCCAGATTCATCTGAACATTCAAAGCCCTCAACTGAATCAAATTAGGCAACCTCATTGCCTGAATCTGAGCTGTACTAGTATGTGACTTCCTACTCAGAGCATCTGCTACCACATTGGCTTTCCCAGGGTGATACTCGATAGTACAGTCATAGTCCTTCAACAACTCAAGCCACCTCCTCTGTCTCAAATTCAACTCTCTCTGACTCAGTAAATACCTCAGACTCTTATGGTCAGTGAAGATCTGAAAAGTCTCACCATACAGGTAATGCCTCCAAATCTTTAGAGCAAAAACAACTGCAGCTAACTCCAAATCATGAACAGGATAATTTACCTCGTGCGACCTTAACTGTCTCGAGGCATAAGCAATAACTCTACCGTGCTGCATCAGAACACATCCCAATCCTCGACACGATGCATCATCAGATACCTCGAATCCTCCAGTCCCAGATGGAATAGCTAACACCGGTGCAGTAGTCAACCGATGTTTGAGCTCCTCAAAGCTCTTCTGACACTCCTCAGTCCATCTGAATGGTAAATTCTTCCTCAGAAGTTTTGTCAGAGGGGCTGAGATCAATGAGAACCCCTCGACAAACCTCCGGTAATAACCAGCCAATCCGAGGAAACTCCGAATCTCAGGCACATTCCTAGGAGCCTCCCACTTCAGCACTGCCTCAACCTTACTCGGATCCACCTGAATACCCTCTCCAGTCACTATATGTCCCAAAAAGATCACCTGATCCAGCCAAAATTCACATTTACTAAATTTGGCATATAACTGTCTCTCCCTCATCGTCTGCAACACAATTCTCAAGTGTTCACTATGCTCCTGTCTATCCCTCGAATACACCAAAATGTCATCAATGAAAACTATAACAAACTGATCTAGGTAGGGCTGAAATACCTTATTCATCAAGGCCATGAAGGCTGTCGGGGTATTAGTCAACCCGAACGGCATCACTAGAAACTCGAAATGCCCATACCTGCTCCTGAAGGCACTCTTAGGCACATCGGCCTCTGCAATCTTCAAATGATAGTAACCAGATCGCAGATCAAACTTGGTGAATACCTGAGCCCCCTGCAACTGATCAAATAAGTCATCGATCCTAGGCAGTGGATACTTATTCTTCACTGTCACCCGATTCAACTGCCTGTAATCGATGCACAGCCTCAATGTCCCATCCTTTTTCTTCACAAATAAAACTGGAGCTCCCCAGGGTGAAACACTAGGTCTGATAAATCCCTTCTCCAGCAACTCCTGTAACTGAGCCTTGAGCTCCCTCAGTTCCACAGGTGCCATCCTATATGGAGGTATAGATATAGGAGCGGTACCTGGAACGAGGTCAATAGTAAACTCTGTCTCCCGATCCGGCGGCAAACCCGGTAGCTCATCAGGAAACACATTTAGAAATTCCCTAACCACGGAATATCCTCAAGCCTCTGACAACTCGTGTCAACCCATGAGGCAGATATGCCTCACGGCCTCCTGCATCGGTCTCGGGCACTAAGAAAGAGATCATCCGGCTGATCTTCGCTCGACTAACTCCTCGAACACCGCTCTAGTCGACCAGAGACTCCAAAACAACCTCCTTGGTATAGCAGACCATAATAGCCCTATGGGCGTCACCAATCCATCCCCAGAATGACATCGATCTCTCTCAGAGGTAATACTATAAGGTCTGCCCTCAACACTGCTTGATCAATCTGGATCGAGCATCTCCTGCAGACCTCTCCCAATGCAGTAGTTGTACCTAGAGGTGTACTCACCTCTAACCCATACCGTAACATCTCCCTAACCCCATGCAATCTACATGCCATATGAGTGTAATAAAGAATCGTGGATCCGGGATCCAAAGAATGCAAATGCCTCAATATCGAGATGAGAAGCATATCAGCTACCACATCAGGGGAATCCTGAGCCTCCTGCCTCGTCATGGCATACACTCTGGCCTGAGACTGTGGTCGACTGCCCCGACCCTCAGTCCTCACAAAGGATCCCTCAGCTCTACCACGGCCTCTACCTCGGCCCTCCAGATCGATCCACTCCGGATCCACCCACTCTACTCATTGATCAGTAGTACTACTCCCGGCTCGGCCACTACCGACTGATTGAGCTCCCAAAGTAGCTGGGCAATCCCGAATCTGGTGATCCATGGAGCCGCATTTAAGGCAAGCTCCAGTCAACCGCCAACATTCTCCAAAGTGCCTCTTCTCACAATGCTCACAGAATGGGGAATCGCCAAAACCTCGCCATCGCCACCGCCATTTGCCGGTCTGTACAAATATCCCTCTCTGTCCAAAACCCGACCGTATCGGATCCTCCGAAGATCTCAAGGCCCCGCTGGCGCCTACTAAAGCTCCTACCAGAGCTGCCCGATCGTCATCGACTCTCTTCCTCTAGACCTCGACCCATCTCTCGATGTCTCGTCTCACTATCCGCTCCACTCTCACGATGCAGACTCAACTCTATAAAGGAGCCCATATCAGATCTGGCTAAACCAGCACGGATATCAAGATTTAGCCCCATCTCAAACCTCCGGCACCTATCTGTCTCAGTGGAAACCACAGTAGCAGCATATCCCATCAACTCATTAAACCTCACCTCGTACTCTGCTACTGTCATCCTACCCTGTCTCAGCTCCAAAAACTCCTGCATCTTCATTTCCAGATACACCTTGGGCATATAATTGTCTCTAAAAGCCCGCAGAAAGTCTACCCATGTCAGTAAGCAAGGCCTGGTGGTACTGCCCGGAACAGTCTTCCACCATGTATAAGCGGGGCCCTGCAAAAGAGATACTGCATAATCGAACCTCTCATCGAGTTCGCGATCCATCTGATCGAGAACTCTCTCGGTCCTCTCCAAATTAACTCTCACCTCACGGGTCTCATACTACTATAGAAGTCGACACCCCGCCACGCAAACAAATCTTATCTCCTCTCCCGTCTCACGGGAACTCTAGGAGGTAACCCCTCAGATCGAGGCACCGAGGACTCTCTGCTAGCTCCAACAGATCCCTGGTCAGCTAGTTGATCTATCTGATCACCTAAAACAGATGACCTATAACAAAACAAGAACTCTGATCAGTTTATGCATTTCTCACAATAATTCAAGCCTAATTATGTACTAGTCCCAACAGATGCCAAACCATGCTCTGATACCACCTAATGTAGCACCCCCTTACCATAGGATATGTATCGGGACGTCCGTAGGTCATTCCGACACACACCCTACGATAAGGGTGCGCTACGATCAATCACTAACACTCCACATGGCATCAAAATCATAAAACATTAAATAATGGTTTTGGTGGCAAAATGTGATAGGTTCCAAGCTTTAAAGGAAAGTCAACATAATATATTATAATCCAGATCAAAAATGAACCCAATCAACTCAAATGACCCCAATTTCAATTCTAAAATAATATACCCAATATTACAGTGCCATTGGGTAGAAATTTTCGCTACCGAAAATCGATCGGTTCGCCAATTGGCGATTTTTCTGGTCCGGAAATTTTCTCCGGAAAAATCCAGAAAAATTCCTAAAAATCCTTTAAAATAGAAAACAATTTATGGCGCACTCAGAAAAATTTTCCAAATACGATTAGCCCATAATTTTCACAAAAAATCTCGATTTGAAACCTAAGCCGGAAAATGTCATGAATGCATATATACTATGTGCATGTACAACTAATCGTGAATCACAGAGGCTAAATGTTGTATGTGCATGCCGAGATATAATTCAATATTCCTAACCTGTCTCAATTTACCAAAATACCCTTTCCTATAGGAGATGAGATATTACATGACCCATCTGTGAGTTGCAGCTCATCATTTCCATCATAGGGTGAGTGGACAGAGAGATTATGCAGATCATTTGTAACATGATGAGATGCTCCAGTATCCAAAAGCCATGAAGAGTCTGAATTTGTGGTAGCATGAGAAAAATGAGCTTGTGGATTTTGAGAAAATAAATCTCTGAAGTAGTCTCTGGCTTTAAAGAAATTTTTAACATGGTGGCCAAATTTGTCACAAAACTGACACTGCACTTTGACTTGAGTACCTGAACTTCAATTATGAGTGGATGGCAAGGAAGGATGTGTCCTTGATGAATTCTACAATTTAAAGTTGGACAAAGATTCTTGAAAAGCAAAATTATTAGATGACTGAAACGTATTGGTAGGTTTGCGAAAATTACCCTGTCTTTGTTGGTGAGAATACTTGTTGCTTGTCCTTTTTCGAGCATGATTGGCTGTCAGTGGAGCAGGATCAAAACTAGGATCAATTTGCTTCAAATATACTTCATGAGCCAACAATTTGTCTTGAAGTTCATCAAATGTGATGACGATATCCCGAGCATGAATAGCTGCTGCAATATCTCGGAATTCAGAACCAATGTCGCCAAGGACATGCACCACGAGATCAACATCACTAACTGGACTACCATAGAGAGATAGTTCCTCAGTAATGGACTTGACAGATTGTAAGTAATCAGCTACAGAACGAGAATGCTTTGTTCTATACAATTGTTCCTGGAGAGACAAAATTCTGGTGGCAGACTTGTTTGCAAATGCTACTTGGAGTTTATTCCATACCTCCGCTAAGGTTTTGACATCTGCAATGGTGTTCATGATAACAAATGTTAATGAAGCAATAATAACTGCAAGTATAAGTTGATCTTGACAATCCCAAAATTCATAGTCTGGATTAGAAACTTGATGACCGTCCTTTTCAATGGTTGCAGAAGGAGGTTTGATAGTGCCAAGAACATAACCCATCAAATTATGTCCTCGAAGTAAGGGTGTGATTTGAGCTCTCCATGTGGATTAATTTTGAGTAGTAAGTTTTAAAGGTAATTGGGATCCATTAATGGCTACTAAGGATTTTCTAGAAGAATGAGTAATGTTGTTGGCTGAATTCATGATGGAAATGAAAAAAAATGATATATGTGTGAGTTGGATCAAAGCTCTGATACCATGTAAAGGTTAGGAGAATGAGCAAAATAATATGAAGGCTTAATTCATTACTTCATTTACAGCGATATTAATAGGAGAAGAGAAGCTTTCGGTTACAGCAGAATCCTATGAATAAACAATACAAATTCAAACAACTATGGCTATCTTGATACAATATATTGTACATGTTTGAACTGGTCAAGGATCTTGAGAATCTTTTGTTGATTGAGTGTCGGTCGTCAACGCAAGTGCACGTTTCTATCGTCAAGTAGTAAAAATATCGATCCCACGGAGACCAAATTAGTTAAAAAGTAATACTCGTAATAACTTCTAATTTAAGCTAATAACATAAAAATTAAAGAAAAGATTGATTGATTGTGGTTTGAAAAATGAAATAAAAACGAGAATTAAAGCAAGATAAAAATATAAGAAATATCAATGGAATGAAAATCTAGGAATTTAACTTCCCCCTTGATTTTACCTCGGTGTCAAAATTTTCTCGGTTTAACTTCATAAACCGGGTTTGATAACCTAAGATTCAGAATTAATTACTAAGCCCTCCCAGATCATTAGTAATCCTAATCATCGAACCAATTTCCTATATTTCTATGGTAAATTGTGAAAATTCGATGTTTGCTTTATCGAATCAATCTTAATGTGGTTACTTAGGGTGGATAGGTATCTCCCGATCCTAGACACAAATCACTACGAATGTGATCCTAAGCTATTGCAATCTTTTTCCAAATTTATTGCTCCCTGTTACGTTACACAAAGATTAAAAAAATCAATTTCATAGGTGATCAAATTATGAAAAGCATTAAGAACAAATTGCAATAATCAAAATTTTAAGTAAAAACGGGCATAAGAAATTAAACTGAGAAAATACCAATTAACCGAGATTACATCAAGGGTTCCATTAAAATCCTAGAATGAAAGAATTAGTTACTCATAATAACAATAGCAGCAATGAAAATAATAAAAACAAGCATGATAAATATGAAATGAGTAGAAGAAAAATGGAAAAACAAATGGTGGTTGTTCTTCAATTTATTTTATTTTTCCAGCGTACGCGCTAGCTTCTCCAACCCAGTGCCTTGATGCTTCGTGGAAAGAGCTTTGGTGTAAAACCAATGAAAGATTCGTTGATGCTTGGGTAGGGCTCTTTTGCTTTCCCTTGATGAGTTATATACGTTGATGCTTTTTGAGTGGGTAGAGAGTTAGTCTTCTGGAGAGTGCTTGGTCTTGTAAAGTTGAGAGCTGCCACCTCTTTTATTATGTGCGTTAATTCCTTGCTACTGTAGCATGATAAGACCAATAAAGGTCTACATCATGTTAAAACTTGCTCCTCCCCAGCTGTTGCGTTGTCCACCCTATCTTCTCTTGTAGCTGCCATCCACTTGTCCTTTTGTTATAAAAAATCTCTAGCTTTTCCTCTCCTCAAAGTTGCCGCCCCTCACACTCTCGTGATTGTCAATAATAAATCGATTCTTTTCCTTTCTATTGCTTCCCCATGCTTGTCGTTTGCATTCTCTGTTTTGATCCCTTCTTTATTTTATTGCGCCAACACTGTTTATGTCACGCCCATGCCTATTGCCTCCTTATTTTTGGCCTTGTGCGTGATACTCCAATAGTTTTGCTGTGCTCTATCTCTCCTTGTCATTTCTCCTTCACGCTACTCTTGATTTGCGTCACTCCTTGGAATTAAATCCTCTTGGCTTGTGTCTTGCGTGATTGTTGTGTCTTTCTCTATTTAATTCCCAGCCTCCACACA
Organism: Erythroxylum novogranatense; assembly: GCA_029891385.1. Taxonomy (NCBI): domain Eukaryota; kingdom Viridiplantae; phylum Streptophyta; class Magnoliopsida; order Malpighiales; family Erythroxylaceae; genus Erythroxylum; species Erythroxylum novogranatense. The sequence continues at coordinate 5,774,831 of CM057225.1, read as the reverse complement.
AGCTGCCTCTCTTGTTTTTATCCTCTTGATTTAATTTCTTTCTCCTCAGCTCCTTGGTCACGCCCCTCTTGGCTTTAATGCCTCCAGCTGATTTCAATCATTTGCATTATGCGACTTTTGTTGGAACCCCACCTAGGTGGATCACGGGTCCCACATCCTACGTGACGCCCGGACACACATCCCACGAGGGAGGGATTCCTCACCACAATAATAGACTTGTTTCGACATTAAAACTTCATAATCATAAACCTTGTGCTTATAACCTTGCAGGGTCTTAAACTGTAACTCCGCATTCGTGGCGAGCACACACTATTTAAACATCGAAATTATAAGTTGACTTCTTCATATAAGTTGTAGATCTATGCCTCAAGTTCGTTTCGCAACAAGAATCACCTCAAACGGAGTTGTAAAACTCAAGTTATGCTTTAAAAACCTAAAAGATCTCATACTCCAAAAATGATCTCCAAACCGACCTCTTACTTGTTTTAATGCAAACTTTTGAAATTTGACTCCAAATGATACCAATGTTTGTGAAAAGAAATATATTTGTCTTAGGAATCTAATGGTTCAAGCCTTGTCTCAATTGGAGGTCGGATGAGGAATTTATACCCAAAAGAATCAAGTATGTTCACATCCTAAATCAGTTTGAAACTCTTTTGGAGCGATCACCATAAATTTTGATATATAAATCGGATTTCTTTTGTTTTTTTACCATTAGAAATTAGACATCTAGATCTACAACTTTTATGAAGACCACAAAATGAGAATCGACCTCTAAAAATTTGAAAATGCACCATCTTTCCCGTAGCTGTCCGTTAAACGGACAGGTACGGGTGAAATGGTACCAAATGGCTCGCAAATGTCCGTTAAACGGACATGCATATCCGTTTAACGGACACGGGCAAGGGAAGGGGTGTTTTTACACCCGAGGCTGTCCGTTTAACAGACATGCAAATTATCAAAACTTCAAATCTTCTTCCAATGCATCTCAATCTTCAACCTAACTTCATAGCCATTTATACACTTCCAAATTTACTCATTCCAAAACCTAAACACTTTATAACATCTTAAACTTCAAGTTTAATTCATCAACTTCAACATCTTTAGCTCCATTGATTCATCAAAGCATGGATTTCAATCATTTTTCCTCAAAGTTATCATAACTTCATAAGCTATAAGAACAATAAGCATGACTTTAGTTGTTATCTTCCAATTCTCATAACTTCTTACTCCCAATTCTAAAAATTACATATTATACCCCAATGGAAAGATAACAAGATGTTCTACAACATTCATGAAGGATGAAAATGTTAACTTCATCATTAAGTAGGGTAAAAAGCCACTCAAAGGCACTACCCATAAAAGGTCCAATGAAACAGTAACTTAGCTAATTGAACAGTGACTGAATGTGTTTCTAACCTCATAACTTCTTAACCCCAAGTCCAAATGAGACACATTATATGTCATTGGAAAGATATGAACCTATACTACAAACTTCAAACAGACTTCCCGATCCAATTCAAGCCCTAAGAGGGACTAAATCCCAAGTGAAGTTTATGTCAGATTTTACAAAAAATTTGACAAAACCTCCCTTGAAAATACAACTAGCCAAACTTCAATCCTAGCTCCACCACCTGCATAAAACTCAATATCCAACTTCACAAAGCATAAATCAATCCCAAAAGTATCTCCAAACTCAATTTCAAGGCAACAACCACACTCCTAATCTTCTATCCCATTCCAAATGTAAAACATGCAAACTCAAACCTTCCTTTTGTCAAATATAGCTATACAATGATGCATGTGTATAAAACATAAGCAAATTACATAAATTACAACTGAAAGTCAGCAATCTTGCATTTACATGAAATTCAAAGTTATTACAAAGCTTTAGAGGGCATTTTAGCCCAATTACATCATAGTTTCAAGGAACAAAGTGCAAAATACATTCCAAAATGCTATCTAAAGCCTTGGTTTCTAAAACATGATTTCAAAAACAAAACTTGCATCGGAGTAATGCCTTATTCCCGATGCAGTGTCTCGGTTTCTCGCTCGTGACCTGTGGAGGGGAAAATGGGGGGTGAGCTCGACGGCTCCGTGGGTAAAGACTTAATAACTAAGAATAAACATGCCAAAATCCTTTAGCAATTTATTCTCAAACAATTGAACTAAATCATCTTTAACATAAGCCAATTCTTCATTTATATCAAAACAAAGGATCAAAGGCAATTACAAGACATTATATCATACAAGAACAACATAAACAACATATAATGTAGCCACACATAAATTGGCTTGGGTGGGTCCAACAAGACGTACTACACATTTCCGTAAAACGGTTATGTGTAGCCGTGAACACATGAGGGAGTCCGTGAGAAACTCCATAGCCACTTGCGGGCAGGCGGAAGAAGCCTATATAGGTGCACCTATCACATAAAGGACCACCCTAACCCATAGAAAACATGAAATTCACATTATTCATGCAATTCATACATATTAGCCATCAATAAAACTTGCAACATCTAATTCCACATAATTGCCAAAATCACTTATTCAAATCTCTCTTCCACTTGTTCAACAATCATATACACATTTTCATATCTCATATACATTTAAACCATTTCAAGAAATACAAGCAACATTGATAAATCATTTCAAAGCATTCAATAGCATTCAATAGCATTTATTATAGAACTTTAACAAGTTTATTAACTTAATCATTAAGAAATTGCCCACCTTAATTCTTTAACCTTGAATTTAGACACTTGACCTTGCCTCTTGCTCTACCAACTTCTCTTCACCTTCATTAAGTAAGTAATAACCCAATTACCAAGAGATATCCCAAAATTAAACAAACCTAGGATAGAAAAACATGGAATTAAACCTATCTAACCTTACCCAAACCTTACCCAAGCTTTAAGCATCATAAATCACTTATAAATCCAAAGAAATCTACATTTTTCTTACCTTGAAAGGAGACCCACGAAAATTCCTATCTCCCTTGGCTTTGTTGAAAACTCTTAAACCTTTCTTTCTCTACTCCTTCTTAAACACTTTCCCACTCTTCTCTAAGTAAGGAAAACCTAAGGATCTAGCTCTTTCTTCTTCTTCTTCTTCTTCTTCTACATATACGACACTCTCCCTCTTGGCTTTCTCTAGAAATTTCGTGATCCTCCTATAAGCCTCACTACTTGTCTTTTTAATTAAAAACCTAAGCTCCACTAAGCAAAACTACATAGTTTTGCTTAAAAACATTCCCTTCCTTGAACAATTTTGCTCCTCTCCCTTACTTGCACGACTCCACCATAAATTTCTCTTTCTTTTGTATTAAATGAAACTTGTAAGGACCAATTTAGCCTTCCATCCTTGCCCTAGTCTTTAAAACCAATAGTGAATTACCTAAATTGCCCCTAAGCCATTTTATTCCTTTCAACTTCTAACAACAATTCAATTCTAATTTAAACTAATTCCACATTTAACTTTCATCCCTCTAAACACTATAAACCTCAATTTATTCCAAAAAAAAGGAAAATTCAAATTATACCTAAAAAAAAAAACACAAACATGCTTAATACGATTCGGGGCCCAACAACTTTTCTTCATGCATGCTTCAGCCGTCTTCTTGCTTCCTCTTGTGGACTTGTTTATGTCACTGCCAAATCTTAGAATTTTCTAATAACCTGATCCCAAGATAAAATATCCAAAGATCCAAAGGTCAAATCTGCCAGAAATTGAAAAACAGTGTTAATTTCAACCTATTAAGGATTTTTTTGTATTTTATGTGTCTAAAGCTCTAATAATTATAAAACATGATGAAAAGGCCATAAATATCCATAAAACACATGCTAGATGCTAAATATAAAGTTCTAAAAATATATAAAATATGATTGTATCAAAATCCCCCACACTTAGCTCTTGCTCGTCCTCGAGTAAGCTTAAAAACATAAATTTTGAAAGCACAAAAACAAAAAGAAATAAATATGCAAATGCAAGGGACATTTTCTTAAGTGTCAAAGTTTTTCTCCCAACCTCCCAACAACTTCAAAGACATACAAGGATTATAAACAAGAAGTAACCCGCGACATTTAATCCATAAAAATAATGAATTCACTTTAAATGTAAGAGCTAAGCACGATAGCACAATAGACTTAGAGGAAATCTACACCATGTCAAAATAATAGGTCCTCTCATTATCATACGCTCCAACACTCAAGTGTTTATGGCTCAAATGTGTTTTAACTCTCATAAATTCAAACAATGCAATGCTCTACCATAGGCTTGCTCTTCAATCTTGAATACACTACTAAGTATTACATGCACAACATAAATCAAAAGGTCTTAAATAAGGATGTAACTTGTTTGGGTTAGGGGTAAGGTAAAAGAAAGGTAAGAAAAGGCTAAGTATCAGAGTGGGTAGAGCATAACAGGTAATCAATAACACATATGTGCGCATCCTGCATATCATCAAACAATTAAGCACGTCTCTCTCTCTCTCTCTCTCTCTCTCTCTCTCTTTAATAGATATGTGGCCTCAAACTTTTTCATTTTTCATTTTTTTTAAACGATTCCATCCCCATTGACAAGAAATACAATATAAGTCATATACCACTGATATTCCTATATGCGCAACCTTCACAAATTTAACTCAACAAGCATGCTCTACTAACCATGATAAGGGTTAAAAAGATATATCAATTAAGCAAAGGTTAAGTTAAACATGGTGCAGCAAAGAACAGATAATAACCTCAAATGGGCTCACTAGTGGATAACATGCTTTGGGTTGGCGTTTTGGTCAAGTGGTTAAAATCCTAAGTGCCTTTATCATCTTCACGCATGCATGTAAAAGTGTAGTCTCAACAAGATATAAAGCAAGTTCTAGAGATACAAAGCATTCAAGGAACACACATCAAAGAATTGCGTTGAAGGTTCAAAAGCTCACATGGGACAATCGTCTATTAAGTTAACACAATGTAGTTTCAAAATCAATCCAAAAGCTATCAAGCTTAAAACTCACATAAAAACACATTCATCAAGTTTATGATCCAAAAATCACAGATTAACTCTCACCTATAATACTCATATTCTTATCAATCATTAGGAGATCAAAAGAGAAACTAAACACTTAAGGTGCAAAAGCATGCAAGAACGGAAAATCTTTTTTTTTCAAAAGCACAGAAAAATTATGGGTTTTTGAAATAAAACATGCAAGTACAACTGAAAATCTTCAAGTGCAAGCAAGAGCAAAGGTGCGGCATGTTGAAGCACAAAAACCAAGAAAAATCTGAACCATTCACCCATTGAAACGTGAAGATTTCATGTAAAATTTAACCTAAACCCTTCCCCCACACTTTAGACGAAACATTGGCCTCAATGTTAGCAAATGAAAGACAAGAATAGTAAAAAATAAAGGATAAGAAGGAGCTTCTCTATGTGACGCGCTAAGGTGATGATGGAGTTGCGAGGTTATGCGACCATACTATCCTGCAAAACAATAAAAACCTTGCGACCAAGTGACATCCAACAACAACACAAAATATTGGAAGAAAATTCAAAAAGAAAATGTTGAAAAACAGGAACCTGACATAATTAAGAACAACTAAAAATTAAATTTTGAAGAACAAAATGAAAGCAAACCTTGGGTTGCCTCCCAAGAAGCGCTTTTCTTTAATGTCTTTGGCTAGACGTTTTTTTTTTCTTCAGGCCTCAATGAGCTGAATGGTTGCCGTCCCCTTATCAACTTCACCTCCTAAATATAGCTTTAAGCACTGTCCATTCACCTTAAATGAATGTGTAGAATTAAGAGGTGAAATTTCAATGGCTCCGTGGGGGAAAACTTTCAATACTAGAAACGGCCCGGACCATCGAGACTTCAATTTTCCCAGAAAGAGATTGAGTCTAGAGTTGTAGAGCAACACGAGTTGGCCCGGTTCGAAGTGTTTCTCCCTTAAATGTCGGTCATGCCATTTCTTCGTCTTTTTCTTGTAAATTCGTGCATTCTCAAATGCATTAAGACGAAATTCTTCAAGTTGCTCTAGTTGAAGAAGACGTTGTTCACCAGCTAGAGTTGGGTCGAGATTTAATTGATTTGTGGCCCAAAATGTTTTATGTTCCAGCTCTACCGGGAGATGGCAAGCCTTTCCGAATACTAATTGATAAGGCGAACACCCTATCGGAGTTTTGTATGTCGTTCGGAAAGCCCATAAGCTATCATCTAGCTTAATTGACCATGTCTTTGGTAAGGCATCAACTATTTTCTCGAGAATTTTCTTCAATTGCCTATTTGAAACCTCGGCTTGGCCATTTGTTTGTGGATGATAAGAGAGTGCCACCTTGTGTCGGACTCCGTACTTGGCAACGAGATTGGCAAATTGTTTATTGCAAAAGTGTGTCCCTCGATCACTGATGAGAAATCTCGTGAAAATGTTTTTCTTGAGAAATCTCGTAACAACACCTGCATCATTAGTCGGAGAAGTAATTGCTTCTACCCACTTTGAAACATAGTCAATTGCCACAAGAATATAAATATTTCTATTTGAAGCTGGAAAAGGACCCATAAAATCAATTCCCCATACATCAAATAATTCAACCTCAAGAACATTAGTCAAAGGTAACTCATCTTTCTTAGTGATCTTGTCGACTTGTTGGCATGCATCACAACTTCTTACATAGTTATGAGCATCTGCAAAAAGTGTTGGCCAAAAGAATCCGGATTGGAGGATTTTGGCTGCTGTCCGCTCACCGTTGAAGTGACCACCGTATGGAGAAGAATGACAATGATAAATAATGCTTTGTTTTTCCTCGAAAGGAACGTATCTTCTCAATACGTTATCCTTACCCAACTTGTAGAGATATGGTTCATCCCAAAAATATGCTTTAACATCGTGCATGAATTTTTTCTTTTGTTGATATGTAAAATCAGGAGGTAATTGTTTACATACCAAATAATTAATGAAATTAGCATACCAAGGGATTTTTTTGTCATTCACCATGAAGATTCTTTCATCAGGAAAAGACTCGTTGATTTGCACGGCTTTTGGTGAAGAGCTTTCCACGTTCTCCATTCTTGATAAGTGATCGGCCACTTGATTCTCGGTTCCCTTCCTATCTACTATCTCTAGATCGAACTCTTGGAGGAGTAAGACCCATCGAATAAGTCTCGGTTTAGCATCCTTCTTTTCAATCAAGTATTTGATGGCTGAATGATCTGTAAAAACTTTTACTTTTGTGCCAACAAGGTAAGATCGAAATTTCTCAAATGCATAAACAACAACTAATAACTCTTTTTCAGTTGTGGTATAATTCAATTAAGCATCATTAAGAGTTTTACTAGCATAGTAGATAGAGTGAAAAACCTTGTTGTACCGTTGTCCTAAAACGGCACCCACCGCATAATCGCTTGCATCGCACATAAGCTCGAAAGGGCAGCTCCAATCAGGTGCAACAATAATTGGTGAAGACACCAACTTCTCCTTTAGTACCTGAAAAGCAAGCATGTAATTTTCATAAAACTTAAATGGGACATCCTTTTCAAGCAAATTGAACAAGGGTTTTGAAATTTTAGAAAAATATTTATGAAACGTCTATAAAACCCGGCATGTCCGAGAAAGCTTCAGATTCCCTTGACTGAGGTGGGTGGTGGTAGCTTCTCAATTGTCTCGACTTTTGCTCGGTCTACCTCCAGCCCTTTACTAGAAACCTTGTGTCCAAGAACAATACCTTCTTGTACCATAAAATGACATTTCTCCCAATTGAGCACAAGGTTGGTCTCTTCACATCTTTCTAGAACTTTGGTTAAATTTTCTAAGCACATATCGAATGAATCTCCATAGACTGAAAAATCATCCATAAATACTTCTAACCCGTTCTCAACCATGTCTGAAAAGATGGCCATCATACATCTTTGAAATGTGGCTGGTGCGTCACATAGTCCAAATGGCATTCGTCGGAACGCGAAAGTTCCATAAGGGCATGCAAATGTGGTTTTCTCTTGATCTTCCACCGCAATTGGGACTTGATTATAACCTGCATAGCCATCCAAAAAGCAATAATATACGTTACCAGCCAATCGATCAAGCATTTGATCAATGAAGGGTAGTGGAAAGTGATCTTTCTTTGTTGCTTTGTTCAACTTTCGGTAGTTCATGCAAATCCTTCATCTGGTAATGGTTCTCGTTGGAAAGAGTTCGTTCTTCTCGTTTGTCACCACTGTCATTCCTCCCTTTTTGGGTACACATAACATCGGACTTACCCAAGAACTATCCGATATAGGGTAAATAATACCAGCATCAAGCCACTTCACGATTTCCTTCTTCACCACTTCCTTCATGTTCGGGTTCAATCACCTTTGTGGTTGCACACTAGGCTTGAACTCTTCTTCTAATATGATCTTGTGTTGACAGAAAAGTGGGCTTATTCCCTTGATATCGGCTATTGTCCACCCGATTGCTCTTTTGTGTCCTTTCAAAACACGAAGTAGCTTCTCTTCCTGCACATTAGTTAGTTCTGTGGAAACAATAACAGGAAGGGTGGAGTTCTCACCTAAGTAAGCATACTTCAAGTGATGAGGAAGTTGCTTAAGTTCTAACTCCGGAGGTACTTCGATTGAAGGTTTTGCTACTTCATCCTTGGAATTGTTCAATGGCTCTATAACTTGTCTATATGATCTTAGAGATGAACCTGCGTCTAACAAGTTAATGTATTTGAGAATTTCTTCTTCACCAAACTCATTAAGTGTTGTTAAAGCAGCTGTCAAAGGATCATCAGTTAGCGCATTTGTAACATCCCACCCCCTACTGGAAGGGTAAAATAGTAAATTTGGCATAGGATAAGATGGATCGGAATGACTTAGGACTATTCATGCATAATAGGATTGATATACAGTATCATTTGTGCACATGAAATTACTGTACATGCATACATGATATTCCCGGTTTTCGTGCCTAATGTAATTTTATTGTGATTAACGTGGCTATTAGGTTTGAAAAATTATTCTGAGTGAGCCATTGACTGTTTTATATTTTAAGGAATTTTTAGAAATTTTTCTGGAATTTTTCGGAGAAAATTTCCGAACCGAAAAAAAATCGCCAAGTAACGAACCGGTCGATTTTCGGTACCGAAATTGCTATCAAATGGTAATGGCCTATTGGATATTTTGTGTTAGGGTTGAAATTGGGACCCTTTGAAAATTTATTATTAAAGATGTAATTATGAGGATTTATTAATTAGTCATGAACTTTGACTTTTCTTCTTTAATGGGCTAGTCTTATTTTGACACATATTACCTTCATTTAATGCTTGAAGACAAGCATTCTCGGTTGTTCCAATTGATGAAGGGAATAGTTATATGAGTTACTAGCTTTCCTTATGTTCCATCCGAAAAACCCTCCTCCTTTGCCTCTCATTGGATTTCTCTCAAATTTTCTTTGATTTAGTTGTTGTTTTCCTCCAACCTTGAGTGATTTTCTTGCATGCTTGCAAACTTAAAGCTTCTACCTTCTTACCTTGATGATAACCTTGCATGGGATAGAGAAGAAGTAAAATAGTTGGAGAATTGAAAAGTTGAAAGCTTGATTTGGTAAGTTTGGTTTAAGCTTTCATTATGTTTTTAATGAATCAATTGGTTGTTTTAATGCATGAATTGGAAGTTATTGTTCATTCTAAATGATGATGTATGATGCATGAAGGTCTTGAAACTTATGGTTGAGTTATTGGGTATAAGGTTAGGGTTGAGTATGAATGGATGAGGTCTTTTTAAGTGAAGTTAGTCATATTAGATGATTATAGTAAAAGGAAAATGAGTGAGTATGATGCTGCAATTTTAGGTATTGATATTGAAGTGAAGTGTTTGATGAAGGTTAGGGTGAATGAATGAGTGAAATTGAGTGCTAATTGAAGTAGAATGGACATGGGAATGAAAGGAATTGAATTGAACATCAAAGCTGGAAAATTGTCATTTGTACATGGTTTACTGTTTTGAGCATAACTCATTGTATGGTTATCCAAATGAGGTGAGGTTTGTGCCCAAAGAAATTTTGGTTTGTTGGCTACAATTTTGTATGAAATAGGTGTTGTCTAATTGTATCCTTAAGAGGTTGAAATTTGGCTTGGAAAGTTACTGCTGGGACTTATGTGAACAGTATCCGGATCAATGACCTACTAGTTTTGATGATTTTTCTAAATTAATTGAGAAGGAATTAGGGAAAATGGTCTAAATGAAAGTTGAATCCTGTATTGTTAGCTTTCCAATGCCACTGATTTGGAAATTTTTCGATCTGTATATTGGGAGATATGCATTGTACAATATTGACTGATTTTGAGCAATTTGGTGAAACCTAGACTAAGTGTGAATTTGATGCACATTCTGATTAGAAGCAATTTTAGCAATTTCTTTGAATTGAATTGGCTTGAGTGATCTTCTAAATAGTTGTAGAGAAAACAATTATCTTGAAAATGGTATATAGCATGCTATTTTTGGATAACAGAATTGGGACTTATAATTTTTCAAAGATTGGACTAAAGTTAGGTCATGGACTGCTGATCAGGGAAGTAACTTGCAAGACTGTTTTAAATTGATTAATGATGGAATTTGATTCTGATCCCTTCATGAGAAGTGTAGTAATGTGTTTTATCTTTTCATGGGTATAAAGTATGCAATTTTGTGACATTTGTACAAGGAGTTATACTGTTTGAAAAATCACTGTCCAGTTTGAGTACTTTCAGGGGCAGCAGCATTCACTGAATTGTTTGACCTAGTTAGCCATTGAATTTGAATTTAGATTGTTCATGAAAGTTGTAGATCACATTGTGATCTTTCTGAGCATATTTATTGTGTAATTTTTGACTGAAGAGAATGAAAGTTACTGAATTTACAAGATACTGTACTGTGTTGAGTGACTTTGAGTGAGCAGTAGCTTTCATGGGATTTTTGACACCCTTAGGGGTGGAATTAAGTTGAATGGTCTAAATGAAACTTGTTGAGGGTTTCATTATCTTTCCAACAAGGTATGGTTTGCAGTTTTCTAAATTGTGTACAAAAAGTTATAGAGGATTGAAATTTGGTTGGAAAACAGGAAAAAAAGGAGGAAATAAGGGCTTATAGATATATATATATTAATTGTTTTATTTAAATTTTGGTTTCTTTCGTGAATAACTTTTCCGTCCGACGTCCGATTGACCTGATTCTTGATGCATCGGATTCATTGATTATTTAATTTCATTTTTTTGAGAAATTGAGGATTTGTGGACGGAAAATTGACGTGGGTCTGGGTAACGAAGCCTTTACTCACTGTTTTATTTAATTGGGGACCTATACAGGACCAAATTGAGCGTCGTCAGCGCCATTGGATTTCTTATTTTGAAACGAATTTTTCCTGATGGAAAAAAATGAGATTAGGGTCGGGAATATCATGAACATGCATTGTGCACCTGCAAAATGCTACATGTGCATTATTAAATAGTTTTGACTGAGTAGTTGGTAATGTTTATATACTGTAACTGTTTTAGAGATACATTTGGAACGTCGGTCCACCGATGTCACTGAGATTTCCAGATATTAGCTCGAAAGTACAGGTGAGTAGCCTAGGTGGTTATCTCAATCTATGTGTTTAATGTGATTTGATTGCCCTACGGGGATTACTGTGACTGTGAATTATAGGAGGTAATTGTAAATTATGGACTGTGACTGTGCTTGAACGATTAACTGTTTATGAGATGTGTAACTGGGCATATGCATTCATGCACCGATGCATAAACTGATAAAGAAAAATTGAGAACCGAAGTCGCCATCGATATCGTCATCGCGAGCTTGAGCTCGAAGGAGTCTACTCCTGACGCTAAGCGTCCACTGACTGATACTGATACTGCGAGCTTCAAGCTCGAAGGAAGTTCTACTTCCTAGACGCTAAGCGTCTACTGTTTACTGTTTATGCGCTCGGTCACAATACTGAAATAAAACTGGAAAAAGGGTCACATGTGCATTGCATACTATCTTGAATGCAAATAGCTTTTCTCTACATGATCGTATTTGTTGTCTTTGTGATTGCCTATCTTGATTGTGATTGTCTTATTTTTCTGTGATCGTGAAATTGGTCGTGAAATTGGTATGTAATTGATATGTAATATTGATCAGTATTATCATTACTAAGAATGTCTTATTATGTAATTTGTTATATGATGCATGAATTGGGAGAACCATCGATGATAGTTCCTCATTGAGTTCGCAAACTCATCCAAAATTGCAATCTATTTTTCAGGACTAGAAGAGTACCCCGTTTGACACGGGAGTATACCTCCTGGGTGCAAGTTGAGATAGAGGTCGGGATCAGTTCGCGTCTGCATTAGTATTTCTTAATGTTGTATTCTGCAATCTTTGTAAACTGATTAGTATGTGAACTGTTTGGTTACTGTAAAATATTGCTAAATGATAGTAATAATTATAAATGCAAAGATTTTCTACTGTTTACTACTTCTGCGTGATCGTGTAATAACAGAAACTATTTCCTTTTGACGTGGAATGATTGGTTCAAAAAAAATATATGTGTAATGAGTTTCAACCGACTGATGTAGTACGCCACCATCGCGGGGCACGGACTCGGATATCACCAACGATATCGGGTTCGGGTCATGCGGGAGTGGGGTGTTACAGCATTCATAGTTGAGTCATTTAAAATTTCCTTGGTTGAAGAAATTGCATAACATTTTTCATTTGGAAATTTCATTGAAGAAAAAATGTTAAAGGTTACCTCTTCTCCATTTACTCTCATGGTAAGTTCTCCTTTTTCAACATCGATGAGAACTCCACCTGTGGCTAGGAACGGTCGTCCCAAAATGATAGGTGCCTCTACATCTTCTTCAATGTCACAGACTATAAAATCTGCTGAAAAAATGAACTTATCCACCTTGACTAACACATCTTCAAGAATTCCCCATGGATGGATAATGGAAATATCGGCCAATTGTAGTCTCACCGAAGTTGGTTTAATTACATCTCCCATGCCTAATTTCCTGAAAACAGAGATGGACATTAAATTAATGGAAGCACCAAGATCACAAAGAGCCTTATCGAAAATTTGTGTGCCAATTACACATGGAATTGTAAAACTTCCAGGATCCTTGAGTTTTGGTGGGAGCTTCTTTTGTAGTATCGCACTACATTCTTCCGTCAAGGCCACCGTTTCATGTTCTCCAAGCCTTCTCTTTTTTGATAGAACATACTTCATAAATTTGGCATAGCTTGGCACATTTTCTAAAGCTTCAGCAAAGGGAATGTTAATTGTTAGTTTCTTAAAAACATCCATAAATTTTTCAAACCCTTTTTCATGCTTTTGCTTTGCTAGCCTTTGAGGAAATGGTGGTGGTGGATATGGTCTTTCCCTTGGTTGTTTTTCCTTGACTTCCCTTGGTTTTTCTTCCTCCTCTTTTTCCATGGATCTATCAACATCAATAACAACATCATCCCGCAAAATTTTAGAATTTTCAGAATTTATACATACCTCTTTCCCTTTGAGAGTTGGTGTTGTATCCACCTCTTTTCCATTCCGAAGAACGATGGCATGAAGTTGTTCCTTCCGAGGATTCATGGTGTCACTTGGCAATGTTCCTTGAGGACGACTTTTTAAAGCTTCAATCACTTGTCCCATTTGAGTTTGCAAATTCCGTGTTGATTCTTCAAGTTTAACCATTCTTTGACCACTTTGCTCCATGAACTTCCCCAATATACTCTCCAATGATGCTTGGTTGGATGTATTTGGAGGTTGTCCTTGTGGTTGGTTTTGATATTGCCAATTTTGTTGCTATGGTTAGAATCCCGGTGGGTAATTTGGCCTTGGAGGGTAATTTCCCGAATTGTAGTTGTTTGCATTTTGATTATACGGAGCTCTTTAATTCTCGAAGTAATTTACCGTCTCGGTCGGTGGCTCGACATTTGGACACTGTTCATAATGATGACTTTCACCACAATAATCACAAGTAAATGTAATGGCTTTTACCTGTTGTGTTATGGGTTTAAGTTGCTCCAAAACAGTGTCTGTGATTTTTTTGCACATGTTCGAGATCTTGGCATCCATCAATTCTGAGGGATTGATTTCATACGTACTTGGGGCTTTTCGCGTAGGTTGAGATCCTCCTCTTTCATGAGCCCTACAGTTGTTAGCAGTAATCTTTTCTACTAACGATATAGCGTCATCGGGATTGAGTTCTAAGAACGTACCTCCAGCAATTGTATCTAATTGACTTGCCATAGCGAGAGTCAACCCATGATATAAATGAGAGACTAGAGATGATGGAGAAATCCCGTGATGTGGGCACTTCCTTTGGAGTTCTTTGAATCGTTTAAAGGCTTCAGCTAATGACTCCATCTCAGATTGTTTGAAGTTGATAATCTCCATTTTGAGCTTGTGAGTCTTTGCTGGTGAAAAGTACTTTCTCATGAATTTGTCCTTTAATTCGCCCCACGTCGTCAACGAACCCTTTGGGTTTGCATCCCACATCCATTCTTTGGCTGCACCTGTAAGAGAAAATGGAAAGAGCCTTAGTCGCATTTTCTCATTTGACACATTTGCTACTTGATAGCTATCAGCAATTTCGAGAAAATTTTTGAGGTGCATGATGGGACAATCGGATGCCACTCCGGTGAAAGGTTTGTCCCTCAAGTAATTCATGACCGCTCCGTCGATTTTGAAAGTTTGAGTGGCTGGAATCCGAGTGTGAGCTATACTCGTTCTCTCATCAAAAGTAGGTGTATGGAAATCTAAGCAACTTCGTGCTCGTTCCAATTCTCTTTGCTCGGCTTCCATCTCCTCTCGAACTTGTCTCCGTATTTCTTTGTTTCGGAGTCATTCGGCCATTTGTTCAGGTGTCTCGTTATTATTTGTCATGTCGGCTGCCGCTGCTCTTTGTTCTCGAACTCTTCTCCGATTCGCTTTACACGTTCTCTCTATTTCAGGATCACGTATGGGTTGGATCGGTTTAGAGCGGGTGAGCATGCAGATCACCTAGCCAATAAGAACAAAATGAGACCCGTAAGTAAACTTAAATAAAAAATCAAAACAAGTATCAATATTAAAACTAAAAATTGGTCCCCGGCAACGGCGCAAAAAAAAACTTGTTGGTGATGAACGCAAGTGCACGTTTCTATCGTCAAGTAGTAAAAATATCGATCCCACGGAGACCAAATTAGTTAAAAAGTAATACTCGTAATAACTTCTAATTTAAGCTAATAACATAAAAATTAAAGAAAAGATTGATTGATTGTGGTTTGAAAAATGAAATAAAAACGAGAATTAAAGCAAGATAAAAATATAAGAAATATCAATGGAATGAAAATCTAGGAATTTAACTTCCCCCTTGATTTTACCTCGGTGTCGAAATTTTCTCGGTTTAACTTCATATACCGGGTTTGATAACCTAAGATTCAGAATTAATTACTAAGCCCTCCCAGATCATTAGTAATCCTAATCATCGAACCAATTTCCTATATTTCTATGGTAAATTGTGAAAATTCGATGTTTGCTTTATCGAATCAATCTTAATGTGGTTACTTAGGATGGATAGGTATCTCCCGATCCTAGACACAAATCACTACAAATGTGATCCTAAGCTATTGCAATCTTTTTCCAAATCTATTGCTTCCTGTTATGTTACACAAAGATTAAGAAAATCAAATTCATAGGTGATCAAATTATGAAAAGCATTAAGAACAAATTGCAATAATCAAATCTTTAAGTAAAAACGGGCATAAGAAATTAAACTGAGAAAATACCAATTAATCGAGATTACATCAAGGGTTCCATTAAAATCCTAGAATGAAAGAATTAGTTACTCATAATAACAGTAGCAGCAATGAAAATAATAAAAGCAAGCATGATAAATATGAAATGAGTAAAAGAACAAATGGAAGAACAAATGGTGGTTGTTCTTCAATTTATTTTATTTTTCCAGCGTATGCGCTAGCTTCTCCAACCCAGTGCCTTGATGCTTCGTGGAAAGAGCTTTGGTGTAAAACCAATGAAAAATTCGTTGATGCTTGGGTGGGGCTCTTTTGCTTTCCCTTGATGAGTTATATACGTTGATGCTTTTTGAGTGGGTAGAGAGTTAGTCTTCTGGAGAGTGCTTGGTCTTGTAAAGTTGAGAGCTGCCACCTCTTTTATTATGCGCGTTAATTCCTTGCTACTGTAGCATGATAAGACCAATAAAGGTCTACATCATGTTAAAACTTGCTCCTCCCTAGCTGTTGCGTTGTCCACCCTATCTTCTCTTGTAGCTGCCATCCACTTGTCCTTTTGTTATAAAAAATCTCTAGCTCTTCCTCTCCTCAAAGTTGCCGCCCCTCACACTCTCGTGATTGTCAATAATAAATCGATTCTTCTCCTTACTATTGCTTCCCATGCTTGTCGTTTGCATTCTCTGCTTTGATCCCTTCTTTATTTTATTCTTACGACATCGTCTATGTCACGCCCATGCCTATTGCCTCCTTATTTTTCGGCCTTGTGCGTGATACTCCAATAGTTTTGTTGTGCTCTACCTCTCCTTGTCATTTCTCCTTCACGTCACTCTTGATTTGCGTCACTCCTTGGAATTAAATCCTCTTGGCTTGTGTCTTGCGTGATTGTTGTGTCTTTCTCTATTTAATTCCCAGCCTCCACACAAGCTGCCTCTCTTGTTTTTATCCTCTTGATTTAATTTCTTTCTCCTCAGCTCCTTGGTCACGCCCCTCTTGGCTTTAATGCCTCCAGCTGATTTCAATCATTTGCGTTCTGCGATTTTTCTTCATGCATGCTTCAGCCGTCTTCTTGCTTCCTCTTGTGGACTTGTTTATGTCACTGTCAAATCTTAGAATTTTCTAATAACCCGATCCCAAGATAAAAATATCAAAAGATTCAAAGGTCAAATCTGCCAAAAATTAAAAAACAGTGTTAATTTTAACCTATTAAAGATTTTTTTTGTATTTTATGTGTCTAAAGCTCTAATAATTATAAAACATGATGAAAAGATCATAAATATCCATAAAACACATGCTAGATGTTAAATATAAAATTCTAAAAATATATAAAATATGATTGTGTCATTGAGTTGTATCCTTGTCCTTAACAAAAGCCACCTGCCTGGTAAGTCTTTATTAATTAATTTACCTTGAAATTTGGGGCCTCGAACATTTATATAATTTAAGGCTTTGAACCCTGACACGTTTCCTACTCATCACAGGTTCTCTTCTTAGCTGCCTCAGACACCATAACAAACACGTTAACTTGGACGCTGTCTTTACTGCTAAACAACAAAGATGCGCTGAGAAAAGCCCAACAGGAATTAGACATCCAAGTTGGTGGAGAAAGGCAAGTACAAGAATAAGACATCAAGAATTTGGTCTACCTCTAAGCAATCCTGAAGGAATCCTTCAGACTATACCCTGCAGCTCCACTTCTGGTTCCACATGAGTCCATTAGGACTGTACCGTAAGTGGATACCATATTACAGCAGGAACACGACTTCTGATAAATGTGGCAAAGATTCATCAAGATTCAAGCGTACGACCGGATACTCATAAATTCTGTCCCGACAGATTGCTGACAGCAGATAAAGATATTGATGTTAGGGGACAGAAGAAGAATGTGCCCTGGAATCTCATTTGCTCTACAAGTACTGAATTTCACGCTTGCTACTTTACTACATGGATTCGAAATTGAAACACCATCTGGAGACTCAGTTGATATGAGTCAAAATTGTGGATTATCAATTTCCAAAGCAACCCCACTGGATGTGCTTCTTACTCCTCGCCTTCCTCACAACTTGTATCAGATTTCCTGAGCTAGATAATAGTATATGATCTCGTTGTAAATAAAGTAACAATAAAAGTAACGATCGATGTTTTAGTTTGTTTGTTGGAAGAGGCTTTCCCTTGTAACTTATCTTGTAAAACATCGTCTCTTTATTTTAAATACCAAATATATTCTTAAGAATGATTAAAAACACAAAAACATATTGAGAAATTGAAAAAAAGAACAGGATTGAAAGTTATATTCTCTTAGCACATAAGGAATTGACAAACAAAACTAAGATGTATCAATTAGCTTTTCTTACTTTCTCACTACTCCAGTGTTCGGTGTCATAGAGACACAAGGCAAAGACACAAATCCCAGAGATTTTAATTATTGGCAAATTAAGGATCACCGACTTCTTGAAACCTTCAAGCTGCGGGACCACCTATATATATGGGAGTGGGAGCGGATTATTATGCTAATATTTATATTTAATATTAAACCAACTTTTTCATGTATATATATATATATAACACATTTCTTATCCTTACATTGATTTAGAATATAGCTATCAATGCTAATTCAAGTCAGCATGTTAGGCAACCATACCGAACACTAAAACCAGTGAAATTCATTAATGTGTAAAGTCGACATGAATGCGTTTTTAACTTACTACCTCTGAATCTTAAAGCCTATATTTGGTAGGTTGAGTACTAAATTCTCACTTATGAGGATTAATAATTTATATATATTTTATATCTCCACCACAAATTCTTAAGGCATTTCTAATATTAAAGTGTTAAGTAAGAGTAGCTTATATAAAATGAACTATATTATATTTTAGTAGTTAAGTCTACTATCTCAATTGAGTACTTAATGGAGTTATCATTCAACAAAAGTGATATATTTGTAAACTTTGAACATCTTGAAAATAGATAAATACATAAGGTTAAGTTATACCTTAATTTAGTACTGTAAATACGACTTGAAGGATGTTTTATACTTGTTACCTCTTAATCTTAAAGTCCAATATTACCTGGTTTGAGGATTAAATTCTCAATTACAAGGATAAATGTTGTTAAGATATATGTTATATATCTTATTATTAATTTTAACATTGTTTGATCAATGAACTTTCAAGATAAAGTTAATTAGTTTCAAATTCTAATCAAGATGGGATATAATATCTTGGATTTGATTGAGATAATATTTGATAAAAGATTGTATGAAAGATAAAATTCTATCTCATAAAGTCTCTTAATTATGATAGAAGTCTATCTTATAAGGCCTACTTTTTCATCATGTGACAATAGGACCGAAGGGGTTGTTGCTGTTTTTTTTTTCTAGGTGTGGCTGTTATCGTCCTTTGTATGCAGTTGGCTCTCTATTGGGGACTTTTTACGTAATCCAGGCTCCGTTTGTGTGTTGTACTTTTCATGGTTATTCGTGGTTGATGATTTGTGAGTGCAGTTGTAATTTTCTTTTCGCAATTGTGTGAATCAGTTAGTTATCTTTGTGCTATAATATCTATGAATAACGTCACTAAGGATGAATGATTTTGTGTTACGTTTTCTTTGGTGTGTTGTCATTGATTGATTATTCTTGCAGTCGTGATTTCTTTGGGTAATCTTAGATCATATTGGTAGATGATTTTGTGGGGATATTATCCTTATGTGTTGCTGAATTTTCTGTCAAGGATGATGTGATTTTGGGGGCTAAAAATTGTTGATTGCGTGTGACTTTGTGTTGTGTTATCTACTACTTTTTGAACGACCATTGAGAGCTTTTTTGGTGTCTAGTTTGTGGATTTTGGCAAATAGTTTTTCTATGGTGTTTGCATGATTTTATTGGGCTATTAATTGTTGAAGGAGTGTTAATTTTATGGTCGTCGTTTTTTTGTTGGCGTATAAAAATTTCAGAAGTTTTCGTGACTTTGCAGTTGTTGTCTTTGTTGTTGATTTTCTGCAAAAAAAAACCTTCAGTAGTTGTCGTGGTTGTTGGAACTCTATTGGGTTAATGTTTCGGTGATAAAATGTTTACTGATTTAAGACGTTTTTGTGGCTGCTGTGCATGAGATATTTTAGTGACTATATCGAAGGTTCACAACAGACTTCTTGGTGAACAACTTTATGTTTTTTTGTTGAAAAAGTGACATATTTAGGGGAGTTGCTTTTTATCTCAAGTGTTATTTTTGTTTATGTCTTTATTATTTTAATCACTTTAGTTGTTTTATTATCATCGTTATTATAAATCATTGTTGAGCAAATCCTCTGTTGAAGTTGTTAAAATTCACGAGCACAATCACACAATCAAAGTAGTGAAAGTAAAGAAAGAAGGACACAAAGATTTAACAAGGTTCGGTAAATAAAGCCTACGTCCTCAGGCAAGAGCAGAGAGAGTATTTTCACTATGAAGAAAAATGATACAAGTTGATCCCTTTTACAACTAGGTCTTTATTTCCCTTACAGCAAACAAATCCATGGCCAAGCCCTTCGCTTCTAACATAAATTTTCGTTTTTATCCAATTCGAGTTGCACCGTGAGCTTATCAAATCAGGTTGTCATTCGGATTCACCACAATTTCAAGACAAAATAATAACAAATCTTCCCCTTGGCTTGAATTCTCTTCTTCAACAAGAAAATCATTACTTTGTCTTATACACAGCCCTCGCAGGGGCATTACTCAGTACTGCACACACCAATCAAGTCTAGGCAATGCCTAAACTTGTTAACTGTGACTGCCTTGGTCATCATATCAGCTGGATTATCATGTGTAGACACTTTTTTCACATCAACCACACCTTGTGATACAATGTCCCGAATAAAATGATGCTTGACATCAATATGTTTTGTACGCTCATGGTACATATGGTTTTTGGTAAGATGTATGGCATTCTGGCTATCACAAAACACTAAAGTCTTATCCTGAACCAAACCTGTTGGGACCCCACCCCTGCGAGTCATGTGCTCGATATCCTACGTGACATTTGGACGCGCATCTCACAAGGAAGGCATGCCCACACCAAGCCAAACCTAAAAAAAAATACTCATCTCACTTACTTCCAAACAGATTTTGGAACATCTCAAAAAGGAATTTCAAAAAGACTTCTTCATAAGATTTTTACCCACTTCATTAAATCTATAATGACACCAAAATTATTCAATTTGATTTAGAACTCTAAAAGTTATGGCCCAAACACTTTCGTACTATTACTAAACCGAGACTGTGCACTATACCCAACTTCAATCCAAAAACTGAAAGTCTTAAGGACTAAATTGAAATTCAATTCCTTCAGATAATTTGTAGCTCCATGTCTCTAGTTTAGTTAGAAACAAGAATCAACTCATTTGGAGCTCTACATATTTAGACATCACTAAAACACTGAAGCATGTTTGGAAAAATATCCTACTCCTACTCTTTTAACCGGTAACCTCACTTTGATTCAATCAATTTTTTTCAAAACAATTTCAAAAGCTGTCAATTATTTATGGAGAGATAGAGGAATGTCTTAGGGATCGAACGCTTCAAAAATTAGGTCAATCGGAGGTCAGATGAAAAAGTTATAAGCAAAAGAGTGGAGAGTGTTCAGGTGAGCCAACGAGACGTGTCGCGATCGCGACGGCTCGCAATCGTGAGGCTGCCTGCTCTTCCCTACTTCCGACATCCCAACTTCTAGATTCCATATCTTTTGGCCCAGAATTCTAAATTTTACAAATTTAGTACCAATATAAAGCTAAAAAAAAGATCTACAACTTCTATGCAGAACTTTAAGACAATTTCTACCTTTATAAGGGTCTAACTTCTACATCAATGTGGCTGTCCGAAAATGTCATTCCAAACAGCATCTCAAACTTCTAAAAATCATATCTTTCAACTCCCATGTCCAAAAATGACATACTATATATCATTGGAAAGCTAGGAAATTCATCTACAACTTCCAAGAAGATAACTTGTCCCAATTCAGCCTATATCAATCTAGAATTTCCCTCAAAACCAGAACACAAAATCTACCCTTATGAAAACTTGAAAAATGCAAAGTAAACTTTTGGAAAATCAACAGCAAAACACAAACGTAATCTAAATATCTTTCATTAATATCAAAATATGAGTTCTTACAAAGCTTTAGTGGGCATTTTCAGCCACAATACATCAATGTCTCAAAAAGTCAAAATACAAAGAAGGCACATGAATAGTAATTTTTGCTCCAAATATGCAACTAAAACCTTGCTTACAAAGTATAGCTTCAGAAACAAAATGCACACGGGAGTGATGCCTTCACCTCGGCTCGGTCACTCATTATCTTGCTCATCACCTGTGGATGGGAAGGAAAGGGGGGTGAGCTCGACGGCTCATGGGTAATAGTTTTATAATCAAGAAATAAGCAAAAACTCTTGAATACTCATTTCAAAAGCAAAATTTACATTGAAAAATCCATGCAACACATATTTCCCAAATTCACAACTTATTAAGCAATTTATCACATCAAGTAGAATGAATGCATCAAAAATATCACAAATCATAAACACATAAGCACATCAGAAATGGTTCGGGTGAATCCAAAACAAAATGTACTACACATTTTCGCATAACGGTCTTGTGTAGTCGTGAACTTATGGGAGTCCATGAAGAGCTCCATGCCACTAGCGGGCAGGCGGGAGAAGCCTATTAACAAGTGCACTTGACTTACTTAAGGGACCACCACAAACTCACAT
Organism: Erythroxylum novogranatense; assembly: GCA_029891385.1. Taxonomy (NCBI): domain Eukaryota; kingdom Viridiplantae; phylum Streptophyta; class Magnoliopsida; order Malpighiales; family Erythroxylaceae; genus Erythroxylum; species Erythroxylum novogranatense. The sequence goes on along the minus strand of CM057225.1, from coordinate 5,752,369 downwards.
AAACATGCATTTCACATTCTTCAAACATATTGCCCAAAATGGCACATTTTCGAAAAACAATTTTATAACCACAGTATCCTTTCAAAATCATTCACATACTTTTATAAACCATCAACACAATATACAATCATTCCCAAAATTCATTCACAAAAAAAACATATGACACATTCTTAAATCTTCTTAAAGAACAATAAATGCACATTTTCAAAAAATTCCAAAAATTAATAAATGCGCATTTATAACACAATTGAAAACATTTAGCATTTTTAATTTTAAAGAAACATTAATGGCTTCTTTCTCAATCATAAAAATGAAACCCCACCTTAGTAATTCCTTGCTTTAAGCTTGCTCAAGATGCCTCTCCTCTTGCTCCAATTGCCTCTCTTGATTTTCTTCACATTTACAAAAATCCCAAATCAAAATAGAGATTTAAATTGGAAAACCCAAAGAATCAAATGCATGAAATTGATCCTAGAACACTCATACCCACGCCTTTCCTAAGCTCTTTGAACCAAAAACCCTTCAAAACTCCAAAAGATTTAAAATCAACTTACCTTGAATCTTCTCCCAACAATTTGCTTCTTGGATCTAATGGAAGCTCTAATCTTCGTCTTTCTTTTTCCTTCTTAAATAACTCTCAAAATCACTCTTTAAAGTAAAGAAAAATTAAAACCTAGGTTGTTCTTCTTCCTTCTCTTCTTTCTCCTTTCCACTGAAACACCCTCCTTCTTCTTCTTCTAATTTTCGGTTTCTTCTTTCTTCAAAAACAAAACAAGTATTCTTTTCTTCTTTATTTCTTTTAATGAAGCTAAAAATGACCAATTTGGCCTTCCTTCTAAGCCTTACAACTTTATAACTCAAGTGATCTTCCTAAACTACCCCTTATACATACTTACCACCTTAACACTTAATTCAATTTACCTACTTCATATAGTCTTACTCATATAAACAAACTAATTAATCCCAATAATTTGACTAGTAATACCCCAAAATTAATCTAATCATGCTTATTCATAAAAAAAATTCGGGGCCAACAAAACCAAGATCACTTGCCAGACCCTGTAACCAAATAGCTTCTTTCACTGCTTCTACAACAGCCATATATTCAACCTCTGTGGTAAACAATGCAACAACAGCTTGCAAGGTCGCCTTCCAGCTAATGGCACTTCTAGAAAGGGTAAAAACATAACTTGTCAGTGATCTCCTCTTATCTAGGTCTACTGTATAGTCTGGATCAACATAACCAACAACTGAACTACACAAGCTAGCCTTTTCAAAAGTCAAACCAATATTTGCAGTACCCTTTAGATATCTTAAAATCCATTTCACAGCCTGCCAATGTTCCTTTCCAGGAGAAGCCATGTATCTACTCACAACACTGACCGCATATGAAATATCAAGATGAATGCAAACCATAACATACATAATACTACCTACAGCACTCGAATACGAAACACTCGATATCTGTTCCATCTCCTTATCTATCTTCGACGAGAAGTCTGCAGACAATCTGAAATGGGAAGCAAGTGGGAAAGATACAGGCTTGGCACCTATCATATGAAACCTTTGAAGGACTTTCTCAACTTAGGACCATTGAGATAATATAATTTTCTTAACACTTCTATCTCGTGTTATTTCCATCCCTAAAATCTTCATTGCTGCACCCAAAATCCTTCATCTCAAACTCTTCACCTAACTGCTTTTTTAACAAAACAATCTATGACATGCTTTTAGCAGCAATCTAAAAGCATGTCATCAATATACAACAGCAAATACACAAAAGAATCAACTGCAAGCTTCTTATGATACACACAACTATCATATGCACTTTTTGTAAAGCCATTATGAATTATGAAAGTATTAAACCTCTTATACCACTGCCGATGTAGCATCCACAAGACCCAAACTCGACATCGAGGGTGATATCCGAGCCCGTGCCTCACGAGGGTGGTATGCTAGAGCATTCAATTATAGTTCAAAAACTCAGTATGACATTTTCATTTTTGAAAACGGTTGTATGCGCGGAAGTCAATAAACGATTTGGGCCCACTAAAAATCGAAAACAGTTCAATCACAACACAATTACAGTCATTAAAAAGGCAGTCAACAGTATTTAATCAATTTATACGCAAAAACCCATGCCCAAATCGGTCCTAATGCTACTCCTGAACACTTTTAGTAATCACATTACAATTACAACATTTACCAATAAGGCCCTGTACAATAATAGTATTATTCTGCAGAAATTGCAGAAATACAAATTTACACATGAATTAGAATGACACTAATGCAGACGTGAACTGATCCCGACCTCAAAATCTGACTTGCCTGCAGTAGACATACTCCCGTTTGTCTAACGGGGTACTCTTCAATACCTGAAAAATATTTGTAATGTTGGGTGAGTTTGCGAACTCAGTAAGAAACCATCATCGATGGTTCACTCAACTCATGCATATACAAACAATTCACAGAATATCGCATAGTATCATATCCAGAAATACAATATGAATTATCATTTTAAAATATAAGGCGTTTCACCTTTCACTCAGTCCATATTCAATCATATGTATATGCAATGCACATGTGACACTTTTCACTTTATTATAGTGTTGTGACTGCATACCGATCATCCCAAAAAATGGGCTCATTAACGGTGAGCTGTGGCTCAATTACGGTGGGCTTGAAGCCACGATACGATGGGCTGTGGCTCAATTACAGTGGGCTTGAAGCTCGTCTGATGAGCTGTGGCTCAATTACTGATGGGCTTGAAGCCCTGATACAATGAGCATGTGGCTCTGAATTACGTTGGGCTCGAGGCCCTGTTGCGTTGAGCTTTAAGCTCTGAAATACGGTGGCTGCTCCGGTCACAACTGTCATTATCTGAACATGCCTTTATGCATGAATGCATATGTCTCAATTTACAATAGTTGTGTCACAACATAATGCCATATGTCCCAAATCGCATTTAAACCAAGTAATTACAATTCATACACAATTGACACTTCGATATCAAGTTCCCGATATTTCGGACACCTATGGTCCGAAATCAATCAAAATCAAACACATAAACCCTCCATTATCTCCACATGGCATAAGCACATAATTTTAAACACACAAAGATTGAGGAACCAACTAGGTTACTCACCTGTAACTTCCGAGCTACTGCCTAGAAGTCTCAGAAATATCCATGGAATATCGTTCCATCGGTGCCTCTATAATAGTCAAATAGGTACCCATTACTAAATGCACAATAAGAATAATTCAATGATGCACATGACTTAAATAAAAGATGTACTATGCCTATTCATGACCTTCCCGACGCTATTTCCCAATTTCCACTTTTTTTGGTTAAAATCTAACTTTTCACTCAATTGCTCAATAATGACTCATTTCAATTTAATAACATGTCATGGAACTTCACAAATTCATTTCTCAAATTCAGTTCAATTCACGAAATCATACACACTAAAATAGTCCCAAGAAAACCTTAAAGCCAATGTGACTATTCATTTGGTCAAATTCACCCTTAATGCTCAGTTTCTAAAACCCCAATAGCATTTCCTTAAATTCAGAAATCTCACAATTATATCCCAATTATTATGAAACCACCCTTAGGTTGTAATAGCAATCTAAACCAAACTTTCATTCACAAATTGAGATCTTAAAAACCTGAATTCAAACTTTCTTTCTTTACCTCTATTGTAGACCTCTTTCTCTAGATCATAACGAATGAAGAATCACCTCAATTGGAGGTCTACACTATTAGTTATACCTCAAAAACTAAAATCAATCGATTCAGAAAAATAGGGCTCGCCGCGGCGAGAGTCGACGTCAAGGGGTCGCTTCGCCGTGGCATGAAAAGACGCTCACCGCGGCGTCCACACAGCAGCTCGTCGTGACGTCCAGCTTCCCACTCGTCGCGACGTCTTGCTTGTTGCGGCATTTACGCACGTCGCGGCGTACGCTCATCGCGACGTGTAGATCGCAGGCCGTCTTCTCTGAATAAATTTCTCACATTTTTCTCTATAAAACAACCATAACTCCCTTTCAACAACCCCAAACATTCACATTAAACACAATAAATGCATCAAACTCACTAATAAACAACATAAACAGAAATCACTTACCAAATCAAGCTTTCCTTCGAAAACTTCCGAAAATTTCTCTAACCCTTTTACCTTACTCTAACACCCACGGATCTCTCTCAAAACTTCAACAATCTTCATCTTCTCATGGATTAGGGTTGATCTCAAACAATAAGGAAGGAGCAAGCAAGAATCGTGGGTGAAGGAGGATCAAACGATAGGAGAAAATAACATGCCCTAGGATGGAGGAGACAATTTTGTCAAAGGGATTTTCGTGTTTGCCAAAAGGAGAAAGTCGAAAATCTAGGGCATTAAGGGTTATTTAAATAATCAAACGTATGTACTTGTCACTTGCCAATTCCGTAACATATTTCACTTATCAATTTCATTTCTAATCTAATTCGTCTCCAAATTTCAATGGCTCAACATATTCATCTCTAAATTCATATATCTAATTTTTTTCCATAGCCATTGGACAGTTATTTCAGTACTATAAAATCAATCAATCCGTCACTCGAAAAATTTTCCAGTTCGAACTTTTTCTCCCAAATTATCCAGAAAATTTCTAAGGGTCACTATCAAGTGACCAACACTCTAAAGCAGTTCCAATTCCAATTCTCAAGCACAAATATTTCAGAATTTATAAAATAGATCATATTCACAATTAAATGCCGGGGAATGTCATGAATGCATGCACGTATAAGTGCACGGGCAAAATGTCTCAGTTCTCTAAAATTAAAGGCCAAATAAATGCTCATATCACATTATGCAGTCTAACCTACTAGCCTGTCCTAAATTACCAATATAACCCTCCCATCGGTGATGGGATGTTACAATTCTCCCCTCCTAATAAAAATTTCGTCCTCGAAATTTCATATATGATTGATCAGGAAGGCAGGGGAATTGTTTCGTTCATAATTATTCTGTTTCCCCGCTTATTTCACTACCTGGCTAATTTCTGTCAATTAACTGAAATCAATACAATTAATCACTCTTTCTCCTTTCTCAGACTCTACACTGTCTTACTGTTTCCTCATGATTACTCGCAATTCCTCACTTTCGGTATCAATAACACATATATCCGATCATAACAATATTTCCTAATTCTGTCCATGAAACACTTTATAAATCCGAATCATCTTTTAGGTTTTAGACTGACTTACCAAACTATAGTTCTATTCACATCACAGTCACATAAAGGCCACTTTATAACGAATTTAGTTTCCCCCAATACATCTTTATCTCCATCTAAGTGTATCTTGGCCGAGGTGATACACTTCGAAGCATTTCATTTATCGCTTATCAGATTACATCTTTTTAGGGTTAAAACACTAATCTCATAAGATTCCAATAATCTCGATAATAATTAATTCAACTCATTATCATTAACTTGGATTTCTTAACCCCTATTACAGATTCATTTCACTTATCAACATTACCTCAAATCAATCCTAGCCTGCGACTATTTTTAGGCCCTGTTCACTTTAATAGAGGGGTGAACGACTCCTTTTTGGCTGTAAGATCCCTTATACACTATTCGAATGGTGTCACCAATATAGCGATTGTTATGCCCGCAATCAATCTAAACTATACATCAATCTCAAATCTCAAAGAACTCCAAAAATATTAGTTTTACATTTATCTCCAGCAGTCAAGTCTGTTGGTTATCACACATATAATCATTTGATTGTACATTCTAACCTTCACTTACTCTTTCAAGGTACTCTTACTAAAACATAAAGCTTCGATTGTTCCTTGAGTTTTCTCCAACAGTTTCGTTAGTGGTTAATACACAAAATTCTTAATCCAGTCATAAATATCATTATCTTAAAAGCTGAATTCATTTCAATTCCTCGATAAGGTCCGCATTTTCTAAATCCTCAATTTAAGCTTTGCCAACCCTTTTCATACACACCTGATCTGGAAATTCAACAGCTAATAATACTTTCTTTTTGCCCCTTGTTAGCTCGACAGTTTGCACTCAGTATTACACTAGGTTTAATACCTTATCGCCCAATTTGATCTTCTGCCACTGAATTTTCTATTCAATACATTAAATTGCATCACTAGCTTAATTTTGAAATACTCAAACACATAATTCTTTTCAATTCTTTCAAATTCCTGAAATATCTTAACCGTTATTGATTTGCATATTCATAGACATATCCAAAAATGTTTCCGTACGAATAGAATCTCCAAACTTTCCAAGCAATACCTAGTACAACAAATTTCAAGTCATCAATCACAATGCAGCCCATGAGGTTATACTTGTCCCTATGTACATAAAACCACTTTATACTATTTCAACAGATTGTGTCTTAACCTTTACTGGGACACTTCGGTAAATATTGCAAAATCTCCAAATTAAAGTGATACAATCAATACTCGAGTTGTAATTTTCTCAAAATGACTCTTTTTACATTCATCAGTCATACGATTCACACGTTTTTCCTCAAACATTTTTGTCAAAGGGCTAAGACCAAAAAATCTATAACAACTTCTGGACGTATCCAGCATACAGCTAGTTCTAAATAACTCCAAATCCCGTATACAAATGTTCCTTGCACTTTCGCATTTTATCAACACCTTTATCATCATTAAGTCTCCCAATGTGCCATGTTCGAATACTAATTCATCCACAATTTATTTGATTAAGCTAAGATTCACTTTTATGAAGCTTTCATGATATAAAAGATTTCCCCATCTATGCAAAATATCTTTCTCCACTTTCAAACACATTAAAGATACCATTAGTGATCATAGTTACTATCCCATTTAAACACAATTGAGACACTCAACTCTTCAATAATATAGTACTGTCAGGGGCATTGATATCTCTGACAATTTCAACCCAAAATTCCTTATACAATACCCATGATTGATTTTCATAACTCTTAAAATATCTAAATTCCCCAATGTGGAAAAATTCTCTTATGATTTTCTCAGTTTCATAAAAACATGCTCTGACATATGTTCCTTTATATTAGTTTCTCCACATACTTCAATTTATTGCCATCATTACAACTTGGGTTGATAACACATTCATCATATCAACTTTGTACTTTCCGAACATATTTACACAAAATATTCTTGAATCGATATTCTCCTCATATTCGCAATTAATGTCTCCTAAATGTTCAAAAAAAATCCTAGTACCCAATCGGATTCTTTACATTAACATAGTACATACCTTCTCAGCAGCAGATTCTATCCCTTACGCTTGAGTCTCCGCTAGGATTAGGACTTCCATAATGACTTTTAATTCATTTCAGATTTATCTCAGATTTTTCCTTTCATTGACATTTCTTTCAATTGTAATCATATGATCGACTTAATTCAATTCAGGGAAACTCTTCTTTGAAAGAAGATTTCTCACTACTTTCATCGATACTACTCATGGAATTCCTAATCATCAATAGTCGTCACATTTCTTGTCAGTCATTCTCAATGCCTTAGGAAATCAATTTTAGCTATAATTCATAATATCCCCTGAAGATCGATTTATTCCATAACTCATATAATCAGGACATCCTTTTTAATAAAATTCATTGAAGTATATACCATCAAAATCATTACATCTTATTGAGAGACAGATGTAGAACAACTCACCAATTAGTCACTTACGCTAAGGAAACCTTGATCTCATTTGATTTTTGACAACACCTCCCTTTTTGCACCTGTGCTCGTTCGTGAGGGTTATGCCATGATCATGTCCTTTTTACAATCTTAATTTATTCCCAATTGATCACTATAAGCGCTTTCACTTCTTATTCCAGCTCATAATGAACTTTAAACTATAAGAACTATGACTAGCAATTATCCACTAACTCACCGATTGACTCTGATATTATCTCCATCCTTATGATACATATAAGCTTCATATTTTCACTTACTATGGTCCTCCCATTATCAGGTGTGCGGTCACAGGAAATTCAACCAAACCTTGACAACTTTTTCGTCTACCAATATCATTATCTTACATTTCAATCTTTTCATTATTCCATCATACCCATGTATTTTCACACTCAAATAAATATCATATATGTACAATCATTCTTGATTTTCCACTTAACATATTTTGATTCAAGTCACAAACCCTTATTCATAACTCTCATCACAGTACTCAAACCCAACTATAGCCTCTCTAGATCATAGAACATTTTATTTTCATCCACTTTATACACTTGCAATCTTGTCATTTCTAACATATCGTTATTTTTCCTCTATCAATCCACAAATATATATTCATATCTATCCCACATTCAAGGATATATCCCGGTATAACACTAATATAGCATTTCATAATATATCCACCAATACCTATACACTAAATCTTCATTTGTCAAATCGAACCCTACACTTTTTCTTATTCCAAAATATCCACAACTTCCATTTATCACATTTTAACATATCATCATTTTCCTCACTATTTCTAACCGTTGAAACAATCGATACATGCTCATGCATGTGACTCATATGCTAGACTGGGATCAGTTGTCACTGTCTGCCGTGACATGACTTAAATGCATGTAACTTGATCCATATTCAAAAACAACTCATATAAGATAGTACTTCTGGGCTCTGATATCACAAATGTAGCATCCCACTCCCGCAAGACCCAAACTCGACATCGAGGGTGATATCCGAGCCCGTACCTCACGAGGGTGGTATGCTAGAGCATTCAATTACAGTTCAAAAACTCAGTATGACATTTTCATTTTTGAAAACGGTTGTATGCGCGAAAGTCAATAAACGATTTGGGCCCGCTAAAAATCGAAAACAGTTCGATCACAACACAATTACATTCATTAAAAAGGCAGTCAACAGTATTTAATCAATTTATGCACAAAAACCCATGTCCAAATCGGGCCCAATGCTACTCCTGAACACTTTCAGTAATCACATTACAATTACAACATTTACCAATAGGGCCCTTTACAATAACAGTACTATTCTGCAGAAATTGCAGAAATATAAATTTACACATGAATTAGAATGACACTAATGCAGACGTGAACTGATCTCGACCTCAAACTCTGACTTGCCTGCAGTAGACATACTCCCGTTTGTCTAACGGGGTACTCTTCAATACCTGAAAAATATTTGCAATGTTGGGTGATTTTGCGAACTAAGTGAGAAACCATCATCGATGGTTCACTCAACTCATGCATATACAAACAATTCAGAGAATATCGTATAGTATCATATCCAGAAATACAATATGAATTATCATTTTACAATATAAGGCATTTTGCCTTTCACTCAGTCCATATTCAATCATATGTATATGCATGAACATGTGACACTTTCCACTTTATTATGGTGTTGTGACCGTGCGCCTGATCTGTCCCAAAAAAATGGGCTCATTAATGGTGAGCCTGTGGCTCTAAATTATGGTGGGCTTGAAGCCCTGATACAGTGATCCTGTGGCTCTGAATTACAGTGGGCTTGAAGCCCTGATACAGTGAGCCTGTGGCTCTGAATTACGGTGGGCTTGAAGCCCTGAATACAGTGAGCCTGTGGCTCTGAATTACGTTGGGCTCGAGGCCCTGTTGCATTGAGCTTTAAGCTCTAAAATACGGTGGCTGCTCCGGTCACAACTGTCATTAACTGAACATGCCTTTATGCATGAATGCATATGTCTCAATTTGCAATAGTTGTGTCACAACATAATGACATATGTCCCAAATTGCATTAAAACCAAGTAATTACAATTCATACACAATTGACACTTCGATATCAAGTACCTGATATTTCGGACACCTATGCTTCGAAATCAATCAAAATCAAACACATAAACCCTCCATTATCTCCACATGGCATAAGCACATAATTTTAAGCACACAAAGATTGAGGAACCAACTAGGTTACTCACCTGTAACTTCCGAACTACTGCCTGGAAGTCCCAGCAATATCCGTGGAATATCGTTCCATCGGTGCCTCTATAACAGTCAAATAGGTACCCATTACTAAATGCACAATCAGAATAATTCAATGATGCTCATGACTTAAATAAAAGATGTACTATGCCTATTCATGACCTTCCTGGCGCTATTTCCCAATTTCCACTTTCCTTTGTGAAAATCTAACTTTTTACTCAATTGCTAAATAATGACTCATTTCAATTTAATAACATGTCATGGAACTTCACAAATTCATTTCTCAAATTCAGTTCAATTCACCAAATCATACACACTAAAATAGTCCCAAAAAAACCTTAAAGCCAATGTGACTATTCATTTGGTCAAATTCACCCATAATACTCAGTTTCTAAAACCCCAATAGCATTTCCTTAAATTCAGAAATCTCACAATTATATCCCAATTATCATGAAACAACCCTTAGGTTGTAACAGCAATCTAAACCCAACTTTCATTCACAAATTGAGATCTTAAAAACCTGAATTCAAACTTACTTTCTTTATCTCTATTGTAGACCTCTTTCTCTAGATCATAACGAATCAAGAATCACCTCAATTGGAGGTCTACACCATTAGTTATGCCCCAAAAACTAAAATCAATTGGTTCAGAAAAATGGGGCTCGCCGCGGTGAAGGAACTCTCGCCGCGACGTCAAGGGGTCGCTTCGCAGCGGCGTGAAAAGACGCTCGCCGCGGCGTCCACACAGAAGCTCGTCGCGACGTCTAGCTTCCCACTCGTCGCGACATCCCGCTCGTCGCGGCGTCTACGCACGTCGCGGCGTACGCTCGTCACGATGTGCAATAATCCCCTCGTCGCGACGTGCAAATCGCAGGCCGTCTTCTTCGACTAAATTTCTCACATTTTTCTCTCTAAAACAACCATAACTCCCTTTCAACTACCCCAAACATTCACATTAAACACAATAAATGCATCAAACTCACTAATAAACAACATAAACAGAAATCACTTACCAAATCAAGCTTTCCTTCGAAAACTTCCGAAAATTTCACTAACCCTTTTACCTTACTCTAACAGCCACGGATCTCTCTCAAAACTTCAACAATCTTCATCTTCTCATGGATTAGGGTTGATCTCAAACAATAAGGAAGGAGCAAGCAAGAATCGTGGGTGAAGGAGGATCAAACGATAGGAGAAAATAACATGCCCTAGGATGGAGGAGACAATTTTGTCAAAGGGATTTTCGTGTTTGCCAAAAGGAGAAAGTCAAAAATCTAGGGCATTAAGGGTTATTTAAACAATCAAACGTATGTACTTGTCACTTGCCAATTCCGTAACATATTTCACTTATCAATTTCATTTCTAGTCCAATTCGTCTCCAAATTTCAATGGCTCAACATATTCATCTCTAAATTCATATATCTAATTTTCTTCCATGGCCATTGGACAATTGTTTCAGTACTATAAAATCAATAAGTCTGTCACTCGGAAAATTTTTCGATCTGAACTTTTTCTCCCGAATTATCCAGAAAATTTCTAAGGGTCACTATCAAGTGACCAACACTCTAAAACAGTTCCAATTCCAATTCTCAAGCACAAATATTTCAGAATTTATAAAACAGATCATATTCACAATTAAATGCCGGGAAATGTCATGAATGCATGTACTTATAAGTGCATGGGCAAAATGTCTCAGTTCTCTAAAATTAGAGGCCAAATAAATGCTCATATCACATTATGCGGTCTAACCTACTAGCCTGTCCCAAATTACCAATATAACCCTCCCATCGATGATGGGATGTTACAGCCTAGGGGATTGTTTCAGACCATACAAGGATTTTTGAAGCAAACAAACATGATTTTCCATACCCGGAGCAACAAAACCTTCAAGTTGACTCATATAAATTTGCTCCTCTAACTCAACATGCAGGAATGCAGTTTTTACATATAACTGCTCAAGCTCTAAGTCATAAAGAGTCACCGTAGCTAACAAGACCTTAATAGAACTGCGTTTCACAACTGGAGAGAAAACTTCATTATAATCTATCCCCTCCCTCTGAATAAAACCAATCTATCCCCTCCCTCTGAATAGAACCCTTAGCCACTAATCTTGCCTTGTATCTAGGTCCTTCAACCCCCGAATTGCTCTCTTTCCTTTTGAAAACCCATTTGCATCCTAGTACCTTCTGTCCCTTTGGCAATGGAACAAACTTCTAAGTCTGATTCTTGTGAAGAGACTCAATTTCTTCACCCATAGCACTAATCCATTGATCTACTTCTGAACTTGAAATAGCTTCTTTATAGCTATTAAGCCCCTACACATCAACTATCTCTACAACTGACAAAGAAAAATCCAAAAGGTTTGCATATCTAACAAGATTTCTATTAGCTACATTTGCATACCTCTGTGGTGGTCTGATCTGTCTCCCCTCTCTACCTGTTGCAATGTTATATGGTTGTTGTTGCTCAAGTTTATCATGAACATCAACATCTTACACCTCCTCCACTTTTAAATTACTGGACTGAGCTAGTGGAGTTTCAATCTCAAGCTCTATTTGATCTCTGACACTGTGATCTGATCCTGCTATCGTCTTGTCCTTCTGACTATCTAGTAGGGCAGGCTCATTGAATGTTACATCCCTGTTGATAAGAAAACTTGGAGAATTCTGATATGTGCACCACAACTTGTAACCTTTCACTCCAGATGCATATCCTAGAAATATGCATTTCTTTACCCTTGGCTCAAGGTTACCATCTCTCACATGAACATATGCAAGACAACCAAATACTCTCAAATTAGAGTAACCAATAGGTGAACCGAACCATACCTTAAAAGGAGTTTTGAACACAATAGTTGTAGATGGAGATTTGTTAACCAAATAGTAAATTGTATTGATTGCTTCAGCCCAAAAATCTTTGCTCACACCTGAATGTGAGAGCATGCTTCGTGCTCGGTCACAAAGCATTATGTTCATCCATTTTGCAACACCATTCTATTGTAGTGTGCCTACACAAGTGCGGTGTCTCACTATGTCATCCTTGCTGTAGAAGTCATTGAACTCAAAATTGCAAAATTCCAACCCAATATCGGTATGAAGACGTTTCACTTTTTTTTCCGTCTGTCTTTCAACCATCGTCTTCCATTTAACAAATGTTGGAAAAGCCTCATCTTTGCTTTTAAAGAAATACACCCATACCATTCTAGAGTAATCATCAATCAAATTCATAAAGTACCTGGCACCACTCTTTGAAGGAATTCTGTTCAGACACTACAAATCTGAATGTATGTAATCCAACTTATCATTGTTCTTGTGCACTGCCTTCTTGCTGAACTTCATCCTAGTCTATTTACCAAACACACAATGCTCACAAAAGTCTAAGGCTTCATTTTTGTACCCGTAAATTTTGCTTGCTTAATACAATCAATCCCTTGTCACTCATGTGACCAAGATGTAAATGCCACAATTGAGATTGATTTTGATGACTGCTTCTTGAAGCTATAGCCACTTCCCCTTCAACCACACTACCTTGAAGAAAATACATTTTGGATTCTAGCTTACCCTTCATGAGTACTATAGAGCCTTTACACACTTTAAGAGTTCCATTTTTTAAATGGAACTTAAACCCTTGATCATCCAGAGTCAAAAGAGAAATCAGATTACTCTTCATCTGAGGAACATGCCAACACTCAATGTTTCTAACAACACCATCAAACATTCTTAATCTGATGTAGCCAATCCCCTCTACTGGTAACGGATTATTATTACCCATATAGACAGTCCTACTCATCTATTTGTATGTAGCAAACCACTGCTTGTGAGGAAACATATGGAAATTTGCATCAGAATCAAGAACTAGGAATTTTGCCCATGACTTGAACTCACGGACAGCACCTCTTCTGCATCGTCACTGTCATCAGAACCACGAGTATCAACAATATTAGCATAATTCTCCTCCTTCTACATCCCTTTCTTCTCTTTCAACTTAGGACATTCTCTCCTAAAGTGTCCCTGCTCTCCACACTCGAAACAGTTTAGCTTCTTTACTCTAGACTTCGATCTAGCCTTAGACTTCTTCTTAGATGAATCTTTCATCTGTGTTCTTCCCCTACTCACCAAACTCTCAGCTTCTGCCTTGTTTTCTGGAAAGTTCTTTTTCAAATCCTTAGACTTCAAAGCATTACTGACGTCATCTAGTGAAATGTTATCTTTCCCATATAGTAGTGTATCAACAAATGTCTTATAGGATGGTGGTAATGAGCATAACACAATCAAGGCTTGATCCTTATTATCAATTAGGATATCTATATTCTTAAGGTCTATAATTATCGAATTAAACTCATCAAGATGAGATTTATACAACCTTTTTTCTAGGTAGATGTGATTTGTCAACGATTTTGCAGAATACAGTTCCTCCATCTTCTTTCATGCCTTCCTTACAGAATCTTCAGTAGCGATCTCATGAAGGACGTTATCGATAACACTCATGAAAATTGCACTTAACGCCCTCTCCTTCAAATATGACTTCTACGATTCTCTCATACCTTCGGGAAAATCCTCATCAATTGCCTTCTATAACCCTTGAAAAACCAAGGACGATCTCATCCTAATCTTCCAAAGATTGAAACTAGATCCCTCATCAAACTTCTCTACTTCGTACTTTGTAGAAGATAAAGACATCATCTTAACCCTAGATTATGCGCAGAGAACCCCAAGCTCTGATACCAATTGTTAAATTTCACGTGCACAATCACATAATCAAAGTAGCAAAAGTAAAGAAAGAACGACACAAAGATTTAACGAGGTTCGACTAATGAAGTCTACGTCCTCGGGCAAGAGAAGAGAGAGTATTTTCACTATGAAGAAAAACGATACAAGTTGATCCCTTTTACAACCAGGTCTTTATTTCCCTTACAGCAAACAGATCCATGCCCAAGCCCTTCGCTTCCAACACAGATTTCCGTTTTTATCCAATTTGGGTGCATCGTGAGCTTATCGGATCAGGTCGCCATTTGGATCCACCACAATTTCAAGACAAAATAATAACTGAAGTTAGAATGAGGTGGTCGAGCGTATTAGGCGTGAATTATTTTTATGGGTAAGGAGGACGAGGGATAGTGTCAAGGGTTGAGTAGTGTCGGTTCAACAAAGCCTTGTAGAAAACTATTGTCGTTAGTGAAAGTATTAAGCTAGGTGAGGCTCCGTAGACATAGGCAAGTTGTGATGAATTGCGTTACCAAATTTTGATGTTAATTTATATTTGTGTGTTTAATTTTTCTAGTTTTTTATTGTGATAGAAACTTCCTAAGTGGAACTGAACGCCAACCCTTAACTTGAGTTTAATTAACATTAGTTAATAAAGAAAAGTCATATTCTCTTCAATTTTGGTGTAAATTTTATCACAAAAATGTTTGGATTCATGGACAATTTGTATTTTCAAAATCCTAAAGCTAATAAAAGGTGTTAAATTGTTTTACTCTCAAAATAAATTATGAATTCAAAATAACAAAATAGACCTAAAAATTATATTATTCAAATTAAGACAAAATAGGTTCAAATTAATATATAACTTCAAGAGTTCAATTTTATGTTTACAACTTTTGAAATACACAGTTGACATAAACTCAACCCTTATAATGAAAATTCAACTATGTTGAATACTTCAAATTATGATTTTCGATAATCTACTTAAAAATAAAAATTGAAGGACACAATCAATTAATGAATATTCAATAAAATATTTATTATGTGAAAATAACAAAACTATATACATAAAAATCTCAGTTGACATATGCTATAAAATTTTATAAGAGAAGTATATATGGAAACTCTTTTAAAAAACTTTAAATCAACCGTTTAAATGTTATACTCATTTTTTCTCATGTTCCTCGTCACACTTTTTTTGTGAAAAGACAATTAAAGTCATGAGAAACTATTTTAAAAACAAAATTATGGATATTAGCTGGCGATAGTAGGTATCTAATTATTTGATGATAGTGTTAGAATTATGCCTATGACCCAATCGTTATGCAATAGATTGAACACTTTAATTTTAGGATTATTAACTTTGTTTAATAACATGACAAATATTTTATTATCATATTATGTTTTTATTTTATTCTAATATGATGAGTCCTTGATTAAATTTACACTTTTCATCATAATAGAGATTATGATAATGAGAGACAAGTATTTAGGGTTTAATCTAAAATATTCTTGATCATAGGATCATCAAATAAAGACTTTAATGTTCCATTAGATCAATATGTATGTAATAGTATATATTGGATGGATATTAGTATATCTCATTTACTAAGTTATATATATAGATGATAAATATGGAGATATGATCATTGAGTGACTAAATCGAGAATTCTCAATGGTTAATATTACCATTGAATTGTCAAGTGGGATATTCTTATAAGGATTTAAATGTATACTTTTCTTCTAACATGAGATCATCATAGTGTTAATGGACATTTTTATATTAATTTTAGATTTATAATTTGCTAAACTCTTATCCATTTAATGATTAAATGCACTAATTAAGAGTTATTTGTTCTAAATTTAGGCACATATTAAATTAGGGACATTTAAAAGCCTAAAGTAAGAAAAGCTCTCAAAAGAAGCAAATTATGAGTTTCTGGCCTACTTGACCTTTAGTTGTTGTGGGATTTTTATCTAAAGATTGGTTTAGCCAAACATTCCAAAATTTTATACTTAAAATTTTGACTAATGGATGGATTTTTTGGAATCAATTGCAGATTTTTCTAAGCTGGAATTCAGGATAAATAAATTCCCAAGCATTAGATTCAACACAATTTCCACGCTTCAGCTTAACAAGAGACAACATCAGCCCCCACATTTCATTATTTCACTCCACTGAAATAGCTACTCCCATCCACAACAGCCCCCACCAACATAGTCTTCACTTCCATCAACACAAGCTCCATGCTTCCACCATGTTATAGCCCCCACTTTAGCCTAAGACCACTGTAACATCCCACCCTCAATTGGAAGGGTAGAATAGTAAATTGGCATATGATGTGCTAGATTGGGATTTCATAGGACTACTCATGCATAATAGGATTGCTACATAGTCACAATTGTGCACAGGAATTTACTGTACATGCATACATGACATTCCCGGTTTTCGTGCCTAAGATAATTTTATTGGGATTAGCGTGATTTTTGGGTTTGGAAAATTATTCTGAGTGCGCCATAAATTGTTTTCTATTTTAAGAGATTTTCAGGAATTTTTCTGGATTTTTTCAGAGAAAATGCCCGTCAAAAATTTTCCAACTGGTCGATCGAGTGGGTTTTGATCAAAAGACTATCTAATGGCATTGGGAATTTAGGTACATGATTCTAGGAATTATGAATTGTCAGCCATCAGTGGGAGCAAGTAGAGAGTCTTCTATGCCTCGTACTGAGGAATTGCCTCCTCGAGTTCCCGTGAGACAGGAGAGGAGGTATGACTTCTTCGCAAAGTGGGGTGTCGATTTTATGGCGTCTGAGACCCGCAGAGGTGAGGGTGGCTGGAGAGGACGGAGAGAGTCTTCAACCAGATGGACTGCGAACCTGATGAGAGATTCGATTACATGGTGTCTCTCTGCAGGCCCAAAGATCTGAGTGGTGGAAGATCGTGCAGCAAGTACCACCAGGTCCTGTGTACTGTTATGGGGAGATTTTCTGAGGGCCTTCCGGGACAACTACATGCCCAAGGACTATCTTGACATGAAGATGCAGGAGTTTCTAGAGCTGAAGCAAGGTAGGATGTCGGTGACAGAGTATGAGATGAAATTCAATGAGCTGATGGACTATGCCACTTTCATGATCCCGACTGAGGCTGATAAGTGCCGGAGGTTCGAAAATGGCCTCAATACCGAGATTCGTACCCTGTTAGCTCGGTCTGACATGGGTACCTTTATTGAGTTGAGAGCTGCTGCTGTAAGAGTGGAGCAGCTGTTGAGGTAGCGACAGGCTGAGATTGGGTCCCGGGGTAAACGGCCAAGTTGTGATCGTCAGGGGGCTTCGGCAGAGCTTTAGTAAGTGCAGGCAGGGACTTTCGAGTCTCCGGAGGTTCGAGACGATCTGCTTATGGGCGAGGGGAGATTGACATGATGGCGAGTAGTAGTGGCAGAGGTTGAGGCAAACCTCCAGTGTGCCCGCATTGTGAGAGGAGACACGATGGGAGTGTTTCAGGGCTTCTGGAGCCTGCTTGAGATGCACTCGACGGAGCACCAGGTTCGGGATTGCCCAGCTACACTGGGAGTTCAGTCTGCTGGTAGTGGACGAGCTGGGAGTTCCACTACTGTGCAGCAGAGTAGGGTCGGTGGATCCGGATCCAGACAGAGAGGTCGAGATCGAGGCCGTGGTAGAGCTGAGGGATCCTTTGTGAGGACTGAGGGTCGGGGCAGCCGAACACAGTCCCAGGCCAGAGTCTATGCCATGACGAGACAGGAGGCCCAGGATTCCCCTGATGTTGTAGCTGGTATGCTCCTTATTTCTGATATTGAGGCGTTTGCATTGCTGGATCCTGGATCCACGCATTCTTTTATTGCACCTCATATGGCATGTAGATTGTATGGGGATACGGAGATGTTACTGTATGGGCTAGAGGTGAGTACACCTCTAGGTAGTACTACTGCATTGGGAGAGGTCTGCAAGGGATGCTCGATCCAGATTGATCAAGCAGTGTTGAGGGCAGACCTTATAGTGTTGCCTCTGAGAGAGATTGATGTGATTCTATGGATGGACTGGCTTACTGCCCATAGGGCTATCATGGACTGCTACACCAAGGAGGTTGTATTAGAGTCTCCTAGTCAGCCTAGAGCAAAGTGTTCGAGGAGTTAGCCAGCGGTGCCAGCTCGGATGATCTCTTTTCCGAAAGTGCCACGAGGTTGATGCAGGAGGTGTGAGGCATATCGGCTCATGGTTGACACCGAGTCGAAAGCAGAGGCTTCAGGATATTCCGTGGTTGGGAATTTCTAAATGTGTTTCCCGATGAGTTCTGGGTTTGCCACGGATCGGAGGCGAGTTTACTATTGACGCTCGTTCAGTCGCTCTTATATCTATACCTCCATATAGGATGGTACCTATGGAAATGAGGGAGCTGAAGGCTCAGTTGCAGGAGTTGCTGGAGAAGGGTTTTATCAGCCTAGTGTTTCACCACGGGAGCTCCAGATTATTTGTGAAGAAAAGGATGGGACTTTGAGGTGTGCATTGATTACAAAATGAATCGGGTGTGATGAAGAATAAGTATCCACTGCCTAGGATCGATGACTTATTTGATCAGCTATAGGGAGCTCAGGTATTCACTAAACTGGATTTGAGGTCAGGGTACATCAGTTGAAGATAGCAGAGGCTGATGTACCTAAGAGTGCATTTAGGAGCAGGTATGGGCATTTCGAATTTCTGATGATGTCGTTTGGGTTGACTAATGCCCCGGCAGCCTTCATGGCTTTGATGAATAAGGTATTTCAGCCCTACCTGGATCAATTCGTTATTGTATTCATTGATGACATTTGGTGTACTCGAGGACTAGACAGATCATCTTCAACACTGAGGATTATCTTACGGACTATGAGAGAGAGGTTGTATGCCAAATTCAAGAAGTGTGAATTTTGGTGGATCAGTGATCTTTTGGGGCACATAGTGACTGGAGAGGGTATACAGGTTGATCCTAGTAAGATTCAGGCAGTACTGCAGTGGGAGGCTCCTAGGAATGTGTCAGAGATTTGGAGTTTCCTAGGATTAGCGGATTACTATCGGAGGTTTGTCGAGGGGTTTTCATTTATCTCAGCCCCTCTGACAAAGCTTTTGAGAAAAAATGTACCGTTCCGATGGACTGAGGAGTGTCAGAAGAGCTTTGAGGAGCTCAAACATCGGTTGATTACTGCACCGGTGTTAGCTATTCCATCCGGGACAGGAGGATTTGAGGTTTAGAGTGATGCACCGCATCAGGGATTGGGGTGTGTTTTGATGCAGCATGGGAGAGTGATTGCATATGCTTCGAGACAGTTGAGAGCTCATGAGGTAAACTATCCAGTGCATGATTTGGAGTTAGCTGCAGTGATTTTTGCCCTCAAGATTTGGAGACATTATTTGTATGGTGAGACATTCCAGATCTTTACTGATCATAAGAGTCTGAGGTATTTACTGAGCCAGAGAGAGTTGAATTTGAGACAGAGGAGATGGCTTGAGTTGTTGAAGGACTATGATTGTACTATTGAATATCACCCTGGGAAAGCCAATGTAGTGGCAGATGCTCTGAGTCGGAGGTCACATATGAGTACAGCTCAGATGCAGGCATTGAGGTTGCCTAATTTGATTCAGTTGAGAGCCTTGAATGTACAGTTGAATCTGGAGCAGGATGGAGTGTTATTAGCTACTTTGAAGTTGAGACCGATGTTACTGGACAGGATTAGGAGAGTTCAGGACAAGGATCTTGTTATAGTGAGACTGATTGAGAAAGTAAAAGCTGATTCGAGTTCTGAGTTTGAGTTGAGAGATGAGACCTTATGGTTGGGACAGAGGCTCTGTGTACCTGATGTGGATAATTTGAGACGAGAGATATTGGAGGAGGCTCATATGGCCGCATATGTTATGCATCCTGGTACTACCAAGATGTATAACACTCTTAAGCAACATTTCTGGTGGCCTGGCATGAAAAAGTAGGTAGCGGAGTATGTTTCGAGATGTATGACGTGTCAGCAGGTTAAGGCTGAGCACCAAGCTCCAGTAGGAAAGTTTCATTCATTGCCTATTCTGGAGTGGAAATGGGAACGAATTACTATGGATTTCATTATGGGATTGCCTAGGACGCCGAGGCAGCATGATGCTATCTGGGTCATAGTGGACCGGTTGACTAAATCGGCCCATTTCCTGCCAGTGAGGGAGAACAATACTATGGATCAGTTGGCCCAGAAGTATGTGGCTGAGATAGTGAGACTGCACGGGATCCCAGTGTCGATAGTGTCAAACAGGGATGTCAGATTTACTTTGAGGTTTTGGCAGAGTTTGCAGTCTGCTATAGGTGCTAGGCTGAATTTCAGTACAGCATTTCATCCTCAGACAGATGGGCAAAGTGAGAGGACGATTAAGACTGTGGAAGATATGCTTTGGGCTTGTGTATTGGAGTTTAGAGGAGCATGGGATCAGTATATAGCTCTGATTGAGTTTGCATATAACAACCATTATCACAGTAGTATCGGGATGGCACCTTATGAGGCATTATATGGGCGACCGTGTAGATCACCGTTGTATTGGGATGAAGAGGGTGTCAGGATGATTGAGGGTCCAGAGTTGATTCAGGACACTGTGGATAAGGTGAAACTGATTCGGAACCGAATCAAAGCGGCTCAAGATGCATGTAAGAGTTATGTGGATCAAGATAGAGGGACATTGAGTACAATGTGGGCGACAGAGTGTTCTTACGGGTGTCACCGTGGCTTGGTGTATTGAGATTTGGGAAAAAGGGTAAGTTAAGCCCTAGGTACATTGGTCCATATGAGATCACCGAGAGGATAGGACCTTTGGCCCTGTGCTAGCTTTACCGAGTGAGATGTCTCGATTGCATGACGCCTTCCATGTGAGTATGCTCCGTAGATATCGGCCGATCCGACACATGTGATATCGCTCAGAGATTGAGGTCTCTAGTGTCTGAAAGTTATGTAGAGGAGCCGTCTGATTGTCGAGTCACAGGTGAAGCAATTGAGGAACAAGAGTATTCCACTGGTGAAAGTTCTCTGGAGGAACCATTCGATTGAGGAGGCTACCTGGGAGACCGAGGAGCATATGAGGAGACAATATCCTCACCTGTTCGCTCAATCAGGTTAGAATTTTGCGGACGAAATTTTTATTAGGAGGGGGGAATTGTAACATCCCACGCTCAATTGGAAGGGTAGAATAGTAAATTGGCATAGGATGTGCTAGATTGGGATTTCATAGGACTGCTCATGCATAATAGGATTGCTATATAGTCACAATTGTGCACAGGAATTTACTGTACATGCATACATGACATTCCCGGTTTTCGTGCCTAAGAAAATTTTATTGGGATTAACGTGATTTTTGGGTTTGGAAAATTATTCTGAGTGCGCCATAAATTGTTTTCTATTTTAAGATATTTTTAGGAATTTTTCTGGATTTTTTCGGAGAAAATGCCCGAATCGGAAAATTTTCCAACTGGCTGACTGAGTGGGTTTTCGGTACCGAAAAGACTATCTAATGGCATTGGGAATTTAGGTACATGATTCTAGGAATTATGAATTGTGAGCCATCAGAATTTGGAGAGAAATTGGAGTGAAATTTGGAACCGGAATTAAAATCAGGACACGTGGCAAGTGACACTTGTCACTTGCCTAGGGATATCTTAAGTTATTAATTTAATAATTATTTTAGTGGGCTGGTTGCCCATTTAATCTCTCCTTCATTCATTTAAATATAAAACACTTTGAAGCCCTCATTTTTCACTCACCCGTAGCTTCCTCCATGGCCTTTCTCCTTTGAATTTTTCTTATTCTCATTCCACGCAAGAAGTTGTCCTTGGTTCCTTGCTTGCTTCTCTTCACACACAAACCAAGTTGAAGCCTTGAGTTGATGATGATCTTGGTGATGCTTGGGGTAGCCGTGAGTGGTGTTTAAGTTGTCATAGGTGGTGAGTGTGAAAGACTTGGAGAATTGATAGCTTGTAACTTGTTTAAGGTGAGAATTGATGTTTGTTTTTATTCTTTTGGTAGTTAGAAGCATTCATGGAGATCCTTTAAGCATTTATTTGATCATGAAAGTGGTAGGTTTGAATGGGTTTAATGCATGCTTGTGTGAGGAAATTGGATAGAGTAGTTAAAGAATGTGAAAGTAATGTTGTTAATGATGTTTACGATGTTTAATGAATGGAAATGAAATATGGAAGTTGTGTATGTGGGTGCTGCCAACTTTTGTGTAATTATATAAGTAAATGTTGTGATGATTTTTTGGTTGAATTAGAGGTGTAAATGGATGCTTGGTGATGTGTTATTGATATTAGAAGTGATAGGAGTTAGGTTGAAGTTGAAAGCTGGAAAGTGCATTTTGAACCTATTGCAATGTTTTGATCATAACTAATTGTGTAGGTGAGCAAATGAGGTGAGGTTTGTGTCCAATTAAACTTTGGGATGTTAGTTACATTTTTGTGTGAAATAGGTGTTGTCCAATTTTAGCTTTAAGAGGTTGCAATATGGCTTGGAAAGTTACTGCTATTGACTGGAATGAATAGTACCCGAAACCATAATCTAGAGTTTTGCTAATTTTTCTAAATTAATTGAGAAGGAATTAGAAAAACAGACTAAATGAAAGTTAAAGACTATTAAATTATATTTCCAATGCCACTGATTTTGCAATTTTTTGATATGTATAGTAGGAGTTATGGACTGATGACTATTGACTGTTTTCATGCATTGAATGAAACCTAGCTGGATTGGCGGATTTGCTGTACATTATGATTTGGAGCAATTTTAGTAATTTATGTGAACTGAATTGGTGTGAGTGATCTTCTGTAAAGTTGTAGAGGAAGAAATTATATTGAGAATGATATATGACATGTAATTTTTCGTTGTCAGATTTGAGAGAAATGAATTTACAAAAACTGAACCTGCATTAGGTTGTGAATTGCTGATCATGGCAGAAACTTTCATAACAGTTTTGAAATTGTTAGAGGTCGAATTGGATGTTGATTTCTGCATGAAAATTGAATTTTGAGATCTTATCTTTTCAGGGATATAAGGTAGTGAATTTGGTGACATTTGTGCTAAGAGATATACTGTTGTGAAATGTGCTGTTCAGATTGGGAAAATTCTGAGGGCTGATGCTTTGGTGAATTGTTTGACATAGTTAGCAAGTGAATCTGATTTTGAGTTGTTCATGAAAGTTGTAGATAACATTGTGATCTTACTGTCTTATTTATTCTGTAATTGTTTACCGAAGAATCAGAAGGTTAATGAATTTACAATGTACTGCACTGTTTTGACTGTTTTGATAGGTTTTGAGTAGGCAGTGGCTTTGACTGAATTTTTGACACCCTTATTGGTAAAATTGCTTATTGGGGTCTTCATGAAACTTGTAGAGGGTTTCATTATGTTTCCAACAAGGTATAGTTTGCATTTTTCTGAAATGTGTAGAAAGAGATATGATAGATTGAATTTAGGTTGGAAAACAGGAAAAAGAGAAGGAAATAAGGGCTATATAAATATATTGATTGTTGAATTTTGATTTCTTTCGTGAATAACTTTTCCGTCCGTCGTCCGATTGACCTGATTCTTGAGGCATCGGATTCAGTGAATATTTAATTTCATTTTTTGAGAGATTCGGGATTTTTGGACGGGAAATTGACGTGAGTCCGGATAAAGGTCTATTTAATCACTGTTTTGTTTAATTGGGGACCTATAGAGGTCCGAATTGCGCACCGTCAACGCCAATAGGTTTCTAATTTTTAGACGGATTTTTATGATGGAAAAAAATGAGATTAGGGTCGGGAATTCATGAACATGCATATTTCACCTACATGTGCATCAGTACTAGCTCGAATTAAATATTTAGTGACTCGTACCTTCTCTGATTCTTATAAAGACCCAAGTGGAACGTCGTTCGACTGACGGGATGAAAACTTCCCGGAATTAGATCGGAAGTAATAGGTGAGTAATCTAGGTGGTTACCTCAATCTACATGTTTACTGTGACTTATTTGCCCTACGGGGATTACTTGGATTACATGATATTGACTGTAAATTACTGCTCATTGGGAATTCTAGATTGTTATGTAACTATTCAATTGAACATGTGCACTCATGCATAGATGCATAAACTGATAAAGAATAAATGTGAACTGAGTCGCCATCGATATCGACATCGCGAGCAGAGCTCAAGGAGATAATTCTCCTGAGGCGCTTCATCGACCATCAACACTGCTAAAGCACTCGGTCACAATACTGTAATAAACTGGAAGAGAGTCACATGTGCATTGCATACTGGACTGAATAATTGACATGGTACCTGACTGTATCTATACTGTAATATGATTGTAACTGTGTTTTGTTTACCGTGACTGTGTTGTATGCCTATTACTGTGATTGTATTAGCATTGTAATTGTATGATTACTGGATGCATACTGTATCATGCTTATGTGATGCATAAATTGGGAGAACCATCGATGATGGTTTCTTATTGAGTTCGCAAACTCATCCAAAATTGCAAACTATTTTTCAGGCTTAAGTGTAGACAGATAGCTCCCTCAGGACTGTAGAGCCGTGTACTGTGGATTGGCGAAAGAGGCAATGGCTCAAAGGTCGGTCAGCTGGGCTTTCTTTTGGAGACTTATAGTTAGATCTCATTCTTTGTACATTCTCGTATTTTACGAGTGTACGGTGTTTTGGAACATATGCATCGAAAAATATCGTTTGTAAATTTCTGAATTTTGAGTGAATGAAATGAAATCCAGTTTGGTTTTAAAAAGTTGTCAATTTCTTCGTACTGCTTTATGATTGTGATGCCATGAGGAGTTTAGTGGTAGTTGTCAGTAGTGGTCTGTTATCGTAGGATATGTACCGGAATGACCTATGGGCGTTCCGGTGGGTACTCTATGGTAAGGGGGCGCTACAACCACTCCACTTACAACTAGCCTCCGACAACACATCTCCATTCATTTTGCCAAAAAAAAAAAGCCAGCTAACACGCAACCTTTACTGACCAACAACTTTCCTTTTCATTGAGAAAAGAAGACAATGAAAATTCTAAAAAAGGCAACCTATATCTTGGTGATAAGAAAGGGGCATAACATTCCAACGCTCCTCTCAATTTATTACCACGTAGGTGCTTCCACAAGGAGCTTCCATCATTCAACCAACGAACGCAATTCTCTCCATAGGCATAGCCTTAATTGAAACTCACATGAGGCCACTCGCAACGCAAACCCTCCATACCAAAACCTTCCATCTACTCCCAGTAAAGCAACTTTCATACTTCACTCACGAAAAAACTCTCCCAATGCTGCCTCCATAAAAGACGCATACACCACCAACCAAAGGCTTCCACGTGAGAGACCACCCATCAAATATACATAAGCTGAACAACAATGTAGCCAATCCAGATGCTGGAGAGTTAAAGGAGATCACATAAGTAGCTGGTGAAAGTAAAAAAGGAAGACGTGGATGCTGGTGGCTTGAAGATGTGACAACTAGTGGAAAGAAGAAACACGTTGCAGCTAGGCTAGATAGAAGACGTGAGCAGCTGGGGAGAGGAATAACGTAGAGCTAGTAGAGATGAATATATGTAGAAGCTGGTGGTGATCAACACACCAAAACATTGGCAACTTGTGGTAGTAAAAAAAGAAAATGTTAATTGCTGAGGAGAGGCTAGGCATACGTGCATGGGCTGAAAACATAAAGCAAGGAGGTGTTGTGTAGGCAACGTGAGGCAAGCAGCTGGTGGAAAACTCATGTTAAGGCAGCTGGTGGAGAGAGGAGACGCTAGCATCAGGTGAAGGAAGGCAATGTGGAAGCTGGCGGCGTGAACAACTTCCCACTGGTGAGCAACCTTGAAGGAGAAAGTGGCTAAAGAAGCAGCTGGTGACACACATAATGTTGGCAGCTAGCTGGAAAAACACGTTAGCTGGTGGAGAAAGAAAAGGCTGAAGCAAAGACATTGCAGCTGTGGAAAAGGGGTGTTCTTAATTTATTTTTATTTTTAATCCTTATTTATTTTAATTATGCGGATTTAATTAATGTAAACATAAATTATAACCAAGATTTATGTTTCATTGATGAATATATGTGAGAAAGTTTTTCTTTTCAATTAAGGTTATGATTGATATTAGATTAGGATAATTTTTGTGGTATTGATTTTTGCTTGATTGAATGCATATTTAGTCCTAATTGAGCTTGATCACCTAAATTAAGACCTTAGATGATTTAATGCCACAACCAATGAGATTTAATTTGTCGAAAAATTAATCAAGCGACATATTTGAGACTAAAGTGTAAACCAACCTTAGGATCTTGTGTAAGGATACCTAGGATTAACGAATTTAGTTTTAGGCTTCTTGTGTCTAACACCTTTTATTCTGAATTATCTATGAACCAAGCGGGTGACTCAGATTTAGAAGAGAAGGGAACACCCATGAACATTGGGTTCGAATTTCTTAAGTGAAGTATTTCCTAAATCAATCCACTATTACAATTTTATTTTTAGTGTCCAATCCAATTGAAATCTAATACCTTAACCGATTTTTATCATTTGATTAAATCTATTCATTTTTTAATTCATACCTTACATTTTTTCATATTTCCTTGAATTTCTTACTTTAATTTATTTTATTTTCAAATCAATCAATTCTTGATCGTTCGAGTAATTTTTCATCATTTAATTTAATTTTCTTATGTGTTGGAATTTCCTTTGGGTGAGATATCCGATTCTTATCGTTTTATATTACTTGTCGACGGGGTGCGTTTGCCTCTAATTGGTATAGATAGAATTTAATTTATATTGTTTTGTTTAGATTGCAACAAGTTTTTGGCACCGTTATTGGGGAAAAAATCCTTATTATGTGTAATTAGATTAGACGATATTAATTGTCTCAAATTTAATTCTTGGCTTGTTGTTTATTTGCGTATTTTAATTATTTGCTTGATTGTTCTTCTTCAGGTGTGTTTTATTTTCATTTCATAGCTCTTTTATTAATTGCTTTTTATTTGTTTCATTTTATTTATGCTCACTCATGGTCAAAAGCCTGAGAATTTGCTACTAGATATTGAGATTGAAAAAACTGCTCTTAGGTTGCATAAGGAAACTAGATTAGCTTGGAGTAGTAACACAACAAAAAGGATTAGAGAAGAGTAGTTTTTAGAGATGGAACAGCACGAGGAGAGGTTGATACCACAAAATGAAGAGAGAAGGGAATTGACTATAATGGATTTGACTATAGGGCACAACAATAGACCCATGCCTCCCATTATAAGGCCGACGATCACAGTTGTGAGTTTTGAGATTCCTCATAGCATTACATCCATGGTGAGGGCATCTCAATTTGAAGGATTGCCTTTGGAGGATCCGAACACCCATTTGGAGACATTTCTAGTGTGATTTGTTCAAGTAGAATGGAGTATCGAAAGATGCAGTGAGATTAAGGTTATTCCCATTTTCTTTAAAGGATAAGGTCAAAGCATGGTTGGCTAGTTTGTAGTCGGGATCGATTATTACATGGGATGAGATGATGAGATTATTTTTGTGAAAATTTTCCCTCCTGCCAAGGTTGCAGAGATAAAGAATGAGATCAGTTCCTTCACTCAATATGAAAATGAAAGTTTATATGAAGCGTGGGAGCGATTTCGGGATATGTTGGCATAGTGTCCTAGTCATGGGTTCTTTACATGCAAAAGGTCAATAATTTTTATACAGGAATGATCCCATTGACTAGGAGTACCATAGATGCTACAGCAGGACGTAGTTTAGTGAGGAAAACGCCAGATCAAGCCTACAAATTGATTGACAAGATGGCCACTATCAGTTTTCAATATCATACAGAAAGGCATCCTAGACGACCTACAGGAGTTCATGTAGTAGACAATTCAGTGGCTTTATATGCTCAGATGGATGTTTTGACGAAGAAATTAAATAATCTGATGCACAGTGTGAGAGGAGTAGCTAGCTTTTCATTAAGGAGTTGTGTTGTTTGCGAGCATTGTAGTGGAGATTCTTATGCATCTTCTGAGTGTCAAGTTGGGAATCCTTTTGCTCAAGAGACAGAAGAGGCCCATTATGTGGGCAATTATAACAGACAATAAGGGGATTCATATTCTAATACCTACAACCCAGGGTGAAGGAATCATCCAAATTTCTCTTGGCAGAATGATCAGATGGCATAACCACAATCATTCAATATTTAGAGACAGTCACCTCCAGGTTTCAAGGTTCCTAATCCTGCACCAAAAAAAAAATCTAATTTCGAAGAGCTACTCTCAAAGTAAATTTCCTGTAACACCCCACTCCCACATGACCCGAACCCGACATCGAGGGTGATATCCGAGCCCGTGCCCTGCGAGTGTGGTGTGCTACATCACTCAGTCAAAACTCCGTATAAATTTTTTTTGACACATACACACACATTATATATTATGCAAAAAACAATTTACATAAACAATTCAATGGCCTCGGGGGCCCTTTTCATAAATACAATTTAATTCAGTCTGTTGACTTTACAACATGACCTAATCATTTTTACAAAATTATGAAAAACACAATTATTCTCAGACACTACTGCAGACGCGAACTGATCCCGACCTTTTATCTCGCTCATATGTGGTTGCTATACGCCCGTTGCCTAACGGGGTATTCTTCTGGGTCCTAAAAAATAATTGCAAATTTTGGGTGAATTTTGCGAGCTCAGTGAGGTAACCATCATCGATGGTTCACTCAATGCAATTCACATAACATATATTTTCATTGTTGCATGTCTGATCACATTTCACAATTTCACTTGAGTATAGACAATTTGATGCATTTCATTTAATTAGACATTCATAACCAATTGATTTCATGCAACACGCAAGCATAGTACAATTGTTTCATAATCTACTTTCAGAAATACCAAATGATTGGTACTACAGGAGCATAAGGTATTTTGCCTTTCACTCAATCCAAATGATTAAATCAAATGCATATGACACACGTAAGTGACACCTTTTTTTCATTTATTACGGTGTTGTGACCGAGCGCCTGTACTGTCCTAATATGGGCGCATTAATCGTTTAGCCCGAGGCTCTGAACTTTCCTAATATGGGCGCATTAATCGTTGAGCCCGAGGCTCTGAATCACTGTAGGGCTCGAGGCCCAAATATAAACGTTGAGCTTGTAGCTCTCGGTGGTTGCTCCGGTCACAATTGTTATTATCTGATCATGCCTTGTATGCATGGAATGCATAGGTCAAAATGAAACCATATCAACATCACAATCATTCCCAATTATCACATTCAACCAATTATTTCACAATTTTTCACATTGAAATCACACTCACATTTGATCACATTTAAAACACAAAGTTCCCAAAATCTCAAACAACAACACTTCTATGTCATAATCTCCAAATACATCGAACATCTTTGGTCCGCAATCCAGTCATAAACAAACGCACAAGCCCACCGTTATTCTCCATAGAGTTATAAGCACAAAATAATAAACAAATAATAATTGAGAAACCATCTAGTTCACTCACTTTTGTTTCTGAAGCTAAAGCCTGGAAGTCTCGACAACGTCTGTGGGTTGACGTTCCAAATGCATCTCTAAAACAGTCCAAATATTTAAGCATTACCAAATTGGCAAATCAAAAATATTGAATAATGCATATGTAGCAATTTAAAATGTGTACAATGCATGTTCGTGACATTCCTGGCACTATTGCACAATTTCCCGTCACCAAATCGTCCTCTAAAAATTAGAAACCCATAGACACCAGAAACACTCAATTTGGACCTTTATAGGTCCAATTATTAATAAAAGACGAACCAGAAAAATAATTATCCGGTCCCCTCACTTCGACCTAAGCCATCCCCGTCAATTTCAGCTCTAAAAATTCTCAATTTCACAAATAAATGAAATTAAATATTTCACGACTCCGATGCCTCTAGAATCAGGTCAATCGGATATCGGACGGAAAAGTTATAAACAAAAGAGTGGAGAGAGGTCAGTGTAGGAAAAATACATGTCCTAGTCGAGACTAGTCGAAGGTTATAGTCAACTAGGTCGACTACAGTGACCGATTGGAAGCTTTATTCCTTCTTCTGCCAATATCCCAATTTCACAAGTCATAACTCCTTACTCTAAACTCCTAATTGGAAAAACTTGGTATCAATTTCAAGATAAAAGAGAGCTCTACAAGTTTCATGAAGGACACAAAAATCAATTTTATCTCTAAGGGTGTCAAAAATGCAACCAAAGTTACTGCCTAGTTATAAGGTCCCAAAACAGAACAACATCTTTACAAAGAGCATAACTTCTCATTCCATTTACAAAAAATTCCAAGTTTTATGTCAAAAGAAAGATCAAAACATTTTCTACAACTTTCATGAACAATTTGGAAGCAAATTCAATTTATAAACAACTCAAATTCTCAATCAAATGTTCTGCCCATAAATGACCCCCTGAACCGTCACACAATCTTTCAAAAATCATAACTCCTTAACCAATTGTCCACAAAATACATACTTTATATCAATAAAAAGATCAGACAATATACTACAACTATCATGAAAGACTTGGAAGCCAATTCCATTTCTAACTAGGTCAATTTCTTCCATGAAGGTGGCTGCCCTGTTAAAGCTTGTTAACTAACAGATGACCTAAATCAGATTCATTCTTGTAAAATCCATAACTCACAATTCTTACATCTAAAAATAGCATATTATGCACCATTTCAAAGCTACAACCTTCCTCTACAACTTTCCAGAAGACCATTGGAGCTAATTAACATCACAACAGTCCAGAATTTAGCTTCAATGCATAATCGCCACAAACCCTATACTTAACACATTTTCCAGCACTAAACATATTAACGCCCAAAAGTTAAAAGATTAGTGCTCCCAACCTAGATATTGAAAAATTTCATACTTAATGGCGATGAAAAGATAACAAGACCATCTTCAAGTTTCATGAAGACCAAATTAGAAAATTCAATCCAAATCAACCTAAAAAAAATTCATCAAAGTTTCAGGTCACAATCTCGAATCATACAGCACCTATAACTCACTTTCAAGGACAAATTCAAACCCCTTCAAGCCACAATTAAGAATCACTTCCTTCACAAAAAATGTAACCAAACTTCTCAAGTTTAATTCCAGCTAACCCTCACCTCATTTTTTAAACTATATAAAGAGTTATGGTAAAAGCATTGAAACATGTACAGGTCACATTTTCCAGATTTTCAACCTAAACCAAATCCTATCACTTCCATACCATTTCTACACCATTTCTCACTCTATTTACTTCTTATACCTATCATAACTCACTCACATCTTATTCTTGAACATAAGGCCACAAATTACAGCACACACTCATCCCATCATCCATCATGCTTTACACTAATCTTTAAGCATAATTTCACTTTCAATCATCTTAATTTCTCTACTTATATTCATTAGATTTTGCCTCATCAATTCATCAATCAACCATCAATTAAATAACCAAATTACATACCCACATACAACAACAAAATTCTCATCCAATGTAGTGTATAAACAACACAAAGAATGCATTTAACTACCAATTTATACATAAAGCACAATTCTTACCTATTTCAGCTTCAAATCTTCCAATTGTCAACAACTTCCTAATTTCCCTTCCCATATACGATCATCAACATAAAGGCTTAGGTTGAACTTTTGTTTTGTATGTTTAAGACCAAAGAAGAGAAAGTCATGGAGGAGGAGATGGAAAAGAGAAGCAAGCAAAAGTCAAGAAGAGGAGAGGAAGAAGAAGGCTACGAAAATGATGGTGGAGAAAATAGGAAGACAAGTTTCATTTTGCCACCAAAAATCAAGATTTCGTGAATGAAGACCAAAGAAAGCTTTTAATTAATGCAAGGATGAGCATGGTGGCATGGTACATGTCACAATTTTACAAGATCTTTTAATTCTTTTCCAAATTCAATTCTAATTTCTACCCCAATTTCTTTCCAAATTCCAATGGCTCAATTTAATAAATCCTAAAATCATGTATCTCATTTCCAGTACCATTGGACAGTACTTTTCCAGTACCGAAAACCATTCGGTCCACCACTTGGCGATTTTTTCGGTCCAAAAATTTTCCCCCAAATTTTCCAAGAAAACTTCTAAAAATTTTCCAAAAAATGTAAAACACACGACAGTCCACTGCAAATAAATTTTCAAGCACAAAATTATATTTTTCCACAACAAAATCACATTTGGGCACATATACCGGGAAATATCATGAATGCATGTACAGTCATTTTCATGTGCAAATTTTACTATTCACGTGTAAGGATATGCATAAATATGTCCAAACAATTTTAAGCACTCTCAGCCCTTTCCAAATTACTATTCTACCCTTTCCATCGGGGGTGGGATGTTACATTTCCACTACTGAGGTTAGAATGCAGAATAAAGAATCTTCTATAAGACATTTGAAGAATCAGATGAGCCAGATTGCAAGTTTGTTGAAGGAAAGACCATCGGGTTCATTGCCTAGCACTACTGAGCCAACCCATGAGATCATACAAAGGCAATTTTATTGAGGAGTGGTAGACAACTTGAAGAAGTTAAAGAGAAGCAGAAGAATAAAGGAGTGGTAAAGAGTGAAGAAGAAAAGAGTCAGGAAAGTGGCAAGGAGGCCAAGGAAGCACCAGTTAAAAACGAGGATCATCCAAGGTTATTTGCTGACCCCATCACACATCTGGTAAGACCTCAGATTCCTTATCCTCAAAGGTTGAAAGGTACGTATTTAGATAAGCAATTTGATTGTTTTCTCGAGATATTTAAAAAGTTGCATATAAACATTCCTTTTGTTGAGGCCATAGCACAGATGCCTTCTTATGCTAAGTTTTTAAAAGAAATTTTGTCTAATAAGAGGAGGCTTGAGGAGTACACCACGGAGAAGCTGAATGAGGAGTGTTTGGCCATATTGTCGAGAAAGCTACCACCGAAGCTTAAGGATCTAGGGAA
Organism: Erythroxylum novogranatense; assembly: GCA_029891385.1. NCBI lineage: Eukaryota > Viridiplantae > Streptophyta > Magnoliopsida > Malpighiales > Erythroxylaceae > Erythroxylum > Erythroxylum novogranatense. Next base: position 5,718,705 of record CM057225.1, on the reverse strand, counting down.
TTTTACTATTCTTTGTGTTATTGGTAATTTACATATAAATAAGGCTTTAATGGATTTGGGTGCGAGCATTAACTTAATACCTCTTTTTATTTTTAGGAAGTTAGGATTGGTAGAGCCTAAACCCACAACTATTTCACTTCAGCTGGTAGATAGGTCAATCACTTATCCAAGGGGAATCATTGAGGATGTATTAGTCAAGGTCGAGAAGTTTATCTTCCCAGTGGATTTCTTAGTCCTTGACATGGAGGAAGATATAGACATCCCCATCATTCTTGGGAGACCTTTCATGAACACTGTATAGACCATCATCGATGTTCAACGTGAAAAGTTCATCTTGAGGCTTCAAGATGAAGAACTAGTGTTTGATATGTTCAATGCTATGAAGCATCCTTCTACCCTTGACTCTTGCAATTTTATTGATATTTATTCTTCTGATGCTGATGATTCTTCTATTATTTGTGTAGATTTATTAGAAAGGGAAACGTCAAAAATGATCAAAGAGTTAGGGGAAGAATTGCAAGAAAAGTTGGAGGATATTGCAGATGAGTTGGAGCAAGCATAGTGGACACATTATAGAGCATAAGAACCTCTCCAACGTCTAACTAAGTAACTCAATGGTAAGAGGCATGCATTTAAATGCAACAAAACCTTGAGGTCTCGAGTTCGAGTACCAGAGAGGACAATACCTTTGAAGGTTGTGGTCGCATGCCAACTTGGGGTATCACGGGGCCCATTCATACGCACGCAAAAACACGGACCCAACATTAAAAGGTGTTTTTAATGTTGGATCCATGTTTTACGTGCCGAGGACTGGGCCTCATACCTTAGTTGCGATGATCACCATCAGAGTTGTTCTTCGGTATCTGAGACTCAGATTACAGATCAACACTCTTACCATCGAGCTACTTAGCTCAATGGTAAGAGGCGTGAACTTAAATGCAACAAAACCTTGAGTTCTCGAGTTTGAGTACCAGAGAGGACAATACCTTTGAAGGTTGTGGTCGCGTGCAAACTTGAGGTATGCGGGGCCCAGTTCGGCCCGGTACGCAAAACACGGACCCAACATTATCAACTGTAACTTGCACCAACTTAGGCCCTACAAGTCTCCTTTCACCTTCCTCGTCCCAACAAATAGGAGTCTTGCACCTCCTACCATACAAAGCTTCATAAGGTGCCATTTGAATTCCCGAGTGATAGGAATTGTTATAAGCAAACTCAATTAAAGGCAAATGATCATCCCATGAACCTTTAAAATCCATAAGACAAGCTCTCAACATTGCCTTTAAAGTCCATATTGTTCTCTCCGATTGTCCATCAGTCTATGGATGGAAAGTTGTACTGAAGTGCAACTTAGTTCCCAAAGCCTCCTGTAAGCTTTCCCAAAACCTGAAGGTGAACCTCGAATCTCTATCAGAAACTATAGAACTCGAAATCCCATGAAGCCTGAATACCTCATCTATGTATTTCTTGGCCAAAGCATTTAAGAAATCTGTCTGCTTAATTGGCAAGAAATGTGCTGACTTGGTTAGCCTATCCACAATCACCAAAATTGCATCGTGTTTCCTGTGGGTTCTGGGCAACCCCATCAAGAAATCCATCGTGATCTTTTCCCACTTCCATTTCAGAATAGACAAAGGCCTAAGCTTGCCTGAAGGTGCCTGGTGCTCAGCCTTGACTTGCTGACACACTAAGCATCTACTAATATACTATGCAATATCCTTCTTCATTCCTTTCCACCAAAAGTGTTCTTTCAAATCTCTATACATTCTCGTACTCCCCGGATTCATTGCATAGGGAGCATTGTGTGCCTTATCAAATATCTCATCTTTCAACTCTAATGAGTCCAGGACACACAATCTATTTCCTACCACCATCAGTCAATCTTCTCTTACCTCAATTTCCAAAGGTTTACCCTTTTTAATCTCTTCTCTGAGCCTGCTCAAATGCTCATCCTGTTCCTGCAATTCTTTAATCTTCTCATTTAACACTAGCCTTAACCTAAAGTTAGCCAATAAGCTCCTAAATTCATCTTGCCTCAAAGTAACCCCAAGTTTGGCTAATTCCTTCAACAAAGGAACATACACTGTCTTCACCTGTGCCATGGTCGATTTTCTACTCAATGCATCCGCTACTACATTAGCTTTCCCCAAGTGGTAGTCTATCATCAAATCATAATCTTTCAGCAGTTCCAACCATCTTCTCTGTCTCAGATTCAACTCTTTCTGGCTCATCAGATACTCGAGACTTTTGTGATCCGTAAGCACCTTGGTAGTGACTCCATATAAATAGTGTCTCCATATTTTCAATGCAAAGATTATGGCATCTAATTCCAAATCATGCGTAGGATAATTCATTTTATAAGGTTTTAATTGCCTAGAAGCATACGCAATGACTGTCTCCTTGCATCAATACATTGTATACCCATTACTACCTGAAGGCAAAGTCAAGATCGGTGCAGTTGTGAGCCTATTCTTCAATTCCTCAAAACTGCTCTGACACTCCTCTGTCCACACAAACTTTTGATTCTTTCTTGTCAATTTGGTAAGTGGAGCTGCTATTATGGAAAAGCCCTCCACAAACCTCCGATAGTATCCAGCTAAACCCAAGAAACTCCTTACTTCTGCTATGTTCTTAGGTGCTTCCCATTTCACCACACCTTCTATTTTCCTTGGGTCCACATGCAATCCTTGTTCTGAGATCACATGTCCAAGAAATGTTACTTCCCTTAGCCAAAATTCGCATTTGTCGAATTTTGCATACAATTCATTTTTCCTCAATGTCTCCAAGGCAATCCTCAAATGCTCTTCATGCTCCTTATCACTCTTGGAATAAACCAATATATCATCAATAAAGACAATGATAAATTGGTCCAAGAATGGCTTAAAGACTCAATTCATCAAGTCCATAAAGGCTGCAAGGGCATTTGTCAATCCGAAGGGCATAACTAGAAACTCAAAATGTCCATATCGAGTTCTGAAAGCATTCTTTGGCACATTAGACTCCTTTATCCTCAACTAGTGGTAACCCAATCTCAAGTCTATCTTGGAGAAGACTTTTTCCCATTGCAATTGATTAAACAAATCATCTATGCGTGGAAACGGATATCTGTTCTTGACAGTGACCTGATTAAGCTTCCTGTAATCCATACACGTCCTCAACGATCCATCTTTCTTCTTCACAAAAAGGACCGGAGCTCCCCAAGGTGAAGAGCTCGGCCTTATGTACCCTTTCTCCAACAACTCCTCCAATTGCTCCTTACGCTCCTTCAAATCTCTCGGAGCCATTCGGTAAGGCGAAATTGAGATCGGTGCAATACCTGTAAGAAGCTCAATGGGAAACTCAATTTCCCTAGGTGGAGGTAGTCCTGGTAATTCCTCGGGAAAGACATCCGAGAATTCCATGACTACTGGAATATCTTCTAGCTTCCCTTTAACTGCCCTTGTGTCTACCACATAGGCCAAAAATGTGTCACATCCCTTCCTCATTATCTTCTCTGCTGTCAGAGCTGAAACAATTCTAGGTGGGCTTGCTTTTTTGTCCCCTGTAAATACCACTGTTCTACCGTTATCCAATTTGAATTCCACTATCTTCTGTTTACAATCCAGACGGGCATTGTACTTCTCTAAAGTGTTCATACCTAAAATCACATCCAATCCTCCCATCTTCAATGGCATTAGATCCACCACTAGTAGTTCCCCACCAATACATATCTCACACTCTCTATACACTTGACTGATAACAATATACTGGCCGATTGGAGTACTCACCATCAGCGGAGTATCCAATGGGCTCAAATTTTTACCAGACACAGTTCTACTCAATGAAACAAACGAATGAGTAGAACCTGGATCAATCAAAGCAATCACATCATCAACAAATAATTTAACTGTACTAGTCACAACATCTGGGGTGGTCTCTGCGTCCTCCCGTGTCATTGCAAACACCCTAGCTGGTGCCTGCCCTCTTGGTCTCCCCGGAAGGCTCACCTTCTTAGCTGCATCAAAACTGCCCACTTCCGTTGTAGTCTTGTGTCCCACAGTTTCAGATCTCTTGGAAACTTACATCTGACTTCTTCTTAAGTCAAAATGACTTTACTTAGATATAATTTTGATGTATAACAAAGAGAAAAATAAAAGAAAAACAAAAGCAAACGAAGCAATACAGATGAAGCAACGCAGACACAGGCGCACAATAAGACGTAGACGAAGATGCAGACACAAATAAAAATAGACGCAGACGCAAAAGAGAAATACAGATGCAGACGCAAACACAAATAAAAATAGACGCAGACGCAGACGGAAAGAGAAAAACAGACGCAGACGCAGATAAAAAGAGAAATATAGACGCAGACGCAAACACAAAATAAAAACAGACGAAGACGCGAATTGAAAGAATAGACGCAGACGCTATGAAAAAAACAGACGCAAAAGAAGAATTGAAAAGCAAACGTAAGAGTCATTTCGGGTTAGTTACAAAACTCAACTGAATAACCGTTTCTTTTAAAGAATCAAAAAACAAGATTCAAGAAGCAAGAATCCAGAAACAAGAATCAAGAAGCAGTTGGAGACGAAGGCTATAAATACAAGTCGAAGTCGAAGATTGCAAAGTCAGTTGAAAAATTAGCTGAATTATATCTACGCGATCGTAAAAAGCATACTGTGCAAATTAGCCGAGAGCTATTTTACTGTAACAAGTGTTCAAACATTTTTTTTTTGTGAGGAAGTAGTACATATAGCCTGAAGTGGCTAAGTGTGAAAGAATACTAATTGTAGAGACCTGAAGAGGCTCATAAAGAATACTTGTAAAAGTTGAAGAGATAGTGAAATCTCAGAAAGAACTCTGAGGACTAGACGTAGCCCACGGTTTGGGGTGAACCAGGATAAATCGTTGTGTCAACTACTCTTACTCTATCTTTCTTTTAGATTCAAGTTTTATCATTACTTAGTTCGTAAACAAAGTGTTTCAAAGCGTTGATTAATTAGAATCTATCGGAAGTTCTGTAAAAGAATTTTATTTCTAACAATCAGTTTTGAAAGGATTTCAAAAAGGGGAATACACAATTCAACCCCCCCTTCTCGTGCATTCTTATATCGTTTTCTAAGCATTGTATTAACATGTGATTCACTTCAAATTGTATCAGAGCCTGGTATCCAAGGATCACTATAGCAAAGTGTGGATTAAAGATAATGACGGAATCACATATATACATCGCAGAAGGAGCCTCAGTCACTAGACCTCCAGCATTCAACGGAGAAGATTATCATTACTAGAAAGATAGGATGCGGCTATTCATAGAATCTACTCATGTCGACCTTTGGGACGTGATAGAGAATGGACCTTATACACCAGTAGATGAAGATGAGAATTCTATTCTACGAATCAGATGGACGGTTGATCAAAAGGAGAGAATACAACTGAACTCAAAAGCGATGTTCTTTTTGACCTGTGCCCTAAGCAGGAGCGAGTATGACAAAGTCCACGGATGCGACACCGCAAAGGAGATGTCGGACACATTGTCCATTGCTCACGAAGGCACAAGTCAAGTTAAAGAATCCAATATAAGCATTCTTGTGCACCAGTACGATCTTTTCAGGATGAAAGATGAAGAATCTATTGATCAAATGTTTGGAAGATTTCAAACAATTGTCAATGGATTGAAAGCTCTTGGAAGAATGTACAACAATCAAGATCATGTTCGAAAGATCTTAAGAAGTCTTCCGAAGAGGTGGAGACCGAAAGTTACTGCGGTGCAGGAAGCCAAAGATTTAAGCGTGCTAAAGCTTGACGAGTTGCTTGGATCCTTGAAGATTCATGAAGTTGAACTCGATGCTGAAGACAAGCCCAAACGGGACAAGTCGATAGCGCTGAAGTCCGGATAAAAGAATCACAAGACTCAAAGAAGGAGGAAGTCATCAAAAGCATTAAAGATTGAAGAATCAAAGAATGACGACTCTAGCCAATCAGAACAAGAGTCAAGTGATGAAGATGACGAATTATCTTTCCTCTCTAGAAAGATAAGACGCATGTGGAAGAAGAAGTCTAAAGGAAATCAGAATTTCAAGAAGAATGGCAAAGATAAGGCTAAACCAGAGAATTCATCTGTCATTTGCTACGAGTGCAATCAGCCTGGACACTACAAGTCCAAATATCCTATTCTAAAGAAGAAACCAAAGAAGAGTAGAGAAGGCAAGAAAAGCATGATGGCAACGTGGGAGGACCTAGATTCATCAGAGTCAGATACAGGTTCCGAGTCGTCTAAACATGCAAACATATGCCTAGTAGCTGAGGAATAAAGTGATGAGGAGGTAAAATCTGATTACGATAACTTGCATGATGCCTACTCAGAGTTGTTAGAAGATTCTCATGCTATTATGAAACAGTACAAATTGTTAAAGGAAAAGTATGTAGAAAATAGTAGACATATGGAAGTAATAGAGAGAGAAAATATCTGTATAAAGAAGCAATTAGAGGAGAAAAAGAAAGTCGTAGACAGATCAGAAGAGATCAATAAGCTGAAACTGAGAATTAAGAATCTATTAGCTGATTTAGCTACTTTCACCGAGAGCACAAAGAAAATGAATAGATGCTTGGAAAATGTAGACATCCGAGTGATAAAAACAGATTAGGGTTTACAGGCAATAAGTCTCATCCTCATAAGAACCCTTTCTCTCAAAAGAGAAACTATATTAAATCTTGTGTTAATCAATGTTCTAGTAATATGCATAAAAAACTCATCATGTGCATGCTACTAACCATAAAGGACCCAAGAAAATATGGGTACCAAAAAATAAAATAGTTTCTCCTGTTGGAAGATGCGGCAAGCACCATTGGTATTTAGACAGTGGATGCTCGCGACATATGACCGGAAGAAGGTCTATGTTCCTAGATCTTCAGTATAAGAAGGGAGGATCGGTAACTTTCGGAGACAACCAACAGGGCAAGATTATTGGAATCGACAAAATAGGTAAAGATTCCTTTGCATGCATAAATAATGTACTGCTTGTTGATGGTCTGAAACATAATTTGATCAGATTCAGTCAATTGTGTGATTCTGGTTTCACGGTCATATTCAATCAAAATCTTTGTGAAGTCAGAAACAAAGATGGGTCTATACTTTTTTCTTCCAAGAGAAGAAATAATCTTTATAAAATTAATTTAGAAGATTTTTAAAGTCAAAATGTTTCATGTTTTCTATCTTCCAAAGAACAAAGACTAGTCTGGCATAAAAAGCTAGGTCATGTCTCTTTTAAACACATTTCAAAGTTGGCAAAACATGAATTGGTAAGAGGATTACCAAAAATGATTTTTGACAAAGAGTTTTTCTGTGAAAATTGTTTGAAAGGAAAACAAGTTAAAACTTCATTTTCTTCTAAAAAATTTGTAACATCATCTAGACCTTTAGAGTTGTTACATATAGATTTATTTGGTCCAACAAGGACAATAAGTCTTGGCGGAAAGAAATATGGACTTGTTATTGTTAATGACTTTACTCGATTTTGTTGGATATTGTTTTTATCACACAAAGATGAATCTTTTAAGTGTTTTAGGACCTTATCCAGAAAGTTATAGATTGAAAAAGAAATGTCTATAGCTAGTATCAGGAGTGACCATGGTGGAGAGTTTGAGAATGAGAAGTTTAGATTATTCTGTAAGGAGAATGGAATTTTCCACAATTTCTCTGCTCTCAGGACTCCACAACAGAATGGAGTCGTTGAAAGGAAGAACAGGACGATTCAAGAAATGGCTAGGACTATGCTTTATGAGATGAATCTTCCTAAGTACTTACAGGCGAGAAGGTCGTGAATACAAAGATGCTATATTCGTAATAGAATTACATTGCGACCCATGTTGAAGAAGACTCCTTATGAGTTCTGGAATGGAAGAAGACCAAACATATCTTACTTTCATCCATTTGGGTGCAAATGCTCTATTATTAATACAAAGGAGTTGTTGGATAAATTCGATTCAAAGACCTATCCAGGAATCTTCCTAGGCTACTCATCATTGTCTAAGGCATTCAGGATGTACAACCTTATTTCAAAGACAGTTGAGGAGACCATCCATGTCAAGTTTGATGATAGTTCCCAACCCCGTAAGGAAGATGACATGGAGAGTGAAGGTCCTTCAAAGAACTTAGATGACACAACAGAAACTCCAATACCAGGTACTCAAGAAGACAAAGTTGAAGATATTCCAGAAACTTTTGGACTGAATAGTGACTTGAAATATAAAAGTTCTCATCCAAAAGAGTTGATTATCGGAGAGACCTCAGAAGGAGTTAGGACAAGGTCTAGATTCAGAAGAGAAGCTAATGTGGCTTTTATCTCTGAAATAGAGCCTAAGAAGGTTGAGGAAGCTCTTCGAGATGAAGCTTGGGTGTTAGCCATGCAAGAGGAGCTGAATCAATTTACTAGGAATAATGTTTGGTCCTTAGTTTCGAAACCCCCTAAGAAATCTATTATAGGAACCAGATAGGTCTTTAAGAATAAGTTAGACGAATCAGGAAGAGTGAGTTAAAATAAGGCTAGATTAGTGGCACAAGGCTATAATCAGCAAGAAGGAATAGACTACAATGAGACATATGCTCCAGTAGCAAGACTTGAAGCCATTAGGATATTGCTGGCATATGCGGTCTGTCATAATATAAAGCTGTTTCAGATGGATTTGAAGAGTGCCTTTCTGAATGGTTTTATAGACGATGTTAAGCAACCACCTAGTTTCGAGGATGTTAAGAATCCAGACCATGTCTATAGACTTCATAAAGCCTTATACGGCCTTAAGCAAGCTCCTAGAGCTTGGTATGATCGTCTGAGTACTTTTCTCTTAAAGAATGGTTTTAGTAGAGGTCAAGTTGATAAGACACTCTTTAGGAAGAAATATGAGGATGAATATATTATAGTTCAGATCTATGTTGATGATATTATTTTTGGTGCTACTTCAAAGAAATTATGCATGAAGTTTGAGAGTCAAATGAAAAATGAATTTGAAATGAGCATGATGGGTAAGTTGAAGTTCTTTCTTGGGTTGCAAGTTAAGCAAATCGAAGAGAAAATTTTTATCCATCAACAAAAATATGTGAAAGAATTGTTGAATAAGTTTGATATGAAAAATGTGAAGCCAATGACTACTCCGATGCATCCTTCAAACCTTTTGTCGAAAGATGAACTTGGTAAGAAGGTGGATCAAACTCTGTATAGAGGGATGATCGGTTCTTTACTCTATCTTACAACAAGTAGACCTGATATATTGTTCAGTGTATACTTGTGTGCAAGGTTTCAGGCCGATCCTATAGAGTCTCATTATATTGCTGTTAAGAGGATTATGAGATATCTCGCAGGTACTACTGATCTTTGCTTAATGTTTGAGAAAGGTAAAGATTTCAGGTTAATCGGATATCGCGACGCGGACTATGTCGGAGATAAAATCGAAAGGAAGAGCACAAGTGGAGGATGTCACTTTCTTAGCTCAAACTTAGTTTCATGGTCAAGCAAGAGACAAAGCTCAATCGCTCTATCAAGCTGCCAAGCGAGTAGTATATGTTCGCCAGAAGATGTTGTTCACAAGCGTTGTGGATCAAATATCAACTTGAAGACTATTCAGTTCAAGAAGAGGAGATTCCAATCTATTGTGACAACACCAAAGGCAATCAATCATCAAAGAATCCGATCCAAGATTCGAGAGTGAAACACATCAAGTCAAACATCACTTCTTGAGAGACTATGTTGGAGGAAGGTGGTTAAACCACGATTCATCAAAAGCAGTATCAAGGATGACATCTTCACTAAACCATTGAGTGAAGAACGGTTCCGAAGATCGACGCAACCTTAACATGGTTATGTTGCGTTAAGTCGAGCTAAAGGACGTCAAAATTAACGGCGTCGAAGCAAGTGAGTTACGGTGGTAACTTCTCTGACAAGGAAGTTTTAGAGGGAAACGCTTCACGATCTTTAAAATCCTGACGATTCTAGGGCACGCGTGGTAAGACCCTTCAAGTAGCCTGAAGTTGAGATCATTGCGGTTACTCTCATCTATAGACGGTTCATCTTGCTTTCCAAATTCTCTCAATCATCCTACCCTAGAAGAAAAGCTTACCAGAATCAGTTTTTGTTCTGAAACAATGGAAGCAGCTATGATATTCGGAAGGCATGTGGATTTCGAGTCGCTAAGGAAGGATGGTATGGACGTAGAACCTGAGATTGAAAGAGCTGGTTGGAGGAATTTCTTCTAGGTACGAGAACCAGTGTACATTGATGAGGTATTTGACTTTTGGAAGAATGCTCAACTTGTAGACAACACTATTGTATCCTCAGTGGACGGTATATCTGTTGTCGTGACAAAGGAGCTGATAAGGATGGTGACCGATTGTCCATCGGTTGGTGAGACTCTGTCAACTAAGGCTAAGTGGATGGCAATGGTTAACATGAAGGAAGAAGATGTTAGCAGACAGTTGTATGGAGTGAACGACCCTTCGGAGAGGAAGACTTCGAATCTCGTCCCGAAAGCTAGGGTTCTTCATGCGATTTTGTTTAATTGCATCTTACCCAGAGCAGGATCAAGGCATTTGGTGACCACCCTGGATGAACAATGTTTGTTCTACCTGCTGAATCGCAATCCTATTGACTTACCCTTCTTAATCTTCCATTATATGATTAAGGGGATGAAGGATACAAACAGCTATCCTTACGGCATGCTTTTTACAAGGATTTTTAAGGAATCTGGAGTCCTTCTACACAAAGGAAATAGAAGGATTGTACCTGTGAAGAGTACTATTGACTCAATCACTATACGGCGAATGGGTCTAAGGACAGTGATTAATGAAGAAGTAGACTTTTCAAGGAGAACTACAACTGAGGGGGAGCGATTGTTAAAGAAATCTCCAACAACAAGTTCTAGATCTCATGGATGTGTGAATATGTCAATAGAAGAAAGGAGAAGATTAAAAAGAAGGCCTTTGATAAAACAGGCATGTCCTAGAGAAGAGTATAATCTAGCTCGGATGTTGGGACCCGATCCGGGAACCGGATCCCAACCGAAAAATGGAGCACGAAAAACGGAATTCGGAATCGAATGCGAATCGAATCAAATACAAAGCGAACAAATCTCAGCGAATCGGAAAACGAATGTCCGACATCCCGGAGAAACACAAAGTATAGATAACTTATCGCGTTGGAAACCCGAAGACGTTCCAAAATCCGGTATGAATTTTTTTTCTTTCTTTCTTATTCCTTGTCTTTTCATTCTTTCTTATACCAATCACATTCATATAATTTCCTTTTTGGAAACTCATCCCCACCAATTTCAATTCACTTAATTCATCTTAATCATTTCTTATACAATCATATAAATCCTCAAACTCATTTCTTTAAACCCATTTTACCGAAATTTTACCGAAATTTCGGCAGCATAACGGCTGTATTTTGACAACCCAAAAATTTAAAAACGAAAAAACGCACTTCTAATACATAATCCAATAGCACAAGGCAACATCGGACCTCCCGTCCGGCATCCAAACACCAGCAGAAACACAATCTTAGTTCTAAACACTTCATCATTCCAATCCATAATACATCTCAACTCAAATATTCACAATTCAATCGCAAGCCATTCATATACATTCCAATTGCCATTTATATCCATCTCAATTCAAATTTACGTACAAAATCTATTCCACAATCATACATAACTCATAACTGAAATACATCATAAATTTACATAATGACTTTTCAAGTCATAAACAAAAGCAATACATAATCCATAAACCTTTTTCACAACTTCAAAACTAAACTCCAACATTACACATAAAACAAAGCATACAAAAACTATCGGGTTGACATCATACTCGTCTTCCATCCGATCTCCTGCGTAAAAACCTAGAGATGGGGATGAAAGGGGGGGTGAGCTCGGAAGCTCGTGGATAATATATTTATAAACTGAACAATAAGCGAAAAAATCTTTTATTTTTCAAACTTTTCAAACATTTCCCATTTAAGAATTTCTCCAAAAACTCATTTTCAAACTTTTCAATTTCATCAACACTTTCTAAGATTTTTCTCAAAATTTTCATTTGTTTCAAAACATTTATATCCAGTTTTAGGAATTTCATGCTTGAAAATTTTACTTTCTCGTTTCTCAAAATCTCAAACCTTTTTCAAAACATGCACAGTCTTAAACATGAATGCATCACATCATAATCAAATTAAAAAAACATAACACATCAGAATTGGTTTGGTTCGGTTCAAAACAGGACGTACTGCACATTCCCACATAGCGGTTCTCTGCAGCCGTGAACAGAGAGGAGTCCGAGATCGGAGCTCCTATGCCACTAGCGGGCAGCCGGGAGAAGGCTATAACAAGTAGAGACAGCGCTGACTCACAAAGGACCTTACCAAACCCATATAACACATAAGCAAAACATAATTTCAGATGGCCCGAAGGCACTTTTCAAACATCTTGCTTTTCACATTTTTCATCTCATAACATCAAATTGTGTCATAAATGACACAAGCATATATTTACATAATTGCATATAATCAATCTAATACAATTCACGTAAATCACATATGCATCACAACAAATGCACTAATTCTTTAAATCACTCAAATCATAAATCATATAATTTGAAAACCATGAAATTCATAAGTCTTGCATTTTCTAAAACTCATTTTACTCCTTTGAAATCATAATTTCAAACATTTACATCCTTTTTCAAACATTTTTATCCATAATAATTTATCAAAAATCAAATTTTGCTTTCTTTAATTTTCAAAAATTCACATTTAGCTTATAATTCAATAAATAAATATACTACCCACCTTATTTCCATGCTAGCATCTTGTCCAATGCTTCACTTTGACTTTTGCTCCTTTCTTCCTTCCAATTGAAAATTTCCTAAATCAATTTCATCCAAAATTTAATCTCATAAATAACTTAATCCTTCAATTTGATGCTTAAGTCATCAATTCTTACTAATTCCAAGATAGTTACATCACTAATTTCAAAAACCCCCCAAATTAGAAATTGAACCTAAACCAATCCAATCAAATTCAATATCATAATTAACTTAATTTCTCAAATTGAACTTAGGAAATATCAATTCCTCTCATATTCAAGCTATTTCAATCTCCAATTTTGAAAATCCCCAACTTTCAAAATTGGCCTAAACCAATTTACACAAATTCAATATCATAAAACATAATTTCTTCAAAATTGATTCCATATTTCATCAATTCATGCTATTATTGATGATGCTACACCATTAATTCACAAAATTTGGGAAAATCCCCAAATTCCAAATTAAGCCTAAACCCCCAATTTACAAATTTTTAAATTAAACTTCACCTAAAGCATAAACATCAAAATTAACTTAGGATATCTCAAATTCATCACTAATTCAAGCTATCTAAATCATCAATTTCAAAAACCCCTAAATTTCATTATTCATCATCTTCTTCACTGAGCTTTCTCTCTCTAGAATCTTCCATAACCAAAATTAACTCATTATACTTGACAATCACTAAATTAATCTCATAGCACATAAACCCACATCATTTCTAATTAATCTAAATCAAAATTTCAAGAATAACTCAAAACTTAAAACTTTTCTCTTACCTTCTCTCTCTTGATTTTCGAAATTCCTTGCCCAAGATGAAGCTTCCATCATCTTCCTCATGTTTCCCTCTTGATTAGATGGAAAATCTCTAAGAAAACCCATAAAATCCCTTTCTTTCTTCTTCTTCTCTCCATTGCCGTAAGCCTCTTTTTCTTTCCCCTCTCTTCTTCTTTTCTTCCTTCTTCTCTTATTATTTCTAGAACTATCGTGAATTCAAATGCTTAATACGACAGATACAAGTGATTTTTGCCATGTCACTTAAAATGGGGCACAAATGACCCTTATGCCCTCACTTGTTTGCTTATTTCCAAAATTGCCCCTGCAGGAATTTGAAAATTTGACTAATTGCATCCTATTTTCAAGCATCTAAACGAAATAATTTGGACAAACTTTCTTCTTGAAAATTGTTCCTCTCGATCTTATGAATCCAACGCCACTAACAGCGCTCAATTCAGATCGAAAATGAAGAAGTTATAGCCGAAATACTATCGGACCTTCACAAAATCCGAGACTGAACATTAACATAACTTCAGTCCAGAAATTAACAATCTTAGGGATGAAACTAAATTTTGATCCCTTCACAAGAGTTGTATCCCTATATCTTAACTTTATTTTTCCTCAAGAATTAACTCAATCGGAGTTGTACATCTCCCGAAAATCGCAAAATACTGAATCATGTTCAGAAAATTATCCAACTTATAACCTATAACTCATCTCTTACTTTAGTTCAATCAATCTCTTTCCATTTAATCTCCTAAAAATCATAATTCTTCATAAAAATGAACGTAATTGTCTTAGGAATCCAACGCTTCAAGAATCGAATCAATCGGATGTCGGACGAAGGATGTATAAGCAAAAGATTACAAAAGGGTCGAAGTTCAAACCAAGTTACAAGACTTCAAATATATACTTATACCTGAATTTTCCAAAGATCATATCTCCTAGCCCCGATATCGAAAAATTACATACTTTATGGCGTCGGAAAGATCGAAATACAAGCTCCAACTTTTATTAAGACCACTTATTTCAATTCATATTAAATCTATACGACGAGTGGCCTCGAAGTATAGCACATGCAAATATACACTTAGGTCATTTATACAAAACAAAGCTAGATCACTTAACTTCGGAAAAATCATAACTCTCAATCCCGACATCGAAAAATAGTAAACTTTATGGCCACAGAAAACTCTCAACAAACACTACAAATTTCATGTAGATCATTTTCTCAAATTTTTCCTAGATCAAAAGTCAACTGTCAACCCCAAAAGTCAAACTTCAAACAAATTTCATACTTAACTTTGACTGATCATAATTTCCACTCCCGATATCGAAAAATATCAAACTTTATGGCTACAGAAAGCTCTTGACATAATCTACAAGTTTTCAAAAGACCATTTTATCAAATTTTGCCTAAATCAAAAGTCAACCCTCAAAGGCCAAAAAGTCAAACTTTTTTCAATTTTTTCATATTTTCTCACTTTCTCTTTTCAGTCATGATTTTCAACTTAATTTCAATCAACTCATCTACTTAATTTCATAAACCATATCAATCCACTCAAAACCCCAAAGATATCAAAATCAAATCATTTCTTTTCTTCTCAATATTCTTTAAATTTTAAGTCATCTATTATACAATACATTCACCAAGCACTCCTTAAATTTCATTTTCATAATTCAAATTTCACTCAAAGATCCGGGTCCAACATCGGAGGACAGATGATGGTGCGACAAAAAAGAAAGGAGAGAATCTTTTGGGTGAAATTACTAAGAAAGCAAGAAGATCACCTAGGATTCGAACTTTAAGGCAACAAGAAGAGAGAAGAGCCAGAGAGCAGGAACAAGTAGAAGCCTCTGGATCCAGCGCACCAAAGGTGACAAGATCTCTCGTCTCAATTTTGGAGGAAGAATCAGCCAAACAGAACAAGGAGACTGAGAAGAAGAGAAAATTGGAGTCTGAGATACAGAAGTCTCAAGTTAAGAAAACTCCGAGAATAAAGATTAAAGTAATTAGTCGAAGGAGGAGTTTGTCTACTCCTGTGGAAGTTAATCAAGAGAAGAATACTCCCATTGTTGAGCAACCGGAGGAACCAGTGGAGCCTAGCCTGGTTCAGCCTACTCCTGTCGATAATCAACAAGAGGTCACAGCAGATTTGAGCTCAGTGCAGGTACCATTGGAGAAATCTAATGAACCTAGTCTGGTCGTTCACAACTATTCCGAATTTTTAAGAAAGGATAAGTTTGAAGTCAGACTGGTTGAAGTGGTGACAAGGAGGAGTACTACAATGGCCATCTGCAGTCAACCAAGAAGGCAAATAATGGCTGTCTTACAACCTATTCTGATAAATAGTGAGACATGACATATATTGAATGAAGACGAAAGGAACTTCTATGATACCTTAAGGTATGCTGCTACAAAGCCATACCCTATGAAAATGTCTTCTCGACCATACACTATTTATCCAGTCACAGAACAGTCGATAATAAAGGTTGTACCAGACATTCAGCCAAGATATCCTCTAGATTTCAATAAGGGGAAGTCGAAGTTATTTCCTGAAGAAGAAATCAGTGATGATCTGTCCGCAGATCAGATTGCAGAAGAAGTGCGAAAAATTGATGAGGCACGCACTTCGAAAGAGATTTCAGACGGAGCTAATTGTAGCCTTACAGACAAGAATGAACACTATCCAGTAAGGGGAAGATTGATAACAGGGACATTTATTGAATCACTTGTCCAGACAGTTTTGCATATTAGGCCTTTATCTAATACACTGTCTATACAAGCTGAAGGTATACCCTTGCAAGGAAGACAGTTGCTTATGCTACCTACTCCCTATGACTTGGACATCCCAGAGTCAAATGTATTCATTCATCCACCCACATTTGAGATTCGAGATGATTACATTTCTTCCTCGGACGCATATGCTACAACAATTGCGTTCACTTCACCCTCAGCAGATATTGATCAATCCTCCTCACCGTTTGCCTCCCAAACAGAAATCAGCCAATTATGTGGATAAGTAAACGAGATAAAGGAGATAATGAATGATATGAAGAAGATGATGGCAGAACTGTTGAAGCGTCATCATCCTTGATCATTTTTTATTATAACAAATAGAGGGAGAAGAGAATGAGCAGAGGAGAAGAGAATGAGCATAAAAGAATCTGAAAAGGGTGTGATTGAAGGAGACGAAGAAATGAAAGGAAGAAGAAAAAGAAGATTTTTGAAGATAAGTTTTTCTTCTTAAACATTGTATTTTGTTTTTTTGTATATAATTTGTTATCATCAAAAAGGGGGAGATTGTTAAGTCAAAATGACTTTACTTAGATATAATTTTGATGTATAACAAAGAGAAAAATAAAAGAAAAATAAAAGCAGACGAAGCAATACAGACGAAGCAACGCAGACGCAGATGCACAATAAGACGTAGACGAAGACGCAGACACAAATAAAAACAAACGCAGACGCAGACGCAGACGGAAAGAGAAAAACAGACGCAGACGTAGATGAAAAGAGAAATACAGACGCAGACGCAGACACAAAATAAAAACAGAAAAAGACACGAATTGAAAGAATAGATGCAAATGCTATGAAAAAAATAGATGCAGAAGAAGAATTGAAAAGCAGACGCAAGAGTCAGTTCGGGTTAATTATAGAACTCATCTGAATAACCATTTCTTTTAAAGAATCAAGAAACAAGATTCAAGAAGCAAGAATCCAGAAACAAGAATCAAGAAGCAGTTGGAGACGAAGGCTATAAATACAAGTCGAAGTCGAAGATTGCAAAGTTAGTTGAAAAATTAGCTGAATTACATCTACGCGATCGTAAAAAGCATACTGTATAAATTAGTCGAGAACTATTTTACTGTAACAAGTGTTCAAACATTTTTTTTTTGTGAGGAAGTAGTACAGATAGTCTGCAGAGGCTAAGTGTGAAAGAATACTGATTGTAGAGACCTGAAGAGGCTCGTAAAGAATACTTGTAAAAGTTGAAGAGATAGTGAAATCTCATAAAGAACTCTGAGGACTGGACGTAGCCCACGGTTTGGGGTGAACCAGGATAAATCGCTGTGTCAACTACTCTTACTCTATCTTTCTTTTAGATTCAAGTTTTATCATTACTTAGTTCGTAAACAAAGTGTTTCAAAGCTTTGATTAATTAGAATCAATCAGAAGTTCTGTAAAAGAATTTTATTTCTAACAATTAGTTTTGAAAGGATTTCAAAAGGGGGAATACACAATTCAACCCCCCCTTCTCGTGCATTCTTATATCATTTTCTAAGCATTGCATTAACGTGTGATTCACTTCACTTCTCTCCTGCCTGGTATACTGAGGACATTCTCTAGCCATATGCCCCTTCTCTCCATATTTGAAACAAGCTCCGGTCAATCTATAACACTCTCCACCATGGAGCTTGCCAAAATGATCACATTTAGGGACGGATGACTTGTCCCTTTCTCCCTTTCTGTTGCCTCCCACCGTAGAGGCTTGATGAGAATAAGTAGGAGTCCTCACCTATCTAGACCTACTTGCCGCACTGCTCCTCTCCTCATACTGGATAGGGAAGCTCCTGGCACTCCTTTCTGACATAGGAGTACTAGTACTACCTCCCCTCTTGAACTGCTCTCTCCCTTTTCTCTTTTTATTCACAGCACTCTTGATATTCTTTATGTTTTCAACCCTCAGTGCCGCTTCAACCAACTGCTGAAAATCACAAAAATTCTGCACTACTACCTTCTCTCTGATGGCTAGATGCAAACTCGATTCAAACCTACGACACTTAGCCGCCTTGCTCATCATCATCTCAGCTGCATACCGGGATAACTGTGTAAACCGGCGCTTATACTCGCTCACTGTCATCTCCCTCTGGGTGAGATTCAGAAACTCGCTCTGCTTTTGCTGAATGTACACCTCTGACAAGTACTTCTTCTTATAAGTAGCTAAGAAGTCCTTCCATGCCAACCCTACCGGTCTCATCTGACTCCCTGGCACAGTCTCCCACCAATGTAGAGTATCTCCCTGTAGCAAGCTTGCAGCATACACAACCCTCTCATCATCCTCACACTTCATCTGATCTAGCACCCTCTTAGTCTTTCTCAACCAAGTCTCGGCTTATTCTGGATTCGTTGTCCCATAGAAGTCGATTGCCCCATACTTCCTCAACTTATCAAACTGTTTCCCCTTCTTAGCTGGGGCCGAAGCAGAAGGCTGTGGCATCTAACCCACAGCCTGGACAAATGCCTGAGTGAAGGCTTGGAACATCCTCGGATCTAACGGAGGCACTTGCTCCTATAGAACTGGCAACTCCTATGTCTGCGATTGAATTGGCTCACTACCTTGCCCTACATAAGTCTCAGCATTTCCTGGGGCTACCGACTCATCAATACTCTCCTCTCTTGTCGGAGAGTCAGATGCAACTGATCCTTGCAGAACTCCTCGTGTCCTTCTACGAGCTGTCATCTTACTCCTTCAAATATAAACACTAAGGATTAGCTACATGTCAATCTTAATTCCTACATGTATGCATGATATGCATGTCACTTAATGAAATCAATCAATTGACAATGCAACAAATAATCATATATCAAAGCAATTCATACTATTATGCATTCTAAGCCTAGGATACAAAGCCTAAGCTCTGATACCAAACATGTTGGGCCCGGGTCCTGTTTACTATCCCAAGGTTACCGCTCGGGGTCGTCGAGTAAGGATCGTGCAGGGGAAAGGGTCGAAAATATTCAAATTTACAAGATCAGCAGCGGGAAAAAGGCGAGTTCGCCGTGGCGGACGCCTCGCAGGAGAGAGTTCACCGCGGCGAGTTCTCATGGGACACGCTACGGCGAAAGACCAGCATCCACGCCGTGACGAACTCCCAAGGGAAGCGCTGCGGAAAATAACTGGCTCGCTGCGGCGAGCTCCCAATTTCCGAAACCCAGCTCCAACATTTGCACATTCCATACTAACACATACACATTCATTCTAACTAAAAGTTAAACACACTCATATACAAAAGGTAGTTCAGTTCTTCATATCATTACAATTCAAAGAGATTGAACAAACTTTGCTAACATAACACAATGCATATCAAAGCTTAAAACAAAATACATAAGGATGCTAAATGTTGATATGCTTGAAAAGCTAACCAAAATTACTAACTTAGTATAAAAGCTTCTAACTATTGGGGAGTTTTTTTATGCCTTGCAAGGATCAACTGTCATTGTGAGTAGCACCTAAGGAGGGAAAATAATGGGTTGAGCTACACAGCTCAGTGGCTAATATATTTATAGCCATCGGCAACTAGCACAATTTCAAGCATACGTATGTATATATATACATGCAACAATTCTAGAACTCACATGATATTCAAGCAATTTACATATCCATCACATTTAATTCAACTCACAAAACATTTCACAACATATAACACTGAGTATGCTTCATAATGAACAATTCAATTATGCAATGCACATCACACGGCTCGAGGGTTCCATGAAACAGAATGAGAAAACCGAAGTTTACCTCATGAACAGAATGAGTTCATTTTGGAGCTCATATGTCACAAGCGGGTAGCCAAGAGAAGGCTCTTATCATCGTGCACGTGACGAACAGAATGGTTCCACTCTCGCCCAAACAAAAGCACATACTTATGCTCAGAATCATTTTATCAGATGATATGCTTTCATGCTTTTCATATATACAGAATGCCATGACCGAAATCGAGGCATAACATGATCAAAATCATAATTTACTTATATCAAATCTCATGCTTCTTTCAAGGTATACGAAATCAAAATCATTCAAATCTTATAAAAAATCATTCTCAAACAATTAACCAAATATTCAATCAAAATGTCATGCATCTCACAATGCATAACATACAACATATATTCACACATAGGCAAGAATTTGCCTAATCACACAATAACTATAAATACATCACCCACCTAATTCCGCTTGAAATCCAAGCTCAAGATTGCCTTTCTTTTTGCTCTTGGGTAAGGTTTGCTTGATTTCCTATAACAAACCAAGTTCTCATTCAAACAACATTCAAAGGAATTCATAAAGCTTTGAAAATCAAACGTGTTAACACTATAATCTATACTCGATTACCAAACAAAATTTGAATCTTTAGAGACTGATTCAAAAATTCCTTTCTTCCTAACATTTGTAGCCCTATGTCTCTAGTTTACAACAAATCAACAATCACCTCATTTGGACATCTACATCAAAAGTTATGCCCAAATACGTCTGTGCAGGAAAACAGGATTTCACCGCGATGGAAACAGAGGCTCGCTGCGACGAACACATTGGAGCTCGCCGCGGCGAGGGAGCTGACGCGTGCCACGACGTGCACATGAGACCCAAAAAATGTCCGAAACCTATTTTTTCCACATTGATCAACCATAAACCTCCCATCTTTCAATTAATCTTCATCTCAACTCTAAACCATCATTCCTACTTCAATTCTAAACTCATTCCAACCTAAAATCAGTCGTACACACAAAAGAATCATTAACCCTAGAAGATTACACATTTTCGTACACCACTCAACCTCATTTTTACTTCCAACTATCATTAAACATGGTTAATCCAACCAATGAAGAAGAAAGAATGCTTGCACTTACTTGTTTGGCTCTAAACTCTTCAAGTTCTTCAAGATCTTCACAATTCCTAAGTTTTCCCTTCTTTTCTCTATTCCCACGATACTTCTTCTCTCCCTACAAGCCAAATATTTCTTCTTTTCATTTACCCACTTAATGCATGCAAAAGACCCTTATGCCCTTCCACTTATGCCTTAAAACTTAAGGTTTAGGTGATCTACCAAAATTACCCCTCATGCATTCTTACTACATTTATACTTTAATTTCATAATCTTCAACAATAATTCCTTCTAACATTGACATGCTAATTACTCCAAAATAATTAATCTAACTGTAAGCGATCTAGAAGGGAGGATTGAATAGATCTTTAAGCTTTTTACAATTTTCTACAATAAAATCAGAAGTTAATTCACACAAAAACAATTTAATCAAATCTAAATATAAAAGAGTATGGAAGAAGAGCAAACACTGTTTTTATAGAGGTTCGGTGCTAAGACCTATGTCCTCTACCTAAGCTCCCACTTAGGATTTGGCAAACCACTTTACTGCACACTTTTTAGTTTAGTGTGAACTCTTACAATACCGCTTGATTTCTGGCTCAAGCTACCTTTACAAATGATTTGTCTTCCAGCACAAATCCTACCAACACCACTTGATTTCCGGTTCATGCTACATTTACAAATGATTTGTCTTCTAGCACAAATCCTACCAACACCACTTGATTTCCGGCTCAAGCTACCTTTACAAATGATTTGTCTTCCGGCATAAATCCTACCTCACAAGTGACTTTTCATTAGTCACTCAATGTAGCATCCCACTTTCGCATAACCCGAACCCGACATCAACGGTGATATCCGAGTCCGTGCCCGCGAAGGTAGCATGCTAGAACAGTCAATCACTCATAAACCGGTATAATTTTTTTTAAACACTCACATTTCAATGTACCATTGATACAATTTCAATAGTCAATTTGGGCCCATTTTCATTTTCTTTTTCAATAACAAAATAGTCTGCTCTGGGCCATTGGGACCCATTTCAAAACACAAAACACATATAATCACTTCCAATTGGAAATCAATATACACATTCATACGCACATTTCTAAAATTCCCATACTTTGTCACTTATTACATCGAATCATTCAATTATACACTGTACAGAATTCGATGAATACATGCGATACAGAAATAAGTCATATCGTAATGTAGACGCGAACTGATCCCGACCCCTAACTTTCCTCTGTGTGTAATAAGTCTACTCCCGTTGCAGAACGGGGTATTCTTCTGAATCCTGAAAAATAGATGCAAATTTTGGGTGAGTTTTGCGAACTCAGTGAGTGACCATCATCGATGGTTCACCCAGTCACCCAACATATAATTCAAATAATGTGACTCATTATCAGCATATGGTATCACATATATTCGATCAATCATTTCACATTCACTCTTATTCGATCCGTGTCATTTGCATCATTGCATAAGCAGCCATATTATATCACATACATGTGATCAATCATTTCATATAAACATATTGTTTCATACTCTATACACTGTATCATTTATATAATCCTTATGCAATGCACATACAATTCACTTTTCAACATAATTTCACATGCCCATGCAATACAATTCCATATGCCCATTCAATACAATTCCCTATGCCCATTCAATACAATTCATATTCCCATTCAATGCAAGTTCACATTCCCATTCAGTGCAATTAAATCAGTCATATCATGCATACCTATGTTCATGAGACCCAATTTCTATTTATTTCTTCGTTGTGATCGAGTGCCTATACTGTCCCGTATCCATTGGATATCGGGCTCATTGATAACTGTCCCACGTGGGGCTTATTGTAAACTGTCCCATATAGGGCTCATTGAACGTTGAGCCTGAGGCTCTGAATCACTTATGAGCCCGAAGCTCATTTTCATTCGTTGAGCTTTAAGCTCTGATCATTGGCTCCTCTGGTCACAACGAGTTATATTTTTTGCATTCATGAAATGAAATGTATTGTTCACATTTGTATGCACTTGTTCAATCATAATCAATGAATCATAAAATCACATTTTCACTTGTATGCATATGCAGAGCACTTATCACTTCAATACACTTACTTCGGCCAGTTCACATTCAAGTAACATTTCAATATCACAATTACCAATATATCATCATCGGACCTCCCGTCCGGAACCCATATTCAATCGCAATCAATAAAATCAATCCATGCTCATTCAATTTATAACAAAAGCAATAAACCATTCAATAAGACCATCTAGGTCTACTCACAGTACGCTCCAGTTAGCATTTTCTTTGATGATCCGGAAACGTCTGGATGAGGACGTTCTATCCTGTATCATCCATATACAAAACACAATTTGCACACACATTAACAAAAGCACAATTGTATAGTCATCCCATTTTCACAAGTGTATATGTGCAATATATCATGCATGCTCAATGACAATCCCGGGTATTTACTATACACTCACACTGTATGCCCATTGTCTAATCATAATTCAATAGTCTAAGTTTTACACTTCATTTTCATATGATTATGTTACAAAAAAAGTGCACATTTGACTCTTTAAGAGTCTAGCATATCCATAAGCTTGTATCTCAAGAACTTTTGCCCATTTGTATCATAATTAAATTTTCCGTCATTTATTTTCCAATCCCATATGATCGCATAAGATCCAATTCCCTTTCCTAAATAATCATTGAACACCTATTACTTACCTTCCTTGAATAGCATTACAAGTATATAAACATTTTCATCTCCAATCCACTTATGCATTTGACACTTTGATTTCATCCATTTATTCTCTAAGTTTTAACCTTCAATTTCACTTCAAACCTTTCATATATTAGTCCCATAAACCAAGGATCATTCTAGGTTCACTTTAAAACCCATTTGAGGCTTAATTAGTATCATTTGTCCAGTGAATGTCCGTTAAACAGACTTGCATGTCCGTTTAATGGACTGCTACGGGTCACCTATACCATTTTAAAATTTTGACCCTCAAAAAATCAAAATTTCGAAATTTTTCCTGAAATAGAAGTTGTAGCTCTTGAAGTCTTCTTTAAAACCTTGTATAGATCATCTCATTCCGAGTTCTACACAAAGAGTTATGCCCCTTTCACTATAGTATGTTCAATTGAGTTTTGAGATTTTTCCAGATTTTTAACTCTTCACTTCCAACACCCAATGTCTCATACTCAGCCCATCATTTCTAGTGCAATGCTTATCAAGTACCCATATTCTAACTCCCTTTTAACTTTACATCATCTATAGGTGGCATGGCCTGACAAGTGACACATGTCACTTGCCACTTGTCAATTTTTCACTCATTTGACTTATAAATGTCCTTTCAAACCCAATTCTCAATAAAGTACACTTGTCACTAATTCCATAAGTCTTGTATTTATCAATTTATCTGCCACTCGGCATTTTTCCTAGTCCGAAAATTATCTAAAAAATCTTAGGAAAAGTTCCTAAAATTCTCCAAAAATACAAAATTAACAATTTCATTGTCCAAATCAATTTTCAATAATCCCAACTTACAAATCTCAAAGCAATCCCATTTATTACCGATTATACCCGGAAAATGTCAATTGAGTGCATGGTTAATGATTTTAATGTGTGCAAAAATTCAATTCATCAATGTCTATCCAAATATGATGCATTTTTATCAAAATCTCACTTAAGACCACAAGTACCAAATTTAAAACGATCACAAATATGATTGACTAAAGTTGCCCCGTGGATGTCCGTTAAACGGAATCGCATGTTCGTTAAACGGACATGATTTGACAAAGCAATCCCATTTACCCTAGAAGGTCCGTTAAACGAACCTGCATGTCCGTTAAACGGACATGAGCCATTCAAAGTGTTCCAATTCACCCGAAGTTGTCCGTTAAACGGACTCCCATGTCCGTTTGACGGACACACAATTTTCATACCCTCTTCAAAATTTTAGGGTTCTAAGCTCACGTGCACCAAATTTTTTTTTTAGGGGTCTAGCCCTTCGTAGGAGGACCGGGATATTACACTCAAACTATAAGAGAAATAATATAAAGATTGAAGAACAAATGCTCAATACAATTATGTAACAAGATAAGAACAATAATGAGCAATTTTGAAGCAATAGAAGAGTATTTTCACTTGTAGAACTTTCGTCCACTCTTCATCAATCATCCACTCTTTATACTTGAAAAAAATAGCTGTTGGAAGCCATTCTAGCCGTTGTATAATTGATATGATCGTTCCTTAATATCCTCCTTTCCATTTGTAGCTAATTGAACCGTTGGAGTCTGTTCGATGTACTCATAAGTCGACTTGTCGAGTGTATAAGTCGACTTATGTGAACGACTTACGTAAAATTTCATCTCCGCTCTTCAATAAGTCGACTTATGCTGTGTAAGTCGACTTGTGTCCTTCGATAAGTCGACTTATGGACTATTAGTCGACTTGTGTTGATAGATCTTCATATATTAGTCGACTTATGATGTTCTAGTCGACTTATGTTGTTCTCACTTGATATATAAGTCGATTTATGATGTGCTAGTCGACTTATGTTGGTTTCAATGATTATATTGCATGAAATCTTGATCTTTAATTGTTGGGATACATATCTTTGAATTTCCTTATCCATAATCTTCATCCTTGAATATCTCTTGCACATTTAAGGTAATTTCCATCTTGATTCCACAATGATTAATCTCTTTCCCATCAAAGATTAATGTTATCTTGATTTGCACAATTCTTTTATTGAATATCAATCCCAAAATACCTGAAACAATTTCTTAACCAATTCTATACATTTTATTATTATCAAAACATAAATGGGATTTAATTTGTCAACCACCATTGGTCCAACACTAACAAGACCTCAAAATAAAATTAAATAATGCTTAATAAAAATAATTCGGGGTCCAACATTATCCGCTCCACAGGTGGCATCATTATAAAAGCACAACTCATCCTATAATTTTTTTTTACTTTGTGTAATAAACCACAACGAGAATTTGATTTTGAGTCAGATAGGTAATATCTCTTTCAATATGAAAAATTCGTGTTGCATTGCTTTGAGAGAAACAGTTGTTAAGATCTTCCCAAACTTCGTAAGCATTGTTATAAAAAATAACACTATTTGCAATATCAGATGATAAAGAATTAACGATCTAAGATAACACCATATCATTGCATTTTTTTCATTCCATATAGTCTTCTGTTGTAGAAGACGATTCCTTGAGAGTTCCATCAACAAAACCCAATTTAGATTTTGCATTCAAAGAGGTGACTATAACTCTTCGCCAAGTCAAATAATTGTCTCCATTAAGAGGATTGGGAACAAGAATCATTCCAGGATGATCAGAATGATGAAGAGAATAAAAGTTACTGGAATCTAATTTATTTCCATCGATAGCATGAAAATGAGAAGTGAATATAAGGCATAAGAAAAAAAAAGCTTGAGCAGAGGTATTATCACTGCTCTGATACCATAAAAAAGGAGGATGAAAAAAATATTCTTCTCATTATTTGATGAAAACAAAGAACCAATATTCATACACAAAGAATCCCTATAATTGAGCTATTCTACTCTTACAATTCAACTATTCTAATATTTACAAATACAATATTTACTTCATTAATCTTGGGATATGATAATATTTGTCAACAGCAGGGGCTTACATAGGTATGTATAAATCTTAAACGATATTGTGTTTTCAGGAATTAACCTCTTTATCTGCACACATTTAAGTTAGGTACACGAGTAAAGGCATGTGCAGGTAAGTACATAGATGTGTGAGATCTCATACAATCATATATCTTCAGGAGTCAAGTTCTCCATTTTCACATGTTCACAGTTTAGTCTGTAGGTATAGGTTTTACTTGCCTTTTGGACCCAAAAAAGGAGGAATCCATATGGATCAAGAGAGAGATCCAAGGAATGCAAGATGCCTTGAAGGTATATGAGCATGTAAGATCTCACTATGCATTTCTAAGTTTGAAAATTATTGTTTTCACTAAGTTTATCTATACTCAGGTCATACTGTTTTTCTAGATATCACTTTGATTCATATAATCTAATCAAAATAAAATGTTTTGTTAGCCCTAATCTCTTTCATTCATCATTAGTTATTAGTAATATTACCTATTTATTTCTAACTTACAAATTAAAATTACTATTCAATTATTTTAAAATATTAAATTTATACACATTAAAATAAGATTATAAAGAATATTGAATGTAAGAAATTAGATAAAATTATAACACATCATCTATCCTTAAAATAGTGTACTTAGATATCGATCCTTATTCATCATAAGACTAACTACAAAAAGCAGTCAACTAAATAAACTAGACTTTTATGCTTTAATACTGTTACCACTTGGTTAACGTGTAACATGTAATGGTACCTTAGTTATGTATCCTAGATTGAATGTGAAAGGGCAAGAAATGAAGAAATGCTAAAAATACCTAATTTGGGTCTTCGTAACTTTAAATGAGCTTTTCAAATCCAAAATGGGCACGAATCCACCTTTGTCTTCATAGGGATTGCTCATCGGGACGCAAGTAAGGTCTTTCCACAATTTTTTCAAAACATAAGCTCTCTTAACAGGTCAGAGAATGCTTATGCTTGTGATTGATATGAGCAACTATAGGAGACCTTAACCTTTATATATAGGTTCCATATCGGACTTTCCCATCATAGGCTCGATATAGGTCCAGTCGACATCGATCGGGATCCATTTTTCGCACGAACTTTGACCCATTGATTTAGATCCTTTATTGGGCCACTTTATTATCTTTATCTAGATCAAATTACGAAACTTAACCGATAAGTTATTAAAAACTGAAAAATGAAATTAATAGTTGTCCAACTTTATGAGAAAGGAAAAAATTATCCAACATTCTCCCCCTTGGACAAGCATTAATTATAGTTTTGTCTCTAGTTTAAAAAAAGTTTAAAAACTCGGTTAAGTCACGCTATTGGATTAGTTGAGTAAGATTAAAAACAAAAACATTTGATCCAAAGATAACGAAAGTCCATCATTTTGTCCTGCAAGCTTTCAATACTGAAAAATATCAAATGCATGTGTCATGTATAACACAGATCTAATACAATCACATATACCTAATACGTCACTAACATGAATGGGGAAATGGAATGTAACAAATTAGGATGATACCTTTATTATCTAAATTATATCATCTTTGTTTCTAGGTCTCGATTTCTCCAATTTTATACTAAACTGCAATAAAAAAATCTTGCTTTCTCTTACCAAATGCTAAATAGCATTAGAGAAAACTTATTTCCTCTTACCACATGTTAAATAGTATTAGAAAAAACCTTTATATTCTCCAACTGATTGCTAAATTGCATTAGAGAATCTTTATGAGATTAAAAACTTATATCCCCTATGTCATGTCAAACTTTATGGATATCTATATAAAACTATATGCGTCTAAATAACATAGGCACAAGATCAATTTATATATATGTCGAATGACCTTTAAATTCTTAAGATTGAAACAAATCTTAAACTTTCATACGTATTATGACAATATATGATAACACGTATTATTGAGGATAAATGATGACCATCTATATTATTGGGACCCGATTTCAGAACCAGACCCCAATCGGAAAAACAGAAAACGGAAAGTGAAAAACAAAAGCCGAAGCTGTAACATCCCGTCACCGATGGGATGGGTACAGTTCTTTGCATACGTATTTGGCATGTGCATGCATTATAGAATTTTGTATAATTGGCATTCGTACGTACATACATGTATGACATATTTCTGATATGATTAGGATAGTTTGAATTTGGAGATGATTAAGGAATGTGTGATAATTAGGTCAAATTAGGCTCGAGAATTGAATTTGAGTTAGAAATGAAAGTTAGGAAGTTGAATCATGAAATTGGAGTATACGATTATGAGTTTTCTATTTTTGTGGATTGATAGGAATTTTCCTGAAATTTTCGGAGCAATAGGCCCGGACCGAAAAATTGATCAATAACTGGTTAATTGGATTTCTGGTTCCGAAATTGATTATCCAATGGCACGGATAGGTTAGAAATTTGATTTCAGGAATTAGGGTTTAGCCAATAGAATTCAGGAGAAATTAGAATTTGAAATTGACTCGAGGTGGTTCGGATCGGACTTGTGGCAATTCCATTTTCCAAACAAGTCCTTAGAATTTTGATTTAAAAACCTAAAGCCTTTGAAATTTCTCCCACGATGCTTTCTTCTCCTTTCTTCTTCGTGGATTTCTTCTTGGATTTCTTGTTTGATTTCCTTCCCACAATTTGCTCCTTCTTCCATCCTTAATCGATCCCCTTGGTTGACGTTGGAAAAGAGTTGAAGATGGGTTGGAGTTTGGTGTTTTGCCTTGGGTGTCGTTGAGTTGAGATTAGTGTGATCTTTGAAGATTTGAGGTTATTAATCAAGTAAGTTACTTCTTTCTTGCCTTACATAGTTTGATTGGTTGATTTATAGAGTTATTTGGATGATTTAGTTTGTATATTTGAGGATTTGGCATTTAGGGTTTCCGATGATTATTTTGTTGATTTTGATTTGGGTGTTTGCTGAATAATGGTGGATTTGTGGATTTAAGGTTAGGAATGAGTAGTGTTAAGTGTAGAATGTGGTTTTGGAGTGTTTAGAATGGATTTTAGAGGGATTTATATCAGAAGAGCTGAGAAATTTCTAGGTTTCGGACGTAAATTTGGGTTCGCACGTCGCGACGTGTGATGAACACACCGCGGCGAGCTACCTCTTCTTGCACGTCGCGACGAATAAATAAATATTAGTCGCGACGAGCCGAGTTCTGGCGCACGTCGCGACGAGGAGATGTGTGCGCCGCGGCGAGTGGAATGCGCCTGCACGTCGCGATGAGCAGCAGCGCACGTCGCGACGAGCAGAGGATTTCACGCCGCGGTGAGGAACCAGACGTCGCGGCGAGGAGGGTCAAATTCAGAAAGTTTAAGTTTTGAGGTTTTTGAATTTGGGGAATTAGGAATTTATGGATTCAATTAGTTATGGATTAAATTCAATTTGGAGATTATGAATTCGGGAATTGGAATTTGGGATTGGGAAATTCAGATTTGTGTCGGAAATGTCATAACACGTATAGTACGTACATTATTCGATTCATATGCATATTGGACATTGGAATTGATACAATTAGTAATGCTATTATGTTTTGATTGTTATAGAGGTGCCAGTAGACCGCCGATTGTCTGAAGTAGGCGAGACTTCCCGGCAGTAGCTCGGAAGTTCTGAGGTGAGTAACCTAGTTGGTTTCTCAACCTATATGTGTTTAATTCTATGCAATTATACCATGTGGAGTTAAGGATGGATTGTATGTGTTTGTTTTGATTGATTTCGAACTACAGGTGTTCGAAATAATTGGACTGTGATATAGAAGTATTAATTGTGTATAAATTGTTTATAATTGGTTCCAAATGGTGAGAGTTAGGTATATGAAGTTTTAGTGCGATGCATGTATTGTAGATTGGACATGAGCATACATGCATAACAGTATGATCAGATAAAGGCAGTTGTGACCGGTGCAGCCACCGTATCCAGAGCTTTAAGCTCAACGCACAGGGCTTCGTGCCCAACGATTTTCAGAGCTTTATGCTCAACGTATTAGGGCTTTTGAGCCCAATGTTTTCAGAGCCAATGATTCAACATATATGAGCTCAGGCGCACGGTCACAACAATGAAAGAAATTGAAAGAGTCACATGCACATTGCATATATGAATGTTCAAATGTGAAATTGACTGCATGTGATTTCTGTTTGTGATATATGTACAATATTGTGTGAACGTTTGAATATGCATGAGTTGGGTGGACCATCGATGATGGTTTCTCACTGAGTTCGCAAACTCACCCAACATTGCATTTATTTTTTAGGACAGCGATAGTTTGACTCCTAGCTCCAGTCAGTGAGACTTTTCCTACTGGGTGTGTGCCGACGAGAGGAGCATGGCCCACAGGTCGGTCAGCTGGGGATCTGTTGGGATATTTTGGGGATGACCTAGTTAGGAGTTGTCACTGTTTACTTTGGTTCTGTACAGTTGTAATCGGATAGAATTGTGAACTTGTGGTTTTAAGAAATGAAATGAGAAGTACTATTTGGTTTTAAAATTTAGTGAATTGATATTACTGCTTTATTATATTGATGCCATGAGGTTTATAGAATGATCGAATCGTAGTGCACCCTCATCGTAGGTTATACATCGGTACGACCTACGGGCGTCCCAGTATATACTCTACGCTAAGGGGTCGCTACAGAAGCGAAATCCTAAACGAAAGAACGGATTACAAAGCCAAACAAAATCGAAAGGCTCGGATTTACAAAATTTCAGAAACAAAGAAACAAAACCGATCAATCGACTGAATGTTCAAATTCTGACATCCGTGAACGAATACTTTAGCAAAACGCGCTTTGGAAACCTTAGACTAAACCAATCCAAAATCGGTATAAATTTTTTTCTTCTTTTCATTCTTTATGAATCTCATACAAAGCAATTTAATTTCCCATTTGGAAAATCATCCTCAATCAAAAACCCAATTTACTTGATTTTTCATATGCAAATCATAACCATCAATTTACACAAAAATCTTATTATTCCTTTCTTTTGCCAATTGACGCTTAACACACATATCCATATATCCACAATTTAAGCTAGAAACAAAAGAACTTCAATATTTCAATTTCAGCAACACAATTCATCGGACCTCCTGTCCGGAATCCCAATATAATCAAACACATACATAACCAAAGCACTTCAATAATTCTCAATCAATAATCAGAATCATCGGACCTCCTGTCCGGAATCCAAAACACAATCAATATACAATTTACAAAACCATAATTCACTATTCTATTCCATATACAAATCCATAATTCAATCAATCCCATTCATATATCATAACCATCACAAATTTATATCCCTAAGTCCTTACGCAAATCCATAATTCACTTACATCATGAAATAAATGCTTATAAAAATATTAATGGCATTCTGCGCCATATACAAACCAATACCAAAAGCCAAATTACTCAAAATACAAGATATGCAAAAATCGATCAAAAGCCTTGACTTTCTTTCATCCAATCTCTTGCTCGATACCTGGAGATGGGGATGAAAGGGGGGGTGAGCTTTATAGCTCGTGGATATCATGTTTATAAATCAAAAAATAAGTACAAATCATTTTTCAAAACGTTTCCCATTTATAAACAGTTCACAGTAGAAAAATCCATCAAAAACTTATTTTTCACAATTTCTCAATTTCAAAGAATTCATGAGCAATTTCAAAAACATGGATGCATCACACTTAGAATCAAAACAAAAATACATAAACACATCATAATGGTTTAGATCGGTCCAGAAACAGAACGTACTGCACATTCTCGTATAGCAGTCCTGTGCAGCTGTGAACAAAATGTACTACACCTTCCCGCATAGCGGTCCGGTGTAGCCGTGAACTTATAGGAGTCCTTACGAAGCTCTAATGCCACTAGCGGATAGGCAGGCGAAGCCTAGACAAGTGCACTTGACCCTCTTATGGGACCTAACCAAACCCACATAACAGATATTTCATGCTTGAAATTCGGATTGCCCGAAGGCATATTTTAAAATTTTAATTTTCATATCATGCCATATCATATTCAAACATAATGCCACAAAGTCACACAAATTCACATATCAAAATCTCAATCATTCAAGCACCCAAGAATGCACAATTTTTGCAATTTATCAAAATCATAAGTCAAACAAATTCCCATTCATTCAAAACAATGAAATCATCAATTATGGACATTTCTCAAATTATTCAAACCATTCAAAAAATAATGAGGTCAATAATTATTGCAATTTCTTAAATCATTCCAAATAATGACTGTACCATTATAACAATTTCTAAAAATCATTTCAAAAGTAAGGAATTTAATCATCCGAAAAATAATAATTTAAAAACCCTTTCTTGAATTTTCAAGAACACATACATAGCTTATATTTCAAAATATAAACATGGTACCCACCTCAATTCCATGCTTAAAACTTGTCCAAAGCTTCAATTTCTCCATTGCCTCACTTAATTTTCCTAATTCATGACAAAATCCCTAATTAATAAACATCCAAAATTGAACAATTTAAACCATGCAACCACCAAAATTAACTTTAGAAAGCTCAAACCCATAATATTTCCAAGATATCTAAACCAAAACTTTTTCATAATTCAAAGATCAAAATCTCAATCTTACCTTAATCTTCGCCCAAATTCAGATTTTCTTAGCTTAGAATAAAGCTCTTGAGCTCCTCTTCATTTTTCCCTCTTGAATCATCTTCAAAATCTCTCTTGAAGCTTACTAAAATTCAAACCCTAAGATTTCTCTTTCTTCTTTCTTCTTCTCCCATCTCCACCGAAACTTTCTTTCCTTCTTTCTCTTCTTTTCCTTTCTTTCTTCCAATTTTTCGTGCATTCCCTACCCCTTAAACGACAGTCACATCACTTGTCATTTAATGAATGAGTAATGACTCATTTACCCTTCCTTATAAGCCTTTTAACTTAACAACTTAAGTAATCTTCCAATTTTTCCCTTCATGCCTTCTTTACACTTTAAATTTCTAACACTTTAATTTCATTTAATCCAATCAATTTATCCCATATGCTCTTACTCAAACTAACATGCTAATTATTCACATTAACATGCTAATTAAGTCCTCAAAATCATAAATTATAACAAAGTCTCAAAATTCATTAAATCATGCTTAACTTAGGACATTTTTCAAATCATCCAATTGAAGGAATTTGCTAATATTTCCTTCTAGAGAAATGTTCCTTATTGTCTCAATTTCATAACGCCACCAAAATCATTTAATTTGGTGTACTACTCCAAAAGTTATACTCCAAACATTTCAGACTATTCTTATGCGAACACATTTTCCAGCACTTTAATTCCATCTAAAAATTGACATTCTTAAAGACTAAATTGAAACTCGAATCCTTCATAACATTTGTATCCCTATTTCTCTAGTTTAATCCAAATCAATAATCACCTCATTTGGATGACTAGAGCAAAAGTTATGTCCAAAATACTTTTAGCTCTTACTAATCCAAGACTGAACATGCCTTGTAGCCCCATATCTCTAGTTTATTTTTCAACAATAATCAACTCAATTGGATCTCCACAGATCAAGAATTCACCAAATTACTGAACCATGTTTAGAAATTATCCAACTCACTTTGATTAAATCAACCTCTTTCAATTTAATCTCAAAAATTCATAAATTTCCCATGAAGATGTAGATAATTGTCTTAGGAATCCAACGTTTTAAAAATCAAGTCAATCGGATGTCGGAAAAAAAAGATATAAGCAAAAGATTGGAAAGGGTCGGATTGGGAAGGAAATAACACAAATAGAGGAAATCCAAAATGGCGTCGCACGGAGGGAGGGAAAACGGCATCGCAATGGGGCGAGCGTGCTCTCGACCTCATAAGCCGTCGCACTCGCGAGGGCAAGCTGGACACTCGAGTCTGATGCTTGCCCTCGCGAGGGCGAGGTCAATCCCTCACCTGCTCCCGTTTCAATTTCCTTTTTTTTCCCACTAATATATATATAACCGAATTTTCCAAAATTCATAACTCTTGCTACCAAACTCCAAATTTGACAAATTTTGTATCAATAGAAATCTCCAAGGAAGCTCTACAACTTCCATGAAGAACTCGAAAACTAATTTCATCTCTAAAGTGATGAATTTTTCAATCAAAGTTACTGTCCCATTTAATGTCACCCTAAAACAGTAACTCACTTCTCAAATTTCTATCTTTCAACTCCAAAGTCCAAAAATGTCATATTTTATATCAATTCAAAGATCAAAGAGCAACCTACAACTTTCGTGAAGGACAGAAAAAATTAATTTGGCTTCTAAGGGAGTCAAAATGCCACTCAAAGTTTCTGTCCACTAACACTCTTCCCAAACAGTAACAACAATTTGTAAAAATCATAACTTCCTATTTCATAGCCCAAAATTTTCATACTTTACATCAAGGGAAAGATCAAAACATAATCTAAATCGTTCATGAAGAACTCAAAGGCAATTTCAACCTCTAGCTAAGTCAATTTTTCAATCAAAGTTTCTGTTTAGAAATTTGTCATTCTAACACAACATCCAAATTCCATATCTTTCAATTTCCACAACCAAAAATAACATATTATACATCATTGAAAAGATAGAAAAATCTTCTATGACTTTCATGTAGACCACTTAACTCAATTCAAAACATATCAGTCCAGAATTCGCCTCAAAACACAACATACATAATCCTGCACTTAAGAGCATTTTCAAAAACAAAGTAAATGTAGCATCCCACTCTCGCGAGACCCGAACTCGACATCTACGGTGATATCCGAGCCCATGACCCGCGAGGCTGGTATGCTAGAGCAGTCAATTCAGTTTTAAAAACTCATTAAGACATTTTTTTCTTTTTGAAAACAGTCGACTGCGCAGAAATCAATAAATGATTTGGGCCCGTGATACGAAAACATTTCAATCACAATACAACTTCAGTCATAAAACTTTCAACGATCACATTTCAAATATGACAATTATCAATTGGGACCCTCAATTTAATACAGAACTAATCTTATGCAAAGAAAACAGATTAACACTAATACTGACGCAATCGATCCCGACCTCAAAACGCGCTTGCTTATAAAGACTCATACTCCGTTTCATTAACGGGTACTTTTCAAACCCTGAAAAATAATTGCAATGTTGGGTGAGTTTGCGAACTCAATGAGAAACCATCATCGATGGTTCACCCAACTCATGCATATACAGTCAATTCACATTGTATCACATAATATCACATTCCAAATTAATCCATGCATTACCAATTTCACACATATAAGGCGTATCGCCTTTCACACAAATCGCATTTAATCATTCATATATATGATGCACATGTGACACTTTTCAATTTTCATTTCGTTGTTGTGACCGTGCTTTGAGCTCATTTACGTTGAGCGGTGGCTCAAATCGTTAGGCGTGATATGCCTGCGGTGAGCGAGGCTCTAATAATCGTTGGACACGAGGTCCTCGTATTGAGCTTCTGACCTCATATCGTTGGGCGTGATATGCCTGATAAGCCCGATGGCGGGCATAATGCATTGAGCTGTGGCTCAATACGTTAGTACCACGGTCACAACTACCATTATCGATCATGCAATTATGCATGAATGCATATGTCACTTTCCATTTCGATACCACTTTTCATTTCTTCAGACCTTTGGTCCGGTATCTCAATCATATGCCAACTCAATTCATTTCACTAATGCATTTACAACTCAATTCGCTAATGCATTTATACACATTTATTCACATTTGCACTTCAATATCGCAATTCAATAATTCGAACACCCATGGTCCGAAATCAATCAAAAGCAATCACATATATCCATCCTTAACTCCACATGACATGAGTGCATACAATTAAACACATATAGGTTGAGAAACCAACTAGGTTACTCACCTACACTTCCGAGCTACAACCTGGAAGTCTCAGCATATCCGTGGAATTGCTCCAGCGGTGCCTCTATATCAATCAAATAATCGAACATCACTATTTATACCAATTTCAATAATCAATCATGCATATGTATCAAATAGATTGCGTACTATACATGTTATGACATTCTCGAATTTTCTCAATTTGATCACTCTCACTCTAATTCATAACAATTCCAGATACCATAATTCAATTTACTAATTTCCATACTTTAAAGTCACACTCCAATAAAATCACATTCACTATTCATTTGCCACTCGATTCCGAGAATCATCGAATTCAATTCCAAATTTCCATCTTATCAATTCAAATTTCGCGATGTGGCGTCGACACGATGTCGGTTCGTCATGACGATAATTAAAACTTCGTCATGACGTGCAAGAGAGGGTGGTTTCGCATGGCGTGTTCATCTGCGTCATGACGTGCGAACAGAAATTCGTCTCAAACCCGAAATTCCTCGGATCTTTCGATTTAAATTCATCCAACTCCATTCTAAACACTCTCAATCGGTTTTAAACATTAAACCCAACTTATTTTTAACCTCAAATCCATCATTTAATCGTTATTCATCAAAAACCCAAATCAAACGCAACAAACTTCACAAAACCTTATCATCCGAAACTTTCTAAATTTCTAAACAATTTCATACTCAAATCAATGATCGACTTAAACGATTTAAGGCATAGACAAGTAGAAACTTACTTGATTCAAGCTTTAGATCTTAGGAAAAATTCCTCAAGAACCTCCAAATCCCAGCAACCTCACCCACGGCAAAACTCCATTTTCTTTGAAAGCAAAGAAATTTTGTGGATGACATATTCAAACAATTTCAGTTTATAAACAAAAGGATCTAGGGCTTGTTTGGCAATTTAATTGCCACAAGTCCAAAGCTTTAGGGTCTATCAATCCAATCCTTATTCTAATTTCCTCCCAATTTCGCAATGATCATAAATAATAAATCCTAAAATCATAACTCCAATTGTTTCATATCAATTGTCAAATCAATCTCGGACCGGAATCCAAGTAATCAATACTAAGCCAATTTTCCGGTCGGATCCATTACTCTAAAATTCTGGAAAAATTCCATAAATTCACAAAATTAGGACATACCCATTCCTATACTCAAATTCCAATTTCCAATCCTCTAAAT
The DNA here is from genome assembly GCA_029891385.1 of Erythroxylum novogranatense. Lineage (NCBI taxonomy): Eukaryota > Viridiplantae > Streptophyta > Magnoliopsida > Malpighiales > Erythroxylaceae > Erythroxylum > Erythroxylum novogranatense. Next base: position 5,680,741 of record CM057225.1, on the reverse strand, counting down.
TCAATTTCTTTCCATTTCTATATTCAAAACCTGATTTATGCACTTATCATTAAATTTCCAATTTTCACAATTTAATCGGGAAATTATCATACATGTATGTACATATATATACTTGTGCAATAGAAATCATTTACCAATGACTATCGAAACTATAATGCATGTGCAAAGCAACATTTGCCTGTACTCAATCCTAACCCGATCCAAATTACCGACATACCCGTCACACCGGTAACGGGATGTTACAATTCTCCCCTCCTAATAAAAATTTCTTCCTCAAAATTTCATATACGATTTATCAGAAAGGCAGGGGAATTGTTACGATCATTATATACTATTTTCCCTCACTAATTTCACGATAAGATCAGATTCTGTCCATTACTGAAATCAATACAATTAATATCCCATTTTTCCTTTTTAAGACTTTACATGTAACACCCTACTCCCGCAAGACCCGAACCCGATATCGATGGTGATATCCGAGTCCGTACCCCGCGAGGGTGGCGTGCTAACCACTCATTCAGAAATCGGTACATTATTCTTCATTAAACATATGTGCGGAATTCCATGCCCAAATTGGGTACTCATTCAATCACATCAAATTTTAATACACACACTTTCAAAAGCCACTGAGGTCAATATTCACAAATACAAATAAACACTCTATTACAAAAACAAAGACATGTAATGCAGACACGAACTGATCCCGACTTCTGACCTTCACTTGAATCCTGCAAACGTACTCCCGTTTTACTAACGAGGTATTCTTCAATTCCTGAAAAATAATTGCAATGTTGGGTGAGTTTGCGAACTCCGTGAGAAACCATCATCGATGGTTCACTCAACGCGGCGAATGTTTCCTTCGGGCTCGCCGCGACGTGAGGGAGAGGGCTCGCCGTGGCGTCAATGATTCACGCTCGCCGCGACGTCCCCACCTTGCTCGTCGCGACGTCTAAGCACTTTCCTCGTCGCGACGTCTAAATATTTATTCGTCGCGACATGCGACCCTGGTTCGTCTTCTCCGATTTCTTTTTCCTCTTTCTCTCTCTAAAATCCAGTATTAACTCAACTAAAACACTCAAATCTTTAACAATTAACCCCTATGCATGCTTTAAACACAATAATCACAACATGAAATCATAAACTTACCGAATGAAGCTTAAATCTCAAATCTTCCGAAAATTCTTCCAAGACTAACAATCACGATTTTTCACCCGAAATCTCATGATCCTTCATCCTTTCAAGGATTAGAGTTGGTCTTAGCACAGAAGAAAGCAAACAAGCAAGGATCAAGCAGGAAGAAAGAAACGAAGCTCAATCGAAGGAGAAGAGGATCGAACCCTAGGGAGGAGAAACAATTTCGCTTTCTTTTCTTTTTTCAAGCGTAAGAGATATATATATATATAGATACGAACAATAAACCTCTTATCATTTTTCCTCCCAAAACATTTAACTTTCTAATCAGTCCACTCATCTCAAAATCTCAATGGCTCAACATATTAAATTCCAAGATCGTATATCTAAATTTCCATAGCCATTGGACAATTATTTGATCTTATTCGGTCAATCGGTCCGCCACTCGGAGAATTTCCGGTCGGACATTTTCTCCTAATTATTCCAGAAACTTATCCTAACTATCACTGTCACTTTGCAATCATTCTAACACAGTTCCAATTTCACCATTCACACCCAATTATTCCATAATTCACAATATATCATAATCAAATCTAATTATCTCGCAAATTCACAATTCAAATCATTTACAAAATCAAATGCCAGGAAAAGTCATGAATGCATGTACCTATATGTGCATGTGTCAAAAGACTCAGTCCTCTACAATCAGAGGCCAAATAAATGTTCACATCAGACATATGAAATGCAAATTACTAGCCTGACCAAATAGACCCATATACCCTTCTCATTAGGGTCGGGATGTTACAATTCTCCCCTCCTTACAAAAATTTCGTTCTCGAAATTTCATATACAATTGATGAGGGAGGCAGGGGAATTGTTCGATCACTAGATATCTTGTTTTCCACTTATTTCTCTATATAGACAATTTTCGCCAAATAAGCGAAATCAATCTATCAATCACTCTTTATCTTTTCTCTAACTTTACGACCTCATAGTTTCCTCAAGATCACTCGCAATTCTTTACTTTCGATATCGATAATACATATGTCAGATTATAACAATATTTCCTAATCCTGTCCAAGTAACACTTTGGATCCGAAACATCTTTTACAGGTTTACAAATCCGTAGTTCCATTCACACTACAGTCCCATAGAGATCACTACATATCGAATTTAATTTCCATTCATTACACCTGTGTCTCTATCTAAGTGTATCCGGCCGAGGCGATACACTTCAAAACATTTCATTTATCGTTTATCAGATTACATTCCTTTAGTGATAAAACCTTAATCTCATAAGATTATAATCACCTCTATAACAATCAACTCGACACATTGTCATAAATTTTGATTTCCAAAAATCCCCATTACAGATTCATTTACTCTCAACATATACGCTGCTCAAATGGTGTCACCAATGCAACAATTGATATAGCTGCAATCAATTCAGACTATACACCAATTTATGTCCCTATGAATTCCCAAATTATCCATTTGACAATTGATTCCAAGACAAGCTGTTGGTCTATCACACATACAACCATTCAATTTATCACGCTAAACTATAGATTCCTCTTTCGATTTGCTCTTACTAAACCATAATACTCTCTAATCGCTTCTCGCGATTTCCCTAACAGTTTTTCGATAACATTCGCAAATGTCTACACCTTAATTTGGTCTTTGCCAATCTTTTTAAATATACACACCGGTTTGAAATTCCAATAACAAATAATACTTTCTTTTAGCCCTTTTGCTAGCTCAACGATTTTTACTCAGTCATACAATCAAAACCTTATCGCTCAAATTGCGATCATCTCATTTGAATTTCCTATTCAATCCATTTAATTTCATGACTAGCATAATTGAATTATTCAATCGCTTAATTCTTTTCAAATCTTTCAAATTCACAAAATACCTCCATCATTATTGATTTGCACATTCGTAGACATCTTCAATTGTTTTTGTACAATTTTTGTCTCCAAGCTTTTAGAGCAACACTCATTACAACAGATCTCAAATCATCAATCACAATACAGCCCATGAAGTTTTACGTGTCCCAAGGTACAAAAATCACTTTACACACTTTCATCAGATTACAGTATAACCGTTACTGGGACATTTCAGTATATAATGCAAAATCTCCAAAGCCCGTATACATATATAAGTCCCTTACAATTTCGCATTGTATCAATACTCCTATCGTCATTAGGTCTCCCAATGTGCCATTTTCGAATAATAATTCATCCACTATTTATTCAATCAAGGTCAAATTCACTCTTATGAAACTCGCATAGTATACAATTTTCTCATCTGTGCCGATTTATCTTCTTCACTTTTCAAATGCATTTAATCGATCATCGATGATCTTCATCATTTTCCAATCTGAATGCACTCAAGACACTTTACTTTTCAGTAGCACAATACTATTAGGGCATTGTCAACTCGGACAATTACAATCCAAAATTCCTTATACCCGTAATCAATTTATATAACTCTTTAAATATCAAAAGTCTCCAATGAGGAACGATTTTCTTATAATTTTCTCAATTCCATCATAACATATTTTGACATATGTTCCTTTTACCCTAATTTCTCCACATAACCCAATTTATTTGCAATAGATAACTGCCTGCGCTAAATAAACATGCATCAAATCAATTTCGTATTTTCAGCACATAATTACACAAACCATACACGAATCTATTTTCTCCTCATATTCGCAATTATTATTTTCTTAATGTTCGGTAATTCTCGTACATAATCGGATTCATCTCATCATCATAATGAAAGCATTTTTTTACCTCTTACGCTCGAGTCTCTGCTAGAATTTAGACTCCAAATTAACTTGTAATTTATTTCAAATTTATCTCTATACTGTCCTTGCATTGATCACTATTCAATTGAATCATTCGATCAACTTAATCCAATTCAGGTAAATTCTTCTTTGCAAGTAGATTTCTTACTATTTTCATCAATACTTATGAAATTCCTCAATATCACAGTCATCACATTTCTTGTCAGTCATTCTCTATGCCACAGGGACTCAATTTCCAACCATACACAATATCCAATGCAGATCAATCTATGTCGTAATACATATAATCAGAACATCCTTTTTAATACCGTTCATTGAGGTCCGTACCAGCAAAAATCATTGCATCGATGTACCAATTAGTCACTTACACTAAGGATACACAATACTCTCTTTTTGCACCTATCCTCACTAGTGAGGATTATATCATGATCAAGTCCTCAACATGTATCAAATTTCAATTCATTCTCAATAAATCACTATAATTATCACATCTTATTAGAAAATGCATTCTCATCAATTTACTCATTAAGAACTTATACTACTAAGAACTCTTTAATCACATTTCATTCTAGATAACCTTTCTCTTTTTGGTACCACATTAACAGTCTCCCTTCTTTCTCAATTGATTTCTCATAAACACTTTCTTTTCTCATTCGAACTTTATACACTACAATCATCCCCTTAATTTACTTCTCATGCCATCTCCACATACACGAGACAATTTCGGTTAATATTTTTCACTTACCATGGGGCCCCCATAATCAGGTGTGTATTCACTTAGGCAAATCAACTAAACCGGAACATCTGTTTCACTTATCAGTATCATTGTCTTACCTTTCAATCTTTTCATTATTACATCGCACCCTCGTATTTTCACACTCAAAAATTAACATCATAGATATACCATCGTTCTTGATTTCTCTCTAACGAAATCGATTCACAGTCATAAATCATTATTCATAACACTCGTCACAGTAATCAATCTCAATTATAACATTTCATTTCATCCACATTATACACTTGCACTCTTGTCATTTCTATCATAGCTCTAATCCCCTCTATCAGTTCAGAACATATTCACATCTATCTCACATTCAAGGATATCGGGGTATAACTTGGATATCGCCTTCCATAATGTATCCACTAGTACCAATACCCTCGATCTTCATTTGTCAAATCGAATCATATACCTTTTCCGATTTCATGATATCCCTGTTGGCATTTATCCATTCTGATATATCATCAATGTCCTCACAAATTCTAACGATTGAAACAATTGGTACAGGCTCCTACATGTGGCTCATATACTAGACTGGGGATCAGTTGTCACTGTCTGCCATGACATGACTTAAATGCATGTAACTTAACACATTTTTTCAGAACGCCCATGTAAGATTGTACTTCTGGGCTCTGATACCACAAATGTAACACCCCACTCCCGCAAGACCCGAACCCGATATCGATGGTGATATCCGAGTCCGTGCCCCACGAGGGTGGCGTGCTAACCACTCATTCAGAAATCGGTACATTATTTGTAACACCCCACTCCCGTATGACCCGAACTCGACATCGATGGTGATATCTGAGTCCGTGTCCCACGAGGGTGGCGTGCTACATCACTCAGTCAGTCAAAACTCAGTATTAACTTTTTCTTTCTTTCTTTCACACACACACATACACATTATAACATATACAGAAACAAATTTACATACACCATTCAATGGATTCGGGGCCCTTTTCATAAATACAATTAATTCCAGTCTGTTGATTTTACAAACTGACTTAAGCAATAATATAGAAAATCAGAGAATAGAAATACACTAATGCAGACGCAAACTGATCCCGACCTCTTTCTTTCACTTGTATACAGTACTCCCGTGTCAAACGGGGTATTCTTCAAGACCTGAAAAATATATACAAATTTTGGGTGAGTTTTGCGAACTCAGTGAGAAACCATCATCGATGGTTCACCCAATTCATGCATTACGCGAATAGCGTACAGATTACCACAATTGCACATTCAGAATATCATATGGCAATTTCTGATTTTCAACAACATCATCGTAAAGAATTCAAAGCTCAAATACATGACATTTTCCATTTTATTTCAGTGATTCAGTGCTTTTCCCAATTCATAGTACAATCAAATACATGCATAACATTTTTCTATTTCTTCCTATTTAGATTATGTGTTGTGACTGAGCGCCTGTACTGTCCCAATCCGGGCGCATTAATCAGTGAGCCTATGGCTCTGAACTGTCCCTTTCGGGCTCATTAAGCATTGAGCATAAAGCTCTGAACTGTCCCTTTCGGGCTCATTAAATGTTGAGCTTATAGCTCTCGGTGGCTCCAGTCACAACTGTTATCAATTAATCATGTACATAATTCATTTATTACAACTCTACCATATCACATTGAAAGTCAAAACCAATTTATCGAAACAAACAATTAACACTTCAATATCAATTTTCCATTCCCTCGGACCTTTGATCCGAGATCCCAAACGTAATCATCCACAAACAGTTACACACAAATAGCACTTCGATAACAAGTTCCTAATACTTCGGACACCTATGGTCCGAAATCAATCAAAAGCAAACATACATAATCCCTCCATTGTCTCCACATGGCATAACCACATAATTTCTATCACATAAAGATTGAGGAACCAACTAGGTTACTCACCTGTACTTTCGAGCTAATATCTGGAAGTCTCAGTAACGTCGGTAGATCAACGCTCCAAATATGCCTCTATAATAATCAGAAAATATAACCATTACCACTTGTCCAATCAGAACTATTTAATAATGCATATGAAGCAATTTGCAGGTTCACAATGCATGTTCATGATATTCCCGGCCCTAATATCATTTTTTCCATCCGTCTAAAAATTAGAAACCTATTGGCGCTGACGGTGCCCAATTCGGACCTCTATAGGTCCCCAATTAAACAAAACAGTGATTAACAGACCTTTACCTGGACCCACGTCAATTTTCCGTCCAAAAATCCCGAATCTCTCAAAAAATGAAATTCAATATTCTACGAATCCGATGCCTCAAGAATCAGGTCAATCGGACGTCGGACGGAAAAGTTATTCACAAAAGAAACCAAAATTCACATTAAACAATTAATATCTATATATACATAACCCTTATTTCCTTTCATTTTTCCTGATTTCTAACTAAACTTCCAACACCCATAACTCTTTGCACACAATTCAGAAAACTATAAACCACATCTCATTGGAAAGATCATGACAAGCTCTACAAGTTTCATTTAGACCATTCAAAGTAATTCCACCCCTAAGGGTGTCAAAGACCCCATGAAAGCTACTGCTCACCCAAAGTCACTCAACACAGTACAGTACCTTGTAAATTCAGTAACTTTCATTCTCTTCAGTCAACAATTATACAATAAATATGCTCATCAAGATCACAATGTTATCTACAACTTTCATGAACAACCTAAAATCAGATTCACTTGCTAACTATGTCAAACAATTCACCAAAACATCAGCCCTCAGAATTTTCCCAATCTGAACAGCACATTTCACAACAGTATATCTCTTAGCACAAATGTCACCAAATTCACTACCTTATATCCATGAAAAGATAAGATCTCAAACTTCAATTTTCATGAAGAACTCAACATCCAATTCGATCTCTAACAATTTCAAATCTGTTATACAAGTTTCTGTCATGATCAGCAGTTAACATCCTAATGCAGGTTCAGATTTTGAAAATCCATAACTCCCACATCTGATCTCTAAAACTTATATGCCATATACCATTTTCAAGATAAATGTGTCTTATAAAACTCTTCAGTAGATCCCTAACACCAATTCAGTTCACACAAATTACTAAAATTCCTCCAAATCAGAATGTACACCAAATCTACCATTTCAACTAGGTTTCATTCAATGCATTAAAACAGCCAACAGTTATTGGTCCATAACTCCTACTATACATATCTAAAAATTGCAAAATCAGTGGAATTGGAAAGCTAACTGAATAGGCTTAAACTTTCATTTAGTCCATTTTTCCTAATTCCTTCTCAATTAATTTAGACAAATTTGCAAAACTCATAGGTTATAAATCCGGATACTGTTCACATCATTTCCAGCAGTAACTTTCTAGGCCATATTTCACCCTCTTACAGCTAAAATTGGACAACACCTATTTCACACAAAAATGTAGCCAACAAACCAAAGTTTAAGTGGGCACAAACCTTGCCTAATTTTCATATCTAAACAATGAGTTATGATCAAATCAGTATACTAGGTCAAAAATCAATTTCCAGCTTTACTTCTCCAATTCACTTCCTATCATACCAATTCAATTCCTACTACCATAGGCATCTCATTTTAACACAAAATCAGTACCTACAATATTCATACATTCACTAGGGCTAATACTCAAAATTTTGCAGCACTCAATTCTTCATTTCTAAGTAAAATCAATCATCCATTTGTATTCAAAATCAAGTTAAAAACACTCATTCATACTCCTTCATCAATTCATAACTAACCCTAACCTAACACCCATTAATTCAAGCCATATTAGTCATCAATTTAAGGCATCAATAATCATAATAAATGTACCAAACCTCCCATTAATTACTCCTAACTACCATGGCATTCAATTTCTAAATCAAATCATAAAGAAAGCTTAACAACAAAACTTACCTACTAGCTTTTCCAACCTTGAATTCCTTTCACCTCTTTACTTCCTACCTTCACTAATCACTTCTTCTACCACCATACATATATATTTCATCATCATGGGAAGACTATAGCTTAGTGACAAGTAAGAGAGTTCTTGAGTGTTTGGAGGAAGATGAAAAAAGAAGAAGCAAAAATCGATGGTGGTGGAGAGATGAGTGTTTTAGGTGGAAAACAACAATCCAAGCAATTAAAGCTTGTTTCCCTTCTTTCCTATAACCACAACCGTGGGTGAGTAATGATAAGAAGGCATTAATGAGAGGCTAGGTGGCTTTATGCCATTAGTCCAACAATGTAGATGAAAAGTCAACCTATTAATATTTTAATCAATTTAAACCTAGTCCAAAATTAATCCAATCAATTCCAATGACCCTAATTTCAATCCCAAAATAATATACCTAATAATACAGTGCCAGTGGGTAGAAACTTTCGCTACCAAAAATCGTAGGTTCGCTAATTGGCGATTTTTTCGATCAGGAATTTTCTCGGAAAATCCAGAAAATTTCTAAAATCCTTAAAATAGAAAACAATTTATGGCACACTCGAATAATTTTTCAAACCCATTAACCACGTTAATCCCAAAAATTATCTTAGGCACATAAATCGGAATATCATGTATGCATGCACAGTAATTTCATGTGCACAAATATGACTGTGGACCAATCCTATTATGCATGAGCAATCCTATGAAATCCCAATCTAGCACATCCTATGTCAATTTACTATTCTACCCTTCCAATTGAGGGTGGGATGTTACAATTCCCCCCTCCTAATAAAAATTTCGTCCTCGAAATTCTCAGTCAACAGTTCAGTATGACCGTAATCATATGTACCTATCTGTCCCATACATTTTTCTATTAAATAATTCATTTTCCGAAAGGTCACTGGAACCATATTCAGTCAGTTGTTCAGTTACTAATTTGGCTAACTCATTATCACTCGATGCGATGAGCGGACTCGAAGGCTATCGATTGGCGATCTCATTCTCTTAACTATTTCACTTACCATTTTGAGTAGCTATTACCTTTGGTTAGATGCTATGATTTAGTTCCTTATTTCGAACTGTTCACTTATCACGTGTTATCCATCCGATCTAGGTTACTAATATTACCTTATTCTCACTACCATCCAATACCTTTTCTCCGGTAACATCTGAGACTAATTAAGTATTCCATTGAGTACATCTTTTCAAGGTGATACTTACCCTAACCTCCTTTATCTCGTCAGGGACGATTCACATTCCTTTGGTACCAATACAATGACATTTAGCTTCATTCCACTATAACCAGTGACACTTTACCTAATACAGTCATTCTCTATATCCCATTGACTCTCTGTTCAAATGCAATTCTCCTTAGACAATTCACTATTCTATAGTGTTCATGCACTCTATTCGGATATGCATTTTACTCTGTTTCATTTGTCCGATCCTGATCTACTTTAGCTAACCCATGCAGTTTTCCTAAGTCACTTTCTTTTGTTTCACTCATCACAGTCTCAAATTCATTGTGATTTTTGACTCCCATTAGGCACTGTACAGTGTAGCAGTGTATTCCTACAGTAAAGCAGAACTCTATAACACGATCATAATCCTGTGAAACTCAAACCACTTAAGCATTTTTTTTTCTGCTGAACATTCAAACCTATAAACACTTGAATCAATCATCACTTCATTCTATACCCGTAGTTATTCAATTTCACTTTTCGCATATGCTTACTAGAATGTCGAGCTTCGACTATTCACTTTCTTGTTACATCACTTTTATCGAATTTACCTGACTTCTTCTTTGACTCCTCATGAGACTTACCACTTTAACTCCTACACTCTTACCTTTCTTACCTCTATCCAGTATCCCTAGATCTACAACTTCAATTTTCCAGTAACACTTCCTAAGTACCCATAATCTACTTGACATTCTTTGAAAATCCCACTATCCGAATTGGTGCATTCATTCTGACATTATCGCTCACTATTTAGAAATGTCATTCGATTCGAATTGTCGATATAGTAGTCATTTATACCGTCTCCTTCCTCGAATAAACACGATGTATCCTTATAGGAATCTACGGTCTCAAGACTTTCAATCGCGATCATGACACCAATACCATTTATCAACGTCAATTCAATTTATCACTGTTCAACACTTTCAAACACATTCCGTCTATCATCATAATCACTATCATTTGCTTACCTCGCATACTTCCCAATTAGGGTCTTGGTGACTTTTCCAAACATCACTAAACATCATTCAATTCATTCAGTCCACAATTAGTGTATTTGTAACCCCTTTATGAAGATAACACTACATCACGTCATTATTAGTTTCCCTTTAGAACTTCTTGTCTCTATTCATTTTCTCTTTTCAATCGATTTCCTGTCATCCACATCGATATATCTATATATATACCAATACCTAATCATCTGTAATTGGACTTCCATCAATTTCCACTTCATTTGAGTATTCTACTTTACAGTTCGTGACTACTTTATAGTTTTGCCTTTCCAATGGAGCTCTATTCGCTTCACATAGCAATAGGATCACCTCAAATTAAACTTCCACTCATGTTGTTGGATACTTTACATTTCCGTACACACAGTACAGATAACCTCAATTTCACTTTTGATTTCGTCCATACTTCTTTCCGTTTGTCCATTAGTCTTGCTACCATCTTTATACTGTTCACGAAAGTCTCATCAGCCAATTAGTGTCCCTAATTCTATTTCAATCATTCTTCACTATACGTACTATCTCAATCAGAACAATTTTATGCCATAATTTAAAGATCAGAACATTCCTTGCACTAAGGTTCCATGTGACAGTCACATAAACATTTTCTTCAACACTTATTTAGTAATCTACACCTCACCAGAACTTATTTCATCTTACCTAGAGCCAATTAGTAACCTATACAATTCAGACTTCCATAATACTCCTTTTCGTTTACGCTAATCCTCAAATAAATGACTGATACCAGAATCCTTTTTCATTTCCTCTCATACAGGTACACTCAGCTCTTTTATGTCTTACGTTAACCCATTTTAAACTTTGCATTTATAGCCACTATATTCCTTCACCGATATCAACTTTACTGTCCAATAGATACTCCCAACGGTAAATCGACTTAAATCGACAACTCTTTTATATATCGCTATCATTGTTTCATCATTTTTTTCCAGTTTCATTCTCATATTATTCATGTGTCGACTTGACCTTTTCAAGGTCATATCCACTGGCTTATACAATATCATCTCCTTATTGCTACGTATCTCTTTATTTTCCTCAAACAATCATGATAGGGCATTTACGGTCCCCAAAACACGACAAAATCACCGATGCAACTCCATTGTATCTCTATCTATTTACCCATCCATTTACCGATTACGTATCCATATCGTCTTTTCAACCAATTCGAATTTCCCGATATACAATCAGTAGAAATTGTCAGTCTGTCTTTTTCCCTTACGATCTTATTATACTGATTTCCAAACTCTTAGCACAATATTCACATAACCATTTCAGTCTCACGCTTATGCGTTCAAGATTATTCCCGTTTCACGAGTTCATTTCAGTTTATCTGTACACTTTTATCTTCTACTTTTTCTTACTCAACTAGGCACTAGGTACTTTGCTCTTTCATTTCTTTCAGTTCTAGGTAGACCGGTACGATACAATATTGATCCTATCACAATCCCGCTATCCTCATCTACCTATGATATTGAAAACAAATGCAGTGAATCCATATCTGCCTGATCGAATCATCTACACTTTACTCAGTTCCAAGATTTCCCATTTCATCACATATACAGTCAGAGCTCTAATTACTTTATCATCCCGGACTTTTAATCTCACTTAGGTCTACTATAACCAGTATACGTCTCATATCTCCAGTGGACCTCTCCAAGTTCTAGACATATTCGTTTTCCTATCACCGAAATCTTGCCATTTTAATCCGGGAAGTACTTACGATATCACTTCTTTCCTAAATCAGTCTAAGCCAACATAGTCATTCTAACCACAGTACATTATAATTCTCATTATTTATATTTCCTTTTTCCCACTCCTCATTGCCCATACACCTTCATGGGCTCACATTCTAATACAGTCTCACTTTTCTCTCACTTAGTCACTTGACACATATGCACATGTAGGATTTCTACTCGTGCGCCTCAGACTAGGGATCAGTTATCACGGTCTGCAACGACACGACTCAAATGCATGCAACTTAACCTATGTTTCAGACTGTGCCCAGATACATTACGTACTACTGGGCTCTGATACCACCTAAATGTAACACCCCACTCTCGTATGACCCGAACCCGACATCGATGGTGATATCCAAGTCCGTGTCCCACGAGGGTGGCGTGCTACATCACTCAGTCAGTCAAAACTCAGTATTAACTTTTTCTTTCTTTCTTTCACACACACACATACACATTATAACATATACGGAAACAAATTTACATACACCATTCAATGAATTCGGGGCCCTTTTCATAAATACAATTAACTCCAGCCTGTTGATTTTACAAACTGACTTAAGCAATAATATAGAAAATCAGAGAATAGAAATACACTAATGTAGACGCAAACTGATCCCGACCTCTTTCTTTCACTTGTATACAGTACTCCCGTGTCAAACGGGGTATTCTTCAAGACCTGAAAAATATATGCAAATTTTGGGTGAGTTTTGCGAACTCAGTGAGAAACCATCATCGATGGTTCACCCAATTTATGCATTACGCGAATAGCGTACAGATTACCACAATTGCACATTCAGAATATCATATGGCAATTTACAGATTTTCACAACAGCATCATCAGAAAGAATTCAAAGCTCAAATACATGACATTTTCCATTTTATTTCAGTGATTCAGTGCTTTTCCCAATTCATAGTACAATCAAATACATGCATAACATTTTTTCAATTTCTTCCCATTTAGATTATGTGTTGTGACTGAGCGCCTGTACTGTCCCAATCCGGGCGCATTAATCAGTGAGCCTATGGCTCTGAACTGTCCCTTTCGGGCTCATTAAGCATTGAGCATAAAGCTCTGAACTGTCCCTTTCGGGCTCATTAAGCATTGAGCATAAAGCTCTGAACTGTCCCTTTCGGGCTCATTAAATGTTGAGCTTATAGCTCTCGGTGGCTCCAGTCACAACTGTTATCAATTAATCATGTACAGAATTCATTTATTACAACTCTACCATATCACATTGAAAGTCAAAACCAATTTATCGAAACAAACAATTAACACTTCAATATCAATTTCCCATTCCCTCGGACCTTTGATCCGAGATCCCAAACGTAATCATCCACAAACAGTTACACACAAATAGCACTTCGATAACAAGTTCCTAATACTTCGGACACCTATGGTCCGAAATCAATCAAAAGCAAACACACATAATCCCTCCATTGTCTCCACATGGCATAACCACATAATTTCTATCACATAAAGATTGAGGAACCAACTAGGTTACTCACCTGTACTTCCGAGCTAATATCTGAAAGTCTCAGTAACGTCGGTAGATCGACGCTCCAAATATGCCTCTATAATAATCAGAAAATATAACCATTACCACTTGTCCAATCAGAACTATTTAATAATGCATATGAAGCAATTTGCAGGTTCACAATGCATGTTCATGATATTCCCAGCCCTAATCTCATTTTTCCATCCGTCTAAAAATTAGAAACCTATTGGCGCTGACGGTGCCCAATTCGGACCTCTATAGGTCCCCAATTAAACAAAACAGTGATTAACAGACCTTTACCTGGACCCACGTCAATTTCCCGTCCAAAAATTCCAAATCTCTCAAAAAATGAAACTCAATATTCTACGAATCTGATGCCTCAAGAATCAGGTCAATCGGACGTCGGACGGAAAAGTTATTCACGAATGAAACCAAAATTCACATTAAACAATTAATATCTATATATACATAACCCTTATTTCCTTTCATTTTTCCTGATTTCTAACTAAACTTCCAACACCCATAACTCTTTGCACACAATTCAGAAAACTATAAACCACATCTCATTGGAAAGATCATGACAAGCTCTACAAGTTTCATTTAGACCATTCAAAGTAATTCCACCCCTAAGGGTGTCAAAGACCCCATGAAAGCTACTGCTCACCCAAAGTCACTCAACACAGTACAGTACCTTGTAAATTCAGTAACTTTCATTCTCTTCAGTCAACAATTATACAATAAATATGCTCATCACGATCACAATGTTGTCTACAACTTTAATGAACAACCCAAAATCAGATTCACTTGCTAACTATGTCAAACAATTCACCAAAACATCAGCCCTCAGAATTTTCCCAATCTGAACAGCACATATCACAACAGTATATCTCTTAGCACAAATGTCACCAAATTCACTACCTTATATCCCTGAAAAGATAAGATCTCAAACTTCAATTTTCATGAAGAACTCAACATCCAATTCGATTTCTAACAATTTCAAATCTGTTATACAAGTTTCTGTCATGATCAGCAGTTAACATCCTAATGCAGGTTCAGATTTTGAAAATCCATAACTCCCACATCTGATCTCTAAAACTTATATGCCATATACCATTTTCAAGATAAATGTGTCTTATAAAACTCTTCAGTAGATCCCTAACACCAATTCAGTTCACACAAATTACTAAAATTCCTCCAAATCAGAATGTACACCAAATCTACCATTTCAACTAGGTTTCATTCAATGCATTAAAACAGCCAACAGTTATTGGTCCATAACTCCTACTATACATATCTAAAAATTGCAAAATCAGTGGAATTGGAAAGCTAACTGAATAGGCTTAAACTTTCATTTAGTCCATTTTTCCTAATTCCTTCTCAATTAATTTAGACAAATTTGCAAAACTCATAGGTTATAAATCCGGATACTGTTCACATCATTTCCAGCAGTAACTTTCTAGGCCATATTTCACCCTCTTACAGCTAAAATTGGACAACACCTATTTCACACAAAATGTAGCCAACAAACCAAAGTTTAAGTGGGCACAAACCTTGCCTAATTTTCATATCTAAACAATGAGTTATGATCAAATCAGTATACTAGGTCAAAAATCAATTTCCAGCTTTACTTCTCCAATTCACTTCCTATCATACCAATTCAATTCCTACTACCATAGGCATCTCATTTTAACACAAAATCAGTACCTACAATATTCATACATTCACTAGGGCTAATACTCAAAATTTTGCAGCACTCAATTCTTCATTTCTAAGTAAAATCAATCATCCATTTGTATTCAAAATCAAGTTAAAAACACTCATTCATACTCCTTCATCAATTCATAACTAACCCTAACCTAACACCCATTAATTCAAGCCATATTAGTCATCAATTTAAGGCATCAATAATCATAATAAATGTACCAAACCTCCCATTAATTACTCCTAACTACCATGGCATTCAATTTCTAAATCAAATCATAAAGAAAGCTTAACAACAAAACTTACCTACTAGCTTTTCCAACCTTGAATACCTTTCACCTCTTTACTTCCTACCTTCACTAATCACTTCTTCTACCACCATACATATATATTTCATCATCATGGGAAGACTATAGCTTAGTGACAAGTAAGAGAGTTCTTGAGTGTTTGGAGGAAGATGAAAAAGAAGAAGCAAAATCGATGGTGGTGGGAGAGATGAGTGTTTTAGGTGGAAAACAACAATCCAAGCAATTAAAGCTTGTTTCCCTTCTTTCCTATAACCACAACCGTGGGTGAGTAATGATAAGAAGGCATTAATGAGAGGCTAGGTGGCTTTATGCCATTAGTCCAACAATGTAGATGAAAAGTCAACCTATTAATATTTTAATCAATTTAAACCTAGTCCAAAATTAATCCAATCAATTCCAATGACCCTAATTTCAATCCCAAAATAATATACCTAATAATACAGTGCCGGTGGGTAGAAACTTTCGCTACCAAAAATCGAAGGTTCGCGATTGGCGATTTTTTTCGTCAGGAATTTTCTCGGAAAATCCAGAAAAATTCCTAAAAATTCCTTAAAATAGAAAACAATTTATGGCACACTCAGAATAATTTTTCAAACCCATTAACCACGTTAATCCTAAAAAATTATCTTAGGCACGCAAATCGGGAATATCATGTATGCATGCACAGTAATTTCATGTGCACAAATATGACTGTGGACCAATCCTATTATGCATGAGCAATCCTATGAAATCCCAATCTAGCACATCCTATGTCAATTTACTATTCTACCCTTCCAATTGAGGGTGGGATATTACATTATTCTTTATTAAACATATGTGCGAAATTCCATGCCTAAATTGGGTAATCATTCAATCACATCAAATTTTAATACCCACACTTTCAAAAGCCACTGAGGTCAATATTCACAAATACAAATAAACACTCAATTACAAAAACAAAGACATGTAATGCAGACACGAACTGATCCCGACTTCTGACCTTCACTTGAATCCTGCAAACGTACTCCCGTTTTACTAACGAGGTATTCTTCAATTCCTGAAAAATAATTGCAATGTTGGGTGAGTTTGCGAACTCCGTGAGAAACCATCATCGATGGTTCACTCAACGCATGCATAACAAAACAATTCACATCTTATCAGATATTATCACATTCCAAATCAACATTGCCAATTTGTACACATACAAGGCGTATCGCCTTTCACACAATTCACATACATAACAACACTGCACACAAATCTCTTTCCAAAGTTTCCATTGTTTTACTTTAAGTTGTGACTGGGCGCTTAACGGAACAGAATTCAAATACACTTAGGGAGTAGGAGATCTCTCTGGGTATACACTGACTCCCCTCGAGCTCAAAGCTCGGTTCATTCACAGTAATCAAATTTTAAGCAAGTAGGAGAGCCCCCTGGGTATGCACTACTGCTCGCTCACATTAGGGATAGGAGAGCCCTCTGGGTATGCACTATTCCTTTTTCACAATTGATGAGCTTATAGCTCCAATCAGAATATGCTCAAGTCACAACCATTCTTTATTAACCAATTATGGATTTCACGTGTTCATTCATATCTCTATAGACAATACATATGTATCAAATAACATTTCCAATCATTTCACAGCAGCATTCACATTTTGCACTTCAATATCCCATTCAAATACTTCAGACACCCGTGGTCTAAAATCAATCAAAACAAACACATACATCCCTCCATTCTCTCCACATGGCATAATGGCAAGATATTAAACATATAAAGGCTGAGGAACCAACTAGGTTACTCACCTGAACTTCCTAGTTGTTGCCTAGAAGCTCCAGCACTGTCCGTGGATTATCGATCCATCAGCTCTATAACAATCAATCAATTTCATTCATTACAAAATGCACAGTCAAAAATAATTAATGATGCACATGCCTTGAATAACAGATGTACTATGCCTATTCATGATTTTCCCGGTACCATTTCCCACTTTCCACTTTCTTTTACTCAGTGATCACTATCGGTTCATTTCGATTCAATAACACGCCGTAGATCTCACCAATTTCGTTTATACCAATTAGTTCCATTTGTCAATTCATATGCACTAAACTAAGCTCACAAGATCTCAAAACCAATTTTCATTTTGAACTAAATCAAATTCACTTAATAAAGACTCCAATTACACTGAATTCATATATTCAAAATTCTCATAATTATAACCCAATCATCAGGAAACTATCCTTAGGTTGCAATACAATCACATTCATAACTTTCTTTCACTAAATGAGATCTCTAAAACCCAAATTCAAACTCTCATTCTTTTCCTTAATCATAAACCTCATTCACTAGATCATAGCAAATCAAACCTCACCTCAATTGGAGGTCTACACAATTAGTTATACCTCAAAAACCCAATTAAAACACATCAAAAACTGTTCCTCGCCGCGACACACGACGCTCGTCGCGGCGTCGAGAGTGGCTCGCGCGCGACGTCTGAGACTTCGCCACGCATAACGTTTCCTTCGGGCTCGCCACGCGTGAGGAGAGGGCTCGCCGTGGCGTCAATGATTCACGCTTCGCGCGGACGTCCCCACCTTGCTCGTCGCGACGTCTAAGCACTTTCCTCGTCGCGACGTCTAAATATTTATTCGTCGCGACACGCGCACCGTTCGCCTTCTCGATTTCTTTTCCTCTTTCTCTCTCTAAAATCCAGATTAACTCAACTAAAACACTCAAATCTTTAACAATTAACCCTATGCATGCTTTAAACACAATAATCACAACATGAAATCATAAACTTACCGAATGAAGCTTAAATCTCAAATCTTCCGAAAATTCTTCCAAGACTAACAATCACGATTTTTCACCCGAAATCTCATGATCCTTCATCCTTTCAAGGATTAGAGTTGGTCTTAGCACAAAAGAAAGCAAACAAGCAAGGATCAAGCAGGAAGAAAGAAACGAAGCTCAATCGAAGGAGAAGAGGATCGAACCCTAGGGAGGAGAAACAATTTCTGCTTTCTTTTCTTTTTTTCAAACGTAAGAGATATATATATATAGATACAGAACAATAAACCTCTTATCATTTTTCCTCCCAAAACATTTAACTTTCTAATCAATCCACTCATCTCAAAATCTCAATGGCTCAACATATTAAATTCCAAGATCGTATATCTAAATTTCCATAGCCATTGGACAATTATTTCGATCCTATTCAGTCAATCGGTCCGCCACTCGGAGAATTTCCGGTCCGGACATTTTCTCCTAATTATTCCAGAAACTTATCCTAACTATCACTGTCACTTTGCAATCATTCTAACACAGTCCCAATTTCACCATTCACACCCAATTATTCCATAATTCATAATATATCATAATCCAATCTAATTATCTCGCAAATTCACAATTCAAATCATTTACAAAATCAAATGCCGGGAAAAGTCATGAATGCATGTACCTATATGTGCATGTGCCAAAAGACTCAGTCCTCTACAATCAGAGGCCAAATAAATGTTCACATCAGAAATATGAAATGCAAATTACTAGCCTGACCAAATAGACCCATATACCCTTCCCATTAGGGTCGGGATGTTACATTACATGGTCAATTCATGCATATACAGTCAATTCACATTGTATCACATAATATCACATTCCAAATTAATCCATGCATTACCAATTTCACACATATAAGGCGTATCGCCTTTCACACAAATCGCATTTAATCATTCATATATATGATGCACATGTGACACTTTTCCATTTTTATTTCGTTGTTATGACCGTACGCTTGAGCTCATTTACTGTTGGGACCCGATCCGGGAACCGGATCCCAACTGAAAAACGGAAAGAACGAAGGAAACGGAATCGAATGGGAACGGAAATTTTGCATCGAAATATCAAAGCAGAAACAAAATGCGGAAGCCAATAGCAAACACTAACTCGAATCACAACGCAAGCGGAAGCAAAGCAAATGCGAAGCGAATACAGAATCGAAACGGAAGCAAATGAAAGCGGAAGCAATAACTAATCGAATCAAACGAATAGATTTCGAAGCGAAACGAAATCAAGCAGAACACATCCGACATCCGGAAACAATAATCAAAGAAAACTTATCGAATGAACATAATCGCATTGGAAAACCTAGACTATCCAAATTCTGGTATAATAATTTTTTTTCTTTTTCTCATATACATTTATTACATCTTTAGGCAATCTCATTCAAATCAAACAAACAATTTCCACTCTTGGAAATTCATTCTCATGCAAATCTCAAAACTTGCTCATATTCTTATATATCCGTACAAGTCTCAAAATACATTTTTATCCCAATTTTTATCAAAATTTTGGCAGCATAACGACTGCATTTATCCTAACCCAAACCTGCAAAGTGTTCAAAACAACACTTCTAAAAACCCAATCAATCAATAATCATCAAAATCAACCGGACCCTCCATCCGGGATCTCAGCAGAAACAAACGCAATCTTAGTTCTAAAACACTTTCATAATTCTAATTCCATCTACTAGTCTCATGATTCAAACTCAAACTCAGAATCAAACATAAATATATATCCCAAACATCATACACAATTTCATATACAAATTCCAAAACCATACACAAAACTCAACCTTATACGCAAGTACACTTTTCCCAAACTTATCTTAAACCATATACACATCCATACTAAAATCCAAATTACTCAAAATCTAACTTATACAAATGTCGAAACTGACGTCTTCACATTCTTTCATCCGATCTCCTGCTCGAAACCTGGAGATGGGGATGAAAGGGGGGGTGAGCTCGGAAGCTCGTGGATAACACATTTATAAATTGACAAATAAGCAGAAGTCAATTTTTTTATAATCTTTTTGCCAAAAGGGCTAATTTTCAAACTTTGTAACTTTTCAAAACGGTTTCCTCAAACCTTTCAAATTTTCAAACTTATCATAACAAAATGCACTTTTTCATTTCTCAATTTTTAAGCATGAATGCAGCACAAAGAACAAATCAAAACACATAACATATCAGAATGGTTTGGTTCGGTCCAAACAGAACGTGATCGCACATTCCAAGATAGCGGTCTGTGCGGTAAAGAAGCGAGCGTATTACATTTTCCCAAGAAGCGGTCCAGTGTAGTCGTGAAAGGAGTCCGAAATCAGAACTCCGTGTCACTAGCAGGCAGCCGGGAGAAGGCTATACGAATAGAGACAGCGCTGACTCACCAAGGAACCTGACCAAACCCACTTAATCACATAACTCAAAACTGAAACTTTCGGATTGCCCGAAGGCACAAATCGAAAACTTGATTTTCATACTACATATATTCACAGTTCTACATAATTCATACAATTCAATCAAATCAAGCAATTCCATAAATTCAACAATTTGCATAATTTATCAATGCACTCATAACATATGATTTTTCAGAAATTTCTATGGATTTATCAAATCATTTCAAACAATGTATTTAAGCTTGTAATAATTTTTCAAAAATCATTTAGAAACGAATAAAGTACGAAAATCTTTTCTTTCACTTTCTTAAATTTTCGAAAAGTCATATATACTTACAAATCAAAATATAAATATGCTACCCACCTCGAATTGATGTCAAAAACTTGATCCTAGCTCAAATTTGATCCTTGCTTCTTTCCTTCTTTCAATTAAAATCGACCTAAGCCACAATCATTCAAATTCCACATCATAAATTGCGTAATTCCCAAAATTAACTATCGGAAATTCATAATCGTCATATTTCCAAGCTTTCCAAAACCAGAATTTCTAAAATCTCCAATTTCAAAATTTGACCTAAACCAATACACTCAAATTCAATCTCATAAATAACTTAATTTTCAAAATTAATCTCACAATTCATCAATTCACATTAATTCCAAAATATCTAAATCCTCAATTTCAAAAATCCCCAAATCTTAAAATTGGCCTAAACCAATTTATCCAAATTCAATACCATAAAATACAATTTCTTCAAAATTATCCTCATATTCTACAAACCCATATCATTATCTATAATTCTACACCAAAATTTCACAAAATTCTTAATCATAAAATTAAGCCTAAACCTAAATCAAATTTCCATCCAAAATTAAACCCAACCTAAAACATATATATTAAAATCAACTTCATAAATCACAAACCCATATCATTATCTATATTTCTAAACCAAAAACTCAACAAAAACTCAAAGTTGAAAATTTTCTCTTACCTCATTTTTCCACCAAATTCGAATTTTCTTGGTTCCTTAGGAAGCTCTCATGCTTTTCCATCTTTTCTCTCTTGGAACAACCTCCAAATCTTGCTTTAAGACTTAGAAAAATCAAAACTCACTTACTTTTCTCCCAACCGAAACTTCTTCATTCTTCTTCTCCTTCTTATTTTCTTTCCTCTTCTTCTGAAATTCCAGACCATTTTCGTGGCTTTATTAAGCCAAAAACGACACTCCTTCTTGTGTTTCATTAAATGATGGTTAATTGACCATTTTGCCCTCCATTCAAAGCTTAAAGTCATGGTTACTTGTGGGTTGATTCGCACTATCAATATGAAGGAATTTGTCAAAACTTCCTTCTAGATAAATGTTCTTCTCAATCATACGAATCCAACGCCACTGACCGCGCTCAATTCGGATCACTATACCAAAAGTTATGCTCAAAACAGTTCGGATATATCCATATTCTAACACATTTTTCATGTACGATTATTTCCGTCCAGAATTTCGCATTTTTAATCCCAGAATTGAAACTCAATGTCTTCATAACAATTGTAGCCTTATGTCTCTAGTTTAATTCAAAACAAGAATCGCCTCATTTCGATTCCCAGATCAAAAGTTATACTTAAAATACTCTCAGGTGTTCCTAATTCAAAATTTACACCCTAATCCGAACTTAAATTCAGAAATTAAAAGTCTTAAGTGCAAAATTGACATTTCATGTCTTCATATGATTTGTAGCCCTTTGTCTTATCTTTATTTCTCCTTAAGAATCGCTTCAATCAGATCTCTACAGATCCCGAATTTCACAAAATACTGAATCATGTTCGGAAAATTTCCCAACTAACTTTGATTAAATTAATCTCCATTAATTTAATCTAAAAAATTCACAAATTTCTATGGGGATGTAGATAATTGTCTTAGGAATCCAACGCCGCAAGAATCAACTCAATCGGATGTCAGACGGAAAAGATATGAGCAAAATAGTGAACAAAGGTCGAATCGGAGGAGGAAGCAAGAACACTAAAGGAGCAAAAGGGCGTCGTACTGGGGCGAGGCGAGGGCTCGCTCGCCCCGGGCGACGCGTCGCCCTAGCGACGCTCGCCATCGCTAGGGCGATGAGTCGCCCTAGTGACTGAGAAACTTCATTTTCATTTTTTTTTCCACAAAAAACCCGAAACTTTCAAAATTCATAACTCTCAATCCTGAACTCCAATTTTGACAAACTTAGTCTCTAAAGAAAGCTTGAGGGAAGCTCTATATCTTCCACGAAGGACATAAAAATCAATTTGACTCCTACAGAAGTTCATTTTCCGGTCAAAGATACTATCCTCTAATAATCATACTAAAACCACAATATAAACTTGTAAAAATCATAACTTATTATTCCGAGATCGAAAAATTGCATACTTTATATCGAAATAAAGATCAAAGCAAATCCTTCAATTTTCATGAAGAACATCAAAGCTAAATTAACCTCTAACTAGGTTAATTTCTCAGTCAAAGATTCAGTCATAATTAAAGTCAAAAGTCAACTCTATCACACATAAACTTTGACTGATCATAACTTCCACTCCCTATATCGAAAAATTGCAAACTTTATGGCTACAGAAAGCTCTTAACATAATCTACAAGTTTTCAGAAGACCATTTTATCAAATTTTGTCTAAATCAAAAGTCAACTTTCAAAGGCCAAAAAGTCAACTATTTCACAATTTTTCATATTTTCACACTTTCTTTTTTTTTTTAATCATGATTTTCAACTTCATTTCAATCAACTCATCCACTTAATTTCATAAACCACACCAATCCACTCAAAACCCCAAAGATATCAAAATCAAGTCATTTCTTTTCTTATCAATATCCTTTAATTTTAAGTCCTCTATTACATAATACATACGCAAAGCACTTCTTAAATTTTATTTTCATAATTCAAATTTTCACTCAAAGATCGAGGTCCAACATTTAAGTTGAGCCAGTGGCTCTGAAATCGTTGGGCGTGATATGCCCTGCGGTGAGCCTGAGGCTCTAATAATCGTTGGACCTGAGATCCTGTTCGCTGAGCTTACAGCCCTCATATACGTTGGGCGTGATATGCCCTGATAAGCCCAGTGACGGGCACAATGCATTGAGCCTGTGGCTCTGAATACGTTGGTACCACCGGTCACAACTACCATTATCTGATCATTCAATTATGCATGAATGCATATGTCACTTTCCATTTCGATACCACTTTTCATTTCTTCGGACCTTTGGTCCGGTATCTCAATCATATGCCAACTCAATTCATTTCACTAATGCATTTACAACTCAATTCGCTAATGCATTTATACACATTTATTCACATTTGCACTTCAATATCGCAATTCAATATTTCGAACACCCATGGTCCGAAATCAATCAAAAGCAATCACATATATCCATCCTTAACTCCACATGGCATGAGTGCATACAATTAAACACATATAGGTTGAGAAACCAACTAGGTTACTCACCTGCACTTCCGAGCTACAGCCTGGAAGTCTTAGCATATCCGTGGAATTGCTCCAGCGGTGCCTCTATAGCAATCAAATAATCGAACATCACTATTTATACCAATTTCAATAATCAATCATGCATATGTATCAAATAGATTGCGTACTATACATGTTATGACATTCCCGAATTTTCTCAATTTGATCACTCTCACTCTAATTCATAACAATTCCAGATACCATAATTCAATTTACTAATTTCCATACTTTAAAGTCACACTCCAATAAAATCACATTCACTATTCATTTGCCACTCGATTCCGAGAATCATCGAATTCAATTCCAAATTTCCATCTTATCAATTCAAATTTCTTAGTCTCTAATTTCCAATTAATCACTAAGGAACCAATTCATTAGAAATCAAAACCTCAAACTCATTACTTGTAACAATCACCTTAAAAATACTGAAATTTCATTCCTCCAAATTGCAATTCCTAGTCTCAAAAATTCAATTAATCCATAGCCAATCCATTAAGAATTAATCCTCAAAATTTCCAATTAAACTAAACCATTTCACCTTCGGACCCAAGACAACCTCGCCGCGGCGTAAGATCGCTCGCCGCGGCGAGACTTCTCTTCCTCGCCGCTGAAACACGCCCGCTCGCCGCGACGTACGCGGCTGTCACACGGCGAATCCACATTCGTCGCGGACGTGCGCCATCTCTTGCTTTCGTTGTGGCGTGCATCGAGCCAGCTTCGCCATGACGCACGCCTTCACTCGTCGTGGCGCATGACAAGAATCGGTTCGTCACAAGATAATTAAAAACTCGTCGCGACGCGTAGAGAGAGGTGGTTTCGCCGCGGCGTGTTCATCACACGTCGCGATGTGCGAACCCAGAAATTCGTCCGAAACCCAGAAATTCCTCAGATCTTTCGATTTAAATTCATCCAATTCCATTCTAAACACTCTCAATCGGTTTTAAACATTAAACCCAACTTATTTCTAACCTCAAATCCATCATTTAATCATTATTCATCAAAAACCCAAATCAAACGCAACAAACTTCACAAAACCCTATCATCCGAAACTTTCTAAATTTCTAAACAATTTCATACTCAAATCAATGATCGACTTAAACGATTTAAGGCATAGACAAGTAGAAACTTACTTGATTCAAGCTTTAGATCTTAGAAAAATTCCTCAACAACCTCCAAATCCCAAAGACCTCACCCGGCAAAACTCCATTTTCTTTGAAAGCAAAGAAATTTCGTGGATGACATATTCAAACAATTTCAGTTTATAAACAAAAGGATCTAGGGCTTGTTTGGCAATTTAATTGCCACAAGTCCAAAGCTTTAGGGTCTATCAATCCAATTCTTATTCTAATTTCCTCCCAATTTCGCAATGATCATAAATAATAAATCCTGAAATCATAACTCCAATTGTTTCATATCAATTGTCAAATCAATCTCGGACCCGGAATCTAAGTAATCAGTCACTAAGCCAATTTTCCGGTCCGGATCCATTACTCTAAAAATTCTGGAAAAATTCCCATAAATTCACAAAATTAGGACATACCCATTCCTATACTCAAATTCCAATTTCCAATCCTCTAAATTCAATTTCTTTCCATTTCTATATTCAAAACCTGATTTATGCACTTATCATTAAATTTCCAATTTTCACAATTTAATCGGGAAATTGTTATACATGTATGTACATATATATACTTGTGCAATATAAATCATTTACCAATGACTATCGAAACTATAATGCATGTGCAATGCAACATTTGCCTGTACTCAATCCTAACCCGATCCAAATTATCGACATACCCGTCACACCGGTAACGGGATGTTACAATTCTCCCCTCCTAATAAAAATTTCGTCCTCAAAATTTCATATACGATTTATCAGAAAGGCTGGGGAATTGTTACGATCATTATATACTATTTTCCCCCACTAATTTCACGATAAGATCAGATTCTGTCCATTACTGAAATCAATACAATTAATATCCCATTTTTCCTTTTTAAGACTTTACATGGTCTTACTGATTTCTCATACTTGCTCAAAATTCTTTACTTTCGACACCAATCACACTTACATCCGATCATAACAATATTCCTTATTTCTATCTATATAACACTTTACAAATCCAAATCATCTTTTAAGTTTACACTGACTTACCCATTCATAATTCTATTCAAAACACGGTCACATCGAGGCCACTTATAACGAATTTAGTTCCTCCCAACTTTTACCTTTATCTCTATCTCAGTGTATTATGGCCGAGGCGATACATTTCGAACAGTTCCTTAATCAATTATCAGTTACATCTCTTTAGAGTTAAAACACCAATCCCATTGAATTGTAATAACCTTAATAATAATCAATTCGACTTATTTTCATCACTTTGGATTTCTTAACCCCTATTACAGATTCATTTCGCCTAATCAACACTGTACACTATTCAAAGGGTGTTACCAATAAAACAATTGATATAACCACAATCAATCTGAACTGTACATTGATCTCATGTCCCTATAAACTCCAAAAGTACCAGTTTTACATTTGTCTCCAACAGTCAAGGCTGTTGGTTATTCACACATATAATCATTCGATTTTTCCCTCTAAACCATCAATTCACTCTTACTGAACCATAGGGCTCTGATCGCTCCTCGCTATTTCTCTAACAATTTCTTTAGTGGTATCACCCATATCTCTTAATTCAATCCTAAATATCAATCACTGAAAAAATGGATTCATTCACAATTCTTTTATAAGGTTCGAAAATTCTAAATTCTAAATCCTCAATTCCGGTTTTGCTCACCCTTTTTATACACACCAGTTTTTGAAATTCCAAAAGCGAATAATACTTTCTTTTTGCCCCTTGAATTTTCTATTCAATCCAGTCAATTGCATCACTAGCTTAATTGTGAAATACTCAATCGCAAAATTCCTTTTCAAATCTTTCAAATTCTCGAAATATCTCGCGACCGTTATCGATTTATATTTTCATAGACATATCCATAAATGTTTTTGTACAAATGAAATCTCCAAACCTTCAAGAAATATCCCATACAAAAATTTCATCAGATTGCATCTTAACCTTTACTGGGACATTTCTGTACATATATTGCAAATCTCCACATAAAAGTGATACGATCAATACTCAATTTGCAATTTTCTCCAAATGTTTCCTTTTTACACTCATCAATCGTATGATTCACACGTTTTCCTCAAACAATTTTGATCTTTAACAATTTCTGGACGTATCTAGTATATAACTAATTTAAATAACTCCAGATCCCATATATTCCCTTATAACCTTGCATTTTATCGTTACCTCTATCATCATTAAGTCTCCCAATATTCCATGTCCAAATACTAATTCATTCATAATTTATTTGATCAACTAAGATTACCTTTTTGAAGCTTTCATGATATGAAAGATTTCCTTATTCCTGCAAAATATTCTTCTCCACTTTTCACATACTATAAATACATCATTAATGATCATAGTCACTATCCAATTTAAACATAATCGAAACATTTCACTCTTCAACAATATAACACTACCTGGGCATTGATATCTTTAACAATTTCAACCCAAAATTCCCTATACCCATAATTGATTTTTATAACTCTTTATGCATCTGATTTTCCCAATGAGGAATCTCTCAGTTCCACAATGACGTGTTTTAACGCCTGTTTCTTTACACTAATTTCTCCATATAACCCAATTTATTTACGATTGATCACTCCATGGGTTGAATAGATATTCATCATATTGACTTCTTACTTCTCGAACGAATTTTACACCAATTATTCGTGAACCAATATTCTCCTCAATTTCGCAAATAATGTCTCCTTAATGATCAATAATCTTATTAAAAAATCGGATTCCTTGCACTTAAAATAGGGCATATCTTCTCAGTAATAGATTTTATTTCTTACACTTGAGTCTCAGCTAATCACTTGCAAATCAAATCATCTGATCATCGTACCTAATTCAGGTAAATTCTTTTTTGAAAGAAGATTTCTTACTATTTTCGTCAATACCATTTATGATATTTCTACTCATCAACTATTGTCATTATTTCTTGTCAATCATTTTCAATACCATAGGAAATCAATTCCAGCTATACTCAATATCCCATGTAGATCAATCTACGCCATAATCCATATACAAAGAACATCCTGTTAATACTGCTCATTACTAGACACACCATTGAAAATCATTACGTCAATATACCAATTTGTCACTTATGCTAAGAATACTTTGTTTTCATTCAATTTTGACAACACTTTTCCTTTTTGCAGTTGTTCCCTAATCGTGAGGATCATAAACACTCTCTATTCACTCCCAATTTATCACTATAATCACTTTCGTTTCTTATTCTAACTCATATTGAACTTTAAACTATAGGGACTATGACTAACGATTAGCCACGAACTCACCAATTTCTTCCCATGTCATCTCTACACATATGAGACAATTGAGCTTAATATTTTACTTGCCATGGGGCTCCCATAATCAGTGTGTATTTACTCGGGCAAATCAACTAAACCTTGGCAACTCTTTCATCTGTCATTATCAGTGTCTTACATTTCAGTCCTTTCATTACTACATCATACCCACGTATTTTTACACTCCAATCGGTCATAGATATACAATCATTCCTGATCTATTTGACTCAAGGTCGTAAATCATTATCCATAACTCTCGTCACAGAAATCAAACTCAATCATACCTTCTCTAGATCATAGAACATTTTATTTTCATCCACTTTATACACTTGAAATCTTGCAAATTCTAACACATCTCTATTTTCCTCTATCAATCCAAAATTCTATATTTATATCTGTTCCACATTTAAGGATATACCACATTATAACTTCGATATTGCGTTTCACAATATATCCACCAATACCAATACACTAAATTTTCATTTGTCTAATCGATCATACACTTTTCCTTATTCCACAATATTCACAACTTCCTCTTATCACATTTTAACCTATTCTCATTTCCTCACTATTTCTAACCGCTTAAACGACTGATACATGCCCATGCATGTGACTCATATGCTAGACTGGGGATCAGTTGTCACTGTCTGCCGTAACATGACTTAAATGCATGTACTTGACATATTTTTCTTAGAATGCCCATATAAGATTGTACTTCTGGGCTCTGATACCACAAATGTAGCATCCCACTCCCGCGAGACCCGAACCCGACATCTACGGTGATATCCGAGCCCATAACCCGCGAGGCTGGTATGCTAGAGCAGTCAATTCAGGTTTAAAAACTCATTACGACATTTTTTTTCTTTTTCAAAATAGTCGAGTGCGCAGAAATCAATAAATGATTCGGGCCCGTGATACGAAAACATTTCAATCACAATACAACTTCAGTCATAAAACTTTCAACGATCACATTTCAAATATGACAATTATCAATTGGGGCCCTCAATTTAATACAGAACTAATCTTATGCAAAGAAAATAGATTAACACTAATACAGACGTGCACTGATCCCGACCTCAAACTCTGCCTTGCTTGCAGTACTCATACTCCCGTTTCATTAACGGGGTACTCTTCAAACCCTGAAAAATAATTGCAATGTTGGGTGAGTTTGCGAACTCAATGAGAAACCATCATCGATGGTTCACCCAACTCATGCATATACAATCAATTCACATTGTATCACATAATATCACATTCCAAATTAATCCATGCATTACCAATTTCACACATATAAGGCATATCGCCTTTCACACAAATCGCATTTAATCATTCATATATATGATGCACATGTGACACTTTTCCATTTTCATTTCGTTGTTGTGACCGTGTGCCTGAGCTCATTTATGTTGAGCCAGTGGCTCTGAAATCGTTGGGCGTGATATGCCCTGCGGTGAGCCTGAGGCTCTAATAATCGTTGGACCTGAGGTCCTGTGCACTGAGCTTACAGCCCTCATATACGTTGGGCGTGATATGCCCTGATAAACCCAAAGGACGGCATAATGCATCGAGCTCGTGGCTCAATACGTTGGTACCACCGGTCACAACTACCATTATCTGATCATTCAATTATGCATGAATGCATATGTCACTTTCCATTTCGATACCACTTTTCATTTCTTCGGACCTTTAGTCCGGTATCTCAATCATATGCCAACTCAATTCATTTCACTAATGCATTTACAACTCAATTCGCTAATGCATTTATACACATTTATTCACATTTTCACTTCAATATCGCAATTCAATATTTCGAACACCCATGGTCCGAAATCAATCAAAAGCAATCACATATATCCATCCTTAACTCCACATGGCATGAGTGCATATAATTAAATACATATAGGTTGAGAAACCAACTAGGTTACTCACCTGCACTTCCGAGCTACAGCCTGGAAGTCTTAGCATATCTGTGGAATTGCTCCAGCGGTGCCTCTATAACAATCAAATAATCGAACATCACTATTTATACCAATTTCAATAATCAATCATGCATATGTATCAAATAGATTGCGTACTATACATGTTATGGCATTCCCGAATTTTCTCAATTTGATCACTCTCACTCTAATTCATAACAATTCCAGATACCATAATTCAATTTACTAATTTCCATACTTTAAAGTCACACTCTAATAAAATCACATTCACTATTCATTTGCCACTCGATTCTGAGAATCATCGAATTCAATTCCAAATTTCCATCTTATCAATTCAAATTTCTTAGTCTCTAATTTCCAATTAATCACTAAGGAACCAATTCATTAGAAATCAAAACCTCAAACTCATTACTTGTAACAATCACCTTAAAAATACTGAAATTTCATTCCTCCAAATTGCAATTCCTAGTCTCAAAAATTCAATTAATCCATAGCCAATCCATTAAGAATTAATCCTCAAAATTTCCAATTAAACTAAACCATTTCACCTTCGGACCCAAGGCAACCTCGTCGCGGCGTAAGATCGCTCGCCGCGGCGAGACTTCTCTTCCTCGCCACTGAAACACGCCAGCTCGCCTAGACGTACGCGGCTCTCACACGGCGAATCCACTTCTGCTCGTCGCGACGCGGCGCCATCTTTCGTTGTGACGCAGATCGAGCCTTCGCCACAAGGCACACAGCTCCACTCGTCGTGGCGTGCGATAGTAATCGGTTCGTCGGGGCGCATAATTAAAAACTCATCGCGACGTGCAAGAGAGGGTGGCTGGCTGCGGCGTGTTCATCACACGTCGTGACGTACAAACCCAGAAATTCGTCCGAAACCCAAAAATCCCTCAGATCTTTCGATTTAAATTCATCCAATTCCATTCTAAACACTCTCAATCGGTTTTAAACATTAAACCCAACTTATTTCTAACCTCAAATCCATCATTTAATCGTTATTCATCAAAAACCCAAATCAAACGCAACAAACTTCACAAAACCCTATCATCCGAAACTTTCTAAATTTCTAAACAATTTCATACTCAAATCAATGATCGACTTAAACAATTTAAGGCATAGACAAGTAGAAACTTACTTGATTCAAGCTTTAGATCTTAGGAAAATTCCTCAAAACCTCCAAATCCCAGAACCTCACCCACGGCAAAACTCCATTTTCTTTGAAAGCAAAGAAATTTCGTGGATGACATATTCAAACAATTTCAGGTTTATAAACAAAGGATCTAGGGCTTGTTTGGCAATTTAATTGCCACAAGTCCAAAGCTTTAGGTCTATCAATCCAATTCTTATTCTAATTTCCTCCCAATTTCGCAATGATCATAAATAATAAATCCTGAAATCATAACTCCAATTGTTTCATATCAATTGTCAAATCAATCTCGGACTCGGAATCCAAGTAATCAGTCACTAAGCCAATTTTTCGGTCCGGATCCATTACTCTAAAAATTCTGAAAAAAATTCCATAAATTCACAAAATTAGGACATACCCATTCCTATACTCAAATTCCAATTTCCAATCCTCTAAATTCAATTTCTTTCCATTTCTATATTCAAAACCTGATTTATGCACTTATCATTAAATTTCCAATTTTGACAATTTAATCGGGAAATTGTCATACATGTATGTACATATATATACTTGTGCAATAGAAATCATTTGCCAATGACTATCAAAACTATAATGCATGTGCAATGCAACATTTGCCTGTACTTAATCCTAACCCGATCTAAATTACCGACATACCCGTCACACCGGTAATGGGATGTTACAGTAAAATACTCTTAAATTCGAATGGTCATTACTTTCAATCCCGACATCGAAAACTGTCATACTTTATGGAGATAGAAAGCTCTCAATAGAAACTACAAGTTTCATGAAGATCATTTTATCAAAAACTGCCTAGATCAAGCCAGAAAAATTTTAAAAAGTTTCAGATCCAATTTGGCATTTTCTGCTACTATTCATCCTCAAAATTTCAGATTTTCACATCTCCAAAATCTAACACTTTCACTAATAAATTTCATAATACAATAAAAAATTTACCCAAAACATCACTTCAATTTCCTTAAACTCAAAACACCCATTTCATGTATTATTCTCAAAAAAATCATTTCAATTTGTTCAAACTAGAATTTGTTCACATAGAACATTACACTTAATCATTCAAAATCATGAATTTTCTTTTCCTTTACACATGACTAATTCACCACCAATTTCTCATTTCATGTCAAAGTTTAACTCGCAAATTCTAAGAAAAGTTCAGGGTCCAACATTTATCGATGAAACATCATACTATCATAATACATCAAAATATACAAATGTACATACTAACAACGTCAAAGGACTTCAAAAAACCCATACTGTATACTTTTGTCAAAAACATAGGTGGGCAAAGTCCTTTAGTTAAATGATCAACTAACATTTTCTCAGTCCTTAAATGCTCCAAACCTTAATGTCACCTTTTTGTATCAACACCTTTATGGCCAAATAATTCACCTTTAAATGCTAAGACCCTGTAATAATCAATGTGATTTCTAAACCATATAGTAGCAAGATTATCACAGTATAACTGAATGGGTCTAGTCACTGAATTAACCACAGATAACTCAAAAATCAATTTTCTGAGCTAAACTGTCTATGAAGCAGCCCCATAGCATGCACTGTCGCACTCCCTTATCGCAGGGTACACACCAGGACACCCAGAGGTTATTCCGGTACATATCCTATGTTAAGGGTGAGCTACGTTCGAACACTACATTCACTTCATAAGGCATCATACCAATATTCACTTATAAGGAGTCATAAGAAAATCACAATACATATATATATTTCTTTTTTTAACCACTGTTTCCTCATTTCCTTCCACAAAGTCGATGATTACATTGTGTCTTTCACATTTTCCTTATGTGCATCATCAAAATCCTAATACCAAAGTCCTACATGAAAGAGGAAGTGTATCAAATCTATCTAAGCCATCCAAGAGTCCCAGCTGACCGACCTTTGAGCCATAACCTCACTCGCTAAAACACAATCTACACGACGTTGGAGTCCCTCAGTAAAATGAATCGCCCCTCTGTCCTAAAAAGATAATGTTGCAATTTTGATGAGTTTTGCGAACTCAATGAGTGAACCATCATTGATGAGTTCACCGGATCAAACACACATATCGCATATTTCACAAATATTCATTCAATGGATTCAAGCTTATAATGTTATATGCATGAGACTCACATTCGTTGTTATTGTTGTGACCAAGTGTCCATCACATACTTATACACAATTTCTGGCCCATGGGGCTCAGTCGGAGCAGAATCACAGAGCATAGCTCTGTACACAAAACATATATCACGGAGCAAAGCTCTACGTGGAAGTGCTTCATTGGCCACTCAAGTCACAACACCTTTATCTGAGCATGCATTTTATGAAATGCACCACATACGGATTGAGTCATATCAGATAATCACACGCGATAATTAATCAGAAACTTATTATCATCGGACCTAAGTCTGGCATTCAACTCTCGTTGAGAATTCACACATCATACAGGATTTCACATCAAAACAACGCACTTCTAATACCCATATTCACATAACAAACTCTTCGGACTTTAAGCCCAGAATTCAAATCAAATCACAAATGATTTATAATTGGAAGCTAACACATCAAACAATTTCAAAGCAAATCAATCCTAGGAAATCATCTAGGTTGACTCACAAGTTTCTCCCGAAGCTAATGCCTGGAAGATCTAGCAACGTCTAGAGGTTGACGTTCCAATTGCTCTTCTATAACAAATAACATACACATCCATCACAATCTGTACAATCATAAGTATTTAATAATGCACATGAATGCAATGAAATATGTACAATGCATGTTCTTGACAACCCTGGGTATGAATCCATCAATTTTATCTCAAGATCCTTCTTATATCAAAGCTCATCTTTGTTTTTCTAAGTCACCCTTTCGGGTCTACTATTCATATTAAATCAGAAAGTGAAGCTGAAATAATTGGGTCATAGCCTCTTCTAGAAAAGTATTCCTTTATATCTTATAAATCCGTTGGCACCAAAATCGCTCAACTTGGTTTAGTAAATTGAAAGATATACCTTGAACAGTTTTGGACTACTCTTGTCCAAAACAATATACTATGCACAACTTCCATCTAAAATTTAAACATCTTATAGACTAAATTAGATCCCAAGTTCTTCATACCATTTGTAGCTCCATATCTCCAATTTACTACAAATCGGAATTTATCTCCTTTGGATCTATAGAGCTCTAGAAATTATCAAAATACTGAAGTATGTTCAGTAGAATAACCTCAGTTCATACTATTTAAGAGTACACTCACTGTACCGTTCCACTTTTCACTCAATATTTTCTCAATTTGATTCATAGGGCTATGATTTTTGGTAGCGATGCAGAGAAATGTCTTACAAATCCAATGGTTTAAGAATCAAGTCATTTGGGTGTCTAGAGAAAAAGTTATGGCCAAAAGAATCTAACATGTTCATGTCTTTACTCATATTGTACATGTTTTGGCGTAAATGCCATACCTCTCACTCCAAGTTTTGGATTGACTTCATTTTTATCTGGTTTGAAAGAATACTTTTAGATCTACAAATTTCATGAAGAACTCGAAGCGAGATTCAGCCTCTAAAAGGATAAAAATGAGACAGAAGATGATGCTACAAACTGAGACGAAGCAAAATGAGACAGTCAAACTGAGACGCAAAAAGTCAAACTAAGATGATAGGATGAACAGTAACTGAGACGAAAGGATGAACTGTAATTGAGACGAAACAATTAAACAGTAACTGAGATGATGACGTCATACTAAGACGATGCTAACGTCATTCTGAGACGTAAAACTAAGACGATAGGTGAGTTGAATTAGAAAAATAGTCATAACTTTCTCTAGAAAACTCGGATTAAGATGTTCTCTAGATCAATACAAAAGAGGAATTCAATATATACAATTTTAATGAAGACTTAAAAGACCAGTTTTATCATATAAAGGGTCAAATTTGGATCAGAAGATGTTTTGATCAAACTAAGACGTAAAAAGTCAAACTAAGACGAATTGGAAAAATAGGGATAACTTTTTGTACAAAATTTGGATTTAGATGTTCATTAAATGAATAGAAAGAGAACTTCAAGATCTACAACGTTCATGAAGATCTTGAAGACCAATTCTATCATTTAAAGGGTCAAATTTGGATTAGAAGATGTTTTGTCAAACTAAGACGCAAAAAATCAAACTAAGATGAATTGGAAAAACAGGTATAACTTTCTGTACAAAATTCAGATTCAGATGTTCTTTGTATTAATAGAAACAGAACTTCAATATATACAACTTTAATGAAGACATTGAAGACCAATTATATCATTTAAAGGGTCAAATGTGGGATAGAAGGTGTTCTAGTCAAACTAAGATGCAAAAAGTCAAACTGAGACGAATAAATAGTAACTGAGACGAAACAAATGAACAGTAACTGAGACGATGACGTCATACTAAGATGATACTGACGTCATTTTGAGACGCAAAACTAAAACGAAGCGTCTTAGGTACCAAACTAAGATGAAAGAAGACTAAGACGATGCTGACGTCATTCTAAGTGATGATGACGTCATTATGAGACGCTGCAACCTTATAACTTGTAATACTCGTATCTTTCAACTCCGATATCTAAAATTTACAAACTTTATATCGTTAGAAAGTTGGTAAAAACATCTACAACTTTCACAAAGACAATTTTGCCAAAATCCATCTATATAAATCCATATTTTCTCCCAAAGTTAGAACACGAATTTCACTTTCAACTCCCAATGTACTAGACCCAGTTTTCACTTCATGACAAATTTTGAGACTCTTAAAGATAGAATTGAAATTCAATGTCTTCATAAGAAATGTATCCATATATCTCTAAATTAATCCAAATCAATAATCACCTCATTTGGATAACTAAAGAAAACATTGTAGCTAATAGACTGAAGCATATTTAGTGAACATTTTCCAGATTTTCAAAAACTAATTTAACACTATAACTGAATTTATTTCCTCCCAACCACCCAGTATTTATAATATACTCTTAAATGTCACTTTCCATTTAGTTGACAGTAACTCCTCTACTTTTTTTCACAAACCACCAACATTAAAGTATTTATTCACTACTTACCTTTCTAAAACTCCAAAATCTTCAAGCACTAATCTCCATGCAATCTACGTATTTCATTATGTACAATGGTCAGCTTCTGGTTTTTCTTAGGGTGGAAGACACAAATAGCAAGGTGGGTTTGGTGTAGGAAAGGAAAACAAGGAATCTCTTTGAAGGGGTCAGATAGAAAACTCTATATGTGTGAAGAAAATTTAGAGAAGATAACGATGAAGAATAAACTTAGACATGCAACTTAACTTTTCAACTCTCAAAAATAGTAACCTACATCTAGCAAAAGTACACAACCTAAGAGATATTTGTCACTTCCCTCACATCAAGCTCTTACTTAATTTATTTTGAGACTAACTCCCTTAACTTTCATCTTTACAACTCAACTATCTCCACAACTCCATTTGATGCCTTTTTCCTATTTTTCAAAAAAATTTCAAAAATTTATACCTATATTCATCAAAATTCACAATTGCAATATTCTCAGTAACCAATAAAAATTTCCATATAAATAAATCCAAAGTTCTCAAAACACCCAAAAAGTGTAACTCAATTAAATTATACCTGGAATTATTCATAAATGCATGTACAATTATTTTCATGTGTCATAACTTCACTATTCATATGTAGGTGTGTGACATAATATGCATAAACATGGAGATGCATTTCTAACTCTCATAATCACTCACATTCACCATTTTGACCTTCCCAAGATAACGGGATGTTACATGCACCCTGCATGCATAGTCGAGGAAGTTACCCGTGTTTACTTGACACACTTCCTTAATATTGTACCATCTGCAAACTTAAAATTGTAACTTTAAGTAGACTTTTGATCATTCGGACACATGACTAAAATCTGAATCTGAATTCCCTATAAGGTTTAGTATGTTGACTTTTCTATATGACAACATTTAATCCTTAATTCCCTTTAATATCTCAACACTCACTTGAATGTATTTCAATAGTCTACATCTGGGTTAATCAGATATTAACCAAACAGTCTAACAGTAAATAGAATGTCCCTCCTAGTACTTAGCCAAGCATACATTAGGCTATCAACCATACTAGTATATGGAGCATTCCTCATAACCTCTCTCTTTACTTTATGATACTGTGCCAAAGATTATATCTCATCATGAGAGATAAGTTTCACGATAGGTTTATAGTTAACTGTATTAAATCTTTGTAACACATACTCAACGCATGCATCCGAATACCTAGGATCTAAGATACTACACCAAGGTCCTTCATGTCAAAGTTTTTGATCAAAAATTGCTTAACCTCATACAACATGGTCAAGTAATTTGACGTGAGCAATATATCATCCACATGCAGTAATAGGAAGATAACTTTGCTCCCCTTGACCTCATAGTACAAACATCTTCTTAAATTTATTTTTCATGAAGTCGAAAGAGGTCACAACCTTATAAAATTTGAGGTATCACCTTCAGGAGGTTTGATGTAAGCTATATATTGATCTGCATAACATATAAATCATGCCAGTTCCATCTGGATCGTGAAATCCTTCAGGTTATACATATAGACTTCTTCATAAAGGTCTTTATTAAGGAAAGCAATTTTGATAACAATATGATGTAACTCTATATCATCATGAGCTATAATTGCCATAATTACTCAAAATGTATCCTATGATGATACGAGAAAAAAGTAACATAAAGTCAACCTTTGAGTGAACCATTAGGCAATTAAACGAGCCCATAAACTGCTGAACTCTATCTTGAAATCCTTTAGGTCCAAAACTTCATTTATAACTGACGGGATTGCGATTCCACTTTAAATCAACTGGCTCCCAAACCATACTATACTTCATGACTTGCATCTCATCAATCACTACATCCCTTCATAAATCTTCAATGAGCCCATAAACAACTTCTATAAAAGTAACAGGATTTGTAACATGTCTAATATTAACCCTATTCACCTAATAGACTATATAAGCAGATGGGATAGCAGGTTGTTTTATTCTAGTAGATTTACATAATTGCATTAGATCTTGTAACCCTAGGAACCATTGTTTGTACAGGTATGGGTTCTTGCTCTTGTACAATTATGGTATAAAGACCTAGATCCATTAGATCTAACTGTATGAGTAGCGAATACATAATAATTGTAGTATTCTCCTTGCTATCTTCCTAAGGGTCGACGGGCCCACCATCATCATAGGCATTGTATTCTAAAAACTTAACTGCCTGTGATTCCACTATTCTAATCCCTCTTTCTCTACAGTAAAAGTTGTAGCTTTAAAGTTGTAAGGATATCTTACTAAATAACAATGAGCACAACAAGCTTGCAATTTATCTTTATGAGGATTATACTACCTCAGTAGGGCAGCCTCACATATGAATGTGTGCAAAGCTAGGTTTTCATACTTTTAAATAATTAGGTAGATTAGTCATATTTTGCATGAACTTCTTTAAATCCTTTAATGTGCTTTTATGCCTTTTAGCAACACACCATTTTGTTCAGAACTATCTGGCATAGTGAACTTAATCACTATTCTAATACTTTTTTTTATATTTAGCAAACAGACCTTTTCAAGTCCCGAAACACCATGTTTGCCATAATATTTTCCTCCAAGGTAAAATCTAACTATCTTGATGAATTTTCCAATTGGTTATTAACCTTCAGTCTTTAAGCAAGAACACATAACTGTAATGGGAATAATTATCAACAAATGTCATAATACATTTCAAATTGCACAATGTAACTGTATAAGTTCTACCGATATCTTTGTGTATCAGACTTAACGAGTCAAAGGCATTAGTTGATCTCAGTATCCTTACTAGTCAACTTACTCCTGCAACAATCAACACATGATCCCAGATCATCATAATATATAATTGAGAAAATGTTTTCCTTAATCAATCTCTCAACCCTAGCTCTTAAATGTAACCTAAATTTTTATGATGTATAACTTTTCATTCACCAAGGTCCTACATTTCATGAATTGTTTAACAAGATACGAAGAAGCATATATCTAATTCGGGGTAAGACACATTCTATACTAACGATATGACAAGAAAGTTG
The DNA here is from genome assembly GCA_029891385.1 of Erythroxylum novogranatense. Classification (NCBI taxonomy): domain Eukaryota; kingdom Viridiplantae; phylum Streptophyta; class Magnoliopsida; order Malpighiales; family Erythroxylaceae; genus Erythroxylum; species Erythroxylum novogranatense. Next base: position 5,640,226 of record CM057225.1, on the reverse strand, counting down.
TACCATTATGTTTTGCATTAAACACAATTGTATTACATAAGTATTAAATACGAAACATCAACCTTCTTTGTCTAAAATTGATCCAAAGATCACATATAAAATGTGTCGTGTAAAAATTGAAATGAACCTTACAACAAGGCTCAATACATGCATCCCCTATAGATATTACTTCCACTTCTTCACTACTATGAACCATCAATTCCTCCTTCTCTTTATTTGGCCTGGAGATGAACCTTTGCATTGTGGAAGCACCTTGATTAGATGCTCCACTATATAGCCACCAAGTGCTTAATGCGACTATTGCAAATTAGATTTATAAATTGATAAGCCGAGGAGTTACCTGATGTAACATCCCCTCTCCTATAGGAAGGGTATTTTGGTAATTAGGATGGGTTCGGGATAGTTAATTATATCTCGCATGCATACAAAGATATAGTCTCTATAATTATTGATTGGTTGCACATGCACATAGTATACATGCATTCATGTCATCTTCCAAAGATAGGTTGAAATTGAACTTCGTGTGAAATTAATGGGTAATTGAGTTTGGAAAATTATTTGGACTGCACCATAAATCGTTTTACATTTTTAGGGATTTTTTGGAATTTTTCTGGATTTTTTCGGAGACAATTCCTGGACCGGAAAAATCGCCAATTGGCGAATCGGTCGATTTTCGGTAGCAAAGATCGCTACCCAATGGCACAATAATATGGGGTATATTATTTTGGAACTGAAAGTAGGGTTATTAGAGTTAAATGGAGTAAAATTTTGATGGATTAAATAAGTAATAATTTGACTTGTCAAATAAAAAGAAGCCAATCACAAATTGCCAAGAAAAGTAACATTTAATGCTCCTCTCCATACTTCTTCGGACGTGTATAGGTTTTAAAGGAAAGGAGAAATGAATTGTTTAGGCTTTTCCTTTAACCATCCGAAAACACAAAACACATAAACTCTCCTTTGTAATTATCGAAATTTGGCTCTTCTTTCTCCATTTTCTCCATATCTTTAAGCTACTCTCTTTACTCCCATCAAAGCTAGATGATGAGTATGGTACATACTTGAGAAGGAAAGGAGGTTGGTATTTTGGTGTGGAAGTTAGAAGGGTTATTGAAGCTTTGAAGGAGATTTGGTGTTAGGTAAGTTTTCATTTAAGGAATTGAGTTTTAAATGATGTCTTTCATATGGATTAAATGCCATGATAGTGTGGAGTAGTTAATAAAAGGTTTAAAGCATGTATTAGGTTCATGTAGGCATTAAAGAGATGATTAATATGGTTGGAAGAAATGGGTTTAAGGCTAGGTGTTGTTGAGTGGAAATTAATGATATGGTTTGATATTGAATTGAATATGGATAATTATTTGAGTATTTGAATTGAGGAATTTAATGCTGCCAATTTTTCAGTGTTAGCCCTAGTATATGTATGACTGTAGTAATATTTAATTTGTATTTATTTTGATGTCTAGTGATGTGAAAAAGGCATTGGAAGTGGTTGAACGAAGGTTAACCTTAAATCTGGAAAATTAGATTTGTAATTAATGATACTGTTTTATTCATAAATTATTGTGTAGAAATGCAAATGAGGTAAGGTTAGTGGCCACTGAAACTTTGGGATGTTGGCTTCAATTTAGTGTGAAATAGGTGTTGTTGAATTTCAATGATAGAAGGGTGAATTTGTGAATGGAAAGTTACTGTTCCATTGCCTGTGAACAGTAACCGTAACCATGACATCTGAGTTTTGTTGATTTTTATGAATTAATTGAAATGGAATTAGGGAAAATGGTCTTCATGTAAGTTGTGGCATATTGAATTATCTTTCCATTTCTACTGATCCTGCTATTTTTAGAATTGTATATTGGGCGATATGAATTGATTACTAATGACTGGTTTTGAGCATTTTGGATGAAACCTAGCTTAAGTGTGTTTTTGTGAGTTTACTGATTGGAGGAAATTTTAACATTTTATGTGGACTGAATTGGTGTGAGTGAGCTTCTGAAAAGTTGTAGAGGAAGAGATTACCTTGAAATTGATATTTGGTGTGTAATTTTTAGAAGTCAGAATTGGGAGTTATGATTTTTCAAAAATGAACCCTACATTAGGTTAAGAATGGCTGATCATAACAGTAGCTTCCATACCAGTTTTGAAATTGATAGAGATCGAATTGGATGAAGAGTGCTTCATAAAAAATGAAGCTTATGATGTTATCTTTACAGGGATATAAAGTTCTGATTTTATTGACTTGTATACTAGAAGTTATGCTTCTTGTAAGGTTACTGCCCAAATTGAAGGATTTCAGGGACAGTAACATTAGATGAATTAATTGACTTGTTTAGCAATATAATTTGATGTTGGATTGTTCATGAACGTTGTTGAGGACATTGTGAACTTATTGACCATATTTTTGGTGGTAATTTATTACTGAAGAATCAGTGAGTTATAAAATTGCCAATGTACTGCCCTGTGTTAATGGGAATTGAGTAGGCAGAAGGTTTGATGGGATATTTGACACCCCTTAGGGTTGTAATTGATTTTTATGGTCTTCTTAAGAATTGTAGAGCTTTTCATAAGCTTTCCAACAAGGTATAGTTTGCATTTTTCAGAAATGTGTAGAAAGAGTTATGGGTGTTGGAAGTTTGGTTAGAAATCAGAAAAAAAAAGGGGGGAAATAAGGGTTATTTATATAAATATAAATTGTTGAGTTTTGGTTTCTTTCGTGAATAACTTTCCCGTCCGACGTCCGATTGACCTGATTCCAGAGGCATCGGATTCGTTGAATATTTAATTTCATTTTATGAGAAAACGGGAATTTTTAGACGGGAATTTCACGTAGCTCCGGGTAACGGAACGGTGAATCACTGTTTTATTTAATTGGGGACCTATAGAGGTCCGATTGACACACCGTCAGCGCCTATAGATTTCTAATTTCTGATCGAATTTTATTATGGGAAAATATTGGATTAGGGCCGGGATTGCCATGAATATGCATTATACACATTTTACTGATTTCATGTGCATTATTTAGTTATTTCAAGTATACCGATGGTAATGGCTATTCATTTAATGTGCTATAGAGGCTCAAGTGGACCGTCGTTCCACGGACTTGGCAGAGACTTCCCGGCACTAGCGTGGAAGTTATTAGGTGAGTAACCTAGTTGGTTATTCCAATCTATGTGTTTCTTGTGATTGATTGTTCTACGGGATTACGTGGATTAAGGCGTGAATTGGCGCCTACGGAATTACGTGGTTATATATGGCCCAATTGATCGTGAAATAAGCATTAGGCAATTGTTAATTGGATTGTATGATTATATTGTGTATTTGGACTGTGTATTACCATGTTTACTGATATGGGACATGTGCATTCATGCACAATCGCATCACATCGTTAAAAGGAAAATTGTGAACCGAGACGCTATCAGATCGAACCGAGCCTAGAGCTCGATATATCGAACCGAGCCTCGAGCTCGACGGAGATAATTCTCCCTGACGCGTCTATACTTGATCACCGTTATGCGCCGGTCACAATCTGAAATGAACTGGAAAAGAGTCACATGTGCATTGCATATCGAATCAACATTTGACAATGTTATTGATCGCTCAGATATTTACCGTTCGGATCAATTACTATGTGTTTTGTATAACATCCGAGTGTATATCGTTACATGCTTATATGATGCATGAATTGGGAGAACCATCGATGATGGTTTCTCATTGAGTTCGCAAACTCATCCAAAATTGCAATTATTTTTCAGCATAAGCATAGGCAGATAGCTCCTCGGGACCGTAGAGCAGTATCGTGGATTGGCGATAAGCAATGGCTCAAAGGTCGGTCACCGGGCTTTCTTTTGAGACTTATAGTTAGATCTGCTTTTTACAAAGACAAGATGATACTTAATGTGCAGTGTTTGGATCATGTGTAAACTAAAAATACTGACAGTTGTAAATTACTGAGTTTTGAGTAAATGAAATGGAATCTAATTTGGTTTTTAAAAAGTGGTCAATTTCTTATTACTGTCTTATGATTGTGATGCCATGAGGAGTGTAGTGGTTGTTGTCGGTAGTGGTCTCTTGTCGTAGGATATGTATCGGAATGACCTACGGGCGTTCCGGTGGATACCCTATGGTAAGGGGGCGCTACACCTTAAGGTCACAGTCCTTCTTTCTAGACCTCATACTGTTGGCTTCTTTATGTCATGCAGACCTTTACCAGCACTGTATTGACCAACATCATCATGTGGAGAATATTTAGTCTTTTTACCTTTGAATTTAGCGGGTTTCATCTTTGCCTTCCCTTTAGTTACTTCGAGGGTTGTAGGAGTAGCAAGCTTGAGTTTCTCCTCCTCAATAACACAATGGGCAATCAAAGAATTAAAGTCCCATTCCTCATCCTATGAATAATATGTCATCACCAGATTACTAAACTTTAAAGGGAGTGTGTTCAAAGTCTGATGAACTATGAAGACATCAAGAAGAGGAATTTTTAACATCTTCAGTCTACTATGAAGATAGATCATTCTTGATATGTTCTCCATCACTCCCTCTTCTCTTGTTTACCTTATGGAAAATAATTATTTTATCAAGGAACTTATCTCAACATTAGGGGAGACTGTGTATCTTTGGGAGACAATTCTAAAAAAATCCTTCACTATGTCTATATCCGGAAGTCTACTAAGTAGATGGTAAGGTATGGATCTATTAATGGTCATGCGATATAATCTGTTAGACCAAAAAGGTGACTATAAAAGGATAATATTTAAATCAGCATAAATGTAGGAAAACAACGATACTCAAAGCCATTAAATAGTATCTTTATCGAAAATATGATTACATATATTATGAAACACCTTTGGACTGAATACATAATATATACAATTAGACCTCCACATAAAAGCGATCAGAGTACAAACTATAAACCCTCATAACACTACCACCATTGGGCGAATAGATCACTTGAGTAACAACTTTCCTCCTTTATGCACTTCTCAAAATGTTATATATGGCCAACACTTTTGGGCAGAATAACCAAACATAAAATTAGAGACATCCCCCAATATGCAGAAGAATAATTTAAAATACTGACTTGAAATGCCACTTTGGTTACTACATTCTCATCTGAAGTGAATCACACGTTATTTGTAACATCTCATCCCCGATGGGAAGGATAAATTGGTCAATTGGGACAGGCTAGTAATTTGCATTGCATATTTTGATTGAGCATTATTTGGCCTCTAATTTAAGAGGAATGAGTCATTTGGCACCTGCATTTATATGTACATGCATTCATGGCATTCCCGGCATTTACTTATGATTAAGATGCGATTTGCGAAAATTGTGAGATAACTGCGTATGAAATTGAATTGGAATGTCTTAGGATTTATTTTTCAACGGGTTAATGATCCTTAGAAATTTTCTGGTTAAATTAGGAGAAAATTTTCGGACCGGAAATTTTCCGAGTGGCGGGCCCACTGACTGTATAGTACCGAAATAATTGTCTAATGGCAATGGGGAAGTTTGATTTATGATTTTAGAAATTAGCTTGTCGAGCCATTAGAATTTAGAGACGAATTTGACTGGAAATGAGAAGGGATTTAAATGTACTGTGAGGAATGACATGTGGTATATTTGAGTAACCTTTAAAATGCCTTAGGTTCTAAGATTAAAAGAAAGGAAATCCTCTTCTCTGCTAGGGCGCGATTGTTTCTTCTTCCTTGGAGATTTTCGTTCTTCCTCCCTTTGTGATTTCCATTGCTAGCTTGCTTGCTTCTTCTCTACTTGCAAAGCCAAGCTTTAACCCTAAGGAAGATGAAGATTTTGAGGTTTTGAGGGGGAGCTCGTAAGGGTTAAAGAAATTGGAGGATTTGTCGAGAGTTGAAGATTTGAGCTAGATTTGGTAAGTAAATTGATTGTATGTTGTTATTTATTAGTTAATGCATTCATGGGTTTAATTGTGAAAGTTTGGGGTAGTTATGGGTGAGTTATGACTGGTTTTAGAGAGAGAAATGAGGAAAATTCATCGGAGAAGACAATCGGAGCTACGCATGTCGCGACGTGCGCTGAGGGCCTCGACGCGACGAGTAAACAGTTACTCGTTGCGGCGAGCTCAATTGGACGTCGCGGCGAGCGTGCAAATTTACACCGCGACGAGTCCATTTCTTATGCGTCGCAGCGAGCCTAAATGAAGATGTTCGCCACCGCGACGAGGAATCCTTAGTCGCGGCGAGGGGCATTTTTCTGAAAGAATGTGCTTTAGTTTATGGGGCATAACTAATAGTGTAGACCTTCAATTGAGGTGATTCTTGATTCGTTATGATCTAGATAATGAGGTCTACAATTGAAGAAAAAAAAGAAAGTATTGAATGAAAATTGAGAATAGGTTCTATTACAACCTAGGGGTTGTTTCTTGATAATTGGGGTATAATTGTGAGATTTCTGAGTGTTAGAATTGAAATTGGTGGAGTTCCGTAATATGCCATTGAAATGAAACGAGCTATTATTGATCAACTGAGTGAAAGGTTAGATTTGGACAAAGAAAGTGGAAATTGGGAAATAGCACCGGGAAGATCATGAATAGGCATTGTGCATCTTTTAATTAAGACATGTGCATCATTGGATTATTTTGATTGTGCATTTTGTAATGAATAATTATTTGACTGCTATAGAGAGGCACTGTTGGATCGACATTCCGCGGATTTGCTGAGACTTCCAGGCAGTAGCTCGGAAGTGTAGGTGAGTAACCTAGTTGGTTTCTCAACCTTTATGTTTAATGTTCCGCACTTATGCCATGTGGAGATGAATGGAGGGTTATGTATGTTTGTTTTTGATTGACTTCGGACCACAGGTGTCCGAAGTATTGGGAACTTGATATTGAAGTGCTATTGTATGTAGTTGCTTATGAATGCTTCAATGAAATAAACTGAAAATGTTTATGACAGAAATACCGAACCAAAGGTCCGAAGGAATGGAAAATGGGGCACTGAATTGTAAACTGACTGTAAATGGAAATTGGGACATATGCATTCATGCATAAAGGCATGTTCAGATAATGATAGTTGTGACCGGAGTCTCTACTGATACTAAAAGAGCCTCGAGCTTGAACATTGTTACTGAACCGAGCCTCGAGCTCGAGGGGAGTTAGTGCATTCCTAGAGGGCTCTCCTACTCCCTAGACGCATCTGATTACTGATCACTGTTTATGCGCTCGGTCACAACACTATAATAAACTGGAAAAGAGTCACATGTGCAATGCATATAAAAGTGATAACTGATTTGCAAAATTGCATGAGTTCTATAAATTGTTATATGATGATATTGAACGTAATCGAGGCTGTGAAATTAGATGTAGAGCCGGCCTTTTCACCATCACTCAGTATTGTCCTCTTTGGTACTTGCGTGAGTCTGACTCGAACATAAGACCCAAAGTTTTGTTGCACTTTAAGTGTACGCCTCTTACCATTGAGCCAATTGGCTCAATGGTAAGAGGCGTACACTTAAAGTGCAACAAAACTTTGGGGTCTTGTGTTCGAGTTGTGACTCACGCAAGTACCAAAGAGGACAATACCTGGAGTGATGGGGGTAGAGGCCGGGCTCTACATTATTACAATGCTTATTATACGATGTATAAATGCACAAGAAGGGGGGTTGAATTGTGTATTTCCCCTTTTTAAAAAAATCTTCAAAATCGTTTTGTCAAAAGAAAAACTTGTTCTTTCCACAAGAACTACTGCAAATCAAAGTTAATCGTATTCTTCGAAAACTTGTTTGAAAACTAAGTAAAATAGAAACTTTGAACGATAAGAGAGATAAGGATAGAGAGAAGTTGACACAGTAATTTTTATACTGGTTCACCTCAAACCGTGGGCTACGTCCAGTCCTCAGATGTCTTTTTGAGATTTCACTATCTCTCAACAACTTTACAAGTATTCTTTCTTTCTGAGCCTCTTCAGGTCTCTTTGCAGTCAGTATTCCTTTACTCTTAGCCTCTGCAGACTATCTGTACTACTTTCTTACTGAAAGGTGTTTGAGCTTTGTTACAGTAAGATAGCTCTAGCTATTTGCACAATAAACTCTCAAGTAAGCTTTGAAAAAATTGTTGCATGCGCGTATGTTTATGTAATGTATGTGTCTGTAACTTTGCAATCTTCGACTTCAACTCATATTTATAGCATTCGTCTGCAACTGCTTTTTGAATCTTGCTTCTTAAATCTTGAAAGAAACGGTTATTCAATTGAGTTCTGTAACTAACTCAAACTAATTCTTGATTCAGACTTCATTTGCTTCCGTCTGCTTTTGGCTTTCGTCTTCTTTTGGCTTCCGTTTGCTTTTGGCTTCCATCTGCTTTTGTCTTTCGTCTGCTTTTGTCTTTCATCTGCTTTTGGCTTTCGTTGCCTTCCGTCTGTTTTTCAATCTATGTCTGCTTTTCATTCTTTCGTCTATTTTTCAGTCTCCGTCTGCTTTTCATCTATCGTCTTTTTTGCAATCTTCGTGTCAGACCCCGATCCCGGGAGCCCGACTGTCCCAGGATGTGAGCCCGAGTGGAGCCCATCCCCGAGACACTTGCCTTGCTGAGACCTTAAACTTGACACTCTTACTCTTACTATAGTGCCATAGACGTCGGAACCCGTTTTCGGAGCCCAACTTTCGTTGTCCTGAAACCTTGCGCTTATAATCTTGCAGGATTCTTAATTGTAACTCCACCTTCGTGGCAAGCACACACCATGTATACACTAAAATTATGGGTTGACTTATTCATATAATTTGTAGCTTTATGTCTCAAGTTCTCCCTGAAACAAGAATGACCTTAATCGGAGTCATATACACAAGATACACTCAAAAAAAAAACCTAAGAGAGTTCATACCCGAAACATGCCCTCTTAACTGACCTTTCACTTGTTTTAAAACAAACTTTCTCAATTTAACTCCAATTGATACCGGATCTTATGGAGTGAAAGATATGTGTCTTATAAATCCAATGGTTCAAGCCTCACCTCATTTGGAGGTCGTATGAGGGAAATATGCCCAAAACAACGGACCATGCTCACTTCCAAAATCGAATCGAAACTCTTTTGGCGCGATTGCTATAACTTTTAATCTATAGCTCCCAATGTTTTCGTTCTTTCACCATATGAAAGTAGACATCTATATCTACAACTCTTATGAAGACTACAAAGGCTGATTCTATCTCCTACATTCTGCAGCGTCCTATTTTTCCATCGTCTGATTTCTATCATCCGGTTTTTATCGTCGATTTCTATCATCCGGTTTCTATCTTTCGCTTCCTTCCTTCGCTTTTCTATCTTCTCGATTTCCTTCCTTCGATTTCTATCTTCTGATTTCCTTCCTTCGATTTCTATCTTTCGCTTTTCTATCTTCTGATTTCCTTCCTTCTGATTTTCTATCTTCTGATTTCTATCTTCCGCTTTCCTTCCTTCGCTTTTCTATCTTCCGATTTCTATCTTCGCTTTCCTTCCTTCGCTTTTCTATCTTTTGATTTCCTTCCTTCGATTTTCTATCTTCTGATTTCTATCTTCGCTTTCCTTCCTTCTACTTTTCTATCTTCCGATTTCTATCTTCCGATTTCCTTCCTTCGCTTTTTAGTAAGGATCATATCTTTTGACCAGAACTCCAAATTTAGCAAACGATATACCTTGAAAACTCTAAACTCCTACTACAATCTTCATGAAGACTCATTGATCTAATTCATACCAAGAGGGTCTAATATTGAGGTAAGTACTGTCAAATTTTAGGAAAATTTGACAGCACATCCCCTTAAAATGCAACTACCCAATTTTCAATTCTAAGACTTCCACCTGCATAAAACTCATCATACAACCTCATATAACATGGTTAAACCCTAAAGTATCTTCAAACACCATTCGAAGCAACAGCCACACTCTTAATCATCTATCATATCCAAACTATAACAATGATTCAATTGTCTTAAACATACATTGATTTCTCAAAATACATTAAACCGAACATTTTGCTTTCATAATTCATTCATTCCATCTTCATCAAATCATGTCATATTCATATAATGCTTTAGTGGGCATTTCAAGCCCAATTACAATGAAGTTTCAAAATACAATATCTTCTCAAAATGCAACTAAAGCATTGTTTTACAAAAATCATTTCAAGTACAAAATCAAAAGAAAATCTTAGAGTAAATGCCTTTAAGCTTGCTCCTCGGGATCCCGCCATTTCTGGAAAATTTTTAGGGGTTGAGCTTTAGCTCGTGGGTAACACATTTATATTTATATATCAAGCAGTCCTATTAGTTATTCATACTTTTAGCAATCTTTCAATACAATCATAATACATGCATCATGCAATGTTCATCAATACTCAAACATAATTTCTCACAATTCAAACATTCATCATTCTTGCATTTTCATGTATTCACATATGAAACACATCAAATGGCTCAGTAAGTCCTTATTTTGGCAACCATATAGTCTCATTTCATGAGTCTATATGGGCAAATCTTTAGAGTCCAAAATGTTGGATCATCCTATGCCACAATCGGGCAGCCGGCGAAGGCTTCATGGTCAACGTGCGCACGTGATGTTCTTAGGACAATACCTTACCCACATAACATAGCAATCATGAATCATACAAGGAAATTGGACTGTTCTTATCCAATTCATTGTTTCTTTGAAATCATCTTTTCATACATCGCTCATGCCTTTCATTATATTCATTCAACAAGTTTCTTCATGACAGTTTCAATCATCATCAAGCATTTAATACACTCACATTCATCATTCCATCACACACATTTAATATAACAACCAAGTGATCATAGCTCATTAATGTCATGCATTTATTTACATTTGTAGCTTATATACATAAAGATAAATATGAAACCCACCTTTTATCCTTGCTTAAACTTGCCTAAGGAAGTTCCTCTCCTTGTTCTTCTCCTCTTTCTTGTCCTCCTTCAAGCATAACAAGAAAATAACCCCATATCAACATAGGGTTTAGAAATTGAAATACCTAAAATCTAAATCATGAAATTCATAAGAGAATCACTAGACCCATCTTATTCTTCATCTTTCTAACCAAAACCCAAACAAAACTTAACCTTAAACCAAGAACTTACCTTAAATCCTTAACCAACTAAGTGGTTTCTTGGTTCAAAGTGAAGCTTAGACTCTCCTCCACACTTTTCTTCTTCGACTTTCTTCAAAACCCACTCACTTTCGTGGAAATGCCAAACCCTAACAAGCCTCTTCTTTCTCCTTTTCCTCCCTCCTTTCACGACACTCTTCTTTCCTCTCCTCCAAATTTCGTTTCTATCTTCTTTTCCTACAAAATCACTTATCTCCTTCCTTATATACTCCTTTCTAAATTACTTAAGCACAATAAGCCTAAGCCCAACTTACTTCCTTCTTCTTTCTTCTTTTCTTTTCATTTCTCCTCCTTACTTACTCAAGCGCACTAACTCTTTTCCTTCAAGCCCATTGCATTAAATTCCTCTCTTCTTTCTTACTTCATTTGGACCCAAAGCCCAATTAATACATTAATTACACCTAACTCACCTAAGTCCAACTAACATATCTAACTTCATAAATTCTTCACCTAACTCATTAATGCTATCATATATTAATTTATGACACCTTAATTAATGCTAATCTAACTTAATCAATTTAATCTAATCATGATTAATCCTAAAAAATTTTGGGGCTAACACTCCGTCTGTTTTTCATTCTTTCGTCTGTTTTTCAATCTCCGTCTGCTTTTCATCTATCGTCAGCTTTTCATCTATCGTCTGCTTTTTAATCTTCCGTCTGCTTTTCATCTTTCGTCTGTTTTTCAACTTCTGTCTGTAAACACTAATCCGGTTTTATCACTCGGATGTCTACATTTTTCTAACATCTCATTCATTTTCCTTGTACTCTCAGTGAAGGCAGCTAAATCAGCTGAAAGACTCTTAATCCTAAGCTTCAGTTGACTGATCTCTTCAGACCTATCTACAATTTTCCTTTTCTTATTCTCCTCTACTTGTTGTTTCAAGCATGTATTTTATCTCTCTAAATCTTGTGTATGTTTGAGGTTTTCTATATACTTTTTCTTTAACAGTTTGTACTGTTTCAGAATAGCATGAGAATCTTCTAGTAGTTCTGAATATGCATTATGCAAGTCATCATATTTAGAAATTACCTCCTCACCACTTTCTTCCTCGGCTACTAGGCAAATATTCGCATGTTCTGATGTCTCGAAGCTTGTATCTGATTCAGATGAATCTAGATCCTCCCAAGTTGCCATCATGCTTTTCTTGCCTTCTCTACTCTTTTTTAGTTTCTTCTTTGGATTAGGACACTCAGACTTGTAATGTCCAGGTTGATTACACTCGTAGCATATGATGGATGTCTTTTCTACTTTTCCATCATCTTTGTTGTTCCTCTTGAAGAATTGACTTCCTTTGGACTTCTTCTTCCACATCTGCCTAATCTTATTTGATATGAAGGATAACTCATCATCTTCATCACTTGACTCTTGTTCTGATTCGCTGGAGTCATCATTCTTTGATTCTTCAATCTTTAATGCTTTTGATGACTTTCTCCTTCTTTGAGTCTTGTGATTCTTCTGTCCGGCCTTCAGTGCTATTGACTTCTCCCGTTTGGGCTTGTCTTCAGCATAGAGCTCAACTTCATGAATCTTCAGCAATCCAAGCAACTCGTCAAGTTTTAGGACACTTAAATCCTTAGCTTCCTGCACAGCAGTAACTTTTGGTCTCCATCTCCTTGGAAGACTCCTTAAGATCTTACGAACATGATCTTGAGTGTCATAAGTTCTTCCGAGAGCTTTCAATCCATTGATAATTGTTTAAAATCTTCTAAATATTTGATCAATAGATTCTTCATCTTTCAACTTGAAAAACTCATACTGGTGCACAAGAATGCTTATCTTGGATTCTTTGACTTGGCTTGTACCTTCATGTGCGATGGACAACGTGTCCCACATCTCCTTCGCAGTATCGTATCCGTGGACTTTTTCATACTCACTTCTGCTTAGGGCATAACTCAAGAAAAACTTCGCTTTAGAGTTCAGTTGGAATCTCACCTTTTGATCAGCCGTCCATCTGATCTGTGGAATAAGATTTCCTTCTTCATCTACTGGTGTGTATGGTCCATTCTCTATCACATCCCAAAGGTCAACATGAGTAGATTCTATAAACAACTTCATCCTATCTTTCTAATAATGATAGTCTTCTCCATTGAATGATGGAGGTCTAGTGACTGAGGCACCTTCTGCAATGTACGTATGTGATTCCGCCATAATCTTTGATCCACACTTTGTTACAGTGATCCTTGGACACCAAGCTCTGATACCAATTGAAGTGAATCACACGTTATTACAATGTTTATTATACGATGTATAAATGCACAAGAAGGGGGGTTGAATTGTGTATTTCTCCTCTCTTTTTTTTAATCTTCAAAATCGTTTTGTCAAAAGAAAAACTTGTTCTTTCCACAAAAACTACTGCAAATCAAAGTTAATCGTATTCTTCGAAAACTTGTTTGAAAACTAAGTAAAATCAAAACTTTGAACGATAAGAGAGATAAGGATAGAGAGAAGTTGACACAGTAATTTTTATACTGGTTCGCCCCAAACCATGGGCTACGTCCAGTCCTCAGATGTCTTTCTGAGATTTCATTATCTCTCAACAACTTTACAAGTATTCTTTCTTTCTGAGCCTCTTCAGGTCTCTTTACTGTTGCACCCTGTTTTGCTTTAAATTTTAATTATTATTTGCTTAATGATTTATTCATGCTTGATTATGTGTTTAATTATTTATTATGTTAGAATTGGGTCTTTAGTGTAGTAGGCTTGAATGAAGAGTTAAATTAGTTAGAATTAATGTTGGAAAAATGGGTAGTTAGTTGGAATTAATGGGGAGTTAATGGGCTTAGAAATAGAGACACAAAAAGACAAAAGAGTTAATTGAGGTTAGAATTGAACTAAGCTAGTTAGAGCCATTAAAAGCCAACCAATGGCATAGTTGAAAAGAGGCCTTAAATGAAGGGTATAATGGGCATAGAAGGAGTAAATAAAAGACAAAATTAGAAGAGAAGAGGCAAAAGTCGTGGGCTGCCAAAGGAAAGAAAAGGAGAAGAGAGAGAGAGACGTGAGGGAGAGAAGGAGAAGAAGAAAAGTCAAAAAATCCAAGAGGAAAGGTGGAAAAATCGTAGAAAAGAGGAAGAACTAAGCTTCTAAGGTAAGTTTTCATCTTCTTCTTGCTTTAGTGGAAGGAAATGGGTATTGTGTTGTGAATGGGAAAAACACTAGAGAGAGAAAAGGGTAGTGAGGAGGAAGAAGATGATGGTTTTTATGGGGGTTTTGAGGGGTAGAGTTTTCTAACCCATTTGATTTATGGATAGATTAGATTGGAGTTTGATTAGGGTTACGACATTTTTAGGGTTTTGGAAAGGGAATTTCAAAAATTAGAAAATAAATGATAGATTGTTGATTTTTTTTAGGAAATCAAAGGGGTTATCCAAAAGCAAGAAGAAAGGAACCATTGATTGTGGAATTTGCAAGCTAAGGTGGGTAACTTATTTATGGTTATTGTGTATGAGCAAATGCATTGTGTATGCTAATGGTGCTAAATGAATTGTTTGAATTTGTATGATGTGGAAGTTGCTTATGTTGTGTTCATGTCATATTATGCATTGACTTTGTGATATGATTGTTATGCCATTAGATTGAAACATGGCATTTTATATATGAATGATTGAATTGTGAGAATGGTTGTGTTTCCATTGAATGTAAGTCATGGCATTTTGATTAAATGGAAAGAAGGAAAGCATGGAAATGTAAATCTATGGATAATTGAATTGAAGCATGAAAACTTGATTGTGTTTAGGAGAGAGAGGAACCGTTTCGTAAGTCACGTTCACGTTGACAAAAGCCTTCTCCCGGCTGGCCGCTTGTGCCACACGAGATCTAAAAATAGACCCGTTTCGTTTACGGTATAAACTTCAGTTTATCCGTTTTGTTTCACGAAACCCCTCGAGCCAATTGATTGTGCATTTGCATATTAATGTGCTAAGCTATGCTTTGGATTGAATTGCACTCAAATATGTGTATGTGATGATGTTATGAATTTATGGAGTTAAAAGTGAATTGTGAATTGCAAATGTTCAATGTTCATGTTGATGAATGTGCTTACTTGAATGTATATATATATGGCTATATGGTTGATTATGTGGCTTAATGCCAATGGCTATAAATAATTTAGCCACTGAGTTGTGTAGCTCAACTCATAAATTTCCTCCTCAGGTGCAGATCGAGAAGAGTAAGGACCCTTGCAAGGCTTTTGGGACACTCCAAGATAGCTAGGATTCTTTTATATTTAGTAGCATTTGGCTAGCTTTATAGGCATATCAAACATGAGCATCATTTGTATTTTGTATTAAGTTGATGTATATATTGATATGTAACTAAAGCTTGATTAAGCATTGTTTTGTTTCTCATGGGATTGAGAATTGAAAAACTCATTTTGTATGCTTATGCTTCATTAAAGCTTGAGATTGACGGATAAGTTATCTTTGGTTGAGAATTTCATTTGTTGTTAGTATTAGAAGTATATGTTATATGTGTATATTGTGAATGTTGAGGATTGCCAATTGTTGGTTGTGTTAGATTGGTATTGGAATGAGTATAATGTTGTGCTGCCTTTGAAGAGTTCAAATTGGGTAGATTTTGAGTATATATTGTAACATCCCATCTCTGATGGGAAGGATATTTTGGTAAATTGGGACGGGCTTGGAGTATTGATTTTTAGCTCGGCATGCGCATTCAGCATATAGCCTCTATAAATGATGGGTTGTTGCACTTGCACATGGTAAACATGCATTCATGACATTTTCCGGCTTAGGTTTCAAATTGGGATCTTTTGTGAAATTTATGGGATAGTTGTATTTGGAAAATTATTCTGAGAGCGCCATAAATTGTTTTACATTTTATGGGATTTTCAGGAATTTTTCTGGAATTTTCCGGAGAAAATTTCCGGACCGGGAAAAATTACCTATAGGATATTTTGGTGGGACCCAAAGGTAGACTTTTAAAACATGTAGGAACCGAAAAGTTGGGTGGTTAAATTGGCTAAATTGATTATAATATAATAGTTGATTTATTTTACTTTTCTTTTCATTAGACCAATGGCATTTTGCCACCATTTCCATTCTTTTAATGCTCACTTATTAGTTTCTCTCGGATGTGTTGATAAAGGAAGGAAAACAAAAGATTTGGATGCTTATTTCTCAACTCCACCCGAAAACCTACATCATTTGTTAACCTTCTCCATCGATTTCTTCTTTTCCACTCAACCTTCCTCCAAAATTCAAGAACTCTTCTTCTTGCTGCTAAGTTGTGTACTTGCCATGGTGATGAGCTACTTGCATGGGGTTAGAAGAAGTGGTGAGAAAGAATAGGAAATAAAGAAGTGAAGAAAATTGAAAGATTGAAAGAGTGGAAAATTGGAAGCTTAAGTAGGTAAGTTGTTTTGTTAGTTTTTATTATGCTTTGATCATGCATTTAATGAATCAGGGTGGAGAGATACATTTAATGGGAATTTTGATGCATTTATTATGATTATTGAAGCCTTACTTTGATGCCAAGTAGTGTTTGAATTGGTGGGTTTAATACTAAGTTTAAGTATGACTTGAAAGTTGTATGATTGAAGTGTTTTTAGCTTGATTTTGGATTGTATATTGATGACTAAACTAGCATGAAATGTAAGAGGTAAGTGCTGCAAAATTATGGTGGTTATCCCTAGTGAATGTAGGCATGATATAGGGACTGATTTTGTGTTCAATTGAGATGCTTATGGATGTAGGAAGGGTGTTGGAATGAAAGGAAGTGAATAGAGAAGTAAAGCTGGAAAATTGATATTTGACCTACTGTACTGTTTTGAGCATAACTCATTGTGTGGTTATGCAAATGAGGCAAGGCTTGTGCCCAAATAAACTTTGGGATGTTGGCTACATTTTTGTGTGAAATAGGTGTTGTTAAATTGTAATGTTAGAAGGGTGAATTTTTGCATGGGAAGTTTCTGTTGGTAGGGTCTGTGAACAGTACCCGTATATATGACCTAATTGCTTTGTTGATTTTTCTAAATTTATTGAGATAGGATTAGGGAAAATGGTCTTCATGAAAGTTGTAGCCTATTGAGTTAGCTTTCCATTACCACTGATCTTGTTAATTTTCGAGTTGTATATTGGGAGATATGAACTGATTTCTAATGACTGTTTTTATGCCTTGACTGAAACCTAGTTGAATTGGCACATTTAGTGCACATTCGGACTTGGAAGGATTTTGTAATTTTGTGAATTGAATTGGAGTTTGAATTGTACTGAAGAGTTCTAGATGACAGATTGATTTTGAAAATGATATATGGCTTATAATTTTGGAAGTCAGATGTGGGAGATATGGAATTTCAAAATCTGAACTTGCATTGTGATGTTAAGTACTGATTAGGTCAGTAACTTGCATAACAGATTTGAAACTGTTAGAAATCGAATTAGAGATTGAGTTCTTCATGAAACTTGAAGTGTGAGGAGTTATCTTTCAGGGACATAAAGTTTGGATTTTTCTGACTTATGTACAGGAGTTATGCTTGTTATAAGGGTACTGCTCAAATTGAATGATTTTAGGGACAGCAACATTGAGTGAATTAATTGACTTGTTTAGCAATGGAATTTGATTTTGGGTTATTCATGAAAGTTGTAGAGGACATTGTGAACTTATTGCGCATATTTATGTGGTAATTTTTAGCTGAATATTCAATGAGTTCTTGAATTTGTAAGTTACTGTCCTGTATTGATGAGTTTTGAGTAAGCAGTATCTTGATGGGATTTTGACACCCTTAGAGGTGGAATTACTTTTATGGTCTTCTTGAGAATTGTAGAGGTTTCTTTATCTTTCCAACAAGGTATAATGTGTATTTTCTGAATTGTGTGCTAAGATTTATGATTGTTGGAAATTTGGATTGAAAACAGGAAAAAGGGCAAGGAAGTAGAGGAACCTCGTCAGATCGCGAGGGCGACGCCTCGCCCTCGCGAGGCGAGGTAAGTCAGCCCAGTCGCGAGGGCGACGCCTCGCCCTCGCGAGGCGAAGTCAGTCGGCCCAGTCGCGAGGGCGACGCCTCGCCCTCGCGACGAGGCCAAATGGGTCGGCCTCGCAAGGGCGACGCCTCGCCCCTGCGAGGCAATGTATTATTTTTATTATGATTTAATTATTTGGTATTTGGTGATTCTTTTGTCAATTTCTTTTCCGTCTGACGTCCGATGGACCTGATTCTCGAGGCATCGGATTTGTAAAATATTGAATTTCATTTTGTGAAAAATTGGAAATTTTTGGACGAGAAATTGACGTGGCCCCGAGTAATTGTTCGGTAAGCGCTGTTTTGTTTAATTGGGGACCTATAGAGGTCCGAATTGCGCACCGTCAGCGCCAGTAGGTTTCTAAATTTTAGATGGAATTTTTAGTACGGGAAAAATGAGGATTTAGGGCCAGAAATCTCATGAACATGCATTCTACACTTACATGTGCATTATTATTAGTTCGGATTGGATAATTAGTAATGGGATTCCTCTCTGTTTGTTATAGAGGCACATTTGGAGCGTCGATCTACCGACGTTACTGAGACTTCCAGATGTTAGCTCGGAAGTCCAGGTGAGTAACCTAGTTGGTTCCTCAACCTTTATGTGTTTAAGTTTTTGCAATTATGGCATGTGGAGATAATGGAGGGTTTATGTGTGTTTGAATTTGATTGATTTCGGACCATAGGTGTCTGAAATATTTGGAATGAGATAACGAAGTGCTACTTGTAATGCTTGCTTGTAAATGTTATATTGAGATCTCGGACCGAGGTCCGAGGAAATGGGAAATTGATATTGAAGTGTTAATTGTCCGTTTATTTCGATACATCGATGGGATTGTAAATGTGATATAGTAGGATGCAATAAATTGAAATGTAGATAATTGAAATACCGGATCGAAAGTCCAAGAATTGGCAAATAGTGATGATATGCAAATGGAAATTGAATATGTACATTGCATGCATAAACATAAATGTATGATCGATAAAAGGCGGTTGTGACCGGAGCAGACCATCGATCGGGGCATATCACGCCTAACGATATGAGAGCTTTCACCAACGCATGTGACCTCAGTCCAACGATTCGTGAGCCTCAGCTCAATGTATCGTGGCTTCAAGCCTAATGTTTTCAGAGCCACCGCTCAACGCAATGTGCCCGTTCATCGACAGCCAAAGTATGCAGTCACAACAACGAAATGAAAATGGAGCAGTGTCACACGCGCATTGCATATATATACGATCGTAAATAGTGGAAGATGTGAATGATGAAATTGTGTGTATATGAAATTGGAACCGAAATGTGATAATATGTGATATTATCGTTAATGCTACGTGTGCTAATATGATTGGTGAATGCATGAGTTGAGTGAACCATCGATGATGGTTTCTCACCGAGTTCGCAAACTCACCCAACATTGCAAATATTTTTCAGAATCAAGAGTACCCGTTAGTGATTTGGGAGTATGATTACTACAAGAGAGTCGGTCCGATGTCGGGATCGATTCACGTCAGATTTGTGTTATCTTGACTTATGTTTAAATTTTTATTCCGCAAAATTGTACTTGAATTGATTGAGGGCCCTAATTGATAAATATTATTTGACATGTGATCTTTGATAAAGTGTATGACTAAAAAGGGTTTTCGTATCACGGGCCCGAATCGTTTATTTTTAATTTCGCGCACTCGACTGTTTCCAAAAAAAAAAAAAATATCATAATGCGGGTCGCGGGCTCGGATATCACCGTCGATGTCGGGTTCGGGTCTCGCAGGAGTGGGGTGCTACATTTGTGGTATCAGAGCCCAGAAGTACAATCTTACATGGGCTTTCTGGAACAAATGTGTCAAGTTACGTGCATTTAAGTCATGTCACGACAGACAGTGACAATCGATCCCAGATGTAGTATACGGAGTCGTTTACATAAGTATGTCTCAGTCGTTTAAGTGGTTAGAAAAAGTGAGAAAAGGATAGTGTGTTAGAATGAGATGAAAGGAAGAAATGGATATTGCAAAATAGGAAAGAGTGTACGGTTTGATCGATGATGAATATTTATTGATATTGATGGGTATATTATGAAATGCAATATTGGAGTTATATTGGCAATATCCTTGAATATGAGATAGCTATAAAGATTATAGTTGTAAATTCATAGAGGAAAATAGAGATGTGACAATGATAAGATAAATGAAAATAAAGTGTTCTATGATATAGAAAGGTTACAACTAGGATTGATTACCATGTTAAGAGTTATAAATAAGGATGGGGATTTGGAGTCAAAATATCATAAGTGCAAAAATCAAGAATGATTTCATCTCTGTGATATTGATTTGAGTCTTGAAATATATGGGTATAATGCAATAATGAAAAGATTGGAATGTAAAACAATGAAATTGGTAGATGAAAAGTTGTTGGGTTTAATTGATCCGCCTAAGTAAATGCACACCTGATTATGGGAGCCCTATGTTAAGTGAAAATGTTAAACTGCAATCGATGAGTTAATGGATACTTGCTAGCCAGAATTCTTGTCAAAAAAAAAAAAAACCCTTTAGGAGTTAGAAGAAGAAATTAAAGTGTTTATAATGATCACTTGTGAATAAATTGAGATTGTAGATGGTCCTCACGAGTGAGGACGGGTGTAAACAGGAAGGTTGTTGAGTTCAGAATATATTGTCACTGTAAGTGTATATGTGATAGTGGGATTACCATCATGGGTGAAATGAATAATTTATGTGAATATGATATCGAAGTAATTGGTGGCCTACTACATAAGCTTTGATTATAATGCCAGAGCTCAAGTTTAAAATGAGTGAGAGTAAGGCATGAGAATACTTGTACTGATTAATTAAGAAAGAAGTGAGACAGTTAAAGATGCTAGCATTGGTACTGAGCTTGAGGAAATAAAATGAGGGACATGAATAGAGTAAGGTCCCCATGATTAAGAATTGGTACCAAAAAGAGAATGGTTATCGAGAATTAAATGCAATTAAGGTATTCTTAGCAGTATGATCTATTAACGGGCACATTGATGGGACTATAGAGATATATTGTCAGATAGGATGTGATGATTAGGGTGAAAATGGCAAGATAGTAGAGGGAAAGAAATTGTTTAAGTGCTCTTCAGAGATTGATCTTCATGAAGTATCAAGAGTAACTGATATGTATATTTATATAGTGAAAAAAAAAAAAAAAAGGTTGATTGGTAAAGTTTTATGATTTGTATTACATCTGGCAGAGACTCTAGCTTAAAAAAACTAAACTATGCTACTGAAAGAGTGTACATTATGTTAATGAGATGGTTCTGATTATTGAAGAGAATTACTGAATATTAATTACGAATTTGAGGGGATTAAAAGTTTATGTTCTGAAAGTATGAGATCGATATAACGATTGTTTATTCAAGTCAGTGAGTGATCTATCGTGAATAAATTGAGTTATGTGGAGAAATTTAGTTAAGCAACATGTGGCAGAATATGTTATGATGAGACAAATTATACAAAAAAAAAATTTCCTCATTGGAGACGTTCTAAAATGAAAGAGTTATACTGAAAAGGAACATGTCTCAATTGTGTTTGGAATGGATAATGGATACCTTTGGGTCCCACCAAAATATCCTATAGGTAAGTACCAAAATAACAGTAGAAATTCAACCGGTTCGTCACTTGGCGATTTTTCCCGGTCCGGAAATTTTCTCCGGAAAATTCCAGAAAAATTCCTGAAAATCCCATAAAATGTAAAACAATTTATGGCGCTCTCAGAATAATTTTCCAAATACAACTATCCCATAAATTTCACAAAAGATCCCAATTTGAAACCTGTTTAAAATGTCATGAATGCATGTTTACCATGTGCAAGTGCAACAACCCATCATTTATAGAGGCTATATGCTGAATGCGCATGCCGAGCTAAAAATCAATACTCCAAGCCCGTCCCAATTTACCAAAATATCCTTCCCATCAGAGATGGGATGTTACAACTCTCCCCTCCTAATAAAAATTTCGTCCTCGAAATTTCATATACGATTTATCAGGAAGGCAGGGGAGTCTTTTTGATTAATATCCTCTATTTCCCACTGTTTTCACTACACGACCCAATTCTGTCAATGAACGGAGATCAAAATAATCAATTACTCTCTTCTTTTTTTTTTTTTTCTTTTCTCTAACTTTCCATGATGTTATTGCTTTCTCCTGCTTACGCGCAATTTGTCACTTTCAATATCATCACTATCAATAACATATATATCGGATCCTAACAATATTTCCAATTCTGTCTATGAAACACTTTGTGAATCCGAAACATCTTTTTAGATTTTAGCCTAACTTACCAATCCATAATTCTATTCATACCACAATCACATAGAGGCCCCTCATCACGAATTCAATTTCCCTTAATTACACCTTTATTTCCATCTAAGTACCGTTTGGTCGAGGCCATACCCTTCAAAATATTTCATTTATCGCTTATCAGATTCCGTTATTATCAAAACACAAATCTCATGAGATTTATAACCTCAGTGTGAATCAATTCGATTCATTGTTACCATTTTAAATTCCTTAACCTTTCACTTTATTGCCCTGATCACATAATATAGGGATAACGACTCCTTTTTGGCAGTAAGACCCCTTATACGCTTTTCGAATGGTGCCACCAATATAATGATTGTCATGTCATAATCCCTTTGCACTATATATCAATCTCATATCCCAATGACATCCAAAAATACCTGTTGGTTAATCACGCATGTCATCGTTCACTTTGACAGCCTATACCATCAATTGCTTTTCCACAATACTTTTGCTAGAGCATAACGCTTCAATTGTTTCTTATGCTTTCTCGAACCATTTACTTATAATCCTTTGATTTCTCATTCTAACCTTTCAATTACTTTATCAATACACTCTTGCTAAAACTTAAAGCTTCGATCATTCCTTACATTTTCACTAACAGTTCCCGTAATGAGTATCCCCCATATTTCTTAATATGAACTATACCTATCATTTTCCTCAACAATTGGAGTTAATTCTCGTTCCTCAATACGGTTTACAATTTCTACATCCTCACTTCGGGTTTTGCCAATCCGCTTTGATGCACACCAACTTTGAAATTCCCATAACTAATAATGCTTTCTTTTTACCCCTTTTTGTCAGTTCGACTATTAACACTCAATAATACACTAGATTTGATAACCTTATTACCCAAATTTTGATCTTCTGCAATAGAATTTATTTCTTTCTTTGCTCAATCTCTTAAAGTGCGCCATTGGCTTAGTTTAAATTAATCAGCCGTTGAATCCTTTTCAAATCATTCAACTGCATGAAATAACTCAATCAGATCGATTTGCATAT
Organism: Erythroxylum novogranatense; assembly: GCA_029891385.1. Lineage (NCBI taxonomy): Eukaryota > Viridiplantae > Streptophyta > Magnoliopsida > Malpighiales > Erythroxylaceae > Erythroxylum > Erythroxylum novogranatense. The sequence goes on along the minus strand of CM057225.1, from coordinate 5,616,783 downwards.
TCATAGACATCTCCAAACTATTTGTGTACGATTAATGTCTCTAAGCTTTTAGGCCACACTTAGTATAACAAGTTTCAAATCATCGGTCATAATACCGCCCATAGAATCATATTTACCCCCAAGGTACATAAAATCACTTTATACAATGTCAATAGATCACATCATAACCTTTACTGGAACACTTCAGTATAAATAGTAAATTCTTCAATTGTCTCCTTTATGATCATCAGTCATAACATTCACATGTTTTCCTCAATTATTCTTGTCAATTTGTTAAAACCAGAAAATCTTTGACAATTTTTTTTGAACGCATCCAGCATTCCGTTAGGTCTAATAAAGTCCCAATTCCACATACCCATATCTTTTGAACTTCCACATTTTATCAGTACCTATATCTTGATTAATTCTTCCAATATCTCATGTTCGCATACTAATTCATCCTTTATTCCTTCAATCAGGTTAAGATTCACTCTTAAGAGACTTGCATGTCAACCAATTTCCTCAACTATACCAATTCATCTGAATTTCATTTTGTGAAAAATTGGAAATTTTTGGACGAGAAATTGACGTGGCCCCGAGTAATTGTTCGGTAAGCGCTGTTTTGTTTAATTGGGGACCTATAGAGGTCCGAATTGCGCACCGTCAGCGCCAGTAGGTTTCTAAATTTTAGATGGAATTTTTAGTACGGGAAAAATGAGGATTTAGGGCCAGAAATCTCATGAACATGCATTCTACACTTACATGTGCATTATTATTAGTTCGGATTGGATAATTAGTAATGGGATTCCTCTCTGTTTGTTATAGAGGCACATTTGGAGCGTCGATCTACCGACGTTACTGAGACTTCCAGATGTTAGCTCGGAAGTCCAGGTGAGTAACCTAGTTGGTTCCTCAACCTTTATGTGTTTAAGTTTTTGCAATTATGGCATGTGGAGATAATGGAGGTTTATGTGTGTTTGAATTTGATTGATTTGGACCATAGGTGTCTCGAAATATTTGGAATGAGATAACGGTGCTACTTGTGAGTAATCGTTTGTAAATGTTATATTGAGATCTCGGACCGAGGTCCGAGGAAATGGGAAATTGATATTGAAGTGTTAATTGTCTGTTTCATTTCGATACATTGGATGGGATTGTAAATGTGATATAGTAGGATGCAATAAATTGAAATGTAGATAATTGAAATACCGCATCGAAAGTCCAAGAATTGGCAAATAGTGATGATATGTAAATGGAAATTGAATATGTACATTGCATGCATAAACATAAATGTATGATCGATAAAAGGCAACAGGACCGGAGTGACCCATCATCGTCGGGGCATATCACGCCTAACGATGTGAGAGCTTTCACCAACGCACAGACCTCAGTCCAACGATTTGAGCCTCAGCTCAATGTATCGTGGCTTCAAGCCTAATGTTTTCAGAGCCACCGCTCAACGAATGTGCCCTTCATGGGGACGAAGCCAAAGCACAGTCACAACAACGAAATGAAAATGGAACAGTGTCACATCGCATTGCATATATATATGATCGTAAATGACCGGAAGATGTGAATGATGAAATTGTGTGTATATGAAATTGGGAACTGAAATGTGATAATATGTGATATTATCGTTAATGCTATGTGTGCTAATATGATTGGTGAATGCATGAGTTGAGTGAACCATCGATGATGGTTTCTCACCGAGTTCGCAAACTCACCCAACATTGCAAATATTTTTCAGAATCAAGAGTACCCGTTAGTGAGTGGGAGTATGATTACTACAAGAGAGTCGGGTCCGATGTCGGGATCGATTCACGTGCAGATTTGTGTTATCTTGACTTATGTTTAAATTTTTATTCCGCAAAATTGTACTTGAATTGATTGAGGCCCTAATTGATAAATATTATTTGACATGTGATCTTTGATAAAGTGTATGACTAAAAGGGTTTTCGTATCACGGGCCGAATCGCTTATTTTAATTTCAAGACTCGATTGCTTCCAAAAAAAAAAATATCATAATGAGTTTGTGCACTGCATTGACTGCTCTAGCATACCACCCTTGCGGGTCGCGGGCTCGGATATCACCGTCGATGTCGGGTTCGGGTCTCGCAGGAGTGGGGTGCTACATATATGATGTTAGGATTGAAGATAAATCCTTTGGAAGTTGAGTTTTAATGAGGGATTGATGTTGTTGAATGGATTTGAAGTGGTTTTTGTAGTGTTGGAGAAGTGTTTGAGGTATGGGAATGTTAGGAGAGGGTTTAGGAACCTTGAAAGAGGGCTTAAGGGTGAAATTGTTGTTGATGCCCGTAGGTTACACTGCCTGTGTGAATTTCACACAGGCTGTGTAAATCTAGGCGTAGGAGGCATGATTAATCCAGTAGGTTACATAAATTTATGTGAATTTTCACACTGATGTGTAAATTGAAGCAATTAATCCATAGGTTACACAGCCTGTAAATTTTCACACGCATCGTAAATCCAAGAGTCTCCGATGGTTACATTGCCTTTGTGCCTGACTGTGTAAATTTCACACAGTCCGTGCTTTTCAGAATATGAACATATCGGATTCTTTTGGCCATAACTCCTTCGTCCGACCTCCGATTGAGGCGATTCTTAAGGCGTTAGACTTCTAACACATTTTCCTACCTCCCCCTCAAAATTTCATGCTCTTCGATTTCGAATCGATCGTTGGGCTTCAAAAACGGGGCCCAACATTTACAGTCAGTATTCTTTTACTCTTAGCCTCTGCAGGCTATCTGTACTACTTTCTTACTGAAAGGTGTTTGAGCTTTGTTACAGTAAGATAGCTCTAGCTATTTGAACAATAAACTCTCAAGTAAGTTTTGAAACAATTGTTGCATGCGCGTATGTTTATGTAATGTATGTGTCTGTAACTTTGCAATCTTCGACTTCGACTCATATTTATAGCCTTCGTCTGCAACTGCTTCTTGTATCTTGAAAGAAACGGTTATTCAGTTGAGTTCTGTAACTAACTCAAATTGATTCTTGATTCAGACGTGATTTCCTTTCGTCTGCTTTTGTCTTCCGTCTGTTTTTCAATCTCTATCTGCTTTTCATTCTTTCGTTTGTTTTTCAATCTCCGTCTGCTTTTCATAAATCGTCTGTTTTGCAATCTCCGTCTACTTTTCATTCTTTCGTTTATTTTTCAATGTCCTTCTGCTTTTTATCTATCGTCTGCTTTTCATCTATCGTCTTCTTTTCAATCTTCTGTCTGCTTTTCATTCTTTGGTCTGTTTTTCAATCTCCGTCTGCTTTTCATCTATCGTCTGTTTTGCAATCTCCGTCTGCTTTTCATTCTTTCGTCTGTTTTTCAATCTCCATCTACTTTTTATCTACCGTCTGCTTCTCAATCTTCTGTCTACTTTTCATCTTTCGTCTGTTTTTTAACTTCTTTCTGTTTTTCTCCTTTCGTCTACTTTTCAGTTTCCATCTGTTTTTCATCTTTCATTATTTGTAATTCATCAAAATCATTTATGTAAAGTCATTTTGACTTAACATCATCAACACTCAAAAAGTCTTCAAACATAAGGGGTACATCTTTTTGTCATCCTCACATTCTTTATGAGCATATGATATGTGATAATGTAACATCAATAAATGTAAAACTTGAATGCATAGTCTCATTTTCACAAACTCGTGCTAAAGACATTCTCAGAAAAATTCATTTGAGACTTTTGTAAAAGAAAAATATTAGTAGAGTGACTATCGTGCTTCATCGGACATTAAACCGACCATACAAGACACGAGAATCTCATGTATCGCCCTCATAGCAAGTTCGTTGCACAAAAATTCACTAAAAATGACTTCAGAATGTCTTAATTCCTTTTCCCAAGTGACTATCATGCAATCCTGAATACTGAACATAAGACCTCAGATACAAAAACTTGAAGTATCTCCCTCATATGATGTCCGAAGCATGAAAATTCACTTGAAATCGGATTCATAATACCTTAATTCTTTTTCAGGAGTTCAACTTTAATTTATTACTAATGTAATAAATCAATAAAAATGAACAAATTCACTTTATAAATTTCTCAGACTCGAAAATTGCCCCAAAACATCCTAGGGCACCCTTATGGAAAGTATGAAAATTTTGTGCTTTTTTAATTATTGTAGAAATTCCATACGGTTGATGGCAGCATGACATTAGCCTTGCGTCAGCGCACTATAACGCAGGAATCATTCACTGAAGTTTGCGATGATGTTAGTTACGAGTGGGAAGCACGATATGTGTGCTACACGCCGCTTTTATTGCGTTTGGTTCAGACTCCGATGAATGCAGATGTAATGTAACAAAATGTAAACCGGAGACAAGGTAGTGTTTGGTTGTGGTTGACAGAACAGAGAAAAATGTCTCTGTCCTGTGGACAGAAGTGTTTGGTTACAGGGGACAGTAAACAAATATAAGGCAAATGACAGATATGCCCCTGGTCCTTAAATTGATTAAAAATATGTAATTCTAATATTCTTTTAATATGAATGGCTTGTATTAGTTAAATAATTAACTAAGAATAAGAATAACAATTTGAAATTAATCAGTAATAACATTAATAATAATTTGATTATTTTTAAAAACAAAATAATAATAACCAAACATAAATAAGTGAAAAATGTTTAAGAATAATAAATCGAATAATAATAAATTGATAATAAAAACAAACAATATGAATGATAACATGAATAAATTAATTAATAATAACAACATTAACTACAAAATTAATGTAGTCAATTTTCATAATAATAATAATAATAAATACAATATTGAATACGATTAATAATAACAATATTTAATATAGATTAATAATAACAATAACTAATACTTAATTATTGTTAATAAAATCATAAATATAAGAGATTAAAAACAAAGTTTATAATACATTTTATAAAAAAGAATAATAATAGTTGTAATAAGAAATATATTATAATAATATTGATAATAATAATTTTGGACCAATAATAATAATATTAATATTAATGAAATGCAAGAACATGATTAGTAACAATTGCGTCAACATACATTCATATACATCATCTAAGCATTAATAGAATTAATTACATAATGACTTCAACATACATTCATATAAGTAATTACATGATAGGTTCAACATTCATTGAAAGCAGACATTTAAACATTACTGTTCATAACAACATAATTGGTTCATCATACATAAAGGCCTTAGATTTTATCAATAATATTTTGAATAATCATTCCTAAGATGACGCCAATGGCTATGAGTAAATATGTGTGAGCCCATGTCGTGTTTGTCTGCAAAGGGGCAACGACATTGAGTTGTTCATTTGTTAGATGTGGGATTTCAGTCGACATAGAGGAGGAGGCTTCATTGGCGGTAGGAACAAAATCTACATTGCGTTGATCCGGCCTATATGAGCCCATGGCAAAAGCCGTTTGTGTTTCTTCCAATATCCGATACCCCTTGAATCGAGCATTCGGAAATCCTTCAGTTGCTAATCTCACATCATCCCAATGGGTAAAAATACCAACTTCACGTCCAGCAAATACCACATAAAAATTGTATCGACCCATATTTTAGAACCTGAAAAAGAATCATATTATCATCATCCATACACGCAACGAGTATGACAAACATTAAATAATAAGTCAACCAACCAGTGATAAGTCAGATAATTGTTAACATAAACATCATTAAAAAAAACATATACCCAGTTTCATCACCATGCAAATTTCAAAACTAATAAACATGTCATATGTCTGAATCTAAAAGGCCCCTAACATAAGCCTGTTTAAGCTCTGGTGGTAAACCCCAGTAAACACTCATTAATTCTGGATGGCCCACGAATTTCTGTGCAGCCTGGAGAATTTTGCCAACGGGGAAGCCGAAACTAACAAGCTCTTCACCCAACTTAGCTCCTTGCATTCCTGCAATGGTATCCGCAATCACCTTAGCATTCTCTTTGCTAGTTTCAATAGCAGCAGCAAATGATGTTGCAAGGCTATCAAGTGCTTCACTATCCCGCATCTCCCGTTTGCCTTTGTTCTGTAGATTTGCAGCAGTGTTGCTGGAAGATGCCATGGATCCGAGGACATGGGGTGAAGTTGTCAGAGGAGGGGTTGTTTGTAAGGCTGGTTGATCACAAGGGTCATCAAAAGTTGGTTCAAAGATAGGGGGGTTCGCTACATTTCACCTCACCACCAATACCAACAGCATCAGCAGCATTCTGAGCCCTTCCACTAGTGGCTCTGTCCCGCCCAAACACAAATTCAAGTCTAGGGTAAAGCGGGAATGGCTTGCCAGGAGTGTAGAACCTGTTCGGGTGGCTCTGGGGAAAAAAACAACTTCACGTCAGAACACATTACATACGATAATTCGGCCAGGTATAAAAACAGTCAACAATAAGCACAGAATTACCCTCATCCATTCATCCAGGACTTGCTTGCTATCGACGTCAACGCATTGCTTTGTCTTATTCCAGCCGAAGCCACTGCAGTTTAACATATCAAAAGCTGTTTGATATTTGTCTTTTAATCGTTTCTGCTTATTTTTAACATGTCTCCTATCGATCCCACACTCAGGAAATTTCTCCACCATCTGCCGAGCAAGAGTTTGGAAAGAACCAGGCTTGAATTGGCCATTATCTGCCCTCTGCCCAGCTATCACAGCCTCCTCCATTAAGGTAACAAATGCATCTGTTTCACTGTCCGTCCAAATTTTTGACATTGCGCTTACACTAAACAATGTCAAGAGCCAACAACGTGCCAATCCATTCAATAGATGAGTTAAACAAAATATATCATTTGTTAAAGAGATACAAATTAAAGAAGACAATATTGATTTCGCAGTAACATGCTATGAAATATCAAGGTCATCAATAAAAGAAGATATTCAAACACTCCCTCAATTCGCCATAATACAATGCCAACCGAAATGAATCCATAATTCACTAATCTAAGAACCGACACTCTAAAAGGAAGTTCACTTTTTAATTGTTGCTTCTCCATTCATCAAACATGTTCGTGGCTAAATCTTCTCTCCATTGAGTCCGTTCATTACTTGCATGAACACGATCAACAGTTTCAGGCAAGGAAGCATCTTCCCCAATTGGCATATCCTCGGCTTCGTCAGGAATATGCTCTACCGGACTTGTCTATTTTTTAGCCTCTATTTATGAGTATGAAAAAATGGCCAAACACAGTTGAATTACCTTTAAAAACAAACACAAGATTCTTTTTGGACCTTCAGCAACCTCTGACCAAGCTACAACAACCCACCTCACCTAAACACCAACAAAGACAAAGGTTAAAAATACTAAATTAAAAGAGGAGTATTTGTCCAGCAAGGAGGAGGTAAAGAAACCAAAGAGTGGGAAAAGTAAACAAAAATATCAATCAAATACCAATGCCTAAGTATTAATTTTGATCCAATGTCAGACAGTTCATGAGCTAAGGGACTCATTTCTGAGTCATGGACCTGGTATGTATCCATTTTTAGAATTGTTAAAGCAAAAATCCAGCAAACAAGGTAGGACAGAGTAACTCGATATCTCTGATCTCTAATGAGCAATAAAGTCATGAGGGAAGATATACAAGTCAAATAATGGGCAGAGGCTAATATCTGGAAATTAAACATGTTATCAAATCTCTGTAAGTTTGAGGTTAGTCAATCTGGAAAAGTAAATCCCACAGCAAAAAGCAACAAACTGTAAGTTTCCCTATGCTTTAAACTAGACTAATTTATCTAATCATGTGTCCCATATGGCACGAATTGATCATTGTCTACATCCTGACTCACTATCCCAAGTGTAATCTTTGGATTTCTACGGAAGGGATTGCAATTAAGCATAATGAATGTCCCGCAACAACGTGCGTAGGATTAGTCCATTTGATCAAAATGCTTATCCTTCATTCGAACTCCAAAATGACTCTTGAACTTTGAATGTCGAGCACTCATAATTGTTACAAAATGTAAAACCTGGCAAGATATATGTAATGGTGATTTAATATCTTCTATTGACAACAAAGTTACAAAACAGAAAACTGGCAGTATATATGTTCTAGACAAAGAAGGCATATAAACATTAATCTCCTTAATAATTTAAACTTGATTCACCTCGGATGTAATGCATTTAAATCATACCCGTACATGAAGAAGGTCTTCATATTTGATCTAAACAAATGAAATAAATAATTAGTAGTAAAATGTTATATTCCCCAAACTATAAGTCATGATAATACACTAAGTTCATAGGACTCATAAAAGTATCCAGAATCGCAATACTAAGTTAATTCCTAGTTTTTCTTTGAAGAAATTCAATTACAACCGCTGAAAATGAAGTTATTTTTAATAACCGCACCATTTCAGATTCGGAGAAATGGTTTGGTTATAGGACACCAAATACCATACTTTAAAATTGTATTATTACTCCTCTGTATTAGAAAGGAGGAGGAGTTGTAAAGAAGCAAACCAGAAGCATAAACTTCACCAAAAATCTCATTCCAAGAAAAAGAAAAACGAGAAGGAAAAGAGGTCCTATACGTTGAAAAGAATGTGAAGGAAATGGTAATCGATCATTGGTTCCCGTATCACAAACGACGCCTTGAATCAAATGAAATATCGGTTACACCGATGCTAAACATTGCATCATTTATAAACACGGAAAAAAAGACAAAATGATTCTTACAAAATTGGAAAAAGTTGGTCTTTGATAGCCTTGCCTTGATTTAATTGTTCCAAAGAATGAATGAAATATGAAGAAATCAACAGAAACATGCCATGAAGCATCGACATTAAAAATTTGGAAAAGGAGCAACAAAAACCAAACATTCAACAAAATATGGTTGCGATCGGAAGAATGATATGGCAAAACGTAATAACTATAGCTTTTGTTTTCTGGCAATATTCTTTGGGCTTCAATCTAAAAAGAGAACGAAGGTGTCTGCTTGTTACCCCAAAGCTTTTGCATCCTTAAATAAAAACCTAGATAGAGCAAGATGTAGACAGAAGAAGAGATCGAAACTTACCCTTTTTAGAGAGGATCGAAGAGGGATCCGTACAGAGGTTGCAGAGAGATGAAGAATGAACAGAGATGAAGAAAGCGACGTGGATCGACGGCGGACGAGCGCTGGTTCCACGGTTGAGGGAGATGGCGGTAGAGAAAGGTAGGGCTAAGCTTAGAAAAGGAGAGGATATGTTTGAGCGACAGGGACGTAATGATCCCCGCCCTACGGTTTGAGGTCGGCGAATTTTTTGTCATTGTTAGCGGGGCGATGCACAAAATAGGGAGACAAAGAACCAAACAATATAAGTTGACAGGATTTTTATGTTTTGTGCACTGTCCCCGGTGACGGGGACGGCAACCAAACGCTGCCTTAGGGACGCGCCTCAATAGTGAACGATGCGCTTGTCCAATGGTGCGTGGTGCAACATTATCCACTCTCATGTCAACTCGTATCTTGCGCGTGCGTATAGCCCCTTGGGGCGATACTGTGCGTCGTTAAGTGCGTGTGCCACACGTGCCCGATGGTCTCCATCATTCCCATCGAAAAATGGAAATTTTTAGCGAGTTTTGGGCCCTTTTGTACTCCCGGGCTCATTTTCACTCTATTTCTCAAGGCTAAACATATGTATACTACTTTTATGCAATAAAAAGCAAGAAAAAATCAAGAAACAGAAGTTAAATCTTTGAAAACCTTATGGAGAGAAAACTGAAAATTCTTCGTTTTAGCCACTCGATAACGTCACCGCTCTGATACCATATGTAACATGTAACAATACCTTAGTTATGTATCTCGGATCGAACATGAAAGGGCAAGAAACGAAGAAACGTGAAAAATATCTAACTTTGGTCTTCGTAACTTCAAACAAGATTTTCGAAGCCGAAACGAGCACGAATCTACCGTCGACTTCAGGAGAATCGCTCACTGGGATGTGGGTCTCAAAACGTAAACTCTCTTAACAGATCAGAGAATCCTTATGTTTACTATTGATATTAACAACTGCAAAAGACCGTAACCTTTATATATATCTTTTATATCAGGTTTCCTCATCATAGACTCGATATAGGTCCGATCTATACTGATCGGCATTTATTTTTTACACTTACTTTTACCCATTAATTTAGATCATTTATTGAATCACTTTATTATCTTTATCTGAATCAAATTATATAATTAACATATAAGTTATTTAAAAACTAAAAAATACAATTAACAGTTGTTCAATTTTATGAGAATGGACAAAATTGTCCAGTCCTCTGATGATTCCAAGTTCGATGTGTAATTTATGAATAAAGAAGCTAACAGCATAAGCTGGACTTTAGGTGTAAAATCAGTGGATACGGTTCAACACTGTCATGGCTTTTCTTCCTCCTTACCTAAATGGTGTCATACTAGGAGTCGTTACCATACTTCTGTTTTCCTGTTACTTGCAGAGGAGATTCAAATCTGTTAAGACCAAGTCAGCTCCAGTAGCTAGTGGTGCATGGCCCTTAATAGGCCACCTACCCTTGTTGTCAGGTCCTGTGCTTCCCCACATACGACTGGGGGATTTAGCTGACAGATACGGACCTATCTTCACAATCAGGATTGGCGTCTACCCAACTTTGGTGGTCAGTAGCTCGGAAATTGCTAAGGAACTATTCACCGCCAACGATGCGAAAGTCTCATCTCGGCCCCAACTCACAGGTATGAAACTTTTGAGCTACAACTTTGCCAGTTTTGCTTTCACCCCATATGGTCAATTCTGGAGAGAAATGCGTAAAATAACGGCCGCAGAGCTAATGTCCAACAGCAGACTCGAGCAACTAAAACACGTTAGAACTTCTGAGGTAGAAAGCTCAATTAAAGATCTTTACAAATTATGGGTACGGAGCAAAGATGAGGCAGACCAGGTTTTGGTTGAGATGAAACAATGGTTTGGTAAAATAAACATGAATGTGATTTTTAGGATGATCGTGGGGAAGAGATATTCTGATGCTAATGCTACTGGTGACAACGAAGATGGTCAGAAATTCCAGAAGACAATGAGGGAGTTCTTTCATTTATCAGGTTTGTATGTCTTGAGGGACGCAATTCCATTACTTGGGTGGCTAGATTTGGGTGGCCTTGAAAAGGCCATGAAGAAAACTGCTAAAGAATTCGATAACATCACTACCAAATGGTTAGAGGAACATCGTCGGAGAAGAGACACCGGACAAGTGGCAAGTGAAGATGAAGATTTCATGGATGTTTTGCTCTCTGTTATTGATGGTGTTGACCTTGCAGGCTATGACGCTGATACAGTCAGAAAAGCAACAGCTATGGTACAAAACATCAGCTTATTCGTCTTGTTGAGATTTATATTACCTTCTATTTCTTGTTTTAATATTTGTCCGATTTTAACAAACCTATGCATGGTGTAGGTTCTTCTTGCAGGTGGTACTGACACAACAACTGTTAGTATAACTTGGGCATTGGCACTCCTCTTGAACCATCCCTTTGCAGTAAAAAAGGTCCAAGAAGAGTTGGACCTTCACGTTGGCAGAGAAAGACTTGTGGATGAATCAGACATTTATGAGCTGGTCTATCTTCAAGCTGTTGTGAAGGAATCATTGAGATTGTACCCAGCTGGTCCACTCGGAGGACCCAGGGAATTTACATCAGGTTGCACCGTAGCTGGCTACCATATTCCGGCAAGAACACGTCTAGTGGTGAACATTCATAAAATACAGAGGGATCCGCGAGTATGGCCTAACCCAAACGAGTTCAAGCCAGAGAGGTTCCTGAGCAGTAAATACAAGGATATGGACGTCAAGGGTCAGCATTTTGAACTCATCCCATTTGGTGCTGGTAGGAGAGCTTGTCCTGGAATCGCTTTAAGCCTGAAATTGACTCATCTGGTGCTGGCTAGTTTACTGCAAGCGTTCAACGTCTCAACTCCATCAAATTCACCACTTGACATGGCTGGATCTGCTGGACTTACGAACAACATAGCCACCCCCGTAGAGATTGTTGTCACGCCTCGCCTGCCTCCAACTCTCTATCAATAGATATCCTATTAATTTGCAGTTGCTCTGTTGTAATCAAATGCTCGTCAGAACCTAAAATCATGAATATTTCATAAATAATATGTATAAATAACTAGACCAATACTAAATTATAGGTTGTTTGAAGAAACATAAGCTAGACTTAAAACTTCTAAAGGTGCTAGGTTTGTGTAATAGTGGAACTATGGAAGTCTGCATTAAAAAAAAAAAACTTTTTTCCTGATGTACATTGAATGTGAAATTAGTGCTTTGTTCTACCTTTTATTTTGCCTTCCCTTTTTCTTTAAAGCATATGCAAACTCTTTCTTATTTTAGTCTTTTAACTATTAAATCTTTTAATCCAAGCTTTAAATTTATTTAATCAATTTATATTAACCTTATTAGGAATAAAGAATAACGATTACATATTTTCTCTTAATAATATGTACACAATACATAATACAACCTAGGAGGTATATATATATATATATATATATAACCAATCTTACATTACTTAACCTTTTAGTATTTTCTTCAATCTAATGTTTAATTTTATAAAATTTTCAATTAAGTAATTAATTTTTAAAACCTTAATAACTCAACTTAAAACATTAATTTTGTTAGTAATTTATCAATTTGGTTAATTAAATCTTTGTTACTAGATGTTACAACAAAGATTTCATTAGTCAAATCAGTAAATTAGTTACAGACTAGTGTTTTTTGATCGTAGTGTCTATATACCATAAAACCTAGGAGTATCACTAAAATCCTTAAAATAGCTTGTTGATCGACATATCTCCACATCAAGCCTTGTCTACTATAGCATATATCCACATCCAAGCCTTGTCCTTGCTCAAATGGTCTCACTAAAGTCCAACTCGTACATTCTTTATCTTGCTATCTTTGCTTTTGTCCTGGAATCCTAAGAAAGCAAATTCCATTTTGGAATTCACTTCACCGAGAATATAGTTCTCGGTATAAAACGTAATTGACATTTGATTTTTTTAGAAAATTTGTCATTGAAATTTGACAAAAATTATGTAATAACTTAATTAAGTTTTAAATACAAATCTTATTAATTAAATTCAATTTAAGTTAATAACTTAAGATATTTATAATAAATTATTAGTTTGAGTCGAATTTAATTAATTCTATTCTAATTTAATATTTGATTAATTTATTTTAATATTCATATTGCATTATCTTGTTATTTTAAATTGAAACCTAAAATAAATAATATTTTAAAATTTTAAAAATTCAAACAAAAGATTAAAAAAAACGTGGTGTGAACTGAACACATTAACACAAACTCGGTGACTTTTCGGCCAAGCAGATAATATCAGAGACTAGAGGCTTGATATTATCTGCAAATTTTGACTAGTTACGCAAAAGGACCGATCAAGTCCATTTTTAGAGTGGGTCGTCGCTTTCTGATAAGATGCGAAAATCATTTCCGTTTACTTTGATTTGTTAATATTCAATCTTATCACCATTGAATTCGTTGATGTTAAAGTTTATTGTCATAAAGCTTGTTTCTTTGATACTAATTTGTTATAAATATATAATTCTAAATGTAAAAAATCCACAAAAATAAAATATTAGCTTAAAAGATAATATTAATAGAAGAAATAAAGTAGCGTAATAGTACAATAAATTATGTGATTTAATAAAGTTTATATTTATAAGTAAAGGAGGATTAGGTTTTGTTATGTTAATTTAAATAATTTAATATAAAATTAGATAATATGATTTCTGGTCATACATAATATTCTTCTTATAATTAAATTCCACACATATAAATAGTACTCTCATACTAATGTTTCTTCTTAACTTTGAATTTGAGGTGAATCCATATTTATTAAAAAATCGAATAATTAATATATATCTTTATCCTTCATATGCATAAGATTGCATATGGTTATTCTTCTCATGAATAGGATCTATGAATATTAAATTAATCATAGTTTTCCGTATAAGTCCAAAATGTGTAATGCGATCTTCACCATATCTTTAAGACCATCTTAAAATGTTTGAAAACTTTGCACATCTTTTCAAATGAATTTTTATATAATAATCTTTTATAATCATTCAAGGATGAGGATGAGAGCACAAAGTTCTAATTATCAATTTTATTTTCATTATATTTAATTATATTCCACTATCGAAATAATTAAGTTAAATTTAGCTAGATCTCATATAGTTTGACATGTCATTAATATATACCGAAACTTTTAAAAACTATCAATAATTTTATTGTAACATCCCATTACCTGTAGGACATAAGTCTGACATTTTTCAAAATATCCAAGCACCTACTCTATGGCAATGACATGTTAAAGCAATCATAGTCATAAAGAGCATAAGTATTTAAAATGTTAATATATCTCATTTCATTAACAGAATATGTTTTACATCGTCATTTCATTACAAATCATCCATATAGTTACAATACAAAAACCATCTGTGTTCACATTGTTTATACAAAATATTCTACAAAAGATGAAAAAATATACAAAAATAGTCTATCTAAACTCGTCATATGACAACTATCTAAACCTTGGGCCATATCTTGATCCCAAAATGGATAATACTAGATACCAACTAGATTGCTTTACAAGCAAGGTCTCCTTTTAGTACCTGAAAATCAACGTTGTAATTTTAATGAATTTTGCGAACTCAATGAGTGAATCATCATCGATGTGGTCATTCAAAACAAATCATATATATCACATGAATAAAACCTAACTCAATCAATATAACACATCATACAGATTTATGCCTCATATACCATATTATTCATCATGCTTCAACAAGCACCTTAACAATGCAATCACTTTACTTAATCATTTCAGAAGCACATTCTGAATGCAAAAACTTCATATAATCATCTCAAAATATTTCACTAATTTATCACAATTCTTCATATTACTATCAATTTCATAGGCATTTTACAATGTTATCTCAATATAATTCAACATTCATTTATAAACAATGTCATAAACACATTTAAAGATACAAATGCAAATGCAAATGAGACTCATTTATATTTTTACTTTGTTATGACTTAGAGCCTATTGATTGGTTATCAGTCTCGTATTTGTTATGGATACTGGACTCATTTCAATATTGTCCATACTTGTTGTAGATACCGAGTTCATTAAACGTTGAGCTTGAGGCTTTGTGTGAACATATCTGAGCTTAAAGCTCTTTTCACGTTGGCTGCTCTGGTCACAACTCCTTTATGTGAACATGCATATTCATGTAATGAAGTGCAACATTTTAAAATAATATATCATCAATCAATTTTTCGTCAAGAAACGCATTCCATTACCACAATTCATTAGATCTATGTTCGACATTCAACATATAGTTGAGAATTCATTTCCTTATTCATATTCAAATCACAAACACTCCCAACACAATCCTAAATATCAAACTCCTCGGACAATCAATTGTCCGAAGTCGTCAATCTCATAATTATATCAATATCGATTCAATATAGAGAAATCAAGTTTAATCAAAACAATATGAACAGAACACGTTTCTAATCGAGGTCACACATCTAGGTTACTCATAGTATACTCCAATTAGCTATTGTCTTGAAGAATTGAAAATGCCTGGATGGTGTCAGTCGATTTGTGCTTCTAAATTAAGCAATACACATAAGTACACATCGCTACTTGATCAATAAGATAAATACTCAAAAGTACAAACACAATTGTTACTTTAAATCTGGAATTTCAACAAGTTAAATCTATACATTCACCAAACTTTTTCTAGCAATATATTTTCATGCATTTACTCAATTCTCATTCATAATTGCCCCATGTTTTTCAATGCTCATTCATCCATACCTTATACACATTTCTCATGTTCTTAAGATCATGTTTGCATTAAAAGAACTCATTTATTCCTTTAACAAACCATAATTTTCCAGATTTGAATTCAACCAGAACAAAACAATCCCTTCTTTAGGTTATGATTTCAATTAACTACATAAACTTATCAAGATATCTTTTGAATAAACTATTTCATAGAAGAATTAATAAGACATCAATAAATATTTTTCATATTTTATACTTTGACTAATTCAAGCTTTAAAGCCCCCAAAAATCAGGAAATAATATAAGGTTCCTGTACAGGGGGTCTGTGATAAGAAGTATTAGGAAAATGGGCATATCTCAAGCTCTAGTCTCTATTTTATCAAGGTACTTTCACATAACAGAGGTCAAGCTAAGACCTATATCTACAACTTTTATTCTTTGAGTTTCTACAAATTCATGCCCTAAAGATATGTAAAATAGATTGAAAGAGAAAGAAGAAATTGAAACTAGAATTTAAACCTACAACTCTAATTTTCTAGTTCAAGAACACTTCAATAACACCTATCTTTACCATGAATCCACCTTCATTTATACATCAAATCTCAACCTAAATCATCCATTTAACATTCTATAACCTATTGTTTTTGTACATGGAAAAATAGAATAGAAAAGCACCCAAGTTCATGCAGAAATTTCCAACACAATCAATTATTAACATCATTCACAATTCGTCCTAATTCATCATCATCAATTCTCTATTATATCATGTCATAAACACTAATATTTTACTTACTTGTTTAGTTCTAATCCCAGCTCAAAAGTCACTTGAAATCAGTACTCCAAACATGCAGAATCATTACAGGTGGAACTTGGATGGATTTTGGCTAGGTTTAATGAACAATAAAAATCTAATCTTTTACTTAACTTTGTGAAGGTAAAACATGGATTATTTTTGTAGCAATTGACATGATCATAAGCAAACACAAGGAGGTGAAACAGAAGAGTGTTTCAGTGGAGTGTTGTTAATGGACATTTTGTGTTAATTTTGGATATATAATTTGCTGAACTATTGTCCATTTAATATTTAAATTCCACTAATTAAAAGTTATTTGTTTTAATTTTAGGCACATTATGAAATTTGGAATGTTCAAAAGCCTCAAGCAAGAGAACCACGAGAAAACGTTAAATTGCGCATATTATCGCATTAATGTGATAGATAGGATGGCTAGAGACAAAAACGACACCTTGGGAAGCTACATCAAGAAATGGCGTGCATGGACTTTGGAGAAGGCAGAAGAAAGGCAAAAATGACAGCTAGCGTGAAGAGTAGCATGGAGGGTGGCTTTGGCATGGTTTGCGTTTTTTGTTGAATATAGAAGGTAGCTGGAAGTTAGGCGTGGAGAGAAGAACATGAAGACAAGATTTGTGCGTAAAAGGTGGAAAAAATCTCTCTTATAACTCACGTAGAAAGCTAGCAACAAAAGAAAAAAAATCATGTTTATATGCGTGAATTTAGGCATGAAAGAGGGGTGTGGATATTGAATAGGAAGAGAAACATCACAAACGTTGGCTGGAAAAAATAAAGAGAAGAGGAGATAACAAGTAGTTGGGGAGAACAACGTTACAGACCATAAAATATACTCTCCACTTACATCACTCCAACACTGACGCTACACTGATCACTCATCTCTCCATTAACAATCGAAGTAACTGAAGTAGCTGGTGGGAAAACTCCTCAATAGCTGGTGAAAACAACGTGAGTTGGTGGTTGGAGAGAGGAGGAACGTGAATCAGCTGGACTAGGAGACTCACACAAAAGAACGTTACAGCCCTCACTCATTCACGGCAACACTCAAGCTACATCAGGTGGGAGAAGCAGCAAAACCAAAGACGCTAGCAGCAGGTGAAGAAAATCAACGTGGAACCTGGAGGCATAAGAGATAAAAACGTGAATTAGCTGAGTGTGAGAAGAAGCAACAGCTGGTGAAGAGAACCATAGAAGATAACGTTGCTGTTGGGCTTGATAAATAACGTGGAAGCTGTTGGTTTAAAGAGGAAAAAGTAGCAGCTGGTGGCTAGATAGGAATTTTAGGAGCTGTTGGAGACTAAGTACGTTGGCTGATGAGTGGAGAATTAAGAAAGGGGACCACGTTGAAGCAGGTTGCAAGACAACACGACAGTTGCTGGTGGAAAGTGGTAGACGTTGAAGCTGAGTAGAGGTGGCTAAAAAAAACGCAAGCTTCATTTAGTGCACAACAACGTCAGCCAGAGAAGACATCAAAACAAAGTAGGACGTGACAAAAAGGTGAGCTGGTGGAGACAAATTAGCAGCTGGCAACAAGGAAGAGAGTAACGAAAACAGCCCCACTCCAACATACACATATCAGCCCCCACTTAACATACAATATCCACTCACGTTGAAGTAGTTGGTTGAAAGATAAATAATTCAAGATAAGGTGGAGTGCTGGAGAAAAAGCAACGTGGAAGTTAAAAAAGGGGGTGTTTTAATTTATTTATTTTTATTCCGTATTTATTTTAATTGTGTGGTTTTAATCAATGCAAATATATTTTAAGACCATGATTTATGTTACATTGATAAATATGTGTGAGTAAATTTTTCTTTTCGGTTAAGGTTAAGATTGATATTGGATTGGAATAATTTTTGTGGTATTGATTTTTGTTTGATTAAATGCATATTTAGTCTTAATTTAGCTTGATCACCTAGATTAAGACCTTAGATGATTGAATGCCACAACCAATGGGATTTAATTTATCATAAAGTTAATCAAGCGACATACTTAAGACTAAAGTGTAGACCAACCTTAGGATCTTGTGTGAGGATACCTAGAATTAACGAACTTAATTTTAGGCTTCTTGTATTTACTGCCTTTTATTCCGAATTATCTATGGACTAAGTAGTGACTCGGATTTAAAAGAGAAGGGATCACTATGAACATTGGGTTTGACTTGCTTAAGTGAAGTATTTCCTAAATTAATCCACCGTTATAATTTTATTTTAAATGTCTAATCCAATTGAAATCTGATACCTTAACCGAACTTTTGTCATTTGATTAAATTTAGTTGTTTTAATTCATACCTTGCAATTTTCATATTTCTTTGATTTACTTATTTTATTTTATTTTATTTTATTTTCAAATCAATCAATTTGTGATCGTCTAAGTAATTTTTCATCGTTTAATTTAATTGTCTTCCGTGTTGGAAATTTTTCCCTTGGGTACGATATCCGGTTCTTACCATTTTATATTACTTGTCGACGGGGTACGCTTGCCTCTAATTGGTTTAGATAAAATTTAATTGTTTTGTTTAGACCGCAACAAGTTTTTGGCGCCATTGTCGGAGAAGAAAATTTCTGATTTTGAGTCATTAAATTAGACGGTGTTAATTGTCTCAGATTTAATTTTTGCCTGTTGTTTATTTGCATATTTGAATTATTTACTTGATTGCTTTACGTTGGTGTGTTTTATTTTTCATTTTTAGCTTTGTATTTATTTTCTTTTTATTTATTCCATTTTGTTTATGCTCACTCGTGGTCAAAAGCCTGAGAATTTGTTATTAGATACTGAGATTGAAAAAACTGCTCGCAGGTTGCGTAAGGAAACCAGATTAGCTCGGAGTAGTACTTCAGCAGAAAGGACTAGAGAAGAGCAATTTTCAGAGATGGAACAGCGCGGGGAGAGATTGATGCCACATACTGAAGAGAGAAGGGAGTTGACTATGATGGATTTGACAATGGGGCACAACAATAGACCCATGCCTCCCATTATAAGGCCGACGTGTAAGTGTAAGTCGACTTGTGTGCTTATGCAAGGCGACTTACACATGTCCAGTACCGATAAGTCGACTTGTACATTGGGTAAGTCGACTTATTCAAGGACGGTACTGTTAATTGTGCCCTAAAGGCAATCCCCTTTAGCGCGTTTTATTCAAAGTCGTGTGCAGACTTTATGAATAAATAAAGAAAGACATATTTCATTAATTTGATGTTCATGAACATTGTTTATGAATTGATATTGATCTTTAAATCGAATTAATGAAGTCCATGATATATGACATAGCATGAAGGAAATTATGATGTGATCATACTACTAAGATTCCTATCATGTGCAATTATGTCAGTATCTAAATTATCCCTAGTCATAGGATAAACGAGAATGGACATCGTTAATCCGGATAGACTAGCTCATGTCATACTCCTTGATTGGATCAAGCAGTGGATCTCAGAAACTGTAAATATTGAGATATTTAGATTTGACATGTGGATGCTTACTAGCAGTAGTAAGTACATTGGATGACCTGCCATGAGATCATCACATGGATGTCCTATTTAAATGTCAGTGATAATCTCATCATAGCAATGGTGCAAGTATCCTTAGACTTGAAGTACTTAAGGATATCTTGGATACTGATTCTGTGCTTTGACTCCATTCCTTATTGCCTTCCAGAGGTTACTCATAGGGTGGTGTTTGGGTACAGTTTGAGGTATTCGAAGGTAATTGAGTAGCCAATAAAGGATTCATCACTTCTGTGATAGCAGAAGAGATTCCCATGGCCTCTTGTCAGGATCATTACTTGAAATCTCTGGCCAGAGTAGATGTGTCATGAAGACTGTCTTCCTTGACATATTAAGTAATGAGTCCTAAGACGAGAACTGATATCACTTGGGCTAGACTCAGTCTAGTAAGAGTTGACACTTTGACCATACTCATAACCAAGTGGGGTATAGGATGGTGAAAGGACGAATTGCACAGTAATTGTCTATGGAAGGGTTCGTGATCTGGTTCGTGATGAATTCATCAAACCAATTACTTTCTGGTCAATTGGGGGTCATGATGTGTTGCTAGACGCCGCTCATGACTTACTCAGATTAATTGTTAATCTAAGTGGCCAACATAATCGGGAACCTAAAGGGTCACACGTATAAGAGTGTTTCAGAGAATCCGTAAAATAGTATTGGATTGAGTTCCAATTATGGAGAGCATTAGGATTAAATGGATCCTGATGAGATCGAGATATGTCCCGATGAGATCGCGACATCGATATTGCTAAAAAAGGTTTTCGGTGGTTTTTCCATGCCGGGGCCTGGTAGGACCGACCCCAGTGTGACTGGACTACTTCAGTAATATACATACATATATATATATATATATATATATACATACATATATATACATACATATATATATATATATATATATATATATATATATATATATATATATATACATGGGTGCACGTGGATGAAAGAGGAGAGGCTTTAGCATTTTAACTTTATATATATAAAGGCTAAAACGTGGAAAGCATTCCACCATTACCATTTAATGCTTTTAAAGTGTTAAAGACACTTGGCTCATGATGAGAGAGGTATATAATCGTTGGTTTAAAAGGAGAAAACGATGGATGAAGGTCGTGGGTTTTGAAAAGGGTTTTAAAACCTAAGTTTTGGTCTCTTCTTCATCCTCTCTCATCAAGCTTCTCTCCTTTCAAGCTACCTTCTTCTCCATGATTCCTAGCTCTCCAAGGATAAAGGTAAGGTCTAGCAGCCTTTAATTTGTTCTAGCTATTCCTGGGACAAAAGGGTTTGCCCCGGTTAGGTTTTCTGATATCTGCGTGGATACCTTTAGAGATAGTCTCTATTGGCTATTTAGGTTTGAGTTTTCATACAGACACATGGATCCTGTCTTTCGGGAAGGTCCCGGCAACAAAAAATTTTGTTTTCCGCACCTGGTACATGTGATGTACCTCCCGGGATTTTCCTACAGTGGTTTCAGAGCCACTTGTGTCGTGTATGAAGCTAAAACCCTAGCTAGGTCAGAATTCCTATTTGAATTTGTAGCTGATGCATCTGATCTGTTTGAATTTCGATTCTCTATAGAGATATGTTTTTCGAAATTTTTCTGCCCATATTTGTTCATAACATGTTATAGAATATGTCTGTGAAAGATGAGAATTTATCGATTTGATTTGATATAGTTTTGCTAATTTATTCCCTTAGGTTCTAGATGCTGTTTTTTGACAGATTCTGTGAACGGGCATGACTATAAATTCGATAATAAATTCTAGAAATTTTTTTTTTCTGATTTTCCTTCACCTACATGTCTCTAAGATGTTTATGAATGTCTATGAGAAAGGAAAATTGTTTTCAAGGGGATTTACTATTTATTTTCGAATTTATTGTGTGCTGTTGGGAATTTCTGTGTTAGTGAACACAGATTATGAATCAGTTTTGTTGCTTAGGTAGATTGAGTTTTTGATGGCTATAAATTCTGAAAAAATTCATGAAGCATGTTATGAACATGTAGGAACCTATGTAATTTTCTCAGAATTTATTGAAATTTTTGCAATGATCATTTCGAGCAGAATACAGAACTGGGAAGTTTTGTGAAAATTGCTGGGACTGTTTTGCTTGGCATGATTGTTTGTGTAAATTTCAGTTCCAATGCCTTGGACCATTTTTAATGTGATTAGAAATGTGTTATCTTGATGTGGTATGCTTGCCAAACTGAATTTCTTGAAATTGGTTTTCCAATAAGTTTCGGATGTCAAATAGGTCACATTAGTGTCTCGTTAGTATATTTCGTTGTCTTGGTTGTTTTGGCCGTCACAAATTTTTGTGACAAGTGCCGAAGTAGTTTTGATAGTGTGTAGACTAACTAGAGATGCTTAGGGTGATTATTTGATGTTTTTGAATTATGTGGAATTCTAAGTAATTAATAGTGGATTAATCTATTTCAAGATTTTCATGCATAGTATGACTATATGGCAAGCATGACACAATGAAAATGTTTCATTAGCACATCAATATAAAGGACAATATACTTAGTATATTGGTATTGTGAATTGGAAATGCACGGATTGAGAAATTAGCCGATTTGTTAGCAATTCTTAGTGTAAGTCGACTTGCATGAGTTGTATAAGTCGACTTGCACATCAGAATAAGTCGACTTGTACAGGCGCAGGAGTATAAGTCGACGTGCAATTGGTAAGTCGACTTGTACAGGACCAGATGCGTAAGTCGACTTGTAGGATACAAGGCGACTTGATGGAGCACAGGAGTATAAGGCGACTTACATTCTCATGTAACTCGACTTATAACATGCGTAGGTGGGATGATGGATGATTATAAGGAGAGATTCAATGCGATTGATGAAACCTAAATTATTTCATATAGTCATGGTGACTATAATCCCAGAGCTTGGATGAGACCTGAATTTCAAATCCCTCCTCGGAATATGAAAACTAACGCCTTCCATTAATATGGTAAGAACCAGAGTTCTTCTAGGGTTGGGTTGTTGAGCTAACCTCAAGCTCACTCTATACGAATATGTTCGAACCATGAAAATAAGATTTTTTGATTAATGGGTCGGTTTTCCTGGAAGCGTTGATTTGTTGAGCAAACTCAAGGTCAGCGTGGACAGAGGCGAAGTTGGGTAGTGTACATTAGATGTATACGCATCAAGTGTTGATAACCCAATGTTTGTGCATACATCAACAAGTTGATAGCACTGGGCGATAGTTGTGTCTAAGATGTAATTGGTATGTCTGATACCTCCCGAGACATAAGGTGGCTTGTTGGGCAAACCCAAGGTCATTCTTAATGTCGGTTATCGATGATGCAATTGGTATGACCGATACCTACCGATTGACCTAAGGTGTGGCTTGTTGGGTAAACCCAAGGTCATTCTTAGCAATGTCGGATATCGACCCACTAGGACATTATGTCATATTGTTTCTTTGGATTCGTAAAGAGGGTTATGGATTCTAGGAAACTAGTGGGAGCCATATGCATGTCATGCAAGTCCTTATGAGCATGCAGGCATTTCTAAGCTATTCTAGCATTCGTTCTCTCTCTTTCCGTTTTGGTTAGTTGAAGATGTCTTTCAGTGTGTTTTTACGCTCACCTTTTCTGGACTTAATTTTCTCGATTGGCTGAGATATCAGAGAATTGTTCTCAGATTTGAGGAACTGGACTATGTCTTTGATGTTCCACTTCCTGATACACTTGCTGTTGATGTTTCTGATGAAGATCAGAAAGTAGGAAGTGCAGCCAAAAAAAAAACCAAAGTATCTACCCCAAAAGGAACTTGCTTTCAATGTGGCAAGACAGGCCACTGGAGGCAAAACTATAAAGTCTATCTGGAGTCCTTGAAGCAGAAGAAGACATAAGATGCCTCACCTGCTTCATTAATGTTTGTCATTGAGGTTAACACCGTTTCTGATCACAACATATGGGTATTAGATACCGGTTGTGAACCGGCTCACACATATGCAATGATATGCAGGGCCTCAGAGACTGTAGACAGCTCATAAAAGGGGAACTTGACCTTCGTGTTGGTAATGGAGCAAGAGTTGCTACATTAGTCGTAGACACTTATGTTTTGTCCCTCCCCGGTGGGCCTGTACTCAAGTTGGATGATTGTCATTTTGTACTGGTTTTAACAAAGAACATATTGGATGTTTCTTGTTTAAATAGAGCAGGTTTCCATTGGACTTTTAGTAGCAATGGTTGTTCTATTAGTTCGAATGGAATACTCTATGGTATTGGTACATTATGCAATGGAATTGACATATTAGATATGTCACATCCAATTATGAATGTCAATGACACCAAACGACATAAAAGAGATAATTTAAACTCAACTTACTTATGGCATTGTCGGCTTGGCCATATAAATGAGACACACATCGCTAAGCTCCATGAGAGTGGCAGTTTAGGGTCATTTGATTATGAATCATATGACACATGCGAATCTTGTTTATTAGGCAAGATGACTAAGTTACCCTTCAATGGAAAGGATGAACGATTGGAGTATTAGACCTGATACATTCGGATGTATGTGGTCCGATGTCCATCCATGCCGGAAGTGGTTGTTTTTACTTCATTACATTTATCGATAATTATTCTCGGTATGGGTACCTGTATCTGATGAGATATAAACCTGAAGCGTTTGAAAAGTTCAAACAATTCAGACATGAAGTAGAAAAGCAGCTTGGTAAAAGTATCAAGGCATTACGATCCGATCGTGGTGGGGAATACTTAGACCAACAGGTTCTGGATTATCTCAGAGATAATGGCATTTTATCTCAGTGGACTCCTCCTTACACACCACAGCAAAATGGTGTGGCTGAAAGGAGAAATCGAACCTTGTTAGACATGGTGCGATTGATGATAAGTTTTGCACAGTTTTTGGAGTATGTGCTTGAGACAATTGTTTACTTGCTAAACAGAGTTCCCTCTAAGACAGTTGATGTTACTCCATATGAGATGTGGACTAACAGAAAATCCTATCTTTCTCATCTGAAAGTTTGGGGTTGTCGCCACGTGAAGCGGACACGATCGATACACTTGATGTAAAAGTCGACAAATGTTTGTTCGTAGGATATACCTTCGAGGAACAAAAGTGTTTGTTTCAAAGCATGCTGTCTTTTAGAGAAAGAGTTTCTTTTACAAGAAGGCAGTGGGAGCAAAATTGAACTTGAAGAAGTTCAAGATCTTGTGAACAGACGCAGATCAATCGCTGAACTCAAACCGTAATGCATATGAGATGAAGTAACAGTTCAACCTTCTACAACACATGAAGTTCAGAGGTCACGTAGGATACGCCTGCTCCCGAGAGATATGGATTTCGTGAATGAACAGGATGACGATTGCTCATAGAAGATGATGAGCCTACCACCTATGAAGAGGTTACGAAGAGTTCGAGTCTCAGAAATGGCTTCATGCCATGAAGGCTGAAATGGATTCCATGTATGAAAACCAAGTATGGACTTTGGTTGAGGCACCCGAAGGAATCAAACCCATAAGGTGCAAATGGGTTTTCAAAAAGAAAACCGACATGGATGGTAATGTAATTACCTACAAAGCAAGGCTTGTGGCTAAAGGCTTTCGTCTAAGACAAGGAGTTGACTATGACGAGACCTTCAGTCCAGTAGCAATGCTTAAATCCATTAGGATACTCCTAGCCATTGCTACTCATTATGATGATATGGCAAATGGATGTGAAGATAGCTTTCCTGAGAGGAAATCTACCCGAGGATGTGTACATGACACAACTAGAGGGCTTCACCTCCTATGGTGGCGAAAAGGTATGTAAGCTTCAAAAATCCATCCATGGATTGAAGCAAGCATCCAGGAGTTGGAATATCCGTTTTGATGAGATAATCAAAGAGTTTGGTTTTTCACAAAATTCGGATGAACACTGTGTGTACAAGAAGGTTAATGGGACTGCAATCGTATTCCTTGTGCTATATGTGGATGACATATTGTCACTGGGAAACGATGTCTCTATGCTGCAATCTGTTAAGATTTGGTTGTCCAGACAATTTGCCATGAAAGACCTTGGTGAAGCAACTTATATCCTTGAGATAAGAATCTATAGAGATAGATCAAAAGGTTGCTTGGTCTTTCACAATCATCGTACATAGACAAGATGCTAAAGAGGTTTAGCATGGAGCAATCCAAGAGAGGGTTTCTTCCCATGTCTCATGGGATAACACTCTCGAAATCTATGTGTCCTAAGACACAAGATGAGAGGATGCGCATGCATCAGATCCCGTATGCGTCTAGAGTAGGATCGATCATGTATGTTATGTTATATACGAGGCCCGATGTATCGTATGCTCACGAGTGTCACGGCGTATACCAATCGGATCCTGGTGAGGGTCACTGGGTGACTGTCAAGAATATCCTCAAGTACTTGCGAAGGACTAAGGATGTTTTCTTGATATATGGACATGGAAATCTCCATGTGAACGGGCATTCAGATGCTAATTTTAATCTGATAAGGATGATTCTGAATCACAATCAGGTTATGCATTCACACTGAACGGCGAGGCGGTCAGTTGGAAAGAGTTCCAAACAGGGAGGACTGTCGATTCAACAACCGAGGCAGAGTACATTGCCGCATCAGATGCAGCAAAGGAAGCAGTTTGGATGAACTTGGTTTGGTTTCTAGCTGTGGTGGGCCCATAAGGTTGTATGGTGATACAATGGGGCTAGTGCGCAGGCAAAGGAACCTAGGTCTCATCAACCATCTAAACACGTACTCCGCCGATTCCAGCTGATTCGGGGATCATTGGTCGAGATGATATCCTGATAGAGAGAATTCCCACAGAGCAAGTGTTGCTGATCCGTTGACAAAGCCATTGTCACAGAAGAATTGTGATTCTCATAGACTCGCTTATGGTATTAGATACTAAGGCGATTGACTTTAGGTCAAGTGGGAGATTTGTAAGTGTAAGTCGACTTGTGTGCTTATGCAAGGCGACTTACACATGTCCAGTACCGATAAGTCGACTTGTACATTGGGTAAGTCGACTTATTCAAGGACGGTACTGTTAATTGTGCCCTAAAGGCAATCCCCTTTAGCGCGTTTTATTCAAAGTCGTGTGCAGACTTTATGAATAAATAAAGAAAGGCATATTTCATTAATTTGATGATGTTCATGAACATTGTTTATGAATTGATATTGATCTTTAAATCGAATTAATGAAGTCCATGATATATGACATAGCATGAAGGAAATTATGATGTGATCATACTATCGAGATTCCTATTATGTGCAATTATGTCAAGATTCTAAATTATCCTAGTCATAGGATTAACGAGAATGGACATCGTTAATCCGGATAGACTAGTTTCATGTCATACCCTTGATTGGATCAGCGGTGGATCTCGTAAAGCGTAAATATTGAGATATTTAGATTTGACATGTGGATGCTTACTAGCGATAGTAAGTACATTGGATGACTGTCATGAGATCATCACATGGATGTCCTATTTAAATGTCGGTGATAATCTCATCATAGAATGGTGCAAGTATCCTTAGACTTGAGGTACTTAAGGATATCTTGGATCTTGATTCGTGCTTTGACTCCATTCCTTGTTGCCTTCCGAGGTTACTCATAGGGTGGTGCTTGAGTACAGTTTGAGGTATTCAAGGTAATTGAGTAGCCAATAAAGGATTCATCACTTCGTGATAGCGAAGAGATACCCACGGCCTCTCGTCGGGATCATTACTTGAAATCTCGGCGAGTAGATGTGTCATGAAGACTGCCTTCCTTGACATATTAAGTAATGAGTCCCAAGACGAGAACCGATATCACTGGGCTAGACTCGCCTAGTAAGAGTTGACACTTTGACCATACTCATAACCAAGTGGGGTATAGGATGGTGAAAGGACGAATTGCACAAGAATTGTACATGGAAGGGTTCGTGATCCGGTTCGTGATGAATTCATCAAACCAATTACTTTCCGGTCAATTGGGGGTCATGATGTGTTGCTAGACGCCGCTCATGACTTGCTCAGATTAATTGTTAATCTAAGTGGCCAACATAATCGGGAACCTAAAGGGTCACAAGTATAAGAGTGTTTCAGAGAATCCGTAAAATAGTATTGGACTGAGTTCCAATTATGGAGAGCATTAGGATTAAATGGATCCCGATGAGATCGAGATATGTCTCGATGAGATCGCGACATCGATATTGCTAAAAAAGGTTTTCGGTGGTTTTTCCATGCCGGGGCCTGGTAGGACCGACCCCAGTGTGACTGGACTACTTCAGCAATATACATACATATATATATATGATTAATTAATTAATTAATTAATATATATATATATATACATGGGTGCACGTGGATGAAGGAGGAGAGGCTTTAGCATTTTAACTTTATATATATAAAGGCTAAAACGTGGAAAGCATTCCACCATTACCATTTAATGCTTTTAAAGTGTTAAAGACACTTGGCTCATGATGAGAGAGGTATATAATCGTTGGTTTAAAAGGAGAAAACGATGGATGAAGGTCGTGGGTTTTGAAAAGGGTTTTAAAACCTAAGTTTTGGTCTCTTCTTCATCCTCTCTCATCAAGCTTCTCTCCTTTCAAGCTACCTTCTTCTCCATGATTCCTAGCTCTCCAAGGACAAAGGTAAGGTCTAGCAGCCTTTAATTTGTTCTAGCTATTCCCGGGACAAAAGGGTTTGCCCCGGTTAGGTTTTCTGATATCTGCGTGGATACCTTTAGAGATAGTCTCTATTGACTATTTAGGTTTGAGTTTTCATACAGACACATGGATCCTGTCTTTCGGGAAGGTCCCGGCAACAAAAAATTTTGTTTTCCGCACCTGATACATGTGATGTACCTCCCGGGATTTTCCTACACGACGATCACAGCTGCAAGTTTTGAGATTCCTCACAGCATTACATCCATGGTGAGGGCATCTCAATTTGGAGGATTACCTTTGGAGGATCCGAACACCCATTTGGAAACATTTTTGGATATTTGTGATTTGTTCAAGCAAAATGGAGTATCGGAAGACGCAGTGAGATTAAGGTTATTCTCATTTTCTCTAAAGGATAAGGCTAGAGCATGGTTGGCTAGTTTGCAGTCGGGATCCATTACTACATGGGCTGAGATGATGAGATTATTTTTGGCAAAATTTTTCCCTCCTGCCAAGTTTGCAAAGATGAAGAATGAGATCACTTCCTTCACTCAATATGAAAATGAAAGTTTATATGAAGCATGGGAGCGATTTCGGGATATGTTGACACAATGTCCTAGTCATGGGTTATCTACATGGCAGCAGGTCAATACCTTTTATACAGGAATGAACCCATCGACCAGGAGAACCATCGACGCTGCAACAGGAGGTAGTTTAATGAGAAAAACGCCAGATCAGGCCTACAGGTTGATTGATGAGATGGCCACTAGCAGTTTTCAATATCATACAGAAAGGCATCCCAGACGACCTATAGGAGCTCGTGTAATCGACAATACAGTGACTTTATCTGCTCAGATGGATGTTCTGATGAAGAAATTGGATAATTTCATGCACAGTGTGAGAGGAGGAGCTAGCTCTTCATTAAGGAGTTGTGTTGTTTGTGAGCATTGTGGTGGAGATTCCCATGCATCTTCTGAATGTCAAGTCGGGAATCCTTTTGCTCAAGAGTCAGAAGAGGCCCATTATGTAGGCAATTATAACAGACAGCGATTGGACCCATATTCTAATACCTACAACCCAGGATAGAAAAATCATCCAAATTTCTCTTGGCGGAATGATCAGGTGGCACAACCACAATCATCCAATGTTTAGAGACAATCACTTGCACCCCCAGGTTTCAAGGCTCTTAATCCTACACCGCCAGAGAAATCTAATCTCGAAGATTTACTCTCGAAGTACATTTCTACTACCAAGGTCAGGATGCAGAACCAAGAATCTTCTATCAGACATTTGGAGAATCAGATGAGCCAGATTGCAAGTTTGTTAAAGGAAAGACCTTCGGGTTCATTGCTTAGCACTACTGAGGCCAATCCGAGAGAACATGCAAAGGCAATTTTATTGAGAAGTGGCAAACAACTTGAAGAAGTTAAGCAGAAGCAGAAGGATAAAGAAGTAGAAAAAAGTGAAGAAGATGAGAGTCAGGAAAGTGGCAAGGAGGCCACAGAAGCACCAGCTGAAAAGGAGGACCATCCCAGGTTATTTGCTGATCCCATCACACATCGGGTAAGACCTCGGATTCCTTATCCTCAAAGGTTGAAAGGTACGCAATTAGATAAGCAATTTGGTCGTTTTCTCGAGATATTTAAAAAGTTGCATATAAACATTCCTTTTGTTGAGGCCATAGCGCAGATGCCTTCTTATGCTAAGTTTTTGAAAAAAATTTATCTAATAAGAGGAGGCTTGAGGAGTATGCCACGGTGAAGCTAAATGAGGAGTGTTCGACATTATTTTCGAGAAAGCTACCACCGAAGCTTAAGGATCCAGGGAGTTTTACTATTCCTTGTGTTATTGGTGATTTACATATAGATAAGGCTTTAATGGATTTGGGTGCGAGTATTAACTTAATGTCTCTTTCTGTTTTTAGGAAATTAGGATTAGCGGAGCCCAAACCCACAACTATTTCGCTTCAGCTGGCAGATAGGTCAATCACCTATCCGAGGGGAATCATTGAGGATGTTCTGGTAAAGGTCGAGAAATTCATCTTCCCAGTGGATTTCTTAGTCCTTGATATGGAGGAAGATATTGACATCCCCATCATTCTTGGGAGACCTTTCATAGCTACTGCACGGACCATCATCGATGTACAACGTGGAAAGCTCATCTTGAGACTTCAAGATGAAGAACTAGTGTTTGATGTGTTCAATGCTATGAAGCATCCTTCTACTCTTGACTCTTGCCATTTTCTTAATATTTATTCTTTTGATACTGATGATTCTTCTATTTTTTGTGCAGATTTGTTGGAAGGGAAAGCGCAAGGAACGATTGAAGAGTTAGGGGAAGAATTGCAAGAAGAGTTAGAGGAAATTGCAGATAAGATGGAGCAGGCATATTGGACACATTATAGAGCATACTAGCCTCTCCAACGTTCAGTCAAGCTCTTTCTGAAGCCTTCGATTGAAGAGCCCCCTTCTCTTGACCTTAAACCTCTTCCAAGTCATTTAAAATATGTTTATCTTAACCCACCTGAGCACTTACCGGTTATCATTTCTTCTTGTTTGTCAGGTGCTATGGAGGAGCAGTTATTGAGGGTACTGCGAGACCACAAAAAGGCAATTGGGTGGTCCATTATAGATATCAAGGGTATAAGCCCTTCATTTTGCACGCACCATATTTTCTTGGAGGATGGAAGGAAGGCGATAGTGCAGCCCCTGAGGAGACTTAACCCACACATGAAGGCGGTAGTGAAAGATGAGGTAGTTAAGCTTTTAGATGCATGTATTATCTATCCCATTTCTGATTCTGGTTGGGTTAGTCCTGTGCATGTAGTGCCAAAGAAAGGAGGCACCACTGTGGTTGAAAATGAGAAAAATGACTTAATAGCCACTAGGAAGGTAATTGGGTGGAGAATGTGCACAGATTACAGAAAATTGAATGATGCCACTAGGAAAGATCATTTTCCTTTACCTTTCATTGATCAAATGATTGAGAAATTAGCTGGACATGACTTTTATTGTGCTTTAGATGGATATAGTGGATATTTGCAGATTCCAGTAGCCTTGGAAGATCAGGAGAAAACAACTTTTACATGTCCCTATGGTACATTTGCCTATAGATGCATGCCCTTTGGGTTATATTAGCGATCTAGAAGGGGGGTTGAATAGATCTTTAAATATTTTTGTAATTTTCTACAATAAAAACAGAAGTTAATTCACACAAAAACAATTTAAACAAATTTAAATGAAAAGAATAGGGAAGAAGATCAAACACAGTTTTTATAGAGGTTCGGTGCATCTTTAACAATGATTCTGTTTGATATATATCCAGTTCAGTGATTGACTCAGTCATAGACCATGAATATGTAATTAAACTCTAGACCACTAAGATTGGAATTGTTAATCAGTCACCATGAATAGTATTTGGTTCCCTGACATTCTTCAATCTATTATATAAATTCGGAAATCAATAGGTAATTTTAAATCAACTTAGGAGCTCTTATCATCTTGTAGAGAGATTGAAAGTTGATTATTATTCTCGTATTAAATTCATCATCTCATTATAGCCTATTGTGTCTTATTCAACTTCCCAAGTCTTGTGATTTATTTCCTTCCAATTTCATTCACATCTCTTCTAAATGATATGTTGAAGTTAATGGAGTTCTCATTGGTTCTCCATCTTCTTTGGGTGATCTATAATATGATTTCTGGCTATGTTTGATTTAGGTAAGAAAGATTTCTGGCTATGTTTGAGTTAGGCAAGAAAGAATGATTTTAGGAACTAAATGGCAGATAGAGTAACCATTAGTGATGATAATACTATCATGTATTTTACCCTTGGTGGTTAGTCTTTCTTTAATGGCTAACCATAAGGTGAATGAAATATTAGGAGTGGCCTATTTGAACATACGGCCTATGCTAATGGACCTTAGGGCTCTGCATCTCAAAGTATGCCTATAAGAGACACTGGAATATTTGCCCAAAGGATATTTCAATTAGATGACAAAGTCTTCACTGTTGGATTGAAATTTGGAGCAATGAAATTAGTTTTTCTTTGATTCTTTGGCTGATATTGAATTCCTTAAGGACCTTACTAAGATTTCTTCAAAGATAGTTCTCCTTATAGTACTGTTCTTAATTAAATACCCTTAAGTACACCATTTATCATCTAAAATAAGCGTTTGTGAAAGTAAAACGTTAACATCTTAATGAATTTTTAGAAAACAAATAGCTCGATCTTATTTTTAGGAATCATTACCAAAGTTAAGTTTATAAATATTTTGATTTAAATAAATTTCAGATTATTTTATTTAAATTTACTAGTTATATTATATTCAATTACTTAAGTTTAAGACATTTTCTAACTAATCATAAATTTTATTAGGTTTGACCAACTAAAGGGATATAAATGCTAATATCGAATGTCGCGATGATATTGACTATGATGTAATCTAATAACATTAAAATTTTCATTAACTTAAAAAACATACAAAATGTGAGTCAGATGGGCATATAAGTCGTTCCTTATTTAATACTTTTTTGTGTCTTTACTAATGGACACCTTAAACTTGTTGATGAGAGAAACTTAT
Source organism: Erythroxylum novogranatense (assembly GCA_029891385.1). Taxonomy (NCBI): domain Eukaryota; kingdom Viridiplantae; phylum Streptophyta; class Magnoliopsida; order Malpighiales; family Erythroxylaceae; genus Erythroxylum; species Erythroxylum novogranatense. The sequence goes on along the minus strand of CM057225.1, from coordinate 5,583,431 downwards.
TTTTTAAGTCTATATATCTCATTCAACATAATCATCTATTTGTTGAAATGGGAAATTTTCTTTTAGAAATTAAAGACTCCATTCATATGAACATCATCTCTATGAGCCAGAGTGGTTTTTTTTTAAATTCACTTAGTGAAATTCATTCCTACTTATTTAATAGATGGCTAATACCTGTTGTATTTTTTTACAAGATCGAAAATGAGTAAAGTACTAAAGCGGAAAAAGAGCTATTAAGTGCGACCGCAACAGCTAACAGTACCATCGACTCGAAACGTAAATTGGTGTTGTCTAATGCTTTGGCAGCAGTTAATGACTTGAATGATGGCCTAACTGAGTATTCGTTACCTCGAAATTTAGGTGGTAACAGTTTTATTTGAATTTTATTTTAGTTGTAATTTTTTTGTATGCTTATTTATGTTAATATTGGATTTTCAATGTTGTAGTGTCAAATAAATATAAGAGGGTGGCTTTTCCTTCGAAAAAAACCTTTAGCAATATAAACATTTCAAGTTCAGGAACTAGACAGACAATGATACATAATAATACTAGAGATCAAGGTAAGTTATCTTCCATTTTTAAAAATATTTTAAAGTTCAATATTTTTTTAACATTTTTAACAAGTAAAACTTTATTGATATTTTTACCGTTATAGTGCCAATGGAAGAGTGCGAAGGGCAATCTGCCCCTAATCCACCAAATGAGAGTATCAGATCAGATATTATAGGTAATAAGTAGTAAAATTTTATTTTTTTATTGCACTTATTATTATGTATTTCATAATGATTTGTTTTAATAGATCCCTCAACGGAGACTGTTGACAAAGCATTTGATGCTAATAATGGTAATATTAAATTTAATAAAGTTTATTACATTCTTATTAGTATGTTGTTATTAGCAATTAATGATTAACTTCTATTTTTTCTTAACTAAGATGAGGTAAGTGGAAAACGAGGTCGTGGTCTCACTAGAGGGTTAAACACCCAAAAGTATACACGTAAATGTGGGGAAAAACCTAAAATTATTATTCCTAAGGGAATTAACAAGCCCGTTGGGGAGCATAGTTCTAAACATGCAACTCAGATTGGGGTTTTGATTAGACTTGAAGCCCCAATGCAAGTTGAGGGCTGGGCAAACATTCCAAATGAGAAAAAAGAAGATCTTTTCAGAAAGTTGGTTGTAAGTTTTTTTTTCTTTTTTTCTATTCACTTTAATAATATTTTGCTCTAATTTTTTTTATGATATAATATAATGTAACTTATCTCTATTTTTCTCATTGTAGAATAAGCTAAGTTATGAAGTGGATGAACCACATGTTGTTCAGTGCATATGGAAATCATTTGCTAGGCAATATTCTGTTTTCGGTCTAATGCTTGTAGATATTTTCAAAAATTAAAGTGAAGGTGGTCTCGGCATTGGCGAAACAAAGTATTTATGAAAAACTTTCTACTCGTCCCTAATGATTGGCTTTGGTTGTGTGACTTTGGGAGAGTAAAAATTTAAGGTATATATTATGATTTTATTTAAATTTATTATTTATAATAAATGCACTTGAATTTTATTTATAGATTATTTAATAAATTTTATATAATAATTCTAAACTATTTGACGTGTTGTAGAAAATCTCATAGACTCAATCCAACAATAGGAAAAAAATGAAACACAATCACAAGTTGGGGACGAAATCTCGTGCAACACATTAATACGAGCATGTAATTAGTTACTTCATTTATTTTTCTTTTTTTCAAAATTATATAATTATATAAATCATTTTTTATTTGCAATTTTTATGTTACAGAATTTGGACGATATTGATATGTACGAGGCTCAATTTTACAATCCTAAAGTGGGATGGGCTAATGAAGAGATCGAGGCGAACTGTGTAAGTTGTAGTTTATGTTTTTAATTTTTATGTTTATTTTCTTTGGAAAAATTGCAAGTATCTCGTTGAACAACCGGTGCAACTCCATTGGTAAAACTGAATGAGACAAATTCTCATATTTCTTTTGCAAAAAAATTGGTTATAGATTCTTTGCTGCAACCTCATTTAGACTATGTATCATCGTTATATTTAAAATGAACAAATTTTCTGTTTTTTGGATAACAGGTTGAAATGAAAAAATTGCGAGAAGAACAAGAAAATTTACTGGAAGATGTTCCTCGTATGAGTGCAGAACAAATCTGCATCCAAGTGCTTGGAGAAAATTATATGTATGCCAAATCAAAAGGCTGTCTAAAAAAAAATCTAATCATGTTTCTACTTTCGAGATATCATCAAATCGAGTACGATTAGAAGAGGAGTTGGCATCTACACAAGAGGAATTGGAGAGTACAAAGGCTGAGTTAGTTTCTACAAAAACCTTTATTGAAGCCGTGGTGAAATGCGTTGAAAAGATGACAGCGTAAGTTTTTCGAAATTATTAATCAACTGATTGGTAAGTGTTTTTCATATCCAAACGTGTTTAATATAAGTTTGGCATATTTATTAACTATTTTCCTTTTATTATGTCAACTTTTCTTCAATCTTTTACTAAGATGGAAATTAGTTGATTATATATATTAATTATTTTGGTTATTTATGCTTTTTTAATGCGATGTAATATGAAGTTGGGACTTAGGAGCCGTTTAATGGACTACTTTTTAATTTATTATTATTATTTTGGTTTGTTTATTGGATGAATGAAAGGAAAGTAAATTGAAATAAATTCATGTTGAGAGAAGAATTAAATGTGTTATGTTTCAGGATTCTCTTTTACGTTTACATTTAATCTCGTTTAGACATTGATTGAAACTTTTTTTTTAAATTCGTGTTTCATATTTATAATTCGTGTAGATCACATTGGAATTTTTGATTAGAACATATCTTTGGGTTTATATATGTTTCCCATTATGCATATACTAATATAATTCATTTTTCCCCTTTGTTCCTTGGAGAGAGGTATTGACGCTAATGACATTGACCCAAAATTGATATTCTTTATAATCCCATGTTTTTAATGTTATTCCCACAAAAGTCACAATATATTGGCTTTCATTTTCGGTTTTTGATCTTTTAGCATCTCTTGCTAGATTTAACATTTCAAGTTAGATTGTAAACCAAAAATTTATGCTTAACTTTTGTTTTTTTTAATGAAAAGATATTGAAAGTAATATGTCTATATTTCTGTACTAAATAAAAGTTCACTAATTTAATTAACTAAAGGTAAATGAAATATGAAATTACCAAACAATAAATTTTATTAGATAATTTTTTGCTCAAATGAAAATATATTTTGAATTATAAAATTAATATAAATTAAATTATTATAATTAATTATTATAAGAATGAACCTTTAAACTAATTTAATATATATGGATCGAATCTAAAGAAATCTTTTCATCTTTTCTAAAATACTTAACGATAAATTATTTTGTTGCTATAAATACTTCTTTAACAATCATATAATGTGGTTACTATAAAGAAGTTATAAATTTAGCAACCAAATTTATTGGTCGCTAATGGAAAATTTGAAACACTTGGAGTAACCACTCAATAGTTGGTTGTTAATAATAATTTTCTATAGCGACCATTAAAGTTGTTGCTAAAATTGTTAAGTTTGGCCGTTATATTATTATCCATGAATTGTAAGTTTTAGTGACCATCTATAGCCACCAAGTATTGATTGGTCGGTAAAAAATGTACGTAACTTGTATATTGCAACCAAGTAATTTTTGGTTGCAAAATGTATATAATTAGTAACCATTTTACTATGATTGCTGTAAAGTAAAGAAGTCATGTATATTTAGCAACTAAATTTATTGGTTGCTAATGGAAAATTTGAAATATTTGTAGTGACCACTCAATAGTTGGTTGTTAATTTGGTTGTTAATAATAATTTTCTATAGCGACCATTAAAGTTGTCGCTAAAATTGTTAAATTTGGTCGTTATATTATTATCCATGAATTGTAAGTTTTAGTGACCATCTATAGCCACCAAGTATTGATTGGTTGGTAAAAAGTATACGTAACTTATATATTGCAACCAAATAATATTTGGTTGCAAAATATATATAATTAGCAACCATTTTACTATGGTTGCTGAGAATTTGGTTGCTGAAACCAAATTTTCTTGTAGTGAATGCCCAAAGAATGAATTGGAACGCACAGAAATGGAAAGAATTGCTTATGCATCTATTGCTGGGAGTTTAATGTATGCTCAAACTGCATTTAGGCCGTACATCGGTTTCTTTGTTGGAATGCTAGGCAGATACCAGAGTAATCCTGGATTAGAACATTGGAAAGCTGCAAAGAAAGTTTTAAGATACTTACAAGGAACAAAAGATCATATGCTCACTTATAGAAGATCCAATGTAACATCTCACCCCCTACTGGAAGGGTAAAATAGTAAATTGACATAGGATGAAATTGATAGGGATTTATTCATATTGTTCATGCATAATAGGATTGATACACAGTATCAATTGTGTACATGGAATTTTGGTATATGCATCCATGATACTTCCCGGTAATTGGGCCTAAGGCAATTTTATTGGGATTAACGTGGTAAATGGGTTTGAAAAATTATTCTGAGTGCGCTATTAAGCGTTTTAGATTTTAAGGGATTTTCAGAAATTTTTCTAGAATTTTCCGGAGAAAATTCCCGGACCGGCAAAATCGCCGAAAATTGGCCTAAACATGTTTTGGGGTAGAAAAGGTAATTTTTGTGATTGAAAAATTATTTGGAGTGCACTGTTACATGTTTTACAATTTTAGGGAATTTCAATAATTCTCAGAAAAATAATTTGGGGAAAATTCCCGAAAATTTCCGGACCGGATAAATTGCCAATTGGCGAATCGGTCGATTTTCGGTAGCAAAAATCGCTACCCACTGGTACTGTAATATTGGGTATATTATTTTGTGACTGAAATTAGGGTCATTGGAATTGATTGGAGTAAAATTTTGATCTGGATAAAAAAAATGATATTTTGACTTTTCTTATAAATGTGGACCAATGAGAAATTAACACCAAAAAGCTACATTTAATGCTCCTTGCTTCCTTCTACGGTTTTACCTTATCAAAAGAATGAAAAAGATGGATTTTACCTCTTAAATCCTCCACCATCCGAAACCTTCATCTCCTCTCCATATCCATTGATTTTCTTCTTCTTTTCCTCATCTTCCTCTAAACATTCAAGAGTTCTTCTACTTCCAACTAAGTTGTGTTCTTGCTATGATGAGGAGATACATGTTTGATGTTAGAAGAAAATAGAGAAAGTGAGAAATTGGTGTAGGATTAAAGCATTGAAGGGGGAAAAGCTTAAGTAGGTAAGGTTTAAGTTAAGTTTTCATTTAAGCTTGAATTATGCTTTGAATTGTGCATTAAATGAATCATGATTGTTGATGCATTTAATGGGAGCTATGGTGTGTTATGATGATTATAGAGACCTTAAATTGATGACTAATATGGCTTGAGTTAATGGGTGTTAGATGAGGGTTAGTTATGAATTGATGTAGGAGTATGAATGAGTGTTTTACCTTGATTTTGAATGCTTATGGATGATTATTTCAGTATATGAATTGAGGACTTGAATGCTGCCAATTTTTCAGTATTAGCCCTAGTATATGTATGACTGTAGTAATATTTAATTTGTATTTATTTTGATGTCTAGTGATGTGAAAAAGGCATTGGAAGTGATTGAACTAAGGTTAACATTAAATCTGGAAAGTTAGAGTTGAAATTGATGTTACTGATTTATTCATAACTTATTGTGTAGAAATGAAAATGAGGTAAGGTTAGTGGCCACTGAAACTTTGGGATGTTGGCTTCAATATAGTGTGAAATAGGTGTTGTCTAATTTTAACTTTAAGGGGTTGCAATATGGCTTGGAAAGTTACTGTTCTTAACTGGAATAAACAGTACCCGAAATCATACCTTAGAGTTTTGCTAATTTTTATGAATTAATTGAGATGGAATTAGGGAGAATGGTCTTCATGAAAGTTGTAGCATATTGAATTATCTTTCCATTGCTACTGATCTTGATATTTTTAGAATTGTATATTGGGAGATACGAATTGATTACTAATGACTGGTTTTGAGCATTTTGGATGAAACCTAGCTTAAGTGTGATTTTGTGAGTTTACTGATTGGAGGCAATTTTAACATTTTATGTGGACTGAATTAGTGTAAGTGATCTTCTGAAAAGTTGTAGAGGAAGAAATTACCTTGAAAATTAGATATAATGTGTAATTTTTAGAAGTCAGAATTGGGAGTTATGATTTTGCAAAAATGAACCCTACATTAGGTTATGAATGGCTGATCATAACAGTAGCTTCCATAACAGTTTTGAAATTGTTAGAGATCGAATTGGATGATGAGTGCTTCATGAAAATTGAAGTTTGAGATGTTATCTTCACAGGGATATAAAGTTCTGATTTTACTGACTTGTGTACAGGGAGATATGCTTGTTGTAAGGTTACTGCCCAAATTGAAGGATTGCAGGGACAGTAACATTAAATGAATTCATTGACTTGCTTAGAAATAGAATCTGATTTTGGATTGTTCATGAAAGTTGTTGAGGACAATGTGAACTTATTGACCATATTTTTTTGGTAATTTATTACTGAAGAATTAGTGAGTTATGAAATTGCCAATGTACTGCCCTGTGTTAACAGGAATTGAGTAGGCAGAAGGTTTGATGGGATATTTGACACCCTTAGGGTTGGAATTGATTTTTATGGTCTTCTTGAGTAGTGTAGAGGGTTTCGTGATCTTTCCAATGAGATATAGTTGGTAATTTTCTGAATTGTGTGCAATGAGTTATTGGTGTTGAAAGTTGGCTTGAAATCAAGAAACTAAAGAAGGGAATAAGGGTTAGATATTAATTGTTTAATTTGACTTTTGGTTTCTTTTGTCAATTTCTTTTCCGTCCAACGTCCGATTGACCTGATTCTTGAGGCATCGGATTCATAGAGTATTGAATTTCATTTTATAAGAAATTGGGAATTTTTAGACGGGAAATTGACGTGGCCCCGGGTAACGGAACGGTGAATCACTGTTTTATTTAATTAGGGACCTATAGAGGTCCAAATTGCGCACCGTCAGCGCCAATAGGTTTCTAAATTTTTGATGAATTTTTATAATGGAAAAAAAGGGGATTAGGGCCGAGAATTCATGAACATGCATATCTCATCAACATGAGCACAAATTTCATATTTAGTAACTCGTGCTTTTTCTGATTCATATAGAGGCTCAATTGGAGCGTCGATTGACCGACGTCACAAAGACTTCCCGGTATTAGCTCGGAAGTAATAGGTGAGTAACCTAGTTGGTTTCTCAAATTTCTGGTTGTTTACATGCTCAACGTGAATTACATGCAAAGATGAACTGTATGATTTCTGGCATGTATAATAGTGGATTATTGTATGTTTAATGATTTTACTGTACTAAATGATACTGATACTGATATACTGGGCTTTATAGCCATCATACTGAACACTGCTATACTGGGCTTTATAGCCATATCATTGACTTACTGCTACACTGGGCTTTATAGCCAAACACTGTACATTCACTGAATACTGCACTGCATGCATAATTGCATGATCAGATAATGGACGTGCCCCAAGTTGCTATTTTTACTGATAAGAGCTTCGAGCTCTCATATCAGATCGACCGCCTCGAGCCCGAGGGAGAAATCACGCGCCCCCACCGAACAACGATCGAGCACTTGGGCACATACTGAATAACTGGAAAGAGTCACATATGCATTGCATTCACATAAATGACTGTTCTGTGACATGTACTGCTTTTGTAATGGCATGAATTACTGTGAATGGTTTTTCATATCTTGGACATTGTTATTGATCGCCATCGGTAATTGATTATTATCGATCGTGCTGACGCCATGGGCGTAATGCATGATTTGAGTGAACCATCGATGATGGTTTCTCACTGAGTTCGCAAAACTCACCCAAAATTTGCATCTATTTTTCAGGTCTTAAAGAATACCCCGGTTGACACGGGAGTATGTCTACTGTAGACGAGTAAAGGTTAGAGATCGGGATCGATTCGCGTCGCATTAGTGTCTTAGTAAATTGTGTTCGCAATCATCGTATAACAAGGCTTTGTATATTTATCGAGCCCTTTGTGGTTTTGATGTTTCTTGCATTGATGATTGTAAATTATTACCGGATGACCGTAATAATCGAATCGGTTTTTATTGAACACGGATTTTAAGTACTTACTGTGTTTGCCGTGTTAACGTGGAATCAATGGCTTAAAAAAATGTATACTGAGTTTTAAATCGACTGATGTAGTACGCCACTCTCGCGAGACACGAACTCGGATATCACCAACGATATCGGGTTCGGGTCTTACGGGAGTGGGGTGTTACATCCAATCATCTTGAAATAATTGGATATTCAGATTCAGACTATGCTGGATGTGTTGACACGAGAAAATCAACTTTTGGCTATCTGTTTCTTCTAAGTGGAGGAGCAATCTCGCGGAAGAGTGCGAAGCAGTCTGTCATTGTTGCATCCACTATGGAAGCTGAGTTTGTGGCATGTTTTGAAGCCACGGTTCATGGTTTATGGCTGCGAAATTTTATTTTAGGACTTGGAATTGTTGATAGTATTGCCAAGTCGATGAAAATTTACTGTGATAATTCCGCAGCAGTCTTCTTTTCAAAAAACGACAAGTATTCAAAGGGTGCTGAGCATATGAAAATCAAATACTTTGGTGTTAAAGAAGAAGTTCAGAAACAAAGAGTGTCAATCGAACAGATTAACACTAATTTTATGATAGCAGATCCATTAACAAAAGGATTGCCACCGAAGACATTTAGTGAACATGTCGAAAGAATGGGCATCATTCGATACCATGATTGAACAACATGTTATTATTTATGTATTTTATGTATTTGATACTCTGAGCTCATTTATATATATTGTTTCTGATATTGGATCCTGTTATTTATTGTTAGTATATATACATGAATGTTTATGTGAATGTTAACAGGATTTGTCTTTTACAAAGACATTATTGTTGAACCATTAAGATATATCTCATAATAGATCATATTAAGTTATGAACTAGTTTTGTGATGCATAGAAGGAAGTATGTCACATTAATAGATGTACAACCTCTATGATCCTTTCTAGTTTTATTACTTAATTATGATTAATGTTGTGCCTAAAGAAAATAAAGGGATTTAAGTTTAATTATATGCATATTATGTTATATTGTTAAACCATGATTAAGTTATATAGGCCAAGTGGGAGGCTGTTAGATAATTTCATTATATGTAGCCGATGTAATTTGGTTTAATCATATAAGTATATTAAATCCCATTAGTTATTTGACTAAGAGATATTAGGTTTAATTAAAATAAATACTATGATGTATTTAGTATTTACATTGATGGAATGTAAAGATAATGATAATTAAAGGAGGTGTTGTTTGAATTTTAAACAAATAACTACCTCTCTCTCTCTACCTATAAAGTCTTCCATATGTCTTTCCATTAAAATATACGGAAAGTTACAAAACAAAGGCAAAGAGAGAGAAAACAAAATCTAGAGGATATCTTGAGAAGATTACAGAAGATTATCAAGTTTAAGATATAAGATGGATCAAGGTACGCATATATTATTGTGAAAATTTATTAGAATCCAAGATCCTGAATTTTATCATGCAAGAAAGTATTAACATTTGACAGTTAAATCATATCTTAAGATAGTCTGGAGTTGTAATGATGGAAGGTAATAATACATTATCCTTAAACTAGGTTTTGTCTTTGTAAGATTGTTACATCACACTATTCAGTTGTTGAATAGTGTTGTTAGACGCTTACCTTGATTAACAATTAATCAGATTAATTACTATTAGTTTAGTGATGAACCTATATGGTCATATGCTTACGAATGTAATACTTCTTGTTTATGATTATTTAATTTATTATATGATAACTTATTAAATAATGTATATGACATGCAAAATAAAATAGTTTTTTATTTCATTTTATAAATAATAATAATAATTTAAATAAAGAACGAAAAGGTGTGTCATTTATGAATGAAATGTTGTTTGTAAACGTTGTAATGGTTACGGAGCGGCGTGTTGGTTTAATGGATATGAAAAGAACGAAGAGAAGTGTTATTTGGTTTTACGTGCATAAAAGAATGAAAAAAAGAATTGAAAGCCATATATGTACTTGGTTCTTCGTTTTTTGTACGTTACTAGACATACAAAAAGAGAGGTTTTGTTTTTATGAAGCTGTGTGCATGAAACAAAACGAAGAGGAGAGATATACATTGTTTTCGTTTTTGTGACATATTTTTCGGCGTAAGCATATACAAATTTCGTATTTTTGAAGTTGAGTATCATTTAATCCTCACAAATTTTAGATATTTATTGTTTATTTGTTCTTAGTATGAGTATACTTGTTAAACGCAATATATAATTGTATTGTTGTTTTATTTCCACTACATATGCGATCCTACAAATAGATCCAAATTTCTTCTTGAGAATTGTATAAAGTTCTCTTATATTTTTATACCGTTTTGATTCGAAAGTTCTATTAAAATTTATGAACAAAATATCAAACACCAATTGATAGTATCACAAAATAAACCTACAAAATTAATTTATCAAATTCTATTACTTATAGTGATATCTTTTGATATGAAATTTATACAATTAGATTATCTTTTATAGGCTCTTATTATGCTTAAAATAACACTCAAATAAAACCCTTTTTCACAAAAATTTTCTTTTTAGTTCTATCACTAAATTGAATCAATCATGTAACTTTTGAGTATTTAATCCCATTTTCTAGTTTAATTAATAAACATTAAAAAATATTTTAAAGATATTAAATTCTATCAAATAATAATTGATGGCGTGTCAAACCAGCAAAAACAAATTCCTACTCTAGAACACTTAAGCGAGTAAAGTAGTTAATAGGGTCGAACCACAGAGACCAATGTAGTAATTATTTATTTGTGTGAAATCAAAAATAAAAAAATAAAACAGATGAAAATAAAAATAATGAAATTAATTTGATTTGGGAATGATTGATTTTAGAACACGAAATCACACAGGAAGAAATTAAAAATAAGATTGAAAATAATATGAACAAAAACCTAGTCAAGGTACTCTCCCGTTTGATACCGTAATTCGATCATAGACTCAAAAATATAAATTTCTTTCATTCCTATGGACAAAGTTATAGCAGACCGTGAACAACACAAATCTACCAATCCATTCGTAATTATTCGATAACCCCGAGTAAAGCTCGCAGATTATTACCCTAACCAATTAGACTATTCTCGAGTAAAGCTCCACGTAATATAATCTATGGCAATGATAGCTCTAATGGACCTTGTCTTAGCCAATGTAATCGGAAAAGTCGCAATCTGTTTAGACCAAATTATTTAATATCATTAATTTCTTAATTAAAATTAATTCGCCACTTGATAGACAGCAATTACGGATTAACTAATCTATTCGGCAATTTATCATCAAGTCAATCAATTAACAGGCCTCATTAATCAACAAACTCAACAATAATAAATCGATCAAGCGCAGAGATTAAATAAACATAAGAAATAAACGAAAACCATTAAACCATAGGAGTCTCACGAACTACATGCATCAAATGTAAAGTACCTTGTCTAGATTAAAAACTTAGCCACACATAATGCTATTCTCTATCTATTATAGCTGAAAATTGACAAGTAAAAATGGAGTTTCAACCTTCTTCACGAACCAGCTTCAGCCTTCCTAGAGTCTCCTCTTGGTGTAACGTTCCTCCTCTTTTTCCCCTCACCAGTTCAACGTCTTCCCCCAGCTGTCACTTGGTGGAGAGGTGAATGAAGGTTTTAACGTGAATGGCTTCCACCTGTCCTCCTCCTTTAGTGCCAACAGCTCACGTGTTTGTATGAGTGTCACACACAGCTGCTTCAACCTCCTGCACGTTTCGTTCACCAGCTTCTTAAAACCCCACGCAGCTGCTTCCACTTTTAGCTGGGTGTTAACGTTAGTGGAGAGTAATTGTGAGTGGTGTGTCTGTGTATTGAGTAAGGGTTGTCTAAAAAAAATGAGGAGATGAGGCTACTGCATTATCAATGAATGGATGTATGCATTGTCGGTGATGGAGTTGCTTTTTTTTTCATTTTTTTCACCAGCTCTTGCGTGATTGATTTTTATCTCAAGCAGCTCACGATTTCTTCACAAGCAGCCATGTTCCTTTTTAGATTTTCACCACCTAATGTATTTTAATTTCCACCATATTGCATCGATTTCTCCTCCATCCACTCAATGTGTCTCCTTGCATGTGTGTAAGAGTCTTCCTTCTTTTGTCTCTTGTGCGTAAAAGCAACGGAAGCTATGGAGGCTGCCTTGAAGTATGGTGAGTGGCTATTCATGTCACAAATAAAAGGAGGCTATTTTTGTTGTCTTCTTCCTATTCAAAGTCCACGCCACCTGCTATTAACGCCCATAATCACGTTAATCAGCCCCCATATTTTACTTTATGTGCCAGCCACCACCAGCTACCTTTATCTCAATGGATTGGTTGTCTTTTTGTATTTTCTTTGGTCCACAATTCACGCAGCCTTGTTCCTTGCCATTTTAATTTGCCTCTTGTTGTAGTGTGATGTGACAAATAAATGTCACTCTCCACTTAAAACCCTTGGCTCCTCCCTGGCATGTTGATGTTGCTTTTTGGAGTCCCATGTGTTGCCACGTTATTTTCCTCATGCTTGTGGACTTTCTTCATCAGTATTCACAAATTTATTGATCTCAAATGACAGCTCCAAAAATTCTAAAATTTGATGGAAACATTCTTCAATGAGTCAAGATTATGCCTGCCAAATCTTATAATTTTCTAATGCACCAATCCCGAGATACAAATTCCCAAAGGTCCAAAGGTCAAATCTGCCGAAAACTGAAAATCAGTGTTAATTTCAATCTATTAAGATCTTTTTGTATTTTATGTGTCTAAAGCTCTAATAATTATAAAACATGATAAAAAGGCCATAGATATCTATAAAACATATGCAAAATACTAAATATAAGGTCCTAAAAACATATAAAAATATGATTGCATCAATAATAAACAGGACAATTTCTTATGAAATTACATGAATTTGTTTAAGGATTTTGTAACCCCATCAATATCCTTTTCGAGTCAATAAATATTAAAAAGGGACTCAAGTACATTTAATATAATAAAATAATAATTTTTAATCATATTGTAAAACCTGGTGTGCTATATTATTTATGCTATTAGTTTGAAAGAACTAGTCGATATTAATTTTAGACACACCTAATTGACTTGTTAGTGATAACTATCTATAACTTGTAAGTCTCGCAATATGTAAAAATATTAAATTAGTATTTTTATTAACAACATTTTTCGTTAGTTTTTTTTTTAGCCACCAAGTGTCTTAGGAGGGTCCTAATTTTGAGAAGACACCTTTAAATCATCCACACCCAGTAAGATGTTGATTGATAAGTCACACACATGCACAATAACTTCCTTTTAGGATCTCAAATCATATCAACAACACAATTCATCATTTAATACCTTCAAAATACATATGAGACAAATAACTATAAAAATGCACCTACAATTAAATTTCTAAGTAGTTATAAGTGTTAACCAACATTTTAAATCATAAGTTAATTTTGACGATTACAAAATACACATACTTGACACAAACTCAACCTTTATTAAAATTTTAATTATTTCAAATACCTCAAATTATAATTATCAACTAATCTACTTAAAAATAAAAATTAAATTATATAAACAGTTAATAAATACTTAGCAAAATGTTAAAAAACATAACTATGTACCTAAAAGATCTCAATTGACATAGGCTTTCAAATTTGGTATGAAAGGTATACATGAAAACTCTTTTTTTTTAATGGAACATTTCATAGGGTGATAAGAGTGTCTAAGAGCCAACGATAGGGCAAGAGATTGTCTAGAACTTTTGAGATTACAAGTGAGTGAGATCTCTTTCCATGGCTTAATCCTCCTCTCTTACCCAACCCCAATCCCCTCTTTCACCTCTACCTACCCATGAACAACAGACACACAAAAAACCCCTAAGGAAAACCCAAATCGAACCCTAAATCAAAACATCGACCCAAACACCATCCTTACCTCCTCGGAACAAAAACCTCTACAAAAATCTCCCTTTTACATTCAACAAAGTTAGACCGTAACCAAATCCTTAGTAGTGGAAGGAACAATCACGTCGCAGTTGGAGTCGGCACCAGAAGCTATAGATCAAGGTCTGGAAGCTAAGGGGATTACTAGATCTTGGAAGTCTGTGGTTGTAAATGGCATGTTAGAAACCTCGACAGACAAATCCTTAACCTACTAACTCCTGGAGATCAAGGAGAATCAGATTTTTGTCATACCTTCTCTAGAGTTAACTAAGCAAAGAGCTGCAAACTTTAGGTTAGCACTGATTGGTTTCTTCATAAGTAAGAGACCTGTGTTCCCTGTAGTACAAAGAGCTTTAACTAAATCTTGGGTTGAGTTTGGGCTGAAGGAGATTCTGATTATTAGCTCTAATAATTTGTTGTTTAAGTTTACGTCAGAAATAGGAGTAACTTCTGTGTTGGAAAAGGGCCTTTGACACATCCAAGGCAAACCCTTATTTATGAGGAAGTGGAGTTTGAATGGAGGTGATTAGGAGGTTGTGAGGTGTGCCCAGTGTGGGTGAGATTTTATAATATTCCAGTAGAATACTAGAATAGAAGGGTTGGGTATAAGTGCAAGTGCGGTGGGACACCCACTCTTTATGGATTTTCAAACTACTAGGATGGCTCAGATTGTATATGCAAGGATGTGTATAGAGCTAGAAATACAAGGAAGTTGGCCTACCTCTTTTCAACTAGCTACATATAATGAGGAAGGGGAAAGAACCCTTAAGGAAATAAGCCTGATTAGAGTGCATAGAAAAGGGAATGGGCATCAACAGGGAGAGTATTCAAAACTGGAGAACATTATGATTTGGAGAAAGGTAAGGAGGTGATAACAAACAATTAGGAGAGGCATGGAGTGGAGCTGGAATTAACCTCAAAAAAGTCAATTCAAAAGGAAAAGGAGATTAGAACCTCTGAAACTGAAGACCAATGTAAGGGCTTCTCTCCTGATGGAACATATTATGGGGATGAATTAACTAGTGGAACAATTTTCAAGTACTGTTGGGAGTCCCACTCCATAATGTAGGGAACAAATGGACCAAGATGATTCAAATGGAAACCTTGAGGATCTAAAGGCTCCTGCCATAAGTCAAGTAGGTACAAATCCTTCCTCTCCTATTTTTGAATTATCTCCTAATAGTCCTGGTATTAGGGGGGTGCAGAGGGGAGACTTTACATTGAAAAAAAGTAGGAAACCTAGGAGAAAGCAAAAGTATGAGATGTTTCTGGTTGTTAGGTTATGGATTTAGTTTTTTGGAATGTTAGGGGTCTTAATAACCCTAAAAAACAATTAGCAATACATACTAGTCTTAAGAGATTAATAGTGTTTTTTGTGTGTTTGCTTGAATCTAGGATCAAGTCTCCTTCTTATTTGAATAATGTATGCTCCTCTATGTTTCCTAGGTGGCCTTTTTACAGTAATTTAGATTGTGCTTCTAATGTTAAAATAGTGTTAGCATTGGAATCCTAACAGTTATCTGTGCAACATCCTAAGTTCTAATGATCAGTTTATTCATTTAGAGCTGACTCCCAAGACCAGTGCCCCCTTCCTAGTGATTTGTGTCTATAGTTCTAACAATCTAAACTATAGGAAGAACCTTTAGATAGATCTATCAAATCTTAACCTTTCAATGGGAAATTTGCCTTGGATTATTGTGGTTGACTTTAATGTTATTTTATTTCCGCATAAGGTAGATCTTATAATTCCCTCAGCTCTAAAGGGAATGAGTGACTTTAGGCAATATATTGAAGGAAATGCACTATATGATCTTAATTATAGTGGTCCATGTTTTACTTGGAACAACAAACAAAGTGGAGACTTCTATATTCCCAAGAAGTTAGATAGAACTCTCATTAATATGACATGGAGCTCTAGTTTCCCTAGATCATATAGTGTTATACATTACCCGAACATTTCAGATCATTCTCTAGTAGAGATTAGATTTTTATCATCCATTCAGAAAAGAGCTTCTCCACTTAGGTTCTCCAATTTTCTTTCCTCTTAGCCCAATTTTCTACAGTCAGTTGAGGAAGCTTGTCCTCTCACATTCAGGGTTCTCCTATGTTTTGTGTAGTGTCTAAACTCAAGCTAGTCAAAAAAGCCCTCAAAGCTCTTAATTCTAGCCAGATTGGAGATGTGAATGTTAAAGTTAAGAATTGTCGAGTAAATCTTAATAACATTTAGGATCAATTGAGACTTTTGCCTAAGTCTACTTTGTTGCTTGCTAAGGAATCATAAGGCCATTAATATCCCTTCCTTCTGAACTAACATGGCCTTAATTTCTTGAAGGTTCCATTTTTTCTTAATGGCGTTATAATTCACTTGGAGCTGGTCAAACTCTGGAGGAAGGGAGTTGATAATGAACTGTACTAGAAAGGACTCACTCACATCCATACCCATAGATTTTAGCTTTGCAGCTAGGTTTGACATATTAGTTACATGATGGTGAATGAGCTGTGACCAGTTAAACTTTTTGATCGTTAGTCGCTCATTAAAGTCCTTACTATGGACTTGTCAGCTATATTAGATTGGTAGTATTCCTTAAGCTTCAACATGAACTCCTTTGCATTGTCTGTTTTAGGCATTGACGACTTTACATTTTCTGTGATTTCATTGGCCTATTATACTCTTCCTAAGCCTCATAATAAGACTTGTCAACTTTAGAACTAGTCTCAGTTATAGCTGTGGGCCTTACGTCTGAAACTACGGCCAAGTCCAAATCTATTACACCCAGTTAGAATTGGATTTGTTCAGATCAATCCCCATAGTTCAGACCATTGAACTCGATAAAGTCATTTCCTAAGGTGAACAAATTAGTACATGCTGCACATACAACATATAGCTCATGCATTAATGCTTTGAGTAAACCTAAATAGATTCAAACTAACTAATACCTGATGCATATATATAGTTTACTGATGGCATGTCAAACCAACAAAAATAAATTCCTACTCTAGAACACTTAAGCGAGTAAAGTGGTGAATAGGGATAAAAATAAACAGATGAAAATAAAAATAATGAAAATAATTGATTTGAGAATGATTGATTTTAGAACACGAAATTAGAGCACGAAATCACGGAGAAGGAGATTAAAAATAAAGATTGAAAGCAATATAAAGAAAAACTAGCCAAGGTACTCTCTCGTTTGATACTGTAATTTGATCATAGACTCAAAAATATGAATTTCGTTCATTCTTATGGACAAAGTTATAGCAGACAGTGAACAACACATATCAACAAATCCATTCATAATTATTCGATAACTCCGAGTAAAGCTCCGCAGATTATTACCCTAACCAATTAGACTATTTTCCAGTAAAGCTCCACAGAATATAGTCTATAGCAGCAATAAGTTCTAATGGACCTTTATCTTAGCCAACAGAATCGGAAAAGCCGCAATCTATTTAGACCAAATTATTTAATCTCATTAATTTCTTAATTAAAATTAATTCGCCACTCGATAGACAACAATCACGGATTAACTAATCTATTAGGCAATTTATCATCGAGTCAATTAATTAATAAGCCTCATTAATCAACAAACTCAACAATAATAAATCGATCAAGCGCAGGGATTAAATAAACATAAGAAATAAACGAAAACAATTAAACCATAGGAGTCTCACGAACTACATGCATCAAACTTAAAGTACCTTGTCTATATTAAAAACTTAGCCACACATAATACTAGTCTCTATCTACTATAGCTGAAATTGACAAATTAAATATTGGAGTTCAACCTTCTGTGAAATTCGAAATCACTTCTCCTCTCTATAGCTGCTGTTGTATAACGTTTTAGAGCTGCAGAAATTGAGTGAGTGGGGTTTTGTTTTGGTAAAGAAAATGGAGCCCCCCCTTGTTGTAACGTTGGAGCTTTCTTTTGTCAAATGAGTGGAGAGTTTTTGAGTAAATGGAGCCCCCTCTTTTGTTACTGTTTATTGATATGAAAAATAAGGTTTGTGTAACCTTATTCATACACGTCCCTCTCCTATGTTAGCTCCTTCTCTTCATTTTATTGCTACCAGGTGCTGCCAACGTCTTGCTCACCACCTGCTGTCACTTTCTTCTCCTTTAATGTAGCGCCCCCTTACCATAGAGTACCCACCGGAACGCCCGTAGGTCATTCCGGTACATATCCTACGATAAGAGACCACTATTGACAACTACCACTAAACTCCTCATGGCATCACAATCATAAAGCAATACGAAGAAATTAACAACTTTTTAAAACCAAACTGGATTTCATTTCATTCACTCAAAATTCAGAAATTTACAAACTGTCAGTATTTTCAGTCTGCACATGTTCCAAAACACTGTACACTACGTACCATACAGTAATGTACAAAGAACAGATCTAACTATAAGTCTCCAAAAGAAAGCCCAGCTGACCGACCTTTGAGTCATTGCCTCTCTCGCCAATCAACAGTACACGGCTCTACAGTCCTGAGGGAGCTATTTGTCTACACTTAAGCCTGAAAAATAGATTGCAATTTTGAATGAGTTTGCAAACTCAATGAGAAACCATCATCGATGGTTCTCCCAATTCATGCATCACATAAGCATGATACAGTATGCATCCAGTAATCATACAATTATAATGCTAATACAATCACAGTAATAGGCATACAACATATACACAGAAATGTAACACACGATACCATATTACAAGATACATACAACAGTACCATGTCAAATATTCAGTCTAGTATGACATGCACATGTGACTCTTTTCCAGTTTATTACAGTATTGTGACCGAGTGCTTTAGCAATGTTCAAGAGTCGAGAGACGCGTCAGGAGAATTATCTCCTTCGAGCTCTGCTCGCTCGCAGACGATGATCGATGGCGACTCGGTTCACATTTATTCTTTATCGGTTTATGCATCTGTGCATGAGTGCACATGTTCAATTGAACAGTTACATAACAGTCTAGAATTCCCAATGAGCAGTAATTTACAGTCAATATCATGTAATCCAAGAAATCCCCGTAGGGCAAATAAGTCACAATAGACACGTAGATTGAGGTAACCACCAAGGTTACTCACTTATTACTTCCGAGCTAATGCCGGAAAGTTTTCACCCCGTCGGTCGAACGACGCTCCACTTGGGCCTCTATAAAAATCAGAGAAGGTACGAGTCACTAAATATTTAATTCGAACTAGTACTGATGCACATATAGGTGAAATATGCATGTTCATGAATTCCTGGCCCTAATCCCATTTTTTTCCATCATAAAAATCCGTCTAAAAATTAGAAACCTATTGGCGCTGACGGTGCGCAATTCGGACCTCTATAGGTCCCCAATTAAACAAAACAGTGATTAAACAGACCTTTACCCGGACCCATGTCAATTTCCCGTCCAAAAATCCCGAATCTCTCCGAAAATGAAATTCAATATTCTATGAATCCGATGCCTCAAGAATCAGGTCAATCGGACGTCGGACGGAAAAGTTATTCATGAAAGAAACCAAAATTCAACAATTAATATATATATATATATATAGTCCTTATTTCCTTCTCTTTTTCCTGTTTTTCAACCGAAATTCAATCTATCATATCTCTTTCTACACATTTCAGAAAAATGCAAACTATACCTTGTTGGAAAGATAATGAAACCCTCTACAAGTTTTATGAAGACCCCAACAAGCAATTTTACCCATAAGGGTGTCAAAAGTTCAGTCAAATCCACTGCCTACTCAAAGCCTATCAAAACAGTGCAGTACATTGCAAATTCATTAACCTTCTGATTATTCAGTCAACTATTACACAATAAATAAGGCAGTAATATCACAATGTTATCTACAACTTTCATGAACAACCCAAAGTCAGATTCACTTGCTAACTATGCCAAACAATTCACCAAAGCATCAGCCCTCAGAATTTTCCCAATCTAAACAGCACGTTTCACAACAATATATCTCTTAGCACAAATGTCACCAAATTCACTATCTTATATCCCTAAAAAGATAAGATCTCAAAATTCAATTTTCATGAAGAACTCAACATCCAATTCGATCTCTAACAATTTCAAAACTGTTATGCAAGTTTCTGCCATGATCAGCAATTCACAACCTAATGCAGGTTCAGTTTTTGCAAATTCATTTCTCTCAAATATGACAACCAAAAATTACATGTCATATATCATTTTCAAGATCAATGTGTCATATATAACTCTTCAGTAGATCCCTAGAACCAATTCAAGTCACAAAAATTACTAAAATTCCTCCAAATCAGAATGTACAGCAAATCCGTCAATCCAACTAGGTTTCATTCAATGCATGAAAACAGTCAATAGTCATCAGTCCATAACTCCTACTATACATATCGAAAAATTACAAAATCAGTGGCATTAGAAAGATAACTTAATAGGCTTCAACTTTCATTTAGTCCATTTTTTCTAATTCCTTCTCAATTAATTTAGAAAAATTGGCAAAACTCTAGGTTATGGTTTCGGGTACTATTCATTCCAGTCAATAGCAGTAACTTTCCAAGCCATATTGCAACCTCTTAAAGCTAAAATTGGACAACACCTATTTCACACAAAAATGTAACCAACATCCCAAAGTTTAATTGGGCACAAACCTCTCCTCATTTGCCCACCTACACGATTAGTTATGATCAAAACATTTCAATAGGTTAAACATCAAATTTTCCAGATTTCATCTTTACCTCTTCCTCTTCCATTCTATCACTTTACCTACATCAATATACATTCATTTACACCTCCAATTCAGCTACAAGCTCATCACAGCATTTATTTGTATAATTAACAAACTTTGGCAGCAACCACACAATTATTTGCCATTCATCTAGCCTTTCTAAACTCAATCTAAAACCAAGCCAAAATCAATAAAAACCATATTCATTCACTCATCCATACACAAACATACATTTAAACCCATTCAACCCTACCCTTATCATCATGAAATAAATGCACAAGTACTTCCCATGAATGCTTCTAACTACCAAAAGAATAAGAACAAACACAATTCTTACCTTAATCAAGTTATAAGCTCTCAAATCTCCAAGTCACTCACACTTCTCAACCTCTCCCAAAACCTACGGCTATCACACCAAACATGCATATCATCATCTTCTCAAGGATTTAGCTTGGTCCTAGGTGTGCAAGGAAGAAGCAAGCAAGGAACCAAGGCAAACCTTCTTGTATAGAAAGAGAAGAAGAGAATTCGAAGGAGGAGAAGAACCACACCAAAGAAGAAAAGCAATGTTTCGGATGAGTGACAATTCTAGGCTTTCAAAGTCCCTTTGTTTATACAAGACAAGAAGAAAGTCGATGGTGATGAATAACAAAAGACAAAAGCAATAAATACTAGAAGCCACTTGGCTTTAAATGGAATAAAATACAATTTATCAACTAATCCTAATTAATTAATCACCAATCCCAATTAATCTCTAATCATGACTCTAAAACAATTCCCTAACATCATTTATCCAATAATCTCATGCCATTAGGCAGTCCTTTTTAGTACAGAGGAAGTCACTCAGTCAGTCAGTTCAAAATTTTCCGATCCGGGCAAGAATCCCAAAAAATTTCAGAAAAATTCTTGAAAATCCCTGAAAATAGAAAACAATTTATGGCGCACTCAGAATAATTTTCCAAGCCCAAAAATCACGCTAATCCTAATAAAATTGTCTTAGGCACGAAAGCCGGAAATGTCATGTATGCATGTACAGTAAATTCCTGTGCACAATTGTGACTATGTAGCAATCCTATTATGCATGAGCAGTCCCATGAAATCCCAATCTAGCACATCCTATGCCAATTTACTATTCTACCCTTCCAATTGAGGGTGGGATGTTACATTTAACAAGCAACTGCCACGTTCCTTGACTATACCACTAGCTTGGTTATTTCTTCTTCATCTCCTCCTACAGCAACGTTGTCTCCTCTAACCAGCAGCTGCAACCTTGGCTCTTAGTCACTAGCTATCTTCCTTCACTCACCAAGCTCACGTTGTCCAACTCTCCAGCTGCTAATATATTTAATCTCCAAAAGGTTCACGTTTTCTTCCTCTTCAACAGTTGGCTTCTACGATGCTTTCCTCCTCACTCACCACAACTAACGTTTTTCTTTCTTCAGTCCCAAACGTTCTCTCCTCAAGCAGCAGCTCACGTCCTCTTGAGTGGAGAATAATCGTCTTCTTTTGAGGCTGCAATGGGGTGTGTTTTTAAGTTAACTTCTGCGTGATTGTATGGAGCCAATCCTTTAAGGAAAAGTCCCCCATCTGTCTGCAAAAGTGTGAATATTGCAAGATTTTTTCGGTGGAGGCTACTTCCTTCTTTTGTCACTTTCTGCTTCAGCCGCCACAAGCCTCCTTTTGCTCTTTGATTTTTTTCTTCTATTCTTTCCACACAGCCCACGCCTAAGCCACCAAAACTGACGAAGATACCTCCTTTTTGCTGTAGCTGAGGTTCCATTTTTTTGTTTGTAGTTTAATGAATGTCAAACTTTGCTTCACCGCTAACCACAATCCTTCTTTATCTCTTTGCCGCCAGCTGATTTTTGCTCCTTGATTTTCGCTAGCCCCTCTTGTTTTTATGTCTTTAATATAAAGTTTCTCATTCACGCTTAACCCTCCATTTTTCATGCCCATTATTCTCCAACGCCACTTGCTTTCCTTTTCTATTTTTCAAAGATTTTTAGTCCAATGCAAATTTATGCTCTTTGTCCATCTCTTTATCTACTGTTGGGTGGATGGGACAATTAAGGGTCTCAATCACTTAAACCCTTCAAACATTCTACGTGCTCTTGGCTTCATTGTTGTCCGTAGCTCCCATTTCCAATTCAAAACTTAAACTCATGCTTGTGGACTTATTTATGTCAGTTTTCACAAATTTACTGCTCTCAAATGAAAGCTCCAAAAATTCTGAAACTTGGTGGAAACATTCTTCAATGAGTCAAGATTATGCCTGCCAAATCTTAGAATTTTCTAATAAACCAATCCCGAGATACAAATTTTCAAAAGATCCACAGGTCAAATATGTCAGAAATTGAAAAGCAGTGTTAATTTCAACCTATTAAGGACTTGTTGTATTTTATGTGTCTAAAGCTCTAATAATTATAAAACATGATGAAAAAGGCCATAGACATCCATAAAACACATGCAAGATGCTAAATATAAGGTTCTAAAAACAGATAAAATATAATTGCATCATTTACTATAATGGAAAATCAACCATATTCTAATTAACATGAATGTTATCTTTGGATATACAATCATATTAACCAAATATGTTGATAAAGTCCTTTTAACGTCATTAATTATAAGCAATGGTACACCTTTGGGTGACCTCCTAGCATTATAATTAATAATTTCAATTGTTTAGTTCAACCTTTATGTCATTTTAGCATCATATCATAATGAACAATTGAAACAATCATAATTAAATGATTAATATCTTTAAGCTAGGCTACTTTGGTGATGAACAAGCTTTCCGTGCAATAAGCATTTAATTGGACAATTATCATACATGACAAAATTTAATTTAATTAGTTTGGTCTCTTTAGTGACTAACAAACTATTCTAAACTTCCATAATGTCATGTATTACAATCAACATATAATAGGAAAATTTAATTCCAAACATTGCATAATATAAAATATTCAAAGTACCAAAAAAAACATATAATATGGCACTAATTTACAAAATTATGAATTAAATAGAGAACTATCATAGAAAATAGAGAAATTATGAATTAAATAATTCCTTTTGTTCCATCCTAATTTTTTTTTCTTGGAGTTAAAGTCCATAATATTTACTAACCCAATATTATCCTTTAATGGCCCAAAGACTCAAAAAATCAGTCCAGAAGCTAATCTTTGGGCCTGGAAGTTCATCTGGTGCATGCAGAGCACGCGCCAGCATCTACCAATAGAAAGGCAATGTCTGGCGTGTGCAGTCTGCCTTTTAAGTGTCTCTTGCGTAGCTTCTGGTGCATGCACTACACTTGCCAGACGGTGTGCCATTTGTAGATGCATGTGTCTTCTTCGTTAGATGCACACACACTGATTTCTTCTCTATATATATATATATATATATATATATATATATATATATATATATATATATATATATATATATTATGTAATGGGTTTTCTTACATACCTCATGTAACATCCCAACTCCCATAGGAAGGGTTATTTTGGTAAATTGGGATGGGTTAGAAGTATTGCATTAGGTCTCGGCATGAACACACAGCATATAGCTTCTATGATTATGGATTTGGTTGCACATACACAGAGTAAACATGCATTCATGATATTCCCGGCTTAGGTTTTAAATTGTGTTCTTTTGTTAAATTTATGGGATAGTTGTATTTGAAAAATTATTCCGAGTGCGCCATAAATTGTTTTACATTTTTAGGGATTTATGAGAATTTTTCTGGAATTTTTCGGGGTTCTTGCCCGGACCGAAAAATTTCAACTGTCTGACTGAGTGAACTCTCTTGTACTGAAAGGGACTGCCAAATGGCATGAGATAATTGGGTATATGATTTTTGGGAATTATTTTAAAGCTATGATTAGTGTTTAAGTGGGATTAATGAAAGATCTTGATTAAATTATGTTACTTAGGTTTTTTCTTTGTCTTTTCTCATTAGGAAGAGCCAAATGGCTCTTCATTACCTAATTTTGTCTTCTTGTATATCATTACTTACGACTTTCCTTGGCTTTCTTCTAAACAAAGTCTTTTGTTAAGCTTTGAAAGCTTAAAACTCCATTCATCCGAAAGTTTCATGGTGTGGTGGTTGTTCTCCACTTTCGACTATCTCCATGTTCTCCCACATAAGTTCTATTTGTTCTTTGGTTTGCTCCTTCCTCCTTCTCAAGTATAGCTAGCTCAAGCTTTGAGTGGATGAGATTGGTTGTGAGGCTTGTGGTAACCGTAGGTGTGGCTTGAATAAGAAGTTGTTGTGAACTTGAAGATTTGAAGGAAAGAAGAGCTTATAGTTTGTTTAAGGTAAGTATTGATGTTGTGTAATTCTTTAAATAGGTAGAAGCATGCATGGAGATTATTTATATGTGTACTTGATCATCATAGGGTAGGTTTTAATGGGTGTAAATATATGCTTGTGTATAGATGAATAAATGACCATTAGTTTTAGTGATTTTTTGGCTTGGTTTGGATTGAATTGGTAAGCTTAAATGAATGGAAACAAGTATGATAATTGTGTAGGTATGTGCTGCCAAAGTTTGGTAAATTATATAAGAGAATGTTGTGATTAGTTTGTGGCTGAATTAGAGGTAAAATTTGATGCTTAGTGAAGTGTTATAGATGTTAGAAGTGAAAGGAGTTAGATTAATGTTGAATGCTGGAAATTGAGTTTTGAACCTATGGTACTGTTTTGATCATAATAAATTGTGTAGAAATGCAAATGAGGTGAGGTTAGTGGCCACTGAAACTTTGAAATGTTGGCTTCATTTTAGTGTGAAATAGGTGTTGTTAAATTATAATGCTAGAAGGTCCAAATTTGGCATGGAAAGTTGCTGTTCTGTTGTCTGTGAACAGTACCCGCAAATGTGTCCAATGAGCTTTGTTGATTTTTCTCAATTAATTGGTATGGAATTAGGGAAAATGGTCTTCATGAAAGTTGTAGCCTATTGAATTAGCTTTCCATTGCCACTAATCTTGCTATTTTTCGAGTTGTATGTTAGGAGATATGACCTGATTACTGATGACTGTTTTCATGCATTGGCTGAAACCTAGCTGGATTGGCACAGTTAGTGCACTTTCGGGTTTGGAGGAATTTTAGGAATTTTTGTGATTTGATTTGGGGTTTTCATTGTACTGAAGAGTTTTAGATATCAGATTGATCTTGAAAATGGTATATGGCTTCTAATTTTTGGAGGTCAGATGTGGGAAATATGGAATTTCAAAATCTGGATCTACATTGTGATGTTAAGTGTTGTTTAGGTCAGAAACTTGCATGACAGATTTGAAAATGTTAGAGGCTGAATTGGAGTTTGGTTATTTCAGGAAGAATTGAAGTTTGGGATTTTATCTTTTCAGGGATATAAAGCTCTGATTTTAATGACTTGTCTACAGGGAGTTATGTTAGTTATAAAGTTACTGCTCAAATTGCATAGTTTCAGGAACAGTAACATTGAGTGAATTAATTGACTTGTTTAGCAATGGAATATGATTTTGGGTTGTTCATAAAAGTTGTAGAGGACATTGTGAACTGATTGAGCATATTTATGTGGTAATTTTTAGCTGATTAATCAGTGAGTCCTCGCATTTGTGAGTTACTGTCCTATATCTATGAGTTTTGAGTAAGCAGTATCTTGGATGGGATTTTTGACACCCTTAGAGGTTGAATTGATTTTTATGGTCTTCTGGAGAGTTGTAGAGCTTTTCATAAGCTTTCCAATGAGGTATAGTGGGTATTTTTCTGATTTGTGTGCTAAAAGTTAGAGTAATTGGAAATTAAGATTGAAATCTGGAAAAAAAAGGGCGAGGCAGCGGTGGAAACTCGCCGCCTCGCGAGGGCGACGTTTTGCCTCGCCCTCGCGAGATTGAGAGGCTGGTCGCGGCGACGCCTCGCCTCATTTAAGTGAGGCGATTCGCCTCGCGGCGACGTCTCGCCCATGAGGCGGGCGCCGTTCAAAGATATATATATATATAATTATTTTTATTTTTAATTATTATTTGTTATTAAAAGGTACAATTGTTCTTTTGTCAATTTCTTTTCCGTCCGACGTCCGATTGACCTGATTCTTGAGGCATCGGATTCGTAGAATATTTAATTTCATTTGGTGAGAATTTGGGAATTTTTGGACGGGAAATTGACGTGGCCCCGAATAATTGTTCGGTAATCACTGTTTTGTTTAATTGGGGACCTATAGAGGTCCGAATTGCGCACCGTCAGCGCCTATAGTTTTCTAATTTTTAGACGGATTTTTGTGGTGAGAAAATTTAGATTAGGGCCGGGAATGCCATGAACATGCATTATACACGTTTTAAGGATTCCATGTGCATTATTTGATCGTTTTAATTATACAGTTGGTAATGTGAATTTATTTCAATTGCTATAGAGGCTCAGTTGGACCGCCGTTCCACGGACGTTGCGGAGACTTCCGGCATTAGCTGAAGTTATTAGGTGAGTAACCTAGTTGGTTCCTCAACCTTTATGTGTTTACTATTTTGCAACTATGCCATGGGGATAATGGAGGATTTGTATGTGTTTGATTTGCTTGATTTGGACCATAGGTGTCGAAATATCTGAACTGTGATATAGAAGTGTTATGTATGAATTTCATGGGATTGGTCTTATATGAATTTGGATCGATATGCTATTGATTGGATAAATTGGACATATGCATTTCATGCATGTGGCGATGATCGAGAATTGGCGGTTGTGACGGAAGCGACCAACAGAGCTTATAGCTCAACGTGATTGGGCCTCGAGCCCATTAAAGGATCTGAGCCTATGGCTCACCGAGTAATGCGCCTTAATGGGACAAGCCAGCGCCATCACAACAATGTAATAAATCGGAAAAGCGCCTCATATACATTTCATATGCATTTAAATTGGTTCCATTGACCGATATGATAATTACGTGGTATTATTGATCGTGATTTGGTGAAATAATTATGTGACTCTATGTATATGCATGAATTGGGTGAACCATCGATGATGGTTCTCACCGAGTTCGCAAACTCACCCAAAATTGCAAATTATTTTTCAGACCGAGACAGCTTGACTCATAGCTCGGATAGACTTTTCCCGCCGTAGATTGAGTTGGCAAGAGAAGTCATGGCACATGTGTCGGCCACGGTGGCACTTTTGGAGGGATGACCTAGTTAGCTTTTCATTTGATTTTCTTTTGGAGACATGTATGTACACTATCAGTTGTATAAATTACTGCTTTGAGGATATGAAATGAGAAAACTATGTTTTTAAAAATTAGTGAATTCCATATTACTGCTTTATAATACATTGATGCCATGTGGAGTTGGTAGTTTGTTCGTAGCGCACCCTTTTCGTAGGGTGTGTATCGGAATGACCTACGGGCGTCCCGGTACATCTCCTATGGTAAGGGGGTGCTACACCTCAAGCCAATGATTTTTCTTTCATAGATTTTCTTACTCTAAACCATCCCAACGTCATTCTTCTATAAGTTGGTTTTCTCATGCCAACACATGAAATTGTTTTTTTGTTTCCTTTTCTTTCCACCATTAAAACCGAAAATCATGTTTTGGAAATGCATGGGCATAAAAGAACATAACAAAACCACATTATGAAAGAAAGAAGTACCAAAAACCACATTATAGAAACATAATAAATATAACCCTCATAAACATGAAGCAAACCTTTTTCAGTTTTTTTTCAACAATAATGGTTTAAAAAAATACGTTAATATTCAATCTTTAGTTTCAAGAACCATACATTCATGACCATTATGTTTCAGTTAAACAGTGAGAATGTTATTAACATCCAAAAATCATCAAAACATGTGGTTTTTTTGTATCAAATATAGAACAAAACCAAAACGAACAAAAACACAATCATACATAAATGATACACGGTAGAATACAAATCATGCAACACCGTGGCTTTGATACCAATTGTAAGACAATTATTGAATCGAATGATTTGGGCATACTTGTATCCATGATTGTTTTGTTTCCGTAAGATGTTGATTTCCTATCTTCTTCTTTCTTTAATTGGTTTCTTCAATGGTTCAAAATTTCTATTCAATAAGTTTTTAAACTTATATAGAACTACTAACCAACATGTCATTTGGTAATTAAAAGAGAGAGGAAAAGGGTCGTTGACCCATTTGAAATCTATTATTTAATAACTAATAACCATTATCTTGGGTACTTTTCATAGGACTCAAATCTATAAGTAATATGTGTAGCATCCCACTCCCGCAAGACCCGAACCCGATATTGTGGGTGATATTCGAGCCTGTGCCTCATGAGGGTGGTATGCTAGAACAATCAAACAGTTCCAAAAACTCAGTAAGACATGTT
The DNA here is from genome assembly GCA_029891385.1 of Erythroxylum novogranatense. Classification (NCBI taxonomy): domain Eukaryota; kingdom Viridiplantae; phylum Streptophyta; class Magnoliopsida; order Malpighiales; family Erythroxylaceae; genus Erythroxylum; species Erythroxylum novogranatense. Next base: position 5,554,226 of record CM057225.1, on the reverse strand, counting down.
TATTTTTGAAAACAATCGAGTGCGCGTAAATCAGTGAACAATTTGGGCCTGTGATACGAAAACATTTCGATCAAAACATAATTTCATTCATAAAAACTTTCAACAGCATTTAATCATTTTATGCACAAAAATCCATAGTCAAAATTATGCGCAATGTCATTTTTGAACATTTTCAGTAATCACATTACAATACAACATTTATCAATTGGGCCCTCTACAATAACAGTACTAATTTGTGGAAATACAAATTTACATATAAATCAGAATGACTCAAATGTAGACGTGAAATTGATCCTGACCTCGAACTCTGACTCTCATGCAGTAATCATACTCCCGTTTGTCTAACGGGGTACTCGGCAATTCCTGAAAAATAATTGCAATGTTGGGTGAGTTTACGAACTCAATGAGAAACCATCATCGATGGTTCACTCAATTCATGCATATCACAAGCAATTCACAGTTTCAGTCAATTACACGTTCAATATCATCATATAACAATTTATAGAACTCATGCAATTTCGCAAATCAGTTATCACTTTTATATGCAATGCACATGTGACTCTTTTCCAGTTTATTACAGTGTTGTGACCGAGCGCATAAACAGTGATCGGTAATAAGACGCGTCTAGGGAGTAGGAAAGCCATCTGAGAATGCACTAACTCCCCTCGAGCTCGAGGCTCGGTTCAGTAATAGTGTTCAAGCTCGAGGCTCTTTCAGTATTAGTAGCGACTCCAGTCACAACTATCATTATCTGAACATGCCTTTATGCATGAATGCATATGTCCCAATTTCCATTTACAGTCAGTTTACATTTCAGTGCTCCATTTCCCATTCCTTCGGACCTTCGGTCCGGTATTTCAGTCATAAACATTTTCAGTTTATTTCATTGAAGCATTCATAAACAACTACACACAATGACACTTCAATATCAAGTTCCCAATTCTTCGGACACCTGTGGTCCGAAGTCAATCAAAAGCAAACATACATAACCCTCCATTCATCTCCACATGGCATAAGTGCGAAACATTAAACACAAAGGTTGAGGAACCAACTAGGTTACTCACCTGCACTTCCGAGCTACTACCTGGAAGTCTCAGCAATATCCGTGGAATGCTGTTCCAATGGCGCCTCTATACAGTCAAATAATCATTCATTATAAAATGCACAATCACAATAATTCAATGATGCACATGTCTTAAATAAAAGATGTACAATGCCTATTCATGACCTTCCCGTCGCTCTTTCCCAAATTTCCACTTTCTTTGACAAAGTTAACTATTTACTCAATTGATCCATAATGATTCATTTCATTTCTAACATTCTGTCAATTTACCAAGTCATACCCACTAGGATATTCTCAAGAAAGACCTCGATGCCAAATTACAATTCAATTGGTCCAATTTCACCCATTACTATATTTCTAAAACCCCAAAAACATTTCCTTAAATTTAGAAATCTCACAATTATATCCCAATTATCATTAAACAACCTTTAGGTTGTAATAGAACCTATTCTCAATTTTCATTCAATACTTTCTTTCTTTTCCTCAATTGTAGACCTCTTTTTATAGTTTATAACGAATCAAGAATCACCTCAATTGGAGGTCTACACCATAAGTTATACCCTAAAAACCAAATTAAATCAAACCAGAAAAATGTCCCTCGCCGCGGCGTACAAAGGGTCGCTCGCCGCGGCATCCAACTATGCTCGTCGCGACGTATCAATTCCCGCTCGTCGCGATGTCTAAATTATCACTCGTCGTGACGTCCCGCTCGTCGCGACGTGCAATCATTTTCTCGCCGCGACGTGCAGTCGTCTTCTCCGATTGTCCTTTTCATTTCTCTCTCTAAAACCAGTCACAACTCACCCATAACTACCCCAATCTTTCACAATTAAACCCATGCATGCATTAACTAATAAATAACCAACATACAATCAATTTACTTGCCAACTCAAGCTCAAATCCTCAACTCTTGACAAATCCTCCAATTTCTTTAACACTTACGGGCTACCCTCAAAACCTCAAAATCTTCACCTTCCTTTAGGTTAAAGCTTGGCTTTGCAAGTAGAGAAGAAGTAGCAAGCTAGCAGTGGCAATCACAAAGGGAGGAAGAAGGGAGAATCGGTCGAAGGAGAAGAAATCGTGCCCTAGGAGGAAAGAGAAGTTTTTCTGCCAAGTTTAAAACCTAAAGTATTTAAAGGTTAAACCAATATGCCTCTTGTCTTTTTCCTCATAATACATTTAAATCTCTTTCTCTTTTCACAATCATTTTTAGTCCAAATCACCTCCAAATTTCAATGGCTCGACATATTAATCCCTAAAATCACCAATCTAATTTTTCATGGCCATTGGACCGTTATTCAATACTATACAGTCAATCAGTCCGTCACTCGGAAAATTTTCGATACGGACTCTTCCTCCCAATTTTTCCAGAAAATTTTCCTAAGGGTCACTATCAACTGACGGTCACTCTAAAACATGTCCAATTCAACTATTCAGACCCAATTGTTCCATAATTCTCAACCAATTCACAATCAAACATAATTATCTCGAAAAAACACAATTCATATCATATTCCCAATAAAACGCCGGGAAAATGCCATGAATGCACGTACACATAAATGCATGTGCCAATTGACTCATTCCTCTAAAATTAGAGGCCAAATGAATGCTCAATCAAAATATGCAATGCAAATTACTAGCCTATCCAAATTGACCAATTTAACCTTCCTATCGGTGATGGGATGTTACAATATGAGCTATTAAATAATCTAACATATAGGTCTACTGGCTATATAAAAATTGAATTTTTAAAAGGTGAACCTTGCATTTTTGGGAAACATCATCATGAAAGATTTCCAATGGTTAAGTCTTGGAGAGCCACTAAACCTTTAATGTTGGTTCATGTTGATATTTGTGGACCGATGCAAACACTCTTAAAAAAAGGAAGTAAGTATTTTCTTATCTGTGTTAATGATTTGCCAAGATTGACACGTGTGTATTTCTTAAAAGAGAAAGTAGAGGATTTTGAATTTTCAAGAAATTTAAAGCTGAGTTGGAGAAGGAATTTGAGTGTTCAATCATAAATCTCTGGATTGATCATGGTAGAGAATTTACATCCAAAGAGTTTGAATTATTTTGTATCCATTTTGGTATCTAGAGGCAACTAACAATAAGCTATACATCAAAGTAAAAAGGTGTAGTAAAACGAAAGAACAGAACAGTTGTTGAGGCAACCAAAAGCATGTTAAATGATAAGCATCTTCCACCAAGATTTTGATATGTTCTCAACTGACCAATAACATGATCAATTAAAGGAAGAACTCTTTATGAAGCTTGGATTGGTAGAAGAACCAATGTTCATCATCTACAATTTTTCGGTTCTATTGCCTATGCTCATATACTATTAGAAGATTGATGTGAAAAGCATCAAGTGCATTTTTATTGATTATAGTAAGGAGACAAAGGGTTATCAACTTTTTAATCCTATTACTGGAAATTGATTATTAGTTGTGATGTCACCTTCAATAAAAAAGATGCTTGAGATCACATAGAAAATGATGTTGCACATACCACTTAAGATCTTAATTTAGAGTCTCTTAACATGAATTATACTCTGGATGGAAATAATACCAACACACTTGTGCAATACACTAAAGACTCAGCTCCTGATTCTTCTCCAAAAAAAGTAAGAAGCTTGTCAGAAATTTATGCTATCTTCGATAAATCAACAATTTATAACTTTCAACCTTAAAATCGAAAAATGTCATACTTAGTGCTGAGAGAAAGTTAACAAGAAAATCTTCAATTTTTATGAAGACCAATTTAGCAAAATCTGTCTCAATCATCCTAGAAAAATTCTCCAAAGTTTCAGGTCACAAATTTTCAATGTTAGGATCACAAACATGGCACTATTCATCTTGCACATATTGCCCACTTTCAAGGCAAAATTCAGAACCATTCAAGTCAAAACTGGACAGCACTTCCTTCATAAGAATTCTGGCCAAACTTCTCAAGTTTAATTCAAGCTAAACCTCATCTCAATTGCTTAACCATATAAAAATTTATGACCAAAACATTGAAATATACACAAAGCAAATTTTCCAGATTCACAACCTAACTCACATTCTACATCTTCCACACGATTTCTAAACTAATTCTCACTCAATTCACTTCATATATCCACCATAACTAACTCACAACCTATCCTTGAACTTTAGTCCACAAAATTGCAGCACACACACTCAATCATCTTCCTTTAATATCCTCTTATCTTTATTCACTAAAATCAATCCAAAACAACTCAATTTACCTATACCATATTCAACATCATTCATTAACTTCTACCTCATCAATCATCAATCAACCAAGGAAATAACATACCCATATACACCAAACACAATTTCATGCAATTAACTTTAAATAACATCACAAATAATGTAATTAACTACAAAACCATTATATAAAACATATTACTTACCTAATCAAACTTCCAATCTTCTAAACTTCAAAATCTCACAATCCTCTCTAATTCTCCCTACCACATACGATCATCATCATGTTAAGGGGAAAGCTTAGGGTTGTGTTTTTTTTGTAAACAAAAGAAGAGAAAAAGGAAGATAAGAGAGCTCTTGTGTAGGTGGAGATGAGTAGCAATTAACAAGAAGAAGAAAACCAATGAAGAAGAAAGAAAGAGGGAAGCTTCGGATGAGAAGAAAAACAAATGATTTTTTATCTTAAATGAAGGCATCGTGAGAGACTCAAGGCAAAGTTGATATTTATATAAACTTATGACAAGGTGGCATGTTAGGCAAGTGACACATGTCACTTGCCATATGTCAACCTCTCAATTACTCACTTAATTTCCTTCCAATTCACTTCCAATTTCTCCCCAAAATTCTAATGGCTCAAAATTAATCAATCCTAAAATCATGTATCTAATTTCCAATGCCATTGGACAAGACTTTTACTATCAAGAATCAAATACCGCCACTTGGCATTTTTCTAATCGAAAAAGTACCGAAAATTTCTAGAAAAATTTCTAAAATTCTCCCAAAAATGCAAAACTCACAAAGACCCACTCTAATTAAATTTTTCAAACACAAAAATCACATTTTTCACAATAATCAGATTGATGACCAAATATACCGAGAAATCTCATGAATGCATGTACAGTCATTACATGTGCAAAATTTATTATTAACGTGTATATATGAATGGATGAACATATCAAGACAAATTTAAATCCTCCTAACCCGTTTCAAATTACTATTTTACCCTTCCCATCGATGATGAGATGTTACATAAAGTTCCAAATGTACAACTTCCATAACTGATACAAAAATTGTGGCATATAACAAAAGAATGACATATATTCTGATAACTTGCATTTTGTGATGTTAAGTCTTTGTGTCTTATGTTCTTTTGGTAGGCTTTTGTGACGTTTTGCTTGTGTTTCTGTGGTAATTCATGTCTTTGTATGTTCTAGGTGATGAAATACCAAAGTGATGCAATTTGGAGTGAAATTGGCAAATTTGGAAGTGAAGATTTCAACATGACCATGTTGAAGGTAACACAGTGCTGTGCTGGCAGATTACTACCTGAGAATTTTGACTTGACTCCTTGGGATTTGGGCCTCAATAACAGCCCTCTTTGTTGAAAAAGTCAAGGCTTGAAGTTTTATTGTCAAATGGGCCCCACTTTATTCTTTCAATAAGATCATTAAATGTGGGAGGCCCACTTCATTTAATGAGAATCAAAGCAAGAAAAACTAGGGAAAGAGGTCTAAGGAGAGTGGTGGGCTGCGTGGAATTAAAAGCAAAGGGGCCCACTTCATTTAATGAGGAAGGAACAAAACCTAGGAGGAGAATAAGAGAGTGTGGCGGTAGCTTTTGAAAAGGAGGAGACCTAGACTAACAAGGAGGAGGAGAGACGTGTTTTACAAAAGAGCTTGGGAAAAGAGAGATTTATTTTATCACAACAAAAGGCTAGGGACTGACGGTGAAAGCGAGGATCATTCTTATTCGCAATCAAAGGAGAGCGTGAGTGGAGAAGAGTGAAGAAAGATAGATTCATGACACTGTGAACAAAGGAAAGATTGATCCGATTATGCAACTTAGAGGAGAATAGTGGATTGATTTCGATTACAACAAGATGGCAGCAGCAATTTTGGAGAGGATAACTCGGAATTAGAATTTCACAGAAGGTTTATTTTTTATTTTAAATTGTTAATTTCATTTTTTAATTGTTAGAGACTAGAATTATGTGTGGCTAAGTTTTTAATCTGACAAGGTACTTTACGTTTGATGCATGTAGTTCGTGAGACTCTCGTGGTTTAATTGTTTTCGTGAATTTCTTATGTTTATTTAATCTCTGCTTGATCGATTAATTATTGTTGAGTTTGTTGATTAATGAGGCTGTTAATTAATTAACTTAATAATAAATTGCGAATAGATTAGTTAATTCGTGATTGCTGTCTATCGAGTGGCGAATTAATTTCAATTAAGAGGTTAATGGGATTAAATAATTTAGTCTAAATAGATTGCGGGTGTCCGATTCTATTGGCTAAGACGAGGGTCTATTAGAGCCTATAACTGCCATATATTATATTTTGTAGAGCTTTACTCGGGAATAGTCTAATTGGTTAGGGAAATAATCTGCGGAGCTTTACTCAGGATTATCGAATAATTACGAATGGATTCGTAGATTTGTGCTGTTCACGGTCTGCTATAACTTTGTCCATATGAATGAACGAAATATATATTTTTGAGTCTATGATCGAATTACGGTATCAAACGGGAGAGTACCTTGGCTAGGTTTTTATTCATATTATTTTCAATCTTATTTTTAATTTCTTCTTGCGTGATTTCGTGTTTCTAAAATCAATCATTCTCAAATCAAATTATTTTTATTTATTTATTTATTTATTTATTATTTTTATTTTTATTTTTGATTTCGCACAAATAAATAATTACTTCATTTGTCTCTGTGGTTCGACCCTATTCACCACTTTACTCGCTTAAGTGTTCTAGAGTAGGAATTTATTTTTGTTGGTTTGACACGCCATCAAATTTGGGCGCCGTTGCTGGGGAACAGTGTTTAAGTTTTTGTTTATTTGTGTTGCTAATCATTTTTTTTCTTTTTAGTTTTTATTTGTGATTTAATTGGTGTTTTGTATATATTTGTTCGTGATTAATTTCTTTTATGCTATTTGGTGATCTTTTCATTTTATATTTTTGTGTTAAAAAAAATTTCAATATGGACGGAAATAATTTCTTTTATAATTCATATTCTTATTCCTATAACAATGTTTGGACTGATCAACCTAACTTTTGTTATGGATGGAATAATCAACAGAATTGTTTACATGATAATTTGCAGGACACACAACAATTCTCGTATGGACCGAAGCTCCTATCACAACTCCGGTCCATCTCGAAAGAGTTGATGTTGCGATTCTTGGGAGAGTACTTTACAACCCGAAGAATTGTGGGCAATTTCAAAAGACACATGTTATAATACCAAGATCCGGAGAGCCAACATAATTCAGTGCATCTTTAGAAATGGTTAACAAACATGTTGCTAACACTTTGCAATTGCAACAGGATATCCAACAAATCAAAGCAATCCAACAGACCACGGATTACCTACTGGGTCAGATGACAATGCGTCTTGATCACCTAGAATCGTAAAGCAAAGAGGAGCAACCGTATCAACCCGAGGTGTACCCATTTGAAGTCTGTACTGAAAATTTGCAAAGTGATGAGGAGCTTGAGAATTTTGTGGTCAACCCTCAACAAATTGTTTGTGTTGAAGAAGTGGAGAAGGAGCTCAAAGTCGAAAAGAACACATCTTTTAGCTCAGAGGTAAGTACTGAGTCCATAATTATTTTTGAAACTAACTCTTTATCTTTACATTACAGATTGGAGGAATTAATTGAAAAAGAAAAAGGTGAGGCGACGTTTGAAATATTTCTGAAATGTATGGACTCAGTCAAAATTGAGAAGCTGAGGATAGGGAAGATACTGGAGGAGGAGGATGATCGACTAAGGCTCTATCCGGAATTACCTCACATGGAGGAGCCGCATGTGATACATGAAGATCACAATTTTGTCACGTGAGGAGAAAAAGGAGTCGAGCCAGCGACCCTAAACCAAGGTGCTTCTTGGGAGGCAACCCAAGGTTTGCTTTCATTTTGTTTTTTGCAATTTAATTTTTATTTGTTTATAATTATGTTAGGTTCTTGTTTTTTGACATTTTCGTTTTGAATTTCCTTCCAATATTTTATGCTGTTGTTGGATGTCACTTGGTCGCAAGGTTTTTATTGTTTTGCAGGATAGTATGGGCGCATCACCTTGCAGCTCCACCATCACCTTAGCGCATCACCTTAGAGAAGCTTTCTCTCACTCTTTCCTTTTCTTTTACTGTTCTTGTCTTTCATTTGCTAACATTGAGGACAATGTTTCGTCTAAAGTGTGGGGGAAGGATTTAGTTTTGCATGAAATTTTCAAGTTTCAGTGGGTGAATGTTTCAGATTTTTCTTAGTTTTTGTGCTTCAAAGTGTCGCACCTTTGCTCTTGCTTGAACTTGAAGATTTTCACTTGCACTTACATGTTTTAATTCAAAAATCCATCAAAAAAACTTTTGAAAAACACAAAAAGATCTTTTCGTTTTTGCATGTTTTTTGCACCTTAAGTGTTTAGTTTTGTCTTTTGATCTCCCAATGATTGATAAGAATATAACTATTATAGGTGAGAGTTAATATGTGATATTTGAATCATAAACTTGATGAATGATTTTTTTATGTGAGTTTTAAGCTTGATAGCTTTTGGATTTATTTTGAAACTACATTGTGTTAACTTAATAGATGATTGTCCCATGTGAGCTTTTGAACCTTCAACGCAATTCTTTGATGTGTGTTCATTCAATGCTTTGTATCTCTAGAACTTGCTTTATATCTTGTTGAGACTACACTTTACATGCATGCATGAAGATGATAAAGGCACTTAGGATTTTAACCACTTGACCAAAAAGCCAACCCAAAGCATGTTATCCACTAGTGAGCCCATTTGAGCTTATTATTTGTTCTTTGCTTTACCATGTTTAACTTAACCTTTTCTTAATTGATTTATCTTTCTAACCCTTATCATGGTTAGTAGAGCATGCTTGTTGAGTTAAACTTGTGAAGATTGCGCATATAAGAATATCAGTGGTATATGACTTGTATTGTACTTGTCGTCAAAAGGGAAGGAATCGAAAAAAAAGAAAAAAAATAAAAAGAAACAAAAGAAAAAAAAAGAAAAGAAAAAAAATGAAAAAAAAAGTTTGAGGCCAAGTAGAGAAAAGAAAGAAAAGGATTCCCCATGTGCTTGATTGATAAATGTTTGGGGAATGAAAGTTCAAAGAAAAAAAACAGAGAGAGATGTGCTTAATTGTTTGATGATATGCAGGATGCGCACATATGTGTTATTGATTACCTATTATGCTCTACTCACTTTGATACTTAGCCTTTTCTTACTTTTCTTTTACCTTACCCCTAACCCAGCCAAGTTGCATCCTTGTTTAAGACCTTTTGATTTATGTTATGCATGTAATACTTAGTAGTGTATTCAAGATTGAAGAGCAAGCCTATGGTAGAGCATTGCATTGTTTGAATTTATGAGAGTTAAAACACATTTGAGCCATAAACACTTGAGTGTTGGAGTGTATGACAATGAGAGGACCTGTTATTTTGACATGGTGTAGATTTCCTCTAAATCTATTGTGCTATCTTGCTTGACTCTTACATTTAAAGTGAGTTCATTACTTTTATGGATTAAATGTCACGGGTTCCTTCTTGTTTATAATCCTTGTATATCTTTGATATTGTTGGGAGGATGGGAGAAAAACTTTGACACTTAAGAAAATGTTATCTACATTTGCATATTTATTTCTTTTTGTTTTTGCACCCATACTTAGTTTTTGCACTCTCGGTTTTCTTAGGATTTCAAAATTTATGTTTTTAACCTTCCTCGAGGACGAGCAAGAGCTAAGTGTGGGGGATTTTGATAACTTGCATTTTGTGATGTTAAGTCTTTGTGTCTTATGTTCTTTTGGTAGGCTTTTGTGACGTTTTGCTTGTGTTTCTATGGTAATTGATGTCTTTGTATGTTTTAGGTGATGAAATACCAAAGTGATGCAATTTGGAGTGAAATTGGAAATTTGGAAGTGAAGATTTCAACATGACCATGTTGAAGGTAACACAGTGCTGTGTTGGCAGATTACTACCGGAGAATTTTGACTTGACTCCTTGGGATTTGGGCCTCAATGACAGCCCTCTTTGTTGAAAAAATCAAGGCTTGAAGTTTTATTGTCAAATGGGCCCACTTTATTCTTTCATTAAGATCATTAAATGTGGGGGGCCCACTTTATTTAATGAGAATCAAAGCAAGAAAAACTAGGGAAAGAGGACTAAGGAGAGTGGTGGGCTGCGTGGAATTAAAAGCAAAGGGGCCCACTTCATTTAATGAGGAAGGAACAAAACCAAGGGAGGAGAATAAGAGAGTGACGACGGTAGCTTTTGAAAAAGGAGGAGACCTAGACTAACAAGGAGGAGGAGAGACGTGTTTTACAAAGAGCTTGGGAAAAAGAGAGATTTATTTTTATCACAACAAAAAGGCTAGGGACGGCAACAACTGAGCGAGGATCATTCTTATTCGCAATCAAAGGAGAGCGGCGTGAGCTGGAGAAGAGCTGAAGAAAGATAGATTGCGGCACTGTGAACAAAGGAAAGATTGATCCAGTTGCGGCAACTTAGAGGAGAATAGTGGATTGATTTCTCATTACAACAGTAGGCGGCAGCATCAATTTTGGAGAGGATAACTGGAATTAGAATTTCACAGAAGGTTTATTTTTTATTTTAAATCGTTAATTTCATTTTTTAATTGTTAGAGACTAGAATTATGTGTGGCTAAGTTTTTAATCTAGACAAGGTACTTTACATTTGATGCATGTAGTTTGTGAGACTCTCGTGGTTTAATTGTTTTCGTGAATTTCTTATGTTTATTTAATCTCTGCGCTTGATCGATTAATTATTATTGAGTTTGCTGATTAATGAGGCCTATTAATTAATTAACTTAATAATAAATTGCCGAATAGATTAGTTAATCCGTGATTGCTGTCTATCGAGTGGCGAATTAATTTCAATTAAGAGGTTAATGGGATTAAATAATTTAGTCTAAATAGATTGCGGGTGTTCGATTCTGTTGGCTAAGACGAGGGTCCATTAGAGCCTATAGCTGCCATAGATTATATTCTGCGGAGCTTTACTCGGGAATAGTCTAATTGGTTAGGGAAATAATCTGCGGAGCATTACTCGGGATTATCGAATAATTACGAATAGATTGGTAGATTTGTGCTATTCACGGTTTTCTATAACTTTGTCCATAGGAATGAACGAAATTTATATTTTTGAGTCTATGATAGAATTACAGTATCAAACGGGAGAGTACCTTGGCTAGGTTTTTATTCATATTATTTTCAATCTTATTTTTAATTTCTTCTTGCGTGATTTCGTGTTTCTAAAATCAATCATTCTCAAATCAAATTATTTTTTTTATTTTTTTTATTTTTATTTTCGATTTCGCACAAATAAATAATTACTTCATTGGTCTCTGTGGTTTGACCCTATTCACCACTTTACTCGCTTAAGTGTTCTAGAGTAGGAATTTATTTTTGTTGGTTTGACATGCCATCATATTCAATGAAAGCTTTGTCATTTTAAGTGATGGAAATTCTTACTAGTTTTTCCTCTCAAAAGTAAAAACAGTTTGTTTAGTTGATATTTATATAGGAATGGATTAAAAATCACAAGAAGGGTGCCTTGTTTGATTTTTGTTCCACTATTAAGTTAAGTTTTATTGGTGAAACTGTTATGACTACCTTAAATTAATTTTTTATATTTTTGAAATTGAATAAATGTAATAGAGACAAGTAGGAGTCGATCTCACAGAAGATTCTTTTTTGTCAACTGTTAAAAAAGAAAATAATTCATAAAGAAAAGGGGTTAATCAATTTTGTAATGTTGAAAATAAAGATGAAATAAAGTGAGAATTCTTAATAAAACAAATCTTAGTTTATGGTTGCTTCCACTCTTCAGAACTATGGTTGATTATTAGCATAAAATAATTATTTCATCAATCATATATTTGATGTGATACTAAAATATCCATTTTCCTTTAGATTAGATCGTCAAAAACATGTAATTCAATTAATCCTTATTGTTTAACAACCTTAGATATGATCGAAAATTTAATTAAATAACAACTTTAAGAAAAGAAAGACCATTGAAGTAAGACAATACAACATTCGTGGTTGCATTTAATCTACTTCAATGCTTTTCCTAAAAGAAATAATTTTCGACGCAATAAATTAAGACTTTTAGTTGCTACAAGTTATTAAAAAGACTTAAACTTTTGCATTTTGTAACTTTCATATAGCGAATGATTATTTCAATCAATAAACTAATTGTTCACATTGGAATTAATTACAAATAATCATAAAATAAAAGTATAGAAGAACAATTCAATACAGGAATTAATGAGATACTTCACTATAAAAACCAATCGACTCCCAATCTTCAAAGTTCCAAAAAGAGCTCCACTTCATTTAACCAAGAATAAAAGACTTAGCCAACAATGACCATTCTTACCACTAGAAGCTGAAGAAAAACTACCCTAATTTTGATTAAAGAAAAGAGAATACAAGAGAACTTTGAGAAGTTCGAAATTATAGCTCAAAATTGGATGCCTTTCTCCTACACATCTTGGCTTTATTTATAGCCTTCAAAACTCATCTGAAAATCTTGTGGTTGTAATCCTTTGGATCCTTTAAATCATAACTTCATTTATTTTTCACTCAAATCTATCCGAGATAAGATTTTAAACTACTTTTAACATGTTTTTCTCTTGCAAATTTAAAGTTTGAAATTTGTAGTTTTCATTGAGCGTCCATGCTTAAAGATTACGTCAAACTATTTTTCTAGATTTCACTTTGATTCCCACAATCTTATCCTAATTTGAAAATAATTTTTTAGGCCCTAATCTCTTTGATTAATCCTTGATTATTGAAGATATTACTCATTTATTTCAAACTTTCAATTTTGAATTATTATAAGTTGCTTAGAAAACAAAAGTCACATTTAATTCCCCAAATAGTTAAAAAAATTCCTTATTAAAAACATATAGTGGGTTGATAGGATATATGATAAGAAAGGTTTGTGATATGGGTTTAGAACAAAAAGAAAAGGGATCTTAAAAATGGCTCAAAGGGGTTGGAGTAGGGATAATTAAGTGAGGTGGCTTTTTAAGTTAAATGGATAAAACAAGGAAGGCACTCACAAGCCTCATAGCAATTCAAATTGATACAATGCAAGTTCTAAAGGTATCCAAATAAAAGATAATCATACACCAAAGAAAAATTGGATAGACCTAAGAAGGATCGAGTGCTAATAGGTTTCAAATAAATTCACTTGATCCTCATGCATTACTTCATCAATTAATTGGCTCTGTTTGTTTAAATGCATACCTTAACTATTTCAACTTATCAATGTGATTAGCCTTCACCTTGATCAATTTCAGTCTCAATTTGCACACATAGTCCAATTTATTCAAATTGGTTTAACAAAAATTTATTTGACAAATCTTTTTTCATTAACTTTTGAAAGTATTAGTGTTGGGACCCGCTTCTGGAACCCAACTCATAACGAACGAATCACAGCTTAACTAAAGTCGCTTCATTTTTTTTTTCAATTACACAACATTCAGGGTAGTTCAAATTTCCAATTTGAAATTCGACAATTCCTCGATTCATTATATCTTTCATAATCAAAACATATCAATTAATTTATCAAAATCATATTATTCCTTTTCTTTTGCCAAATGACACTTAATACCCTTAAATTATCAAAAATTGGGCAGCACCTCCTCTAAAATCTCACTAGCCAAAAGTTTATCCAAAACCAACCATACACAAGACACTTCAATATCTCCAATCCATCACACAATTCCTTGGACCCCCTGTCCGGAATCCCATCATACACATTCACAAACCTATATCTAAACATTTCCATAATTCTCAATCACATCTCAAGTCATAATCATAATTCACATTCATATATACTAACCATAATTTACTTGCATAATTCAATCCCATAATCATATACAAACTTTAATGGCATTACAAGCCACAATACAACAACAATATAGGAATCCCAATGCAAATACAAGGATACAAAAATCCTTCTTTTCGTTCACCGATCTTCTTCTCATTACCGTGGATGGGAATGAGGGGTGAGCTTACGCTCGATGGGTAACAAGCTTATAACCGAAAATAAGCAAAAATCATTGAAAATTGAATTGAAATCGATGCCACATATTTCCAAAGTCAATGTTTAGAAGCTGTTGAAAAGATCATAATTGCTCGCTTTGGTCAAATCTTCAATTTGGAGCTTTGATAAAACTAAAACTCATTGTGATTAAACACAAAACCATAACTTTTCTTTGTAAAACTCACATTTGAAATTCATGTAACATAACTCTTCCAAATTCATCACAAATCAGACAATTCGTAAACATTATAAATCATCATTCATTTCATAGCACATCACATGTCAAAATGCAAATGCACATAACTACTCGAGAGTTCCGTACACACACCAAAACAAAGTTTACAGTGAACACATCGAGTCCATTTTGGATCTCGTAAGCCCAAGCGGGCAGCCGGAGAAGGCTTTCATTTTCTTTTGTCTCGCACGAGACTAACACAACGTTCCTCTCTCGCCCAAACAAAGCACATATTCATTTTCACATGTTCACAATGCCATTCTCTAAGGCATATCGAAATCACAATCATATGATCTTATGATCTCATGACATGTCATTCTCAGGATATTCATAAAATTTCAATGCATTTTTCAAAAATCACCATAATTCACAATAACAATTTCTTTCGAGCATTTACAAGCAATAATGGAAGTAGTAGAAATCATTTAATCAATTGAGTTTCGAAAACTGACTTTTATTTCTTATATTTGAAAACACAAGAAAGCTTAGTGGCAGTGTTATGGCTCATTTCTCAATCATAAACAAGGTACCCACCTCGATTCCATGCTAGGAACTTGTCCAATGCTCCAATTTCTCCATTGCTTCCTTCTTTCTTCCAACATACTTTTTCCTAAACCATAAATACCCAAATTCAATATCATAAATATCATAATCCTCAAGATTAACTATAGGGAATCCACTTCCAACATATTTCCAAGCTATCTTAGTCATCAATTTACAAAAGCCCCAATTTCCAAAATTGGGCATAAACCATAATTTATAATAATCCAAAATTAATCACCCTCTTAGCATAATCATCACAAATAACTTCAAAATCCACAACCCATAATATTTTCCATGATTCTAAACCAAAAACTCAAGAAAAGCTCAAGACTTAAAAGTCGGCTCTTACCTCCATCTTCTCCATTTTTGGATTTTCTTAGCTCATCTTGGAGCTCTCTTCATCTTCCACCTTTTTCCCTCTTGGAGCATGCTCGAAATCCTCCTTGAAAGCTCACAAAAATCGAAACTTAGCTGTTGTCTCTCTTTTCCTTCCATCGCCGAAACCACTCTTCTCTTTTCTCTCTTCTTTCTTTCTTTTGTTCTATTCTGTTTCTCTAAGTATCGGGCTTCTCCTTCAAACAACAGACAGCCACTTATATTTATAATGTCATGTCATTTAATGAATGGCCAATGACTTAATTGCCCTTCCTTATAAGCCTACTAACTTAACCCTTTAAGTAAACTTCCAAAATTGTCCCTTCGTTGATCTTCAAAACTGACATCTTGTCTGATTATTTCGATCAAGTAAATGAAGCCATTTGATAAAACTTTCTTCTAGAGAAATGTCCATCTATGTCTTACGAACCCATCGCTTCAAGAATCAGGTCGTTCGGAGCTCTATAACTCAAGATATCTCCAAAATACTGAAGTCTATTCTTCAGACCCGCGGCTGAACACTACACCTAACTTCCGACCTATTTTTGGAAGTCTTAGAGGCTATATTGTCGATCGGCTCCTTCATAACATTTGTAGATATATGTCTCTAGTTTAATGTCCAAAAAGCATCATCTCAATACGAGCTCTAAGGATCAAGATATAGCCAAAATACTGAACACTGTTCAGCCACTACAACACCGAGACTGAACACTACACTGAACTTCCGACCTATATTTGGAAGTGTTAGAGGCTAAATCATAGCTCGGCTCCTTCATAACATTTGTAGATATATGTCTCTAGTTTAATTTCCAAAAAGAATCATCTCAATCCGAGCTCTAGCGAGCTCTAGCGACCTATATTACTGAACACTGTTCAGTCATTACAAAGCTGAGACTGAACACTACACTGAACTTCCGACCTATTTTTTGAAGTCTTAGAGGCTAAATTATAGCTCGGCTCCTTCATAACATTTGTAGATATATGTCTCTAGTTTAATTAGAAACAAGAATCAACTCAATCCGAGATATAGAGAGCTCTAGCGACATATAATACTGAACACTGTTTGGCCATTGCAACACCAAGACTGAACACCACACTGAACTTCCGACCTATTTTTGGAAGTCTTAGAGGCTAAATTATAGCTCGGCTCCTTCATAACATTTGTAGATATATGTCTCTAGTTTAATTAAAAACAAGAATCAACTCAATCCGAGCTATAGCGAGCTCTAGCGACCTATAATACTGAACACTGTTTGGCCATTGCAACACCAAGACTGAACACCACACTGAACTTCCGACCTATATTTGGAAGTGTTAGATGCTAAATCATAGCTCGGCTCCTTCATAACATTTGTATCCCCATATCTCTAGTTTAATTCTCATAAAGAATCAGTTCAATCCGAGCTCTATAGCTCAAGATATATCCAAAATACCAAACACCATTCAAACTTTTACAACTGATCAGCTCATTATAATCCGAGCTATCTTTCTCCATTTAATGCAAAAACTGATCTATCTAGTATGGAAAGATAGAAAAATGTCTTAGGAGTCCAACGCTTCAAGAATCGGGTCGATCGGATGTCGGACGAAGAAGTTATGGCCAAAACAAGGAAGAGAGGTCGGTCGCACTTTTGGTCGATCGCCCGCACCAGTCGGTCTCCCGACTTTTGGTCGGTCGCCCAGACCAGGTCGGTCGCCCGACCAGGTCGGTCTCCCGCACCAGATCGGTCGCCCACACCAGGTCGGTCGCCGCACCAGGTCGGTCTCCCGCACCAGGTCGGTCGGCCTTGCGCCGCAGAGGTCACTCGACCACTCGATCAGACCTCCAATTTCAAACGTTCATATCTTTTGACTCCGAGCTCCAAATGACACGCGGTTTGTTTCGTTGGAAAGCTAAGAGATAGCTCTACCATTTTCAAGAAGGACTCACAAGCAAGCTTGGACTCTAAAGGGATCAAAAGTTTACACAAAGATGACTGATCGATAATTTCTCAATAGTACCAAAACTTGCAAACATCATAACTTTTGATCCAGAGCTCCAAATTTAACAAACTTGGTGTCTATGGAAAGCTTAAAGAAAGATCTACAACTTTCATGAAGATCACCAACCCCAATTCCAACTATATAAAGGTCAAAAGTGGCCTCAAAGATCTGTCTGTGATCGCCATTTAGACACTCGCACCCAACTCTAGCAACTCACATTAACACCTCCAAAACTAGCTCATACACATCATGGACAAGCTCTACAACTTGTCTACCTCTCTCCATAAGACTAAATGATTCTATCCTATCTAAATCAGTCCAGAAATCGCAGTACAACACACATTCTCAAAATTGACCACATGAACACATCAGTCCAGAATTTCATACTAAACAATATTCAAACTTCACGGTTTCACATCTTTCACCTCCACATCCACAAATTGCATATTATACATCAACAATAGCTCACATTCAAAATTCATCAACTCATCATCCCTACTTAAGTCCTCCATACACAATTCGTTAAACACATTCTACGTCAAGCATCAAGCCATTTCTCAAATCATCCATAAGCCACAAAATACAACTTTTAGGAATAAATTTAAAAGCAACCACATATCACACAAAGTCCATGCACAAGGTTCATATACACAACTTATGGCACATTTTCAAATCAATGCAAGGTCATACTCGAACAAGCATTGGCAGAACACAATAAAAGGTTCTTTACAAAGCTTTAGTGGGCATTTCTAGCCCCAATAAATCGAAGTCTCAAAATTTGCAATTTCAAAGAAGTTACATAAATAGTAACTATACAGACTTACTTTTTCAATTATAAAGATGTTACCCATAATACAACATACACAAAAACCCATTTCACGATTTAACCTCCAAATATCATTTAAAATTTCTCCAATTCACATTACCCAAATAAACATTTAACATCACTAATTCCTCATTTAATAATTCTGACGTCCAATTAAAGTTCGGGGTCCAACAATTCTCCCCTCCTTAAAGAATTTCGTCCTCGAAATTCATATCACTTTCTTGACTGGTTCCTCATTCTAGTTCAGATCACTGACAACTTCCAACTTCTTGTGACAATAATACCAATATCATCTAATTCAAACATACTCACGAATCACATTTCAATCCGGACATCTTTCACAAGAACACTATCTCATAAAACTCCATACGAACTAATTCATAACGACAGCAAATTCCCCGCTAACCATCATTATTAATTTCACATCTTTCTTATTGCAATTTCCATGCAGTCCTCCTTCTATTCAAACTCAAAATTCAGATCTGTTTTCCAATCTCTCAATACGATTCATAATCTCTTGATCCTTAATTCGGGACGCACTGGCGCCCATATGTTATGCTTCCTTTTTGCTTTGGTTCCGATAGCCTCGATATCGATTTTCTGTTTTATACATTTGACAAAACACTCAGCATTGCTAGGAATTTCTCATTTATACACTCAAAATCTCTTTTTTTTTTGCATATTCCATGCTCTCGATTCAATGATTGTCTCAGCTTTTCGATCAGACTTGCATAAATACATCCAAGATGTTGCTTTACTCATCTGCTCTCAAACTTTAAAACAATCGTTAGCATAGCACTCTTAAACATGTATCAACTCAAGTAACTCATAGGACCTTAGTTGGCTCGCGATATATATATATATAATCACTTCATTATGCTTCATTAGATTTGAGCCAAATCTCTTATACAACACCAAAGGCATACAACAAACTTTCCAAATTCATGCGGTTTGATTTACATCGTAATCATTCTTCAAAATTCTCTTTCCTTCCATTAATCATATGCTTTATATATATATATATATATATGTATTTTCCTCACATATTCCGACTAGTCTCTCAATTCCTCGAATACTTTTAATACATCATCGATCTTTGATCACTTGGTCTCAATATTATAGTGTTATCGGTCCTTTGGTTAACACCACCAATTTTATCATATTCCATGTGCTTCTTGATTAGTCCTCGTGATTCCTTAAATAAGCGATCCCTTATGGAGGTACATTATCACACATTCTTTTCAAATTTTCGCTCCATCGCAGCTTACCTTTCCAAAGAAAATCATCTATACCATACTTTATCTTAGTTCTCGATTCATCTCATAACTTGACTCTAGGAATTAAAATGACTCCATAAGCCATATCTGAAAATAGATCTCACATACCCACTCGCATTATCGAGGTGGACTCTTAATAACCGGTCGCCACTTTTGAAAATTTATCCCGAATCCACCATTTACAAGAAGCAAATCCAAAAGGAGTACAAGATCCACATCCCAACTCCTAGAGACCTATCATCTCATTTCAAACTTCCTCCCTCGCATCATCGGTTCCTTTCTAAAACAACCCGATTGATCCATACCAGGGTCTTTGTCCTCTGGACCATGGATGAATTACAGATTCCATTGTTGAATCGAGGGAAGAACTTATAATCCCGGCTATTAGTCCGTAAAGACCTGCCGCCTATAGTCATACACTAACTTATCCGCCTTCGACCAATTCCACTTTGCTTGCATACTATCTTTCATTTGATTCCGTGAGTCATGTCATATTGGATCGATTCAAATACTTACCTTCAACATAATTCCGTTACCAAAGTCAACGACACATCCATAAATCTTGAATTCTTGCCTAACATATCGGACCACAAAATTCTTATTCCCAATTAGTCATAATTTCCTTGCCTTATACTCTAACCAAATACCCTTCTTCGTATTGGCTCTTATAGTCCAAACATTTAACAGCAGTTCACCCATATAACGGATTCTATACTTATCCGTACCCTTCTTTAAGGTGAGAAATCAGGTGTAGCCGATCCTCGCAAAACTCCTCGTATTCCATTACGAGGTGGCACACTACTCCTTCAATGCAAACACTAAAGTTTAACGTATATTCCTCAGCCAATTCGAAACATCATGAAATTTTGACCTCAATTCCACTAATCTCTTCTTAATGCAAATCATTACCATCAAAAGGAATGTCGATAAGTACTCTGATCGAGGTCTAAATCATCTGACCATTAAGGACGTCAACTTAACGATCCGAGACTTAAATTCTCAACTAAAGACTTTCGACACTTCCAATGTAATGGCATTGAATCAGAATCTGCCATAATTGCCTTTGCTTATCCACAACTTCCTTTTTCTCATGTCAGAGTATCATCATTTTCCTATTAGATCTATCACCTCAAACTTTTATCAAGTTCTTATGCGTCTAATCCATACACACGCGCCCATGTAAGATCATAATACCGGCGCTCTGATACCACAAATGTTGGGACCCGCTTCTGCAACCCAACTCATAACGAACGAATCACAGCTTAACTAAAGTCGCTTCATATTTTTTTTTCAATTACACAACATTCAGGGTAGTTCAAATTTCCAATTTGAAATTCGGCAATTCCTCGATTCATTATATCTTTCATAATCAAAACATATCAATTAATTTATCAAAATCATATTATTCCTTTTCTTTTGCCAAATGACACTTAATACCCTTAAATTATCAAAAATTGGGCAGCACCTCCTCTAAAATCTCACTAGCCAAAAGTTTATCCAAAACCAACCATACACAAGACATTTCAATATCTCCAATCCATCACACAATTCCTTGGACCCCCTGTCCAGAATCCCATCATACACATTCACAAACCTATATCTAAACATTTCCATAATTCTCAATCACATCTCAAGTCATAATCATAATTCACATTCATATATACTAACCATAATTTACTTGCATAATTCAATCCCATAATCATATACAAACTTTAATGGCATTACAAGCCACAATACAATAACAATATAGGAATCCCAATGCAAATACAAGGATACAAAATCCTTCTTTTCGCTCACCGATCTTCTTCTCATTACCGTGGATGGGAATGAGGGGGTGAGCTTCATTCAATGGGTAACAAGCTTATAACCGAAAATAAGCAAAACCATTGAAAAGTTCGAATTGAAATCGATGCCACATATTTCCAAAGTCAATGTTTAGAATCGTTGAAAAGATCATAATTGCTCCGCTTTCGGTCAAATCTTCAATTGGAGCTTTGATAAAACTAAAACTCATCGTGATTAAACACAAAACCATAACTTTTCTTTGTAAAACTCACATTTGAAATTCATGTAACATAACTCTTCCAAATTCATCACAAATCAGACAATTCGTAAACATTATAAATCATCATTCATTTCATAGCACATCACATGTCAAAATGCAATGCACACATACTTACTCGAGAGTTCCAGTACACACCGGAAACCGAAGTTTACCATGAACACATCGAGTCCATTTTGGATCTCGTAAGCCACAAGCGGGCAGCCGGGAGAAGGCTTTCATTTTCTTTTGTCTACGTGCACGAGACTAACACAACGTTCCTCTCTCGCCCAAACAAAGCACATATTCATTTTCACATGTTCACAATGCCATTCTCTAAGGCATATCGAAATCACAATCATATGATCTTATGATCTCATGACATGTCATTCTCAGGATATTCATAAAATTTCAATGCATTTTTCAAAAATCACCATAATTCACAATAACAATTTCTTTCGAGCATTTACAAGCAATAATGGAAGTAGTAGAAATCATTTAATCAATTGAGTTCCGAAAATTGACTTTTATTTCTTATATTTGAAAACACAAGAAAGCTTAGTGGCAGTGTTATGGCTCATTTCTCAATCATAAACAAGGTACCCACCTCGATTCCATGCTAGGAACTTGTCCAATGCTCCAATTTCTCCATTGCTTCCTTCTTTCTTCCAACATACTTTTTCCTAAACCATAAATACCCAAATTCAATATCATAAATATCATAATCCTCAAGATTAACTATAGGGAATCCACTTCCAACATATTTCCAAGCTATCTTAGTCATCAATTTACAAAAGCCCCAATTTCCGAAATTGGGCATAAACCCTAATTTATAATAATCCAAAATTAATCACCCTCTTAGCATAATCATCACAAATAACTTCAAAATCTACAACCCATAATATTTTCCATGATTCTAAACCAAAAACTCAAGAAAAGCTCAAGACTTAAAAGTCGGCTCTTACCTCCATCTTCTCCATTTTTGGATTTTCTTAGCTCATCTTGGAGCTCTCTTCATCTTCCACCTTTTTCCCTCTTGGAGCATGCTCGAAATCCTCCTTGAAAGCTCACAAAAATCGAAACTTAGCTGCTGTCTCTCTTTTCCTTCCATCTTGAAACCACTCTTCTCTTTCTCTCTTCTTTCTTTCTTTTGTTCTATTCTTTTCTAAGTATCGGGCTTCTCCTTCAAACAACAGACAGCCCTTATATTTATAATGCCATGTCATTTAATGAATGGTCAATGACTTAATTGCCCTTCCTTATAAGCCTACTAACTTAACCCTTTAAGTAAACTTCCAAAATTGTCCCTTCGTTGATCTTCAAAACTGACATCTTGTCTGATTATTTCGATCAAGTAAATGAAGCCATTTGATAAAACTTTCTTCTAGAGAAATGTCCCTCTATGTCTTACGAACCTATCGCTTCAAGAATCAGGTCGTTCGGAGCTCTATAACTCAAGATATCTCCAAAATACTGAAATCTATTCTTCAGACACGCGGCTGAACACTACACCTAACTTCCGACCTATTTTTGGAAGTCTTAGAGGCTATATTGTCGATCGGCTCCTTCATAACATTTGTAGATATATGTCTCTAGTTTAATGTCCAAAAAGCATCATCTCAATAAGAGCTCTAAGGATCAAGATATAGCCAAAATACTGAACACTGTTCAGCCACTACAACACCGAGACTGAACACTACACTGAACTTCCGACCTATATTTGGAAGTGTTAGAGGCTAAATCATAGCTCGGCTCCTTCATAACATTTGTAGATATATGTCTCTAGTTTAATGTCCAAAACGAATCATCTCAATCCGAGCTCTAGCGAGCTCTAGCGACCTATATTACTGAACACTGTTCAGTCATTACAAAGCTGAGACTGAACACTACACTGAACTTCCGACCTATTTTTGGAAGTCTTAGAGGCTAAATTATAGCTCGGCTCCTTCATAACATTTGTATATGTATGTCTCTAGTTTAATTAGAAACAAGAATCAACTCAATCCGAGATATAGAGAGCTCTATCGACCTATAATACTGAACACTATTCGGCCATTGCAACACCAAGACTGAACACCACACTGAACTTCCGACCTATTTTTCAAAGTCTTAGAGGCTAAATTATAGCTCGGCTCCTTCATAACATTTGTAGATATATGTCTCTAGTTTAATTAAAAACAAGAATCAACTCAATCCGAGCTATAGCGAGCTCTAGCGACCTATAATACTGAACACTGTTCGGCCATTGCAACACCAAGACTGAACACCACACTGAACTTCCGACCTATATTTGGAAGTGTTAGATGCTAAATCATAGCTCGGCTCCTTCATAACATTTGTAGACCCATATCTCTAGTTTAATTCTCATAAATAATCAGTTCAATCCGAGCTCTATAGCTCAAGATATATCCAAAATACCAAACACCGTTCAAACTTTTACAACTGATCAGCTCATTATAATCCGAGCTATCTTTCTCCATTTAATGCAAAAACTGATCTATCTAGTATAGAAATATAGAAAAATGTCTTAGGAATCCAACGCTTCAAGAATCGGGTCGATCGGATGTCAGACGAAGAAGTTATGGCCAAAACAAGGAAGAGAGGTCTGTCCGCACTGCACCTGTGCCGTCGATCGCACTGCAGTCGGTCTCCGCAGACCAGTCGGTCGCCCGCACCAGGTCGGTCGCCCGCACCAGGTCGGTCTCCCGCACCAGATCGGTCGCCCGCACTAGGTCGGTCGCCTGCACCAGGTCGGTCTCCCGCACCAGGTCGGTCGGCCTTGTGCGCCCGCGTAGGTCACTCGACCACTCTGATCTGACCTCTGAATTTCAAACGTTCATATCTTTTGACTCCGAGCTCCAAATGACACGCGGTTTGTTTCGTTGGAAAGCTAAGAGATAGCTCTACCATTTTCAAGAAGGACTCACAAGCAAGCTCGGACTCTAAAGGGATCAAAAGTTTACACAAAGATGACTGATCGATAATTTCTCAACAGTACCAAAACTTATAAACATCATAACTTTTGATCTAGAGCTCCAAATTTAACAAACTTGGTGTCTATGGAAAGCTTAAAGAAAGATCTACAACTTTCATGAAGATCACCAACCCCAATTCCAACTATATAAAGGTCAAAAGTGGCCTCAAAGATCTGTCTGTGATCTGCCATTTAGACAGCCCCTGCACCCAACTCTAGCAACTCACATTAACACCTCCAAAACTAGCTCATACACATCATGGACAAGCTCTACAACTTGTCTACCTCTCTCCATAAGACTAAATGATTCTATCCTATCTAAATCAGTCCAGAAATCGCAGTACAACACACATTCTCAAAATTGACCACATGAACACATCATCTGTAATTTCATACTAAACAATATTCAAACTTCACAATTTCACATCTTTCACCTCCACATCCACAAATTGCATATTATACATCAACAATAGCTCACATTCAAAATTCATCAACTCATCATCCCTACTTAAGTCCTCCATACACAATTCGTTAAACATATTCTACGCCAAGCATCAAGCCATTTCTCAAATCATCCATAAGCCACAAAATACAACTTTGGGAATAAATTTAAAAGCAACCACATATCACACAAAGTCCATGCACAAGGTTCATATACACAACTTATGGCAAATTTTCAAATCAATGCAAGGTCATACTCGAACAAGCATTGGCGAACACAATAAAAGGTTCTTTACAAAGCTTTAGTGGGCATTTCTAGCCCCAATAAATCAAGTCTCAAAATTTGCAATTTCAAAGAAGTTACATAAATAGTAACTATACAGACTTACTTTTTCAATTATAAAGATGTTACCCATAATACAACATACACAAAAACCCATTTCATGCTTTAACCTCCAAATATCATTTAAAATTTCTCCAATTCACATTACCCAAATAAACATTTAACATCACTAATTCCTCATTTAATAATTCTGACGTCCAATTAAAGTTCGGGGTCCAACAATTCTCCCCTCCTTAAAGAATTTCGTCCTCGAAATTCATATCACTTTCTTGACTGGTTCCTCATTCTAGTTCAGATCACTGACAACTTCCAACTTCTTGTGACAATAATACCAATATCATCTAATTCCGAAACATACTCACGAATCACATTTCGAATCCGAGACATCTTTTGCTATTCCATGCTCTCGATTCAATGATTGTCTCAGCTTTTCGATCTGTACTTGCATAAATACATCCAAGATGTTGCTTTACTCATACTGTCTCCAAACTTTAAAACAATCGTTAGCATAGCAGCTCTTAAACATGTATCAACTCAGTAACTCATAGGACCTTAGTTGGCTCCGCATATATATATATATAATCACTTCATTATGCTTCATTAGATTTGAGCCAAATCTCTTATACAACACCAGTGCATACAATGAAAGAGAAAAAAAAGCCCTACTTTTCTTCTCTATTTTAGATGGGGAATTTAGCATGATTGCATAGTGGTTAGGTCTACTATGTGCTAAATGATGTTTGTGGCTCGTCGAGGTATAACTTAAATGGCAGGTGTATGAAAAAAGGGGATTTTAAAGTATTCTAGGTTAGATGTAGTCATCTACATGACCGTGCCATAGACCGTGTCCTTTAATTTCTTCTTTTCAATGGTTGCATATCTACACAGTTGTAGAGACACACACAGTATTGGTACACCCACATGAATGTATATCTTCATGAATCTTCATGTCTGTACAGTTATAGTTAGGTAGACGGGAAAGGTAAACGAGCATGTGCAGATGAAAAAAAGGAAGATGAAAAAATATATTCTACCTATTATTTGAAGAAAACAGAGAACCATTATATATATATATATATATATATATATATATATATATATATATAGAGAGAGAGAGAGAGAGAGAATCCCTATAACTGAGTTATTATGCTTCCAGAATTCATCTATTCTAATATTTACAATTATAATTTTTGCTCCATCAATCTCATTATACAATAAGATTTCTCAACACTCTCCCTCAAGTTGGAGAGTGAATATCAATAACTCCCAACTTGCATTTCATTATAGAAAAAAACTTCTTCCCCTAATGATTTAGCGAACAAATTGGCAAGTTGTTCAGTTGAAGGAACATATTCAGTTATGACTGAACCATTTTGAATCTTATCACAAATAAAGTGACAATATATTTTTACGTGTCTAATTCTTTCGTGAAAAACTGAATTAGCTGCAATGTGTAGGGTTGCTTTATTGTCACAATACAACAATGCTAGCTTTCGATGTAATATTCAAAAATCTTTTAACAATGATTGTAACCAAGATAACTCACGACATGTACCAGTCATAACTCTATATTCAACTTCTACTAAGGATAGAAAAATAGTCTTTTCCCTTTTTGTCCACCATAAAATGAGAGAAGATCCCAAAAAACACAATAGCCTATAGTTGATTTTCGAGATAATGGGCAACCTCCTTAATCAAAATCACAGAAAGCACGCAAAAAATTAATCATTTTGTGAAGGGAAAGACAAACCTTGACCTAGATTATTCTTTAAATACTGTAATACATGAATGACAGCTTCCATATGAGGTTCGCATGGAGTATGCATGAATCTACTCAATATGTGCACTGAATAGGTGATATCGGGATGAGTAATAGTCTAGTAAATTAGGCGTCGTACAAAATGCCTATATAGAGATGGATCTTTTAACAATTAGGTTTGCTCCAAAATATCTACCATCATTCAAAATTTTTAAAGTGTATTTCCTTTGTGAAATGAAAATACCTTTCTTTAACTGTGAGATCTCCACACCCAACAAATACTTTAAGCTTCCCAAATCTTTAATATGGAAATGATTATGTTGAAATTGTTTAAAATGAGATATGGCGACGGGATCATTACTGGTTATGAGTGTCATCGACATAGATCACTAAAGCTATAAATGATCTCCTTTCCTATATGTAAACAATGAGGAATTAGCTTTGGACTACTTAAATCTAGCATCTTGAATAGCAGTAGACAACTTGGTAAACCATTGACGAGGGACTTGTTTTAATTCATATAAGGACTTGTCGAGGTGACACATAAGATTCTCCCCCTGTCGTTGAAACCCAGAAGGAAGAGACATAAATATTTCTTCAGAAAGGTCACCATAAAGAAAAACATTATGGACATTAAGTTGATGAAGATTCCAATTTTGAGCAGCAACCAAAGCCAATAAACAACGAACCGTAACCATTTTAGCAGTAGGTGAAAAGGTGTCATGATAATCGATCCCTTCGCATTGTGTATAACCTTTTGCAGCAAGGTGCGCTTTATAGTGTTCAAGAGAGCCATATGATTTGTGATTGATTTTGTATACCCAACGACAACCAATAGCCTGCTTTCCAGGAGGTAGAGATGTGAGAGACCAAGTATTGTTGGCCTCTAAAGCAACTAACGTAGATTACATTTCTTCTTATCAATAAGGTTAAGAAGTAGCTTGATCATAACATGTAGGTTCAAAATCATTATTAACAATAGTAATAAATAAACGATGTTATGGTGAGTAACAATCATAAGAGATAAAATTGCAGAGAGGATACTGAGTACCTTTATGTGGGAAAGATGACATGGGTGACGATGATTCCAAAGATGTCATTTGATTGTAAATATAGTCACGCAAAGCTACAGGAGGAACATGAGGTTATTGAGAATGATGCAAGGGGGTTGCTGGTGGTGAAGTAGCTGAAGAGGAAAGGATAGATTCCAGATGTTGTGTGAATGGATGAAGGAATCTTCGAAACAATAGGATTTGTGATAGAAATAAGTAGGACAAAATCAACGGTTAGTATAGATGTAGCGCCCCCTTACCATAGGGTATCCACCGGAACGCCCGTAGGTCATTCCGATAAATATCCCACGACAAGAGACCACTACTGAGAACAACCTACGACACTCCTCATGGCATCACAATCATAAAACAGTAATAAGAAATTGACCACTTTTTAAAACCAAATTAGATTCCATTTCATTCACTCAAAACTCAGTAATTTACAACTGTCAGTATTTTTTTAATTTACACATGGTCCAAACACTGCACGCTAAATAACATACTGTACTGTATAACAAACAGATCTAACTATCAGTCTCCAAAAGAAAGCTCAGCTGACCGACCTTTGAGCCATTGCTTCTATCGCCAATCCACAGTATACGGCTCTACAGTCCTGAGGGAGCTATCTGTCTATGCTTATGCCTGAAAAATAATTACAATTTTGGATGAGTTTGCGAACTCAATGAGAAACCATCATCGATGGTTCTCCCAATTCATGCATCATATAAGCATGTAACAGTATACACTCAGTAGTTATACAAAACACAATAGTAATTCAGTCACAGACAGTAAATATACAGGTAGTCAATAACATTGTCAAATGTTCAGTTCAGTATGCAATGCACATGTGACTCTTTTCCAGTTCATTTCAGTATTGTGACCGAGCGCATATCAGTGATCAGTATAGACGCGTCTGGGGAGAATTCTCTCCCGTCGAGCTCGAGGCTCGGTTCAGTATATCGAGCTCTAGGCTCGGTTCAGTACAGTGGCGTCTCGGTTCATAATTTTCCTTTTAACAGTGTGATGCAGTTGTGCATGAATGCACATGTCCCATAGCAGTATACATGATAGTTCATAGTCCAATAGTCAGTCCAATTATACGGTCTCATTAAGCAGTCAATAAAACCACATATAGTCCACATAATTCCCCGTAGGGCAATCAATGCACAGTAACAGTCCATGTAATCCCCGTAGGGCAATCAATGCACAGTAAACACGTAGATTGGAATAACCAACTAGGTTACTCACCTAATAACTTCCACGCTAGTGCCGGGAAGTCTCTGCCAAATCTGTGGAACGACGGTCCACTTGAGCCTCTATAGCACATTAAATGAATAGCCATTACCATCGGTATACTTGAAATGACTAAATAATGCACATGAAATCAGTAAAATGTGTATAATGCATGTCCATGGCAATCCCGGCTCTAATTCAATATGCTACAACTTCCATGAAGACCATTTTCCCTAATTCCATCTCAATTAATTCATAAAAATCAGCAAAACTCAGATGTCATGGTTATGTTATCGTTCACAGCAATGGAACAGTAACTTTCCATTCAAAATTCACCCTTCTATCATTGAAATTCAACAACAACTATTTCACACTAAATTGAAGCCAACATTCCAAAGTTTCAGTGGCCACTAACCTTACCTCATTTGCATTCCTACACAATAAGTTATGAATAAAACAGTAACATCAATATAATTCCAATTTTCCAGATTTAAGGTTAACCTTAGTTCAACCACTTCCAATGCTTTTTTTTCACATCACTAGACATCAAAATAAATACAAATTAATTATAAATACAGTCATACATATATTAGGGCTAACACTGAAAAATTTACAGCATTTAATTCCTCAATTCAAAAACTCAATTAATTACCCTTGTTCAATTCAAAAATCAAACCACATCAGTAACTTCAATGCATCTTCATCTAACCTCATCCCCTTTTCTTCAAATCATAATAATCATCACTTTAATGCCTACCAAAACCTAATACATGCTTTAAACCCTTTTATTAACTACCCCACACTATCATGGCATTTAATCCATATGAAAGACATCATTTAAAACTCAAAACTTTTCTACCCCAAAACATGTTTAGGCCAGTTACCAACGATTTTGCCGGTCCGGAAATTTTCTCCGGAAAATTTCAGAAAAATTCCAGAAAATCCCTTAAAATCTAAAACGCTTAATAGCGCACTCAGAATAATTTTCCAAACCCATTAACCACGTTAATCCCAATAAAATTGCTTTAGGCCCAATTACCGGGAATTATCATGAATGCATATACCGAAATTCCATGTACACAATTGATACTGTGTATCAATCCTATTATGCATGAACAGTACTAATTATTCCCTATCAATCCCATCCTACGACAAATTTCCTATTTTACCCTTCCAGGAGGGGGTGGGATGTTACAATAGAAGGGGTAATGGATTCATAAAGAAAGACATATTAATGGAACATAACATCATGACTAGTGAAGACTTAGTGAGTTTCAATATCATATAATTTGTAAGCTTTCTGGCCAACAGGATAACTAAGGAAAACACAACGTGTGGCACAAGGAGCAAACTTATGAGAAACATAAACAGTCAGTGACGGAGCCATAAATTTAATATAGAAGGGCTTGAATATTAATTTTTTTAAAATTTGGGGGCAATACACCACTGACCCTTAAATAACTCCGTTTTTTTAAATATATTTATTTATATATATATATAATAATTTTTAAAAAAAACCTTGGGCACTGGACCCCATGTAGCTCCGTCGTTGTGAACAGTGATAGCATATGCAAGACATCTAAAGACTCTAAGGTGAGAATAAGAAGGAATTTTTCCATAAAGCCACTCAAAAGGAGTTTGGCGATAAAGTATAGGTGTGGGTAACCTATTAATTATATGGATAGCAATGGAGACACATTCTGCCCAAAAGTGTAAAGGAAGGTGAGCTTGAAAATGAAGAGCTCTTGTTGACTTAAGAATATGTCTATGTTTGCATTCGATAACCCCATTTTGTTGAGGTGTGTATGTGCAACAATGTTGGTAAGTGGTGCCTTTTTGTTTAAAAAATTCTCACATGGCAAAAATTCCATTCCATTATCAACTCGAATATTAACTATAGTTATTGAATTAGGTTTTCACAAAAGAGAAAAAATTGGTAAGTAGGTGTCTTGTTTCACTTTTATAATGCATGAAAAAAACCTAAGTAAAACGAGAGTAGTCACCCATAATAGTTAAAAAATATTTAGCACCAAAAAGAGAAGGAATTTTGTATGGCCCCCAAATATTACAATGGATTAATTTAAAAGGATTAATAAAAGAAATTGAATTAATGGAAAAAGGAGGCCTTGTCTTTTTGGCAAGAGCACATATATCGCAAGTATTATTTGACTTTAAAGGAAAATTTACAAAGTTTTGGCCATAAAATCTAATCTAAAAGAGGATAAGTGCCCTAGTCATCGATGCCACAGGATTGTAGGAGTGTTTTGAGAAGAAGAAGGTTTGATGGTATAAGTTGCTGCAGAATGAATAGAATGATGTGACTTATTTGTTGCCATTACAACCAAGTAATAGAGTCTATTTCGTTGTTTACCCAAACCAATCGTCATCCCCATCATCAAATCCATCAAAATACACCAATAAGGAAAGAATGTTACTAAACAATTAAATATGTTGATTTTTGACTCACAGACATCAAATCCACTTTGCAAGATGGTACCCTACACATATTTTTTAAATAGATAATTGGGCTCAAAGGTAAACTTCTAGTAGAGATAATTGGAGCTTGGTCTCCATTTGGCATAACAACTGGTGGTAAAGAAGTGTTCTCTTTATTATTGGTAAGCAAAGCTAGAGAGGAAGTAATGTGATCTGTTCCACCGCTATCGATTATGAGTTCAGGTGGTGACAAACTTAAAGAAGCATTAGTGTTGTTTGCTTTAGGAGGAACTGATAAAGATGATCTATTACCTTGCATAACAGACAACATTTGTTGTAACCGTAATTTAGTCAATCCATTCATAACGAACTAAATCTGTTGCATCGTTGTAGCCTCTTTAACATTGTTAATCAAAGATTGAGATTTCCATTACGCTTGGAATGAGTGTTCTTAGCTGATGTATGCTTGGGATGTCTAAGTGGATAATCGTGTAACTTCTAGTCACTACAACAATAATATGCTATTTGTGACGTTTAAAAAAAAAATGTCACAAAATATTTACACTTTTGGTGACGTTTAAAAAATGTCACAAAAGAATTCAATTTTTTACAACGTTTGTATACAGCATCGCAAAATTATAACACTTTCTGTTACGTTTTATCAAACAAACGTCGCAAAATAAAAATGGTGATGTTTTATCAAACAAACGTCGCAAAAGGCTATTTAAAATTAAACATTTTCTCCTCGCGCCTTTATTTTCCACCGCCTGGTTTATACTCTGACGTTTCTTCTTTAGTTTTTTCTCTGGTTTCTTCACTCTGCCCTCTCTCTGCAGCGAAAAGCAACGCAAGGTTTACGCTCTTCTTTTGCTCTCAGCTCTTAGCTCTCCGGTTGAGTCAGTTGTGGGCCAGCGGAGAGCGGCGATGACGACAACAGTGACGGCGACTTCCTTTCTTTGCAGCATCTTGAAGCACAACAAAACAAATTCACTACATACATGTCTCGACTTTTTGTTAGAAATTTCAAATTACACATCTACCGGGCCTCGCACGCCGATGATGTCCCTCCTCCTAGCTCTGTTTGTTTTTTTTGTCTCTTAGAAAGTATTAAATTGTTTTAAACCTTAATTCACGTCCTCTTTTTCTCCTCCAATTTTGGTAAGTAAATTAAATGGGAACAGGTGGAGGAGACGGTGCAGACCTCCACGCCGCGGCAAGATCCGGGGACCTGAGTGTGGTTCAGTCAATACTCTCCTCCGATCCTTTAACAGTTAACTCCAGGGATAGGCACTCACGCACTCCGTATACTTCTTCACTTTACCCTCATTTTTCTTATGTTTTTCCCCTTATCTGTTTCCTCTTTATTATTATGTCCCTTTGAATTTGTGTTGCCCAGTTGTTAGCTTTGTTTGTTTTTTCACATGCGTACACAAAATGGGTTCTCAATTAGTGTCTAGTTTTTCTTGTGGGTTATTCTTATTGATGTCTTGACTTCAATCTTCAGAAGACGAAGATGCAATTGGGTGTTCCTTCTCTTCTCGTTTGTGCTTCGCTTTATCTGTCTTTGGATTATTCTTTTTCTGGAGGAAGAGGATGGCTTCTAAACGCATCCTGAAGGAGCTCAAGGATTTGCAGAAAGATCCTCCCACCTCTTGCAGTGCCAGTATTCTCAAAATTTTCTATTTTGTGTATGCTTTTTTTAAATAAAAATAATGTTGAATTTATCATAGGTCCGGTTGCAGAGGATATGTTTCACTGGCAAGCAACAATTATGGGAACAGCCGATAGCCCATATGCTGGAGGCATCTTTTTGGTTTCCATTCATTTTCCTCCTGATTACCCCTTCAAGCCTCCCAAGTTGCCCCCCTTGGCCTTGTTACTTTTTAATTCTTTGATTTTCCTTGTTTCATTGCCTTGAGAAACTTTTTAATGTGTGAACCAGGTTGCATTCAGAACAAAAGTCTTCGACCCAAACATTAACAGCAATGGAAGCATATGCTTGGATATTCTCAAAGAACAATGGAGCCCTGCCCTTGCTATTTCCAAGGTTTGCTTTCATTTTCATTTGTCATTTTTATTCGCTTTTTCCTGCTATTCAGTAAACTTTTTCAATGGATACATGCTAGCTTGATTTGTTGAAATCCTGTACTTACAAGCTGCTCCGGTGTGCTCTTCTCTTTCTTCTTAGTGTTATTATGGAAATTTGTGCTTACATGTGAACTGTGAGTTGTTCTATCTAACCTTTATCCTGTCTTTGTTTTAAGATTGGTTTTATAATCACTAAGAATGTTTTAAGATTGGTATACATTGCTCTTCAATAGTTTACTCTGGTAAATTCTCCTTTTTATACTATTTAATTTTGGTGGACTACTTTACAAATCGCGAATGACCACTGCTTAATTTGTACACATGTCCATCTTCCTTTATTTACTCACCTTGTCGTTTAAAATTTCTCCTCCATTGATGAGATGTTTACCTTGAAAATGATATGGAAACTAATTCCTACCCTAAGTTAATCGCATAGTGCATGCACGCAGAATAGGAAGGAGAAGAAATTACAAGATAGGACTTAATCAATTTAAAAGACCTTTCAGTTCCAAAGAACTTAATCAATAGATACCTAAGAAATTTAAAAGAGCCAACATGTCCAGTTGTAAAGTTTCGTATATGCTTATTGAATAAACTCGAAGAGGATGAATATAAATTAGGTAAAATCTTCTCTTCCAGA
The DNA here is from genome assembly GCA_029891385.1 of Erythroxylum novogranatense. Classification (NCBI taxonomy): domain Eukaryota; kingdom Viridiplantae; phylum Streptophyta; class Magnoliopsida; order Malpighiales; family Erythroxylaceae; genus Erythroxylum; species Erythroxylum novogranatense. The sequence continues at coordinate 5,519,614 of CM057225.1, read as the reverse complement.
GGTTTTGTGTCCAATTTTTCTTTTCATGGATATGCAAATAACTCCTAGAAATTACCCAAGATTTCCCACATCTTGCTTTTTCATAGTTCAGCATCATTAAATTCTTAGAAGTGCTGGACTATAATCATTGATCAGATGCTCATTTTTTAGTATTTTGTTGACGAGTTCATCAGTATAGATTGGGGAGGATTAGGTAACTACACTGATTCAAAAACCGGAGTGGCATGGATTTTAAACAATGGTATCATGAACATTGGAAAACCAGTAATAGTGCAAAATCCAAAGCATGTTCATCATTTTGCTTTTTTCTTGTATCCAATTTTCTACTCCTTAAGCAATGGTAATTGCCTCTCAACCGCTAGTATACACATTCTCATACTTAATTTGTTTTTCATTAAAAAAAGCCCCTTCTATGAGAACTTCCGATTAGAGAACATTGTTTCCTATTTTTCTTGCCAAACTCAATTTGGATGTTTATGTGTACTATGTTTAGACTGATGTTGATGGAAATGGAGTACTGGACTATGGCGAATTTGTTGCGGTAACAATTCACTTGTAAAAGATGGAGAATGGTGAGCATTTCCGCAGGGCTTTTATGTTTTTCGATAAGGATGGTAGTGGTTATATTGATTCAGGCATGCTTAACTAAGTGTCCTAATTATAGCAGGCAAAATCTCAAATGAATGATGCACTGTATACTGACTCTTGGTAGACCACATCTCAAACCAGGTTTTATGTTGTTATGGTAATGTTACAGGACGTACAAAATTTGGCTTCTGATTCAGCATCCATACATATGGCTTCTGATTCAGGCATGTAATTTCCCTTGTAAAAATACTTGTGATTCCTTGTTCATTTACGTTTTCTAACTTAAGCTCTTATGCAGGCTGATAAAGAGATAGCAATAAAAGCATCCTCACCAAGACTAGCTGATTCCCCGAATGTCAGTTGTGAGCAATGGTATTGCAGAGCCTGGGGAAAATGATTCCTTGGTGGAGTTAGATGAGTTGAAGAAGAATGAGAGGACATCGAGAAGCAAGATACTGAAAAGCAAGAGGATACTAAGAAGCAAGTGGACAATGACAAACAAGAGGGCAGTAATTGTACTGATAAATCAGGTGTTGAAACAAAAACTAGTTCAGGACCTGATAATTTGGCTTCTAGGAAGATTAGTGATCTGTATAAAAAGTTTTCAGATTTGATAGTTTTAGTTACTCTTCCAATGTTTCAAGGAACTTTGTGAGTGAAAAGATCCTTTGTTATATTCAATGAAAAATAACAATAACACTAAAGGATTAAAAAAAATTGTATTTTAAAAAATAATTATTAAATTAAAATAATTTCAAAAAATGAAAAAATAATAATGGAATGTTTAAAATTAATGATATATTAAAAAATTAAAGAATTATTAAATAAATAAAATTCATAAATAATATTGAATAGTTATTAAACAAATAAGATTAAAAATAATTATTAAATTAAAAAATTATTAAATTAAATTGATTTTCAAAAAAATATAAAATAATAATAAAAACGTCACGGAAGACATTTCGTGACGTTTTAAAAACGTCACTGAAGACCTTTCGCGACGTTTTCAAAAAAACGTCGCAGATTTTCTCACAGAATGTTAGACAATCCGTGATGTTTTTTAAAAACGTCGCGGATTGTTAGAGATTCTGTGACGTTTTTCAAAACGTCGTGGAATGTCAGCATTTTTTGCGATGTTTTTCAGAAAACGTCGCGGAAACCTTTTGCCTACACCACATTCCGCGACGTTTTTTGTGACGTTTTTTAAAACGTCGAAAAATACATTTTGCGACGTTTTTTGACATTTTGTGATGTTTTAAAAACGTCGCAGAATGTCCTATTTTCTTGTAGTGAGTATGTCTCTCTTGTATGACGATCTCTGTCACAGTAAGAATAATGTAGTGGCTTGTAATTAGATGAATTAGGACGAGAAAGAGACAAACCTGATTTGTGTCAAATAATAAGGGCTATTGGTTCATCTTTACGAACAGCCATGGCTGAAGCCTCTATTGTCTCACGTGTTGTACTTAAATTTCATTTCTTTCTTCTTGAATGATGGAAGAATAAGCCTGTGTAACATACAGTAATGGATGTATTAAAGGAGTTGACCACAAACTGCACTATAAGCCTCATTCAATCCTATAATAAGCTGCATTAGTTTGCGCCTTTTATTATCTGCTCCATAGGTGGCATCATTATAAGAGCCTAACTCATGCCACAATTTTTTTTAACTTTGTGTAATAAGCTGCAATGGGCATATGATCTTAAGTCAGACAGGCAATATCTCTTTCTATCTGAAAAACTCGTGATGCGTTGCTTTGAGAGAAGCGTTTGCGAAGATCTTCTCAAATTTTGCGAGTAGTGTTATAAAAAATAACACTATTTGCAATATCAGACGTTAAAGAATTAAGGATCTAAAATAATACCATAGCGTTGCATTTTTTCCATTCCACATAGTCTTCTATTATGGCAGACGGTTCTTTGATAGTTCCATCAATAAAACCCAATTTAGATTTTGCATTCAAATAGATGACCGTAGCTCTTCGCCAAGTCGAATAATTGTCTCCATTAAGAGGTTTGGTAACAAGAATCATTCCAGGATGATCAGAATGATGAAGAGAATAAGAGTTGTTGGAATCTAGTTTATTTCCATCGATAGCATGACGACGAGAAGTGAATATAAGGCATAAGAAAAAAAAGGTAGAGCAGAGGTATTATCACTACTCTGATACCATAAAAAAAGGAAGATGAAAAAATATATTCTACTCATTATTTGATGAAAACAAAGAACCAAATTCATACACAGATAATCCCTATAATTGAACTATTTTACTCTTACAATTTAGCCATTCTAATATTTACAATTACAATATTTACTCCATCAATTTTAGGATATGATAAGATTTCTCAACAGCAGGGGCTTACATAGGTGTGTATAAATCTTACACGATACCATATCTTCAGGAATCAGCCTCTTCATCTACATATATTTAAGTTAGGTACACGAGTAAGGGCATGTGCAGGTAAGTACACATATGTGTGAGATCTCATACAATAATGTATCTTCAAGAGTCAAGTTCTCCATTTTCATATGTTCACAGTTTAGTACGTATGTATAGGTTTTACTTGCCTTTTGGACCAAAAAGGGGAGGAATCCAGATGGATCAAGAAAGAAATCCAAAGAATGCAAGATGCCTTGAGATACACGAGCATATGAGATCTCACCAAGTGTGTCAATGTTTTTGTAGGTTTTTCTCTTGTAAATTCAAAGTTTGAAAATTATTGTTTTCACTAAGTTTGTCTATACTCAGGTCATGCTATTTTTCTAGATATCACTTTGATTCATAAAATCTAATTAAAATAAAATATTTTGTTAGCCCAAATCTCTTTCATTCATCATTGGTTATTAGTAATATTACCTATTTATTTCCAACTTACAAATTCAAATTAATATTTAATTATTTTAAAATATTAAAATTGAACAATTAAAATAAGATTATAAAGAATTTTGAACGTAAAATATTAGACAAAATTGTAACATCATCCATTCTCAAAATAGTATACTTAGATATCGATCACTATTCATCATAAGACTAGCTACAAAAAGCAGCCAACTGGATAAGCTAGACTTTTATGCTTTAACACTATTATCACATGGTTAACATGTAACACATAACAGTATCATAGTTACGTATTCCAAATCGAACATGAAAGGGCAAGAAATGAAGAAATACAGAAAATACCTAATTTCGATCTCTATCACTTCAAAAGAGTTTTTCGAAGCTGAAACGGACACGAATCCATCGTCGTCTTCACAGGAATTGCTCACGGGGACGTAGGTAAGGACTTTCTACAATTTTCTCAAAACATAAACTCTTTTAACAGGTCAGAAAATCCTTATGCTTACGATTGATATGAGCAGCTGCAAGAGACCTTAACCTTTATATATAGCTTCCATATCAGGTTTCCCCATCGTAGGCTCTATAGAGGTTTAGTCTACACTAATCATGATCCATTTTTCATATGAACTTTGACTCATTGATTTAGATCATTTATTGGTCCACTTTATTATCTTTATCTAGACCAAATTACATAACTTAAATGATAAGTTATTAAAAAATTGAAAAACACAATTAACAATTGTCCAACTTTGTGAGAAAGGAAAAAATTGTCTAGCCTTCTCCCCCTTGGACAAGCATTAATTGTAGTTTTGACTCTAGTTTTAGAATAGTTTAAAAACTCGGTTAAGTCAAGCTACTGAATTAGTCGATTAAGTTTAAAAACAAAACATTTAATCCAATGATAACAAAAGTCCATCATTTTATCCTGCAAGGCTTTTGATATCGAAAAGTATCAAATCTATGTGTCATGTGCGACACAGATCCAATACAATCACATATACCTAATACGTCACTAATATAAATCGGAAAATGGAGTGTGGCAAACTAGGATGATACCTTTATGATCTAAATTATATCATCTTCAGTTGTAGGTCTTGATTTCTCTAACTTTATGCTAAACCACATATGCTAAATTGCATTAGAAAAATCCTGTTTTCTCTCACAAAATGCTAAACAACATTAGAGAAAACTTGTTTCCTTTTACCGAATGTTAAACAACATTAGAGAACCTTTATGAGATTAAAAATTTATATCCCCCTATGTCATGTCAAACTTTATGGATATCCATATAAAACTGTATGCGTCTAAATAACTTAAGCATAAGGTCAATCTATATATATGCCCAATAACCTTTACATGCTTAAGATTGACACAAAATTCCATACGTATTATGACAATATACGATAATACGTGTTACTGAGGATAAATGATGACCATCTTTATCGATGAACCATCATACTATCATAATACATCAAAATGTACAAATTTACATGGAGAGAACATAATGATCCCTTAACTAATAGTGTCAAAGGACTTCAAAACACCTATATTGTATACTTGTGTCACAAACACAAGTGAGTGAAGTCCTTTAGTTAAATGATCAACTAACATTTTCTCAATCTTTAAATGCTCCAAACCTTAATGTCACCTTTTCGTATCAACATATTTATGACCAAATAATTGTCTTTTAAATGCTAAGACCCTGTAATAATCAATGTGGTTTTTAAACAACATAGCAGCAAGATTATCACAGTACAATCGAATGGGTCTAGTCACTGAATCAACCACAAACAACTTAGAAATTAAGTTTTTGAGCTAAACTGTCTATGAAGCAGTCTCATAGTACACACTCTACATGCATCGTAGAGGAAGTTACCCATGTCTACTTGACACACTTCCACAACATTGTACCATTTGTGAACTTAAAACTGTAACCTTAAGTGAACTTTTGATCATCTAGACACATAGCTAAAATTTCAATATGAATTCCCTACGAGGTTTAGTCCATTGACTTTTCTACATGTCAACATATAATCCTTAATTTCTTTTAATATCTCGACACTCACTTGACTATATTTCAATGGTCTACACTTGGGTTAACTAGATATTGACCAAATAGTCTAACAGTAAATGCAATGTCCCGCCTAATACTTAGCCAAGCATACATCAGGCTATCAAACATACTAGTATATAGACATTCCTCATAACCTTTCTCTTACTTTATTCTTTTGATACTCTGTTAAAGATTATGTCTCACTATGAGAGATAAGTACTATGATAGGTTTATAGGTAACCGCATTAAACCTTTGTAACACATTCTTAATGTATCCATTATATGAGAGGTCTGATGAGAGTTGAGATCTGTCCCAGTGAATCCGAATACCTAAGACAAAAGATGCCACTCCAAGGTCCTTCAAGTCAAAGTTCTTGAACAAAAGTTGCTTACCCTCATACAACATGGTCAAGTAATTTAACGTGAGCAATATATCATTCACATGCAATAATAGGAAGATAACTTTGCTCCCCCTGACCTCATAGTACAAGTCGAAAGAGGTCACAACCTCATAAAATGTAAGGTATCACCTTCAAGAGGTTTGATGTAAGCTATATATTGATCTGTATAACATATAAACCATGTTAGTTCCATCTGGATCCTGAAATCCTTTAGGTTGTATCATATAGACTTCTTCATAAAGGTCTTTATTCAGTAAAGTGGTTTTGACCCATCTGATGTAACTCTATATCATCATAAATTATAATTGCCATAATTACTCAAAAAGTATCATACAAGGATACGAGAGAAGAGTAATATAAAGTTAACCTTTCTCCTTGAGCGAACCATTAGGCAACTAGGCAAGCCGATAAACCGCTGAACTCTATCCTGAAATCCTTTGGGTCCAAAACTTCATTTATAATTGATGGGTTTGTAGTTTTGCTATAAATCAAATAACTCTTAAACCTTACTACACTTCATAACTTGCATCTCATCAGTCATTGCATCCCACCACAAATATACAATGGGTCCAGAAACAACTTCTATAAAAGTAACTAGATTCATAACATGTTTAATATCATAGTCCTGTTCACCTAATATACTATGTAAACAGATGAGATAGCAGGTCGTCTCATTCTAGTAGATTTACATAACTACATTAGGTCTAGTACTCCCAAGAACAAATGTGTGTACAGGTATGGTTCCTGTTCTTGTACAGGCACGGTACAAAGGCCTAGATCTACTCGATCTAACTGTATGAGTAACGGGTATATAATAATTGTAGTATCTTCCGTATGATCATCCGAAGGGTCAAAGGGCCCACCATCATCATAGACATCATATTGTAGAAACTTAATTGTTTGTGATTCCACTATTCCGATCCCTCCTTCTCTATAGTAGAAGCTGTAGCTTTAAAGTGGTCAGGAAATCTTACTAAATAGCAATGAGCACAACAAGCATGCAATTTATCTTTATGAGGATTATACTATCTTAGTAGGGCAGCCTTATACATGAATGTGTGCAAAACTAGGTTTTCATGCTTTTAAATAATTTGGTAGATTAGTCCTGTTTTGCATTGACTTCTTCAAGTTGTTGGACAAATGGTGGTTGACAAATTAAATCCCACTTATGTTTTGATAATAATAAAATGTATAGAATTGGTTAAGAAATTGTTTCAGGTATTTTGGATTGATATTCAATAAAAGAATTGTGCAAATCAAGATGGGCAAGTGACTAATCATTGAAGAATCAAGATAGAAGTTTTCTTATAAGTGAAAGAAGCATTAATAATGAGGATTATAGAAGATTTGGATGGATATTACCGTTGAAGCCAACATAAGTTGACTTGCACAGCATAAGTCGACTTATACATCAAGGTCTAAACAACATAAGTCGACTAGAACATCATAAGTCGACTAATATATGAAGATCTGTCAGGTTGAGACAACACAAGTCGACTAATCATACATAAGTCGACTTATCAAGGACCACAAGTTGACTTACACATCACAAGTCGACTTATAGAAGAGCGGAGATGCAATTTTACGTAAAATGTTGTCACAAGTCGACTTATACCACTCGATAAGTCGACTTATGGTCACAAGTCGACTTATACAACTCGACAAGTCGACTTATGCGTACAGCACATTAATTCCAACGGTCCAATTAGCCACAAATGGAAGGGAGATTATCAAGGAACGGTAATATTAATCAAGCAACGGCTAGAATGAGCTCCAACAGCTATATTTCTTCAAGTATAAATAGAGGATGATGGAAGAATAGAATATACAAGTTCTACAAGCCTATATACTCTTCTATTGCTCCAAAATTGCTCATTATTGTTCTTATCTTATTACATCATGTATTGAGCTTTGTTCTTCAATCTTTATCTTATTTCTCTTACAATTTGAGTGACTAGTGAAAGGTCACGTGTGAGGTAGCTTGAGCCGAAAATCAAGTGGTGTTGGTAGAATTTGTGCCAGAAGACAAATCATCTGTAAAGGTAGCTTGAGCCGGAAATCAAGCGGTGTTGGTAGGATTTATGCTGGAAGACAAATCAAGTGTAAAGGTAGCTTGAGCCAGAAATCAAACGGTATTGTAAGAGTTCACACTGAACTACAAAGTGTGTAATAAAGTGATTTGCAAAATCCTAAGTGGGAGCTTAGGTAGAGGACGTAGGTCTTAGCACCGAACCTCTATAAAAACTGTGTTTGATCTTCTTCCCTACTCTTTTCATTTAAATTTGTTTAAATTGTTTTTGTGTGAATTAACTTCTGATTTTATTGTAGAATTTGAAAAAGATTTAAAGATCTATTCAACCCCCCCTTCTAGATCGCTAACAATTGGTATCAGAGCAGACATATCTAGGGATGGCACACAACAAACTAGCGGAAGAAGGTAACACAAATTATCGCCCTCCTTTATTTAATGGTACTAACTATTCATCTTGGAAAAATCCTATGAAGTATCACATCATAAGCGAAGGAGTGGAATATTGGAAGATAATTATCTTCGTCCACAACCACCGTTAAAAGAAAATGGTGAGTTAAAACGGAATGGAATACGATGACAATGACTGGAGGCAAGCTTACATCAATGCGAAAGCAATGAAGCTAATTTATTGCGCTCTCACGGTTGAGGAAAGAAACTGAGTTAACTCGTGTACCAGCACGAAAGAAATGTGGGAAAGACTTCGCATCACCCATGAAGGAACCAACCAAGTCCGGGAGACAAAGATCAACATGCTTCTCCATGACTATGAAATGTTTGTCATAAAGGAAGGTGAGTCTATTTCCATTATGCTTGATCGTTTTGCAGAAATCATAAATGAATTAGGCAACCTCGGAAAGCATATGACGAATAGCGAGAAGGTGAAGAAGATTCTTCGCTCTCTACCGAAAGAATGGGATTCGCAAGTCACCACTATTATGGAGTCCAAGGATCTCAATCACTTGGAATTCAACGCCTTAGTGGGATCTCTCATCAACTATGAGATCATTCTCAAATCAAGAGGAGGAAGAGGTAAGTCACAAAAGTTAATTGCTTTAAAAGCTAATGTTTATTCTCTTGATGAAAGTGACAAAGAAGTAGATGAAGAGGAAGAAGACGAAGAAATATCAATGTACGCCAGAAATTTGAGAAAGTTCAAAGGACTACTCAAAAATAGGAGGAAAGAATTACGTAGTGGAAGAAATAAAGAAAGAAAGAAGTACACCATGGAAAGAGGACATCATGCTAGAGAATGCAAAAGCTCATCCTCAAATTCAAATCTCCAGAAAAATGACAAAGGAAAAAAGAAAGCTAGCCTTATAGCCACGTGGAGTGATGATAAGGAAGCATATCAAAGCAATGATGAAAACAACCTTGCTCTTATGGCAGATAGCTTCTCAACAAGTGATGATGACGATGAGGTAACTTTCATTGATCAAGATCTTATAGATTCTTTTAATGCTTTACAAATTGATTTTGAAGAAGCTATTGAGATCAATTAAAAATTGGAAAAGAAAATAAGAGAACTAATTGCTGAAAATAATGCTTTACATGAGACGATTGATGATTTAGATTGTCCTAAGGAAGATCATTCTGCATGTCTTGCTGAAAAAGAAAGTCTTACTAATGAACTTGGTAGACTTAGAAAGGAGTTTTCTTATGTGGTTGGAAAATTTGCTGGTGGAAATGCAAAGTTTGAAGAGATGTTGTCTTTACAAAGATATTCAATTTCTAAACATGGTTTAGGATATGATCCGTTTCATAGAGATTATTCCTTGATTTCTAAATTCACTAAAGACGGAAAAGTTGCTCATTGTGCTAGATGCTTGAAAGATGGTCATATAGATATTGCATGTAAAAGTATTAGGAGATGTATCAATGTTAAGAAAATTTGGGTGATTAAAGGTACAACACCACCTAATGTGGTTTATATGACTAACCAAAATGGACCCAAAATGTCCTGGGTACCAATGAGTATAAAGAATGTTTCAGTTGTAGGTGCAAGCAAGGAATGAAAATCTATCAAGCACATGGTACAAGTCGACCTATGATATACACAGCACTATAGAAATGAAGAAATTTCAAGATAAGTCGACTTATAAAAATCTACAAGTCGACTTATGAGGATCGATAAGTCGACTTATGGAGGTAAACAAGTCGACTTATGTCTACATGGATTCTTTAAAACCTATTCTTCTTTTCACTCTCTGAAATGACTATTGTTATGTTATGTAATGACTATTGCCTTTATTTGTTTTGGCTGTTTTGTTTGTTTATAGACTGCATTGCGACTATTTTTCATTTTTTATATTGGTTTTTAATTATGACAAAAAGGGGGAGTAATATTGGAAATTGATAATTGGTATCCTTTAGTCACTGTCATTTGATTGAAGGGGAGTGTGTTTGATTTGAGACTATTTGTGTTTGATGACTTGTTTAATGTGATTGCGATATTTCATCTATTGTTGGTTTGTATTAGTTGTTTTGATTATGACAAAAAGGGGGAGAAAAATGAGAAATTGGATATTCTTTAGTTACTTGATTAAGGGGGAGTATGTATGTTAAATTGTCTTTAATTTGAGTCTATCTTACACGGTTATTAAATTCAATGATTTATATGATTGAGGGGGAGACTTCTAACCAAAATGACAAGGTATAAAAACCTTGATCAATGTTTCTTTGTTTTCATTTCTTAAACAATTTCTAAGTATTTTGTCATTATAAAAAAGGAGGAGATTGTTGGACAAATGGTGGTTGACAAATTAAATCCCACTTATGTTTTGATAATAATAAAATGTATAGAATTGGTTAAGAAATTGTTTCAGGTATTTTGGATTGATATTCAATAAAAGAATTATGCAAATCAAGATGGGAAAGTGACTAATCATTGAAGAATCAAGATAGAAGTTTTCTTATAAGTGAAAGAAGCATTAATAATGAGGATTATAGAAGATTTGGATGGATATTACCGTTGAAGCTAACATAAATCGACTTACACAACATAAGTCGACTTATACATCAAGGTCTGAACAACATAAGTCGACTAGAACATCATAAGTCGACTAATATATGAAGATCTATCAGGTTGAGACAACACAAGTCGACTAATAATACATAAGTCGACTTATCGAGGACCACAAGTCGACTTACACATCATAAGTCGACTTATAGAAGAGCGGAGATGTAATTTTATGTAAAATGTTGTCACAAGTCGACTTATACAACTCGACAAGTCGACTTATGGTCACAAGTCGACTTATACAACTCGACAAGTCGACTTATGGGTACAGACATTAATTCCAAATGTCCAATTAGCCACAAATGGAAGGGAGATTATTAAGGAACGGTAATATTAATCAAGCAACGGCTATAATGAGCTCCAACAGCTATATTTCTTCAAGTATAAATAGAGGACGATGGAAGAAGAGAATATACAAGTTCTACAAGCCTATATACTCTTCTATTGCTCCAAAATTGCTCATTATTGTTCTTATTTTATTACATCATGTATTGAGCTTTGTTCTTCAATCTTTATCTTATTTCTCTTACAATTTGAGTGACTAGTGAAAGGTCACGTGTGAGGTAGCTTGAGCTGAAAATCAAGTGGTGTTGGTAGGATTTATGCCGGAAGACAAATCATTTGTAAAGGTAGCTTGAGCCGAAAATCAAGCAGTATTGGTAGGATTTGTGCCGGAAGACAAATCAAGTGTAAAGGTAGCTTGAGCCGGAAATCAAGCGGTATTGTAAGAGTTCACACTGAACTACAAAGTGTACAATAAAGTGGTTTGCAAAATCCTAAGTGGGAGCTTAGGTAGAGGACATAGGTCTTAGCACCGAACCTCTATAAAAACTGTGTTTGATCTTCTTCCCTACTCTTTTCATTTAAATTTGTTTAAATTGTTTTTGTGTGAATTAACTTCTGATTTTATTGTAGAATTTCAAAAAGATTTAAAGATCTATTCAACCCCCCCTTCTAGATCGCCAACACAAGTCCTTTAGGATGCTTTTATGCCTTTTAGCAACACACCATTTTGTTCAGAACTATCCGGTATAGTGAACTTAATCACTATTCCAACTGATTCCATATATTTGACAAATGGAACTTTTCAAGTCTTGAAACACCATGTTTGTTATGATATTCTCCTCCATAGTCAAATTTGACTAACTTGATGAATTTTTACAATTGGTTCTCAACCTTTAGTCTTTAAGCAAGAACACATAACTGTAATAGGAATAATTATCAACAAATGTCATAATACATTTCGAATTGCATAATGCATGTTGGATCTAAAACAAAGGCATACTAGATTTGGCTAAATGGTATATTTTTTAAAAAATTTCGAAATCTAAATGCAATGGAAGCATAATAACTAAATCAACATGTTTAATCCATACATGATACGGAATTAGAAAAATAAATAACATAAGAACAAGATCAAAATTTTACCGACTCCTTAGCTACAACTTTGATTCCTTACTTTTGTATCCTCTCCACGCTATTATATCTTCTCCTCTTTATTGTATCCTCAATTAATCTGATCTACCACTTGTTCTCCTTGGACAACTTGGTTAACAAGATCCTTTGGTGGGAAAGGAGAAGAAATATTGTAGAGGTTTTCCTTAGTTAAAAGAAGCCAAAAATTGAGACACTCTCAATGCTAAGTTTGGTTCATGAAAGAAAATAGAGAGGAAGACCAACTAAAGCACCACTTCTTTCTTTTTCACAAAATGAAAGAGAGAGCCATAAATGAGACATTCTCATTTGTTTAATATGGCTAGATAAAAAGACAAAACCCAACAAATGACACTCTCATTTTTGGTTGCAAGATGAAAGAAGGGAGAGAGAACATCAAGCACTTACTCCTTTTTTAATCAAAAGAATGCTAAAAGGTTGATATGTTTTTCTACATGCCAACATTAAATGACAATCATTAAACCATTTAATGATAAGACCATTAAACCATGTAATGACGATGAGGCATGAAAAAAACTCACCTTATATTTAGCAATTTAATGCTAAATGTGCAGCTGCCCATTTAGCTATGTAAAACTGAAAACTACATCATCATTGTTTCTATTTTGCCCTCCTTTTTTTCTTTATAAAAATTGTTTTAATTTAATTAATCTAATTAATTAAATCAAACCAAAACTAGCTCAATATTAAAAGTTCATTTTGGGCTTTTAATTAACAATTAATTAGTATAAACCCATCATTTAATCATAGGCTTAAAACCTAATTTAATTAAATCTTAATTAAATTGTTCGATATTATTATTCGAATCTAATTGAGTCCTTTCTTTTTTTTATTTCCGGTAACCTCTATTTATTTTTCTTATTTTGCTTGATAACTTTTCCTAGAAACCAAGTGCGAGATCTAATTGTACTTATATAATTTAAGCTCTAATAATCCCAAAATTAATTTAATCTCATTAGAATTAATTACAGCTTATTAACCAAACGTCATTCTACTAAAGACAATTAGCTAAACTCTTGAATTTCTAAATATTATGAAAACACATGTTTCAAATAAGATGTCCAATTGCAAACTCTATTATTAACTATATTATAGCCATCCGTACAATAAAGGGTAAAATTACCATTTTTTCCTTAATTGATTTTTTCCTTCTAGATCTCCTACTTCACTCTATATGGTGATTAACACATAAGATCTTATCTTAGTATTAAGACTTGATGGATAGTTAATCCATCAAACTACTAGCGCCAGTTTAATCACCAATTTTCATAAAACATCTAGAAGTGATGATATCACTATAAACTCTTTATTTGAGTGAATGTTCCCTTATACTTGTTTCAATTAATAATTCCAGCATGCAGACACTAGATTGATACTCTGTAAAAATCCATTCTAATCATATCAAGAATTATAATGAAACACATATGAGCAATATTATGGTTCATAATAAAAGAATGCTAAACTGTATGTTTTAAGATTAAAGAAATGACTTACTTTATTCTTTAAAAACATACGTGATTTTAGATTTATTTAATAGTGCTATTATTGATAATCAACTACTATCATGGTATGAAACTCATCATTCCCTTGAAATAAGCTCCTTTACTTATACAGAGATAAATCCCAACACTATAGTTTAAACCATAATCAAGTGACCATCTTGATTATTCAACTGTGAATCAACTCATTTAGATTATAATAATATGCATGTTTCCATACATCTCCATGTATATGTATATTACTTACAAAAGAATCTTGGTATCTTATGACTAGTTATATTATGCTCATACAAATAAAACCAAACTCTTTTTTTATTAATAATAAATATTTTCATTACAAAAGTAATCGAAAGAAGATTAAGTTATAAGTAAATATACTTGCTTTTCAGGGTACTATATTTATATAACTCCAACAATGTAATTTTATAAGGTCTATCGATATCTTTATGTATTAAAGTCAACAAGTTAAAAGCATGAGTTGATCTCAATATCCGTATTAGTCAACTGATCCTGCAACAGTCGATATATGTTCCCAGATAATCATACTATAGAATTGAGAAAATGTTTTCCTTAATCAATCTCTCAACTGTAGGTCTGGAAATGTAACCTAAACTTTTATGTTACACCATGTATGACTTTTCATTCATTAGGATCCTACATTTTATGAATTGTTTAGAAAGATACGAAGAAGCATATATCTAATTCGGGGTAAGACACATACTATACTAACAATATGATAAGAAATTTGTACTTTTATGTTTTGCATTAAATACAAATGTATAAAAAAGTATTAAATGCAAAACGTCAACCTTCTTTGTCCAAAATTGATCCAAAGATCACATATAAAATGTGTCATGTAAAAATTAAAATGAACCTTACAACAAGGTTCAGTACATACATCCCCTTTAGATATTACTTCCACTTCTTCATTGCTCTGTACCATCAGTTCCTCCTTACCTTTATTTGGTTTTATCCTGGATATGAAGCTTTGCATTGTGGAAGCACCTTGATTAGATTCTCCACTATATATCCACCAAGATACAACTATCGTAAAGTAGATTCATAAATTGATAAGCTAAGGAGTTACTTGATGGTCACAGTCTTTCTTTCTATACCTCATACTGTTGGCTTCTTTATG
Organism: Erythroxylum novogranatense; assembly: GCA_029891385.1. Classification (NCBI taxonomy): domain Eukaryota; kingdom Viridiplantae; phylum Streptophyta; class Magnoliopsida; order Malpighiales; family Erythroxylaceae; genus Erythroxylum; species Erythroxylum novogranatense. Next base: position 5,504,592 of record CM057225.1, on the reverse strand, counting down.
TCACGCAGACCTTTACTAGCACTGAATGACCAGCATCAGCATGTGGAGAAGATTTAGTCTTTCTATCTATGAATTTAGTGAGTTTCATCTTTGCCTTCCCTTTAGTTGCTTCGAGGGCTATAGTAGTGGCACGCTTGAGTTTCTCCTCCTCAGCAATAAAATGGGAAATCAAAGCATTGAAGTCCCATTCCTCATCCTGTAGATAATATGTTATCACCAGATTGCTAAACTCTGAAAGGAGTGTATTCAGAGTCTGGTGAACTATAAAGACATCAGGAAGAGGAATATTTAACATCTTCAGTCTACTATGAAAATGGATCATTCTTGATATGTTGTCCATCACTCCCCCTTGTCTCGTATACCTCATAGAGAATAAGTCTTTCACTAAGGCACTTGTCTCAACATTAGTGGAGACTGTGTACCTCTGGGAGCCAATTCTAAGAAACTCCTTCGCTATGTCTATGTTCGGAAGTCCATTAAGTAGAATTTAAGGTATGGATCCATTAATGGTCATATGACATAATTTGTTAAACCAAAAAGGTGATTGTAAAAGGATAATGTTTAAATTAGCACAAATGTAGGACAACAACAATACTCAAAGCTATTAAATATTTTCTTTATCGAAAATTTGATCACATAAATTATGAAACACCTTTGGGCTAAATACATAATATATACAAATAGACATCTACATAAAAGCGACCATAGTGCAAACCATCAACTCTCTTGATTCTACCACCTTTGGGTGAATAGATCACTTCAGTGACAACTTTCCTCCATCTAATACCTTTATAAACATCTCAAAATGTTATGTAAGGACAACACCTTTGGACAGAATAACCAAACATAAAAGTAGAGACATCTCCAACATGCAAGCAGAATAATTCAAAATACTGACTTGAAAGGCCACTTTGGTTACTACATTCTCATCAACACTCAAAAAGTCCACAAACACAAGGGATACATCTTTATATCATCCTCACATTCTTTATGAGCATATGTTATGTGACAATGCAGCATCAATAAAAGCAAAACCTAAATGCATAGTCTTATTGTCACACACTCATGCTGAAGACATTCTTAGAAAATTTCATTTGAGACTTTCATAAGAGAAAAATCTTAGTAGAGTGACTATCTTGAATCATTAGACATTGAACCGACCACCCTAGACACGAGAACCTCACATGGCAAGTTTGTTACATAAAAATTCACTCAAAATTGGCTTCAAAATGTCTTAATTCTTTTTTCCGAGTGACTATTATGCAATCCCGAACACTAAACATGAGACTCAAGATACAAAAACTTGAAGTATCTCCCTCATGTGATGTCTGAATCATGAAAATTCACTTGAAATCAGATTCAGAACACCTAAATCCTTTTTTGGAGTTAAACTTTAATTTTAAAAATGAAAATTTTCACTTAATAAATTTTCCGAACTTGGAAACTAACTCAAAACACCTCAGGGCACCCTTATGGGATATTTGAAAATTTTGTGTTTTTAATTACTATAGAAATTTTGTACGGTTGACGTCAATACACTGTAGCACTGACATCATTTGCTAACGTTTGTGGAAACGGCGCGTGCATAGCACGTGCTAGATGTGCACTTAATGCATGCACTGACATGTGGCGTGACACTATCCACCCTCGTGTCGACCTGTGTCCGGCGTGTGCATACCGAAAACTAACCTATATGATGACTTGCCTATTGGAATTTTGTAAGCAATTCAGTACGCCCACAAAAACATCATCTAATCGTAAGCTCCAATCTTTTTTGTAACATCCCGTTACCCATGTTAAGGCAAAAATTGTAAATGTGAGAAATTACGGAGAAAATTGGAAACACATTCATGCTCATGCATTTCATGATATGCACATATATATGAATAGTAAATTTTTGCACACCTCAAAATGACTCTACATGCATTCATTGACATTTCCGGGTATAATTAGATTGAGTTGTGAATTTTAGGTGTTGTGAGAATTTGGAATTTATTTATATTAAAAATTCTATTGGTTAGTAAGAATATTATATTTGTGAATTTTGGTAAATTTAGGCATAAATTTTAGAAAATTATGAAAAATAGGAAAAAGACATCAAGTGAAGACTTGGAGATAGTTAGATTGTAAAGATGAGAGTTTAAAGGAGTTAGTTTCAAAAGAAACTAAGTTAGAGCTTAGATATGAGGAAAGTGACAAGTGTCACTTAGGCTTTGTACTTTTGCTAGAAGTAGGTTACTGTTTTATGAGAGTTGAAAAGCTAAGTTATGTGTCTAAGTTGATTCTTCATTGTTATCTTCTTCAAATTTCCTTCCCAACACAGAGTTTTCCATCAAACCTCTTCTAAGAGATTTCTCTATTTTTCCTTCCTACATCAAACCCACTTTGCTATTTGTGTCTTTTACCCTAAGAAAAGTCAGAAGCTAGTCATTGTACTCAGTGAAGTACGCAAATTTCATAGAGTTTAGAGCTTGAAGATTTTGGAGTTTTCAAAAGGTAAGTAGTGAATAAATCCTTTAGAGTTGGGGATTTATGAAAGAAAGTTAATGAGCTACTATCATCTGCATAGAAATGACACTTAAGTTTATATTCATAAATACTGTGTGTTGAGCCCCGATTTCTTTTTCATAGTAAATAAGCTTGTTTAGTTTATTTTGAGGTTTAGATTGATGAATAATTTGGGTTTTTAGTGCTTTATTAATGGAAATAAATTGAAGGTATTTAGTTAAAATTGGAGTTTTGATGAATTGTTAGAATTAAAAGGAATAAGATGGTTTAGGGGTAATTTAGGTAGTTTGCTTATGTTTTTAAGGCATAAGGTTTATAAGGAGGGACATTATAGTCTTTTTAATGGCAATTAAGAAAGGAGAATGAGAGTTTAATGGGTTAGGGTTGTAGAAGTGAATGGGAGTCATGAAATTGCAATGAAAGAAGGAAAGAATATGTAGTAGCCGTATGAAATGAAGAGAACCACGCAAATTGTCAAGTGAAAAGAATAGGGGTTATGAAACTACGTAGTTTTAACTTAGGTTTATAAGTTAGAAAGAAATTTCCTTAAGTCATTTAGAAGAGTTTACGAAACTATCAAAGAGAAAGGAGACTTACGAAACTTATAAGAGAAAAGAGAGGGAGACTTACGGTTGAAGAAGAAGAAGAAGAAGAAGAGAAGTAAAGGCTTAGGTTTTTATGCTTTAGAAAGGAGGGTTTAAGAGTTTTCTTAAAGAAGAAAGTGGAAAGAGAGGGATTAAGCTCCATTGGAGGCAAAGGAAGCAAATTCGTGGGAGGTCAATAGGTAAGAGAATTTTCGAAATTTATGGTTTGTTTAGATAGGTTTTGGTTCAAATAGCTTAGTTAAGGTATGGGTAAGGTTATATAGATTTAATTCCATGTTTTTTGTTCCTAAGTTTTGTCAATTTCGCTATCTCTTATTCATATGGGAAAATTATGCTTAATGAAGGTGAAGTGAGGCAATTGGAGTTAGAGGAAGGGCCAATTGACCAACCTCAAAGCTAAAGGAATTAAGGTGGGTGATTTCGTAATAATTGAGTTAATATGAATATTAAAGATTTTATAAATAATGCTAATTAATGCTTTCCAATGACTTAAGATTTTTGTATGAATTACTCTTTGTGATGTTTTTAATTTCTTTGAATGTGAATTCATGTTGGAATGATTTGTATAATGGTTTGTTAAGTGAAAAAGGCCAGAATTTGTGATTTCGGAAAAAGATTGCCATTTTGGCCAATTATGTGAAAGTGAATTTTGTAAAAGCCAATTGAGGCTAATGATTATAAATTGTGTGAATTATGTGAAATGCATGATTTCTTTGGGTTTGTGGTGGTCCCATAAGAGTCAAGTGGACCTGTCTAACCATAGGCTTCTCTTGCCTACCCGCTAGTGACATTGGAGTTCCTCACGGACTCCCATAAGTTCACGGCTACACATGACCGCTTTGTGGGAATGTGTAGTATGTTCCGTTTCGGATCCACCCGAACCACTTTTCTGTGATTATGTCATAGGTTGATGTGTAAATTGTTTGATGTGATGAATTTTGTGAGGAGATTTGAGAAATTGAAAACTTTTTTATCAATGTGATATTGTTTTGAAAATGAATGAATGAATAATATTTTTGCTTATTCTTAATTATTAAGTTGTTACCCACGGAGCCGTCGAGCTCACCCCCTATTTCCCCTCTACAAGTGTTGAGCGAGAAACCGAGTCACCATATCAGGATTGAGGCATTACTTCGATGCGCTTTGCTTTTGAAGTCATGTTTTGAGAAAACAAAGCTTTAGCTAGCATTTTGGACAATTAATGTTCTTTGTACTTGGTCTTTTGATACTTTTGCTGTATTCGGGCTAAAATGCCCTCTAAATCTTTGTATTAACTTGTATCCATGTAAATGTAAGAGTTTTGAATTTCAAATGTATCTTTTTTATGGTTTCTAAAAATGTCTTGTTCTATGGTTGAAATTGATAAAAAGAAAGAGTAAGTTGAGGTTGTTTTATGGTTTTAAAATGAGTAGATGCTTAGGAGTGAGGTTGTTGCCATTTGAATTGTGTTTGGATCTATATTTGAATTAGGCTGTATTGTGGAAGTTTGAAGATTGAGTTTTATGCAGGTAATGGAGTTGGGTTGAAGATTTGGCTAGTTACATTTTAGGAGAGGTGCTATCCAATTTTTCTAAAATCTGGCAGAAACTTGATTTGTGTTTTAGACCTTTTTAGAGCTTGAATTGAATTGAGATGTCTTCTTGAAGATTATAGTACTCGTTGAGAGCTTTCCAATGATATAGAATCAGTGTAATTAATATCGCATCCGTTCGCCGGAACGCTCCGCATCGCCTAAAAATCAGAATTCGAACGAGCTTAAAATTCGGTCAAAATTACATTTGGTACCGCCGCATCTGTCAATACCGAAATTTTTGGGACCATTCCGTAAGAAAAAATTATCCAGGGACCAATTTGCAAATAAAAAAATTTCTACCCTAACTACGGTAACCTACCCCGACTCTCACCTCACTCTCTCATCGTCTTCTTCTCTCCTCGCCGACGCTTCCTCTCTCTTCGTCTCTCCCTTCCGCCGGCCTGCCTCGCCGCCTGCCTTGCCTCACCTCCGGCCTTCAACCGTCATCCACGTCCGAAGACGTCCGCTGCACACCGTCTTCGCCTCACCGTGACCACACACCGCACGTCGTCTTTGCCTCCTCACGCACACCGTCCGGCCTTCTCGCGCACACCGCACACCGTCTTCTCTCCATCTTCTTCCTCCTTGTGCTCACCATCTGGCGTTCTCCACTGCAGTATCGCACACCATCCGGCGTTCTCCTTCGTCCGTCGATGAAGACCGATTGATATTTGAAATTTGTTTAATTTTTCATGGCATTTTGATTGTTTGATTGTGTTGGTTGTTGATTATGGTGGATTTAAAGTGAAAAAATGGTATTAATGTGTTAGATTTGGGGGAAAGTTTGGAAGTAACTTTTGGTGGGCAGTGGGCACTGTCACCGAATGGATTTGGGCAAAGCCAAAAATAGGGAAGTGGCATTCGATTGGATTGAAAATTGTTGGGGTTTGGATGTTGTTGTTTTCGGTAGGAGTTGTAATTTTTGTTATTTGTTTTGTGAGTTATTAAATTAAACCGAAAGTGGAAGTTTGAAATTGAATTTTGGAAATGAATTTTAGCAAATTGTATTTTGGAATTGGAAATTGGAAGTGGATTGAAAATTAAATTTGGAATTAGAATTGAAATTGGAATTGGATTGAAAATTAAATTTGGAATTGGAATTGATTTTTTGAATTGGATTGGAAATAAAATTTTAATTGGGATTTGAAATTGGATTTGGAATTTGGAATTAGAAGTGACTTAGAAATTAAAATTCGAAATTTGGAATTGGAAATTGGATTTGGAAATTGAATTGGAATTTGCAATTTGGAATTGGAAATTGGATTTGGAAGTGAATTAAAAGTCAAAATTGAAATGGTGATTTATTGATTATTGAATGGTGGAAATTGGCTTGTGATTTATTATTGTATTAATATTGAATTGTTGAATTATTGATTACTGAAATTGAATTTGAGTTTGAGCAATTGAATATAAGAATTGAGTTTGATAATTTGAAATGTTTAATTGTACATGTATTTTATTTAATGATAATTTGGTGCTTATTGTTAACCTTATGTTTTAAATTTAAACTTTAAAGTTAAATTGTTGATTTTGATTAATTGGTTGTCAAAACTTAAAATTGAAAGTTGATAATCAAAATCAAAAGAAAATTTAAACCTAATTGTAAAATTGATAATCAAATATGAAATTAATAATTAAATGTATGTAATGTAAATGTAATATTTTTGTTTCAGTTCAATTTTACTTGATTGCTTATTCGTCGTCAACTTTTTTGTAATATTTATTGTTCTTTTTATCGAATGTTTTGAATCTTTTGATGTAAATATGTAATATTATTTATTATAATGGTGAAATTGTATGATTGTAATATTTTAAATGCTTTGTATTATTCTTAGTTTTATAATTGTATGATGATGATTGTTTTGTTTATATTAATTGTGGTTATTAATTATATGTAAAATATTTAAAAATTCTTGTTATTTCAAATTAATTGTCATTATTATTTATTATTAAGATTTTTGAAAGTAGGATTGATGTAAGCGAAAGAACTAGTAAAGTATACTGATGCAATTGTATAATATATCAATATGGACTATTTTGCAATTTTTAAAAAATTTAGGGACTATTTTATAAATTTAAAAAATATCTTGAAACGGTATCCAGTATCGACCGATATCGGTACAGTACCGTTCCAAAGCCCAATCCGATACCGAGCCCGGTACGGTATTCATAACATTGTATAGAATTTGTCACTTTTGGTCTTAGGATGAAGAAGATATAAGGTTTGAAAGATGACAGTTACTGTTGATAAGAGTTTGGTTTGGCAGTATCTTTAGCAGGGTTTTTCACCCCCTTAGAGTCTGCTTTGATTTTTGCACTCTTCATAGAAAATGTACCTTATTTTTTTCCTCTTTCTATTGATGTATAATATGCTATTTTTGGAGTTAGGAGTAAAAAGTTATGAGTTTTGGAAAATTGCAGGTACTGTTCATTTGGTCAACTACACTGTTCCATTGGTTTTTATATAGGCAGTAACTTTGAGAGTGTTTTTACCTCTTTAAACGACTGAATTGATTTTTGCTCCCTTCATGAAATTTGAAGATCATCTCTTTATCTTTCCAATGAGATAAAATGTGACATTTTTAGATTATTGTGTTAAAAGATATGGTTTTTCAAACTTCTGGTATAGTGTAGAACTTCTTCAATTTTAGCAGAAACTTTGAAGCAATTTTTGACCCTTTTGGAGGCCAAACTTGTTGGGACACGATTAGGGACAGGACCCCAATCGGAAAACAAAGAACAAAAAATGGAGAACAAAGCGGAAAACAAATCGGATCGGAAGTCATAAGCGGAAGTGTCGAGAGCGAATCGACATAATCGAATTCAAATTGAATCGAACAAATCTGATAATAAAATGCGGAACAAAGGAATCGAAAGCGAAACGAATATCCGACATCTGCGAACAAAAGCTTTAGAAAAGAGTCGCGTTGCGCTGGAAACCCTAAGACTAATCTGAAATCGGTATATTTGTTTTTCATTCTTTTCTTTCTCAATAAATTCATTCCTTGTTCTCTTCATTCAATCTTATTTTGGAAATTCATCCATTTTAATCTCAAGTTCCTTTGCCAAAATTTTCCATAACCTCAAATTACTTGACTTCTCGAAATCAATTATATCTTAATCTTATATTCAATTCTAAAGGTTCTGATAAGCTTACACAAATCCCAAAATACATCTATATTTATTAAAACTAATTTGCCCGTTAACAAAAATTGAGCAGCATAACGGCTGTAATTGTAACAACCCAAAAATCTGCAAATAGCAAAACACACTTCTAATATTCCAAAACATAACACCAATTCCTCGGACCTCCCGTCCGGAATCCCAGCATACACAAACACAAACCTGCACCTAAACACTTCAATATTCTCAATCATAATCAGTATCCTCGGACCTCCCGTCCGGAACCCAAAACACAATCATATTCAATCTCAATCACATTCACAATCATATATACTAACCACAATTTACTTACATAATCCAATTCCATAATCATACACAACTCAATTCAATACATGAATACATCAATCATCTACATACCCATACTTCATACACAAACTCAATTCCAAACATAAATTCATAATTTCTTTACATTCCGAAATTTCACAAAGTACAAAACAAACAAAATCGAAGAACATCTTGACTTTCTTTCATCCAATCTCCTGCTCGAATACCTGGAGATGGGGATGAAAGGGGGGTGAGCTGAAATAGCTCGTGGATAACATATTTATAAATTGACAATAAGCAAAAGTCATTTCGCAAAACAATTACCATTTAGTAATTTTTCACAAACTTATTTCTTAAAACTTTCCACATTTTCAAATCATTTATGTTTAATTTCCAAAAATTTCTCGATTTCAAAACTCAATTGCTCATTTCTCAAAATTCTCACATTTTTCACAAATCATGCACAATTTGCAAAAACATGAATGCTTCACATAATAAATGCATCATAATTTAAACAAATCAAAAATCACATAACACTTCAGAATGGTTAGGTTTTGGTCCAAACGGAACGTACTGCACAATCCCACATAACGGTCCTGTGCAACCGTGAACTTATGGGAGTCCGAAATTGGAACTCCAATGTCACTAGCGGGCAGGCGGGAGAAGCCTTTTAAAATGATACAGTGCACTGACTCTAACTTATGGGACCTAATTAGACCCACATAACACATATCATACTCGAAAATCAAATTGTCCGAAGGCACTTTTCAAAACTTTAGTTTTCATATTTTCATATCGTGTCGTACTAGACACATGGACATTACAAACTCACATAAATTCATATAGTAATAAAAATATTAGAAAACATACAACAATTTTCATGAAGGACTTAGAAGCAAAAATCCATCTCTAACTAGATCAAAATCTCCCCATATTATGGTTGCCATGTTTAAGGGCGTTAAACCAACATATAACCTGAACCTTAACCATAACTTACAAATTCTTAACTTTCAATCCCTACATCCAAAAGTAGCATATGATCCCTCATTACAAACCTAAGACATGCCTCTACAACTTTCAAGAAGGATTTAAAACCTAATTCGGCCATTAAGGGGGTCCAAAGTTGCTTCAAGTTTCTGTCCCATTTGGAAATTATCCTAAACAAGACCCCAAGTTTGAAAAATTATATCTTTTGATACAATGGTCGAAAAATGTCACATTTTACCTCTATGGAAAGATAAAAAGATGCTTTACAACTTTCATTAAGGAAGCAAAAATCAAGTCAATCACTAAAAGGGTTAAAAACTTGTTCAAAGTTGCTACCTAGAATGACCAATGGAACAGTATCCGTGAACAGTAACAACAATGTTTGAAACTTCATAACTTCTTATTCCTAACTCCAAAAAAAATGCATATTATACCTCTATGGAAAGATGAAAAGATGATTTACATTTTTTTTATGAAGGATGAAAAAACCAAAATAGACTCCAAAGGGGTGAAAAAAAAACTTCCAAAGTTTATGCCCAAATTTGCCAAATGAACAGTAACTGAACTAGGTCTAACCCCCATAAGTTTTTACTCCTAACTCCAAACAAGGCATATCATACCTCTATGGAAAGATATAAACATATGCTACAAACTTCCAGAAGACCCCCAATCCAATTCAAGCTCTAAGAGGGTCTAAAACCTAAGCGAAGTTTCTGTCAAATTTTGCAAAACTTTTGACAGCACCTCCTTTAAAAATTCAACTAGCCAATCTTCAATTTTCTCATCCAAACTTCATATACCTGCACAAAACCACTTCAATCTCCATCATCCTCAATCTCCCAACTCCGAACCAATTTCAAATAATCCTTAAAACTATCTGAAAATAGTAGCAACTCACTCATCCTTTTCTACCTTCACTTTCCACATGAATTAACCTCAAAATATATCTAAATACATTCGTCAAATTCTACTTCATCATCAACAATCAACCAAACAAAAATACATACCCATATAACACCTTTCACACTTGAAATCAAAACGCCCGGAGGCACCTTTTAAAAAAAACTAAAATCTTATACTCATGTTCTAATCAGACACAAATCCATTCAAATGTCACAACTTCAATCCAATTCACATAGCATAACATATTCTCAAACATTCAAGAATGCAACATTTAGCAATTATTAAAACATTCAAACACGATGACTTTAACAATTATTTCAATTGTATCAAATCATTCAAAAAAATCAATGAATGTAACAATTTTCATACTTTATCCATTCATTCATAATAATGAAGTTCAGAATTTTTAGCAATTTAACAAAATCATTGAAAACAAAGAATTAAACCTTTGTAACAATTTTTCAAATCATTCAGAAACAATAAAATTCGAAAATCCCTTTTTTGATTTTTTTCAAAATTTCATAATTGACTTATAATTCAAAACAATAAACATGTTACCTACTTTAAATCCATGCTGGTACTTTGTCCAAAGCATCAATTATCCAAATTCCTTCTTCTTTCCTCAAATTAAAAATTCCCTAGGTCAAAACATCCAAATTCAACATAAAAAAAATCATAATCCTCAAAATTAACTTAAGAATTCTCAAACTCATCATAATTTCAAGCCTTCAAAATCAACAATTTCCAAAAACACCAAATCATAAAAATTGGGCATAAACCCTAATTTTCAATTATCCAAAATTGAACATCATCATAGCATAATCACTTAAATTAACCTTGTAAAACTCAATCCCATAACAATCTTAAGCCAAATAAACCAAGATCTCATCACAAATTAACAACATCTCTTACCTTCTTCCTTCTCACTCATTTTCGAATTTCTTGGTCAAAATGGAGCTTTCATCTTCTTCCTCCCTTTCCCTCTTGAAGAAGCATCAAAAACCCCTTGGAATCCCATAAAAACTGAAAACCCTAGCAGCTCCTTCTTCTTCTTCCTTCTTCTCCATCACCGAATCTCTCCTTCTCTCTTCTCTCTATCGTTTTCTTCGTTCTTTTATTTCTCATTTTTGTAACTTTCTGCCTTCATACACGACAGCCACATCATCCTTTATCATTAAGGAAGCACAAAGACTTAATTGCCACTCCATAATTGCCTTAAACCATAGGAACTTAAGTGAACTTCCATAATTGCCCTTCATTTGACCTTTAAACACTTACATCTTGTCTCCTGATTTTGAGCAGGTAAATGAAATAATTTGGAAAAAAACTTCCATTAGAAAATGTTCCTCTATGTCTCATCTTTAAAACGACACCAAGAACGCTCAAATCGGTTTAGAAAAGAAGGCGTTATGGCCAAAATACTCGTTCAGCTCTTACTAATCCGAGACTGAAAACCAAACTCAACTTCCATTCAGAAATTGAAATATTAAGGGCTAAATTGAAATTCAAGTACTTCATATAATTCGTAGCCCCATGTCTTAATTTTATTGTACAAAAAGAATCCTTTCAATGGGATCTCTACAGATCCCGAATTTCGCGAAATACTGAACCATGTTCAGAAAATTATCTAACTCATAACCTTTAACCAATCCTCTGACTTTGATTCAATCAATCTCTTTCCATTTAATCTCCTAAAAATCATAAATTCCCATGAAAATGTAGCTAATTGTCTTAGGAATCCAACGCTTTGAAAACCAAGTCAATCGGATGTCGGACGGAGAAATTATAAGCAAAGGATTGCAAAAGGGTCGGATTAAAAACAAAAGAACAGAACTTCAATTTATTGATAAAGCCGAATTTTCAAAAAATCATAACGCTTGATCCCAAACTCCAAATTTGACAAATTTGGTGTCGGTGGAAAGATAAAAGGAAGCTCAACAACTTCCATGTAGAACTTAAAAATCAATTCCATCTCTAAAGGGGTCCGAAACCTAGTCAAAGTTACTACCCTGTTAAACATCACCTAAACACACTCCAAACTTTCAAATTTCATATATTCCAATTCCCACATCCAAAAATTGCATACTTTATAGCTTCGGAAGGATTGACAAACAAGCTACAACTTTCATGAAGACCACTTACTGCAATTCAGACTAAATCCGTACGACGAGTGGCCTCAAAGTCGAGTACACTCAAGTATACACTTATGGTCATTTTTACAAAACAAACTTTGACTGATCATAACTTTTACTCCCGATATCGAAAAATATCAAACTTTATGGCGACAGAAAGCTTTTAACATAAGCTACAAGTTTCATGCAGATCATTTTCTCCAATTTGGCCTAAATCAAAAAGTCAACTCTCTATAACCAAAAAGTCAAACTTTTCTTAATTCTACTTACTCTCACACTTTTCTCTTTATTTCTTAAATTTTGCAATTTATTCACTAACAATTTCATTTAAACTTCAAACGCCATTTTAGGCCATACCTTAACATAAACCTCAATAACAAAAGCATTTTTCGGCCTATCTTAATCTCATCTAACTATTCACATTCAAAATTTTCTTTTATTTATTCATTCTAATTTCCTCATTTTCATGTCACTTGACACTTCAAAATTTCAAAGAAAGTTCGGGGTCCAACATTTCTCCCCCTCTTAATAGAATTTTATCCTAGAAATTCTAACTTAAGACAACACACCAAGTAACGCATTCTCTCAAATAATATTTTTCATCAATCACTTTCTTATCTAATTTCTCACCATACATATCTCTCAATTTCTTCACAAATTTTCACTTCTTGTGCTTATAACTCAAATATCAAATCAAAACACTATTTCTTACAAGTCAATAGCCCAATTCTAAATGAACCTTAACATGGACCAAAACCATTCAATTCAATCCCTTTGACTTCTATACATATATCGTTGTCACTTATTCAATCTTTCAAGTATCCTTTAATTGCATCTCACATATGCATATTCGAAATTAATTCATCCAAATTCATTCAAAATTCTAATCTCAATTTCATTAACACATTCCTAAAATCAATCATGATTCTCGTCACTTTGATCAACAATCAATTTAATTCTTTAATTATTTCATGACATACCTTCATATCATTTAATCCTATCCTTCAAGTATTTATTATTTCATCTCACACATGTATAGCTAAAATCAATTCATCCAGTTTCATCATGAATTTCTCCTCTCAATTTCCATTAACACTTTCTTATAATCAATCAGCACTCATCACCTTAATCAAACAATCCATTAGGTTCTTCACATCATGCATGCAAAATCCATCTGCATGTTCATCACATTATCACAAATTCAATCTTATCAATTCTAACTCTCACAATTTCTTATCCAGATAACTTATCCTAAAGTGCCCAAATAAGATCCTACTACTAGGCTCTAATACCATCTATGTTGGGACCCGATCTCGAGACTGGACCCCAACTGGAAAACAAAGAACAGAAAACGGAGAACAAAGCGGACAACAAATCGGACCTCCCATCCGGAATCCCAGCATACACAAACACAAACCTACACCTAAACACTTCAATATTCTCAATCATAATCAATATCCTAGCACCTGCCGTTTGGAACCCAAAACACAATCATATTCAAACTCAATCACATTCACAATCATATATACTAACCACAATTTACTTACATAATCAAATTCCATAATCATACACAACTCAATTCAATACATGAATACATCAATCATCTACATACCCATACTTCATACACAAACTCAATTCCAAACATAAATTCATAATTTCTTTACATTCTGAAATTTCACAAAGTACAAAACAAACAAAATCGAAGAACATCTTGACTTTCTTTCATCCAATCTCCTGCTCGAATACCTAGAGATGGGGATGAAAGGGGGGTGAGCTAAAATAGCTCGTGGATAACATATTTATAAATTGAAAATAAGCAAAAGCCATTTGGAAAAACAATTACCATTTAGTAAAATTTTCACAAACTTATTTCTTAAAACTTTCCACTTTTTCAAATCATTTATGTTTAATTTCCAAACATTTCTCGATTTCAAAACTCAATTGCTCATTTCTCAAAATTCTCACATTTTTCACAGATCATGCACAATTTCCAAAAACATGAATGCTTCACATAATAAATGCATCATAATTTAAACAAATCAAAAATCAGATAACACTTCAGAATGGTTTGGTTTTGGTTCAAACGGAACGTACTGCACAGTCCAACATAGCGGTCCTGTGCAGCCGTGAACTTATGGGAGTTTGAAATCGGAACTCCAGAGCCACTAGTGGGCAGGTGGGAAAAGCCTTTTAAAATGAGACCGCGCACTGACTCTAACTTATGGGACCTAACCAAACCCACATAACACATATCATACTCGAAAATCAAATTGCCTGAAGGCACATTTCGAAACTTTAGTTTTCATATTTTCATATCGTGTCGTACTAGACACATGGACATTACAAACTCACATAAATTCATATAGTAATAAAAAGATTAGAAAACATACAACAATTCTCATGAAGGACTTAGAAGCAAAAATCCATCTCTAACTAGATCAAAATCTCCCCATATTGTGGCTGCCCTGTTTAAGGGCGTTAAACCAACATATAACCTGAACCTTAACCATAACTTACAAATTCATAACTTTCAATCCCTACATCCAAAAGTAGCATATGATCCCTCATTACAAAGCTAATACATGCCGCTACAACTTTCAAGAAGGATTTAAAACCTAATTCGGCCATTAAGGGGGTCCAAAGTTGCTTCAAGTTTCTATCCCATTTGGAAATTATCCTAAACAAGACCCAAAGTTTGAAAAATCATATCTTTTGATACAATAGTCAAAAAATGTCACATTTTACCTCTATGTAAAGATAAAAAGATGCTTTACAACTTTCATGAACGAAGCAAAAATCAATTCAATTGTATCAAATCATTCAAAAAAATCAATGAATGTAACAATTTTCATACTTTATCCATTCATTCATAAATAATGAAGTTTAGAATTTTTAGCAATTTATCAAAATCATTGAAAACAAAGAATTAAACCTTTGTAACAATTTTGCAAATTATTCGGAAACAATAAAATTCAAAAATCCCTTTCTTGTTTTCTTTCAAAATTTCATAATTGACTTATAATTCAAAACAATAAACATGTTACCCACCTTAAATCCATGCTAGTACTTTGTCCAAAGCATCAATTCTCCAAAGTCCTTCTTCTTTCTTCAAATTAAAAATTCCCTAGGCCAAAACATCCAAATTCAACATTATAAAAATCATAATCCTCAAAATTAACTTAAGAATTCACAAACTCATCATAATTTCAAGCCTTCTAAATCAACAATTTCCAAAATCCCTAAATCATAAAAATTGGGCATAAGCCCTAATTTCCAATTATCCAAAATTGAACATCATCTTAGCATAATCACTTAAATTAACCTTGGGAAACTCAATCACATAACAATCTTAAGCCAAATAAACCAAGATCTCATCACAAATTAACAACATCTCTTACCTTTTTCCTTCTCTCTCATTTTCAAATTTCTTGGTCAAAATGGAGCTTTCATCTTCTTCCTCCCTTTCCCTCTTGAAGAAGCATCAAAAACTCCTTGGAATCCCGTAAAAATTGAAAACCCTAACAGCTCCTTCTTCTTCTTCCTTCTTCTTTATCACCGAATCTCTACTTCTCTCTTCTCTTGTCTCTCTATCGTTTTCTTCTTTCTTTTATTTCTCATTTTCGTAACTTTTTGCCTTCATAAACGATAGCCACATCATCCGTTATCTTTAAGGAAGCACAAAGACTTAATTGCCCCTCCATAATAGCCTTAAACCATAGGAACTTAAGTGAACTTCCATAATTGCCCTTAATTTAACCATTAAACACTGGCATCTTGCCTCCTGATTTTGAGCAGGTAAATAAAATAATTTGGCAAAACTTCCTTCTGCAAAACTGTTCCTATATGTCTCATCTTTAAAATGACACCAAGAACGCTGAAATCGGTTTAGAAACGAAGGAGTTATGGCCAAAATACTTGTTCAGCTCTTACTAATCCGAGACTAAAAACCAAATTCAAATTTCATTCAGAAATTGAAAGTCTTAAGGGCTAAATTGAAATTCGAGTCCTTCATATGATTTGTAGCCCCATGTCTCAATTTTATTGTACAAAAAGAATCCTTTCAATGGGATCTCTACAGATCCCGAATTTCGCGAAATACTGAACCATGTTCAGAAAATTATCTAACTCATAACCTTTAACCAATCCTCTGACTTTGATTCAATCAATCTCTTTCCATTTAATCTCCTAAAAATCATAAATTCCTATGAAAATGTAGCTAATTGTCTTAGGAATCCAACGCTTTGAAAACCAAGTCAATCGGATGTCGGACAGAGAAATTATAAGCAAAGGATTGCAAAAGGGTCGGATTAAAAACAAAAGAACAGAACTTCAATCTATTGATAAAGCCAAATTTTCAAAAAATCATAACGCTTGATCCCGAACTCCAAATTTGACAAATTTGGTGTCGGTGGAAAGATAAAAGGAAGCTCAACAACTTCCATGCAGAACTTAAAAATCAATTCCATCTCTAAAGGGGTCCGAAACCTAGTCAAAGTTACTACCCTGTTAAACATCACCTAAACACACTCCAAACTTTCAAATTTCATATATTCCAATTCCCACATCCAAAAATTGCATACTTTATAGCTTCGGAAGGATTGACAGACAAGCTACAACTTTCATGAAGACCACTTACTACAATTCAGACTAAATCCGTACGACGAGTGGCCTCAAAGTCGAGTACACGCAAGTATACACTTATGGTCATTTTTACAAAATAAACTTTGACTGATCATAACTTTTACTCCCGATATCGAAAAATATCAAACTTTATGGCGACAGAAAGCTTTTAATATAAGCTACAAGTTTCATGCAGATCATTTTCTCCAATTTGGCCTAAATCAAAAAGTCAACTCTCTATAACCAAAAAGTCAAACTTTTCTTAATTCTACATACTCTCACACTTTTCTCTTTATTTTTTAAATTTTGCAATTTATTCACTAACAATTTCATTTAAACTTCAAATGCCATTTTAGGCCATACCTTAACATAAACCTCAATAACAAAAGCATTTTTCGCCTATCTTAATCTCATCTAACTATTCACATTCAAAATTTTCTTTTTATTTATTCATTCTAATTTCCTCATTTTCATGTCACTTGCCTAGTCGGTTTAGACACGAAGGAGGTATGGTCAAAATACTCGTTCAACTCTTGCTAATCCTAGACTAAAAGCAAACTCAAATTCCATTCAGAAATTGAAAGTCTTAAGGGCTAAATTAAAATTCGAGTCCTGCATATAATTTGTAGCTCCATGTCTAAATTTTATTTTTCAAAAAGAATCGGTTCAATTGGATCTCTACAGATCCCGAATTTTGTGAAATACTGAAGTATGTTCAGAAACTTTTCTAACTCATAACCTTTAACCAATCCTCTGACTTTGATTCAATCAATCTCTTTCCATTTAATCTCATAAAAATCATAAATTCCCATGAAAATGTAGCTAATTGTCTTAGGAATCTAATGCTTCAAAAACCAAGTCAATCGGATGTCGGACGGAGAAATTATAAGCAAAGGATTGCAAAAGGGTCAGATTAAAAACAAAAGAACAAAACTTCAATCTATTGATAAAACCGAATTTTCCAAAAATCATAACTCTTGATCTCGAACTCCAAATTTGACAAATTTGGTGTCGATGGAAAGATAAAAGGAAGCTTTACAACTTCCATGCAGAACTCAAAAATCAATTCTATCTCTAAAGGGGTCCAAAACATAGTCAAAGTTATTTCCCTGTTAAACATCACCTAAACACACTCCAAACTTTCAAATTTCATATCTTCCAATTCCCACATCCAAAAATTGCATACTTTATAGCTTCGAAAGGATTGACAGATAAGCTACAACTTTCATGAAGACCACTTACTCCAATTCAGACTAAATCTGTACGACGAGTGGCCTCAAAACCTATTACACGCAAATATACACTTATGGTCATTTTTACAAAACAAACTTTGACTTATCATAACTTTTACTCCCGATATCGAAAAATATCAAACTTTATGGCGATAGAAAGCTCTTAATATAAGCTACAAGTTTTATGAAGATCATTTTTTCCAATTTAGCCTAAATAAAAAAAGTCAACTCTCTAGGACCAAAAAGTCAAACTTTTCTTAATTCTACATATTCTCACACTTTTCTCTTTATTTCTTAAATTTTGCAATTTATTTACTAACAATTTCATTTAAACTTCAAATGCTATTTTAAGCCATACCTTAACATAAACCTCAATAACAAAAGCATTTTTCGCCTATCTTAATCTTATCTAACTATTCACATTCAAAAATTTCTTTTTATTTATTCATTCTAATTTCCTCATTTTCATGTCACTTGACACTTCAAAATTTCAAGGAAAATTTGGGGTCCAACAAAACTAGTTTTTCAATCCTTCATGGAAGTTGTAGAGCTTCCTTTTACCTTTTTATTGATACTAAATTTATGAAATTTGGATTTCGGGATGAGGAGTTAGAAATTTACAAAGTTTCAGCTTTTTAAATGCGATGAAAAGAATAAAGGTAAAACTTTGATTTTTGGCTCACAAGTGTCCTGGCGTGAGTGAGCGCTCGCGAGGTCGATCGCCACGCCCTGTGAGCATCCCGAGGCTCGCACCCGCAAGCGTTCGTGATCGCGAGCGGCCCGCGGTGTCGCCGTTTCGTGTAGTTTCTGATTTTCTTTTTTTATTTTTCTTTTCTGATTTTCTTCTTTTCTAAACTAAGCCTCCAATCTTACTCTTTCGCTTGTAACTTTTTCGTTTGACCTCCGATTTAATCGATTTTTGAAGCATTGGTTTTCTAAGAAAATTTTCTACCCCTTTTAAGCAAATTTAGAATTTTTCGGGCTTGAGTTGAATAGTTCGGATATATGGAAGTGAGTTAGTTATGTGACGTTATTGAATACAATTCCGTATTTGGGCGATTTCTCGGTCTATAGAGATCCGATTGAGGAGATTTCTGATTCTATTTTACCTAGAGACATGGAATTTTATTTTAGCTTAGGAATCGAATTTAATTATAGGCCCTAAGCAAATCAATTTTTATTGGAGAAAAATTAGGGTAAATTTATGACGATCCGTTCGGGAGTACATAAAATAAGTCTGATTCGAGTTTCTTCTGTGGTGAGGAATCCCTCCCTTGTGGGTTGCGCGTCCAGATGTCACGTAGGACATTAGACATGTGTCTCACCGGGGTGGGGTTCCAACACTTATGGTATCAGAGCGTTTCGATTTAGGTCCGGGTTGAAGGAGAAATTTAGGATTTTTGTGACCTATTTTGCATTCTTTTGAAATTAAATGATTTGCATTATTTACATGGTTTTACATTGTTTTAAATTGTTTTACATGACTAAATATTGATTTGCATGATTTAAATCGTACTATACACTTTGACAAATTGTTTTTACATGAACTAAAGATTTTCACGGGTTTTCTCTTGAAGGAGTAAATATGCCACCTCGGAGTAGAACTCGAGGAGCACAGTCTCGCTCTAGCTCTCGTCAGGGGAGCACGGATGAGTCGCATGTCCCACAAGGTGCGGGGACTCACTCAGCTCCCAGCTCTGAGGCACCTAGTGTGCAACCTGAGGAGCTGCCGCCTCCTCCTCGTCCTACTATGCCTACGATGGATCCGCAGTGTTTCCAGGCCTTTGCCCAGGCTTTCACCTTTGCCATGGGTCAAGGGTCTCAGGCTCCGATGCCAGCTCCAGTGTTTAGGGGCGGGCAATATGATAAGCTGCGGAAGTTTGGAACAGTGGACTTTCATGGTACCACCAATCTAGAGGAAGCTGAAACTTGGATGAAGAGGACAGAGAGAGTCCTTATGTAGATGAAGAGCTCAGATAAGGAGAAGTTAGAGTATGCAGTGAGTTTATTGCATGGGGATGCTCTCCACTGGTGGGAGTCAGTGCCACAGAGTCAAGCTGTGCCTCCAGTGCTTTCATTGAGGAATTTTGGAGAGTTGTTCAGAAAGAAATACCTCTCCCGGGTTTATATGCAAAAGAAGGCCAGGGAGTTCCTGAATCTGACCCAGAGGGAGATGTTTGTGAGCGAGTATGAGCTAAGATTTTCTCAGCTATCTAGATATGCAACTCATATTGTGGCCAGTGAAGAAGACAAGTGCCGCAATTTTGAGGGTGGCCTCCACCTGGGAATCAAGGAGAAAGTTATTATTCACAATTTTGTGATTATCAGCAGCTGGTGGATGTTGCTCTTCAGGTTGAGAAGCTGGAGAACATTAGGCAGAAGGTGAGCAGGAAGAGAAAAAGCAGAGAGTAGTCTTCCAGGAGAGGGGTAGTGTCTGAGACGGCCGCGGGGGTGAGAAGAGCGCCCGCACTCGAGTCGAGGAGGCGTAGTGCCCTCTCAGAGCAAGCATTCGAGGCGAGGTAAGTTCAGGTCCTCAGTGGGAGGAAATAGCAGAACTGAGAGAAGCAGGAACCAGAACCCCCAATGTGAGCACTGTGGGAAGCTACATTGGGGTGAGTGTTACAAGCTATTGGGTGCCTACTTCAAGTGTGGAGAGAAGGGACACAGGATAAAAGATTGTCCTCATTTGGCCAGAGGGCAAGGATCTCAGCCAAAGGCTCAGAGGAGAGTAGAGACAGTAGGAACCAAACCAACTGTTGGGGTGGGCAGTTATGGGTCAGTGAAGAAGCCCATTCCTCCAGGGAGACCGAGAGGGCAAGCACAGGCCAGAGTATTTGCTATGACTCGGGAGGAGGCTGCAGCCGCACCGAAGGTTGTTATTGGTATGGATCGGCTCTTTCATTCTGATGTGTATGTTTTATTTGATTTTGGTTCTACATATTCCTAGTTCTCTGCAAGCATGATATTGCCTGGTATGTAGTCAGTTCTTCTGGATAATTTTCTGCTTGTTAGCACTCTGTTAGGGAGAAATGTCATTGTAAGCCGGATCTATAGAGACTGTGAGCTTATTATCGAGGGATCTAGTTTGGTAGTAGATCTACTACCTCTAGATCTGAAGGGTTTGGATGTAATTGTCGGCATGGATGAGATGAAAAAGTATCGGGCAAAGCTTGACTGTGGTTTAAAGGAAGTGGAGCTTGATCTGGGAGAGGGTTAGAAAGTAACTTTCAGTGGGGATAGAAAGATGACACCGCCAAGGCTTATTTTAGCTTTGTTAGCTGATAAACTGATGGGAAGAGGTTGTGAGGCTTTCTTGGCATGTGTAGTGGATACCAGGGTGAAGGAGAGCAGGGTGGAGGAAATTCCTATTGTGAGGGAATTTCCTGATGTGTTTCCAAAGGAGTTGCACGGTTTGCCACCGGAGAGGGAGATTGAGTTTCCTATTGATTTGGCTCCCGAGACAGCTCCTATATCTATTCCACCGTACCGGATGGCTCCAGCTGAGCTGAAGGAGCTTAAAGAGCAATTGGAGGAGTTATTGGCGAAGGGTTTATTAGACCGAGCTCCTCGCCTTGGGGAGCACCGGTCTTGTTTGTTAAAAAGAAGGATGGAACCTGGCGGATGTGTATTGACTACAGGAGGATTAATAAGGTGACAGTTAAAAACAAATATCCTCTACCTCGGACAGATGACTTATTTGATCAGCTGTAGGAGGCAACGGTCTTCTCTAAGATCGATCTCAGGTCTGGCTACCATCAACTCAGGATTAAGGAGTCTGATGTGAGCAAGACAGCTTTCAGAACACGGTATGGCCATTATGAGTTTTTGGTTATGACTTTTGGAATGACCAATGTTCCTTCTGCTTTTATGGATTTGATGAACAAGGTTTTCAAGGAGTTTTTGGATTAGTTTGTTATTGTGTTCATCGATGACATTCTGGTGTATTCCAATAGTGTAGGTGAGCATAAGGATCACTTGAGGATTGTACTGCAGCGATTGAGGGAGAGGGAGCTTTATGCCAAATTCACTAAATGTGAATTTTGGCTACATGAAGTGGTCTTTCTAGGTCACATTATTTCTAAGCATAGGGTGCATGTGGACTCAAAGAAGATTGAAGCTGTAGTGAACTGGCATGCTCCGACGACAGTGACTGAGGTAAGGAGCTTTCTGGGTTTAGCAGGCTACTACAGGAGATTCGTGGAGGGATTCTCCATAATTGCTGCTCCTTTGACCAACCTATTGAGGAAGAACCAGAAGTTTGTCTGGAGTGATGAGTGCCAGCAGAGTTTTGAGGAGCTCAAGCACAGATTGACTAGTGCTCCAGTGTTGGCTTTGCCTACAGGAGAGGGGAGTTATATAGTGTATAGTAATGCTTCAAGAAAGGGGTTGGGATGTGTACTTATGCAGGGAAAAAAAGGTGACAGCATATACCTCACGGCAGCTAAAGCCTTATGAGGTGAATTATCGACGCACGATCTGGAATTAGCAGCTGTGATCTTTGCCTTAAAGATCTGGAGGCATTATTTGTATGGGGTGCAAACCAAGATCTTTACAGATCACAAGAGTCTCAAATACTTTTTGAGTTAGAAGGAGCTGAATTTGAGACAGAGGAGGTGGATTGAGCTGCTTAAAGACTATGACCTGTTGATTGAATATCATCCAGGTAAGGCCAATGATGTATCTGATGCTTTGAGTAGGAAGTCTTCCATAGCATATGTTCAGACAGTATATCTGCCGCTATTGGAAGAGATGGCTAAGCTCAGGATCAGTTTGAAACAGGAGGAGTCTGATTGCATGATTTCTACTTTTAGGGTGAGACCAATCCTCAGGGAAAAAATGAGAGAGTTGCAGGCTCAGGATGCGAAACTGAGTAAGCTGCGGGATGAGATTCAGCAGGGTAAGAAGTCCGATATGGTGGTGAGTGATGATGGACTCCTGACAGTCGGGAATAGGCTTTGTATTCCAGATGTCAAGGAGGTAAGGGATGAGATTCTAGATGAGGCGCATAATGTGCCTTATACTATGCACCCAAGTAGCACCAGGATGTACAGGGATCTCAAGGAGAATTTTTGGTGGAGAGGTATGAAAAAGGATGTGGCCGAGTATGTGAGTAAGTGTCTAGTGTGTCAGCAAGTCAAGGCTGAGCATCAGGCACCTTCAGGTCAGTTAAGGCCCTTATCTGTTCCGGAGTGGAAGTGGCAGAAAGTGACTATGGATTTTCTGATGGGATTGCCCAGGACCAGTAGGAGACATGATCCCATATGGGTGATTGTGGATAGATTGAAGAAATTATCCCATTTTTTGGCAATCAAACAGACTGATCCTCTGCATGTGCTAGCCAAGAAATACATTGAGGAGGTTATGAGATTGCATGGGATCCCGAATTCGATTGTGTCTGATAGGGATCATCATTTTACTTCGAGATTTTGGGGCAGTTTGCAGGAAGCTTTGGGTACTAAGTTGAGTTTTAGCACTGCTTTCCATCCTCAAACTGATGGACAGTCCGAGAGGACCATTCGGACCCTGGAGGGAATGCTCAGGACTTGTGTGATGGATTTTAGAGGAGCATAGGATGAGCACTTGCCTTTGATCGAATTTGCTTACAATAATCCGTATCATTCAAGCATTCAGATGGCTCCTTATGAAGCTCTGTATGGAAGGAGATGTAGGACTCCAGTGTGTTAGGATGAAGAGGGAGATAGGAAACTTTTGGGTCCAGAGTTGATTCAGATGAAAGTTGATAATGTCAACTTAATTAAGCACAAGTTAAAAGCAGCTCAGGATAGGATGAAAAGTTATGAAGATGCTCATTGGAAGGAGATGGAGTTTAAGGTTAGCGAGAAAGTTTTTCTCAAGACTTCCCCTTGGATAGGGATTATGAGATTCGGAAAGAAGGGTAAGCTGAGTCCGAGGTATGTGGGACCTTATGAGATTTTGGAGAGGATTGGTCCATTGGCTTACAAGTTAGCATTGCCTCCTGATTTATCTCAGATTCATGATGTCTTTCATGTTTCTATGCTGAGGAGATACAGATCAGATCCTTCTCATATTATTCAAGCCAATGAAGTCCAGTTGAGTGATGACTTAAGTTATGAGGAGCTTCTAGTGCAGATTTTGGATACAAAAGAAAAGGTTCTCAGAATCAAGACAGTGCAATTGGTAAAAGTCTTATGGAGGAACCATTTAGTGGAAGAGGCCACGTGGGAGCCATTGGAAGCTATGAAGGAGAAGTATCCTCATCTCGTTAGTGATTCAGGTACGAATTTCGAGGACGAAATTCTTTTAAGAGGGGAGAAATGTTGGGCCCCGATTTCTTTTTCATAGTAAATAAGCTTGTTTAGTTTATTTTGAGGTTTAGATTGATGAATAATTTTGGTTTTTAATGATTTATTAATGGAAATAAATTGAAGGGATTTAGTTAAAATTGGAGTTTTGATGAATTGTTAGAATTAAAAGGAATAAGATGGTTTAGGGGTAATTTAGGTAGTTTGCTTATGTTTTTAAGGCTTAAGGTTTATAAGGAGAGACATTATAGTCTTTTTAATGGCAATTAAGAAAGGAGAATGAGAGTTTAATGGGCTAGGGCCGTAGAAGTGAATGGGAATCACGAAATTGCAAGGAAAGAATGAAAGAATATGTAGTAGCCGTATGAAATGAAGACAGCCACGCAAATTGTCAAGTGAAAAGAAGAGAGGTTATGAAACTACGTAGTTTTAGCTTTGGTTTATAAGTTAGAAAGAAATTTCCTTAAGTCATTTAGAAGAGTTTACGAAACTATCAAAGAGAAAGGAGACTTACGAAACTTATAAGAGAAAAGAGAGGGAGACTTACGGTTGAAGAAGAAGAAGAAGAAGAAGAGAAGTAAAGGCTTAGGTTTTTATGCTTTAGAAAGGAGGGTTTAAAAGTTTCCTTAAAGAAGAAAGTGGAAAGAGAGGGATTAAGCTCCATTGGAGGCAAAGGAAGCAAATTCGTGGGAGGTCAATAGGTAAGAGAATTTTAGAAATTTATGGTTTGTTTAGATAGGTTTTGGTTCAAATAGCTTAGTTAAGGTATGGGTAAGGTTATATAGATTTAATTCCATGTTTTCTGTTCCTAAGTTTTGTCAATTTTGCTATCTCTTATTCATGTGGGAAAATTATGCTTAATGAAGGTGAAGTGAGGCAATTGGAGTTAGAGGAAGGGCCAATTGACCAACCTCAAAACTAAAGGAATTAAGGTGGGTGATTTCGTAATAATTGAGTTAATAGGCATATTAAAGTTTTTATAAATAATGCTAATTAATGCTTTCCAATGACTTAAGATTTTTGTATGAATTACTCTTTGTGATGTTTTTAATTTCTTTGAATGTGAATTCATGTTGGAATGATTTGTATAATGGTTTGTTAAGTGAAAAAGGCTAGAATTTGTGATTTCAGAAAAAGATTGCCATTTTGGCCAATTATGTAAAAGTGAATTTTGTAAAGGCCAATTGAGGCTAATGATTATAAATTCTGTGAATTATGTGAAATGCTTGCTTTCTTTAGGTTTGTGGTGGTCCCATAAGAGTCAGGTGCACCTGTCTAACCATAGGCTTCTCCCGCCTGCCCGCTAGTGGTATTGGAGTTCCTCACGGACTCCCATAAGTTCACAGCTACACATGACCGCTTCGCGGAAATGTGTAGTACATTCCGTTTCGGATCCACCCGAACCACTTTTCTGTGATTATGTCATAGGTTGAAGTGTAAATTGTTTGATGTGATGAATTTTGTGAGGAGATTTGAGAAATTGAAAACGTTTTTATCAATGTGATATTATTTTGAAAATGAATGAATGAATAATATTTTTGCTTATTCTTAATTATTAAGTTGTTACCCACAGAGCCGTCGAGCTTACCCCTATTTCCCCTCCATAGGTGTTGAGCAAGAAACCGAGTCACCGCATCGGGATTGAGGCATTACTTCGATGCGCTTTGCTTTTGAAGTCATGTTTTGAGAAAACGAAGCTTTAGCTAGCATTTTGGACAATTAATGTTCTTTGTACTTGGTCTTTTGGTACTTTTGCTGTATTCGGGATAAAATGCCCTCTAAAGCTTTGTATTAACTTGTTTCTATGTAAATGTAAGAGTTTTGAATTTCAAATGTATCTTGTGTATGGTTTCTAAAAATGTCTTGTTGTATGATTGAAATTGATAAAAAGAAAGAGTAAGTTGAGGTTGCTGCCATTTGAATTGTGTTTGGATCTATATTTGAATTGGGCTATATTGTGGATGTTTGAAGATTGAGTTTTATGCAGGTAATGGAGTTGGGTTGAAGATTTTGGCTAGTTACATTTTAGGGGAGGTGCTGTCCAATTTTTCTAAAATCTGGCAGAAACTTGATTTGTATTTTAGACCTTCTTAGAGCTTGAATTGAATTAAGATGTCTTCTTGAAGATTATAGTACTCGTTGAGCGCTTTCCAATGACATAGAATGTGTCACTTTTGGACGTAGGATGAAGAAGATATAAGGTTTGAAAGATGACAGTTACTGTTGATAAGAGTTTGGTTTGGCAATATCTTTAGCAGGGTTTTTCACCCCCTTAAAGTCTGCTTTGATTTTTGCACTCTGCATAGAAAATGTAGCTTATTTTTCCTCTTTCTATTGATGTATAATATGCAATTTTTGGAGTTAGGAGTAAAAAGTTATGAGGTTTGGAAAATTACAGGTACTGTTCATTTGGTCAATTACACTGTTCCATTGGTTTTTATATAGGCAGTAACTTTGAGAGTGTTTTTACCTCTTTAAACGACTGAATTGATTTTTGCTCCCTTCATGAAATTTGTATATAATCTCTTTATCTTTCCAATGAGATAAAATGTGACATTTTTAGATTATTGTGTTAAAAGATATGTGTTGGACCCCGAACCTTGAGTGACAATTTGATTTAGTAATATGAATGATCAAGTGGATGAGTTGATTTAATTAGAGTTGAAAAACAAGAATTAAAAAGAAAAAGTGGGAAAATTTGAAGAAATTAAAAAGTTTGACTTTCTGGAGAGAGAATGTTTGACTTTGAGAGTTGACTTTTGTTTGAGGCAAAATTTGATAAAATGATCTACATGAAACTTGTAGATTATGTTAAGAGCTTTTTGTAGACATAAAGTTTGCAATTTTTCGATATTGGGAGTAAAAGTTATGATCAGTCAAGGTTTATGTGTGATAGGGTTGACTTTTGACTTTAAGTATGGTTGAATCTTTGACTGAGAAATTAACCTAGTTAGAGGTTAATTGAGCTTTGATGTTCTTCATGAAAGTTGAAGGGTTTGTTTTGATCTTTATTTTGATATAAAGTATGCAATTTTTCGATCTCGGAATAATAAGTTATGATTTTTACAAGTTTATATTGTGGATTATTAGAGGATAGTATCTTTGATCGGAAAATGGACCCTCTTAGGAGTTGAATTGATTTTTATGTACTTGATGGAATATGTAGAGCTTCCTTAAAGCTTTCTATAGAGCCTAAGCTTGTCAAAATTGGAGTTCGAGTTTGAGAATTATGAATTTCGGAAGTTTAGATGAAAAAAAAACAAAGAAAGAAGAGGAAAATGTTTTATCCCCGACACTAGGGCGACGCGTATCGGCATAGCGATGGCGAACGTTCAACACCGCCGTCGCTACGGCGACGCGCATCGCCGTAGCGATGGTGAGCATTTTGGCTCGCGTCGCTAGGGCGACGTCCTCGTCGCCGTAGTGACCGTGCCTATCCTCCGCCCTAATACGACGTCGTTTTGCTCCTTCAGTTTTCTTGCTTCCTCCTCCAATCCGACCTTTGTTCACTGTTTTGCTCATATCTTTTCCGTCCGACATCCGATTGAGTTGATTCTTGCGGCGTTGGATTCGTAAGACAATTCTCTACATTCTCATGGAAAATTTGTAATTTTATGAGATTAAATTAATGGTGATTAATTTAATCAAAGTGAGTCGGTAAATTTTCCGAACATAGTTCAGTGTTTTGTGAAATTCGGGATCTTTAGTATGTATATGTTTATGGCTTAAGTTAAGTTTGGGATAAATGTTTTTGCGTATAAAGTTGGGATTGGAAATTGTATATGGAATTGTGTATAAGTTTGGAAATGAGATTAAGTTATGAGGTCAATATATTGTATTATAGTTATGAGAATGTTTTAGAATTAAGATTGCGTTTGTTCTGTTGAGATCCCGGACGGAGGGTCCGGTTGATTTTGATGATTGTTTGATTTATTGGGCTTTTAGAAGTGTTGTTTTGAACACCTTACAGGTTTGGGTTAGGATAAATGCAGCCGTTATGCTGCCAAAATTTTGATAAAATGAGAAGAAAGTGTAATTTGAGATTTTTATGGACTTGTATAAGATTTTGTATGAGTGCTAAGTTTTGGGTTTAAGATTGAATTTCCTATGGGAAATTATATGGATGTGACTGATAGGATTTCACTGCATACATTGACTGAGCATGTTACTGGGCTCTAATCATAGAGGAACTGGTTTACTGCATATGCATATATTCATTGGTACATGCCTTCATGATTTTTTGTTATTTAATTGTGAATTGAAACTGACTGAATTGACTAGTTTGTGAACTGATCGAATTGTGGACTGAATGAATCGTGATTAAATGAGGAATTAGGAGTTAATGTGTTCAAGTGACTGATTTAGAATAGTTTACGAGTGACTGGTAATTTATAGTGGCTTATAGGAGATTTTCGAGAAATTCGGGAGAAAATATCCGGACCGGAAATATTTGGGTGACTGACTGATTAACCGTATATTACTGAGAGAATTGTCCAATGGTAATGGAAAAATCAGAATTTTACTGATAGGAAATTATGATGTTGAGCCGTTGAAATTTAGAGACTGAAAATTGGGACTGATTTGGAGACTACGTATCTATATATATATATATATATAGCTAAGTGGATGGTGGAGAATGATCGAAGGCAAAATCGTTTTCCCTCTCTTCTTCTCCACGGTGATCTTTGATCCTTCTTTATTGGTGAGAATCGTCGTTTCTTCTTGTGGTTTCCCTCCCATTGTGTTAAACTAACTGATTTATAGTGATTGATGAAGGTTGAGAGGTTTTTGAGGGATTGATCGTTGAGATCGGAAGATTTTAGGGTTTACGGATTCGATTCTTCGATCGGTAAGTCTCTATGGTTTAATGTTGTTATTACTGGTTGATTGAGCATTTATGGCATCTATTATGGTTGATATGGGTAGATGGGAGTGTTTAGTGATGGTTTAAGGGTATTAATGGCAGAAATCGATCGGAGAAGACGATCGAACCGTCGCACGTCGCGACGAGCGCAGAAGCGCCGATTGCATCGTCGCGACGAGTAATTGGAATTAACTAAGTTTATTAGTCGCGACGAGCCCGGGTGGACGTCGCGGCGAGTAGGGATTGGTACGTCGCGACGAGTGGTTTCCACGTCTCGACGAGCGTGGCTTTGTGCGACGCGACGAGCGGCTTCCACGTCGGGACGAGTCAGCTTTTCACGTCGCGACGAAGGGGCGTAGGTCGCGACGTATGGGACAATTTCTGATTGGAATGATTTAGTTGATTGGACAATAACTCATG
This sequence comes from Erythroxylum novogranatense, assembly GCA_029891385.1. Taxonomy (NCBI): domain Eukaryota; kingdom Viridiplantae; phylum Streptophyta; class Magnoliopsida; order Malpighiales; family Erythroxylaceae; genus Erythroxylum; species Erythroxylum novogranatense. The sequence continues at coordinate 5,475,017 of CM057225.1, read as the reverse complement.
GTGTAGACCTCCGATTGAGGTGATTCCTGTTTCACTGTGAACTAGGGAAAGAGGTCTACCATTGAGAAAATATTGAGAGTTGGAATTTAATTGAAATGGTACTGATTCTTGAGATTAACTTTCTCCCTCTTCTTTTCTTCTTACGAAAATAACTTCTCTCCATTCTCTTCTTATTCTTTCTTTCTTCTAACAATCGATTTTCCTCTCTTCTTTTAACATTCCAGATCTTTCTAAACGGCAACCCTATGTGTGATAGGGTTGACTTTTGACTTTAAGTATGGTTGAATTTTTGATTGAAAAAGATAGATAATGTTATGGGTTTGTGATTTATGGAGTTGATTTTGATATATATGTTTTAGGTTGGGTTTAATTTTGGATGGAAATTTGTTTAAAGTTTAGGTAAAATTTTATGATTGATGAGAATGGTTGGGTTGTATAAGGTTTTGATTTATGGGATTGTGCATGAATTGTACTTGGATTATGAGATTTGTATGAGGCTATTGAGTTATGAAAATGAGAGAAGGAAAGAAAAAAAAATGTACACAGATTTGGATTAGTTTGGACTGATAGTCTTAAGGTTTCCAACGCAAACGCTTTGTTTGATATTTGTTCACAGATGTCGGAAATAGCTTTCGATTCGTTAATGATTTGTTTCTCTTTGTGATCAATCGTTTATTCGTTCCTCCTCTTTGTGATTCGTTTTCTTTCATTTTCGGGTTGGGGCGCCGGTCTCCAGATCGGGTCCCAACATTTGTGGTATCAAAGCCAGGTTATATGATCTTACTTGGGCGTATGAGAATGAATAAGGAATTGATACGAGTTTGTAAAGATAAGAGTGAATTTGTGAGAATGTGCTAAGTGATCATGTGATTTTGAGGAAAGAAGTATGATTGTCTTTAGGAATTTGAAAATTGATATGTATGACTATTGATGAATTCAAGTGATTGGTTTGATTTGGGTGTTAAGAATATGATCGATTTTCGGAGTGTGTTGAGGAACTTAAGCTTAGAATTTCTTGATAAATTATGATGAATTGATATAGATGATAAAATGATAGCATAACGAGAAAGATTAAACGATGAGTGAACCATATTAGGGTTCCTTAAGAATGGACCATTGACCTGTGTCCATATTTGAAGAAATAATGAGTTATAGACCTAGTAAGTTGATATGATACGAGTGGTATGTGATTTAAGGAAGTGAAGTATTGTGAAGAGATTGAGAGTACGTATGATGACTCAATTAGATAAGAGAAAGTGATTGATTATGAGTTTGGAAAGAAATTAGTGAGAAAGTCCTTGATGATCTTTGTTTAAAAAGAAATTTATGCAAGAATGAGTTGCTTGGAGTTTAAGTAAATATGAATTTCGAGGACGAAATTCTTTTAAGAGGGGGAGAAATGAGGTAAGAGAAAATTTTCAATTTCGAGTTTTTGTTGAATTTTTGATTGAAAAAGATAGATAATGTTTTGGGATTTAGCTCAATGGTGAGAGGCGTCCACATAAAGTGGAATAAAACCTTGAGGTCATGGGTTCGAGCCGTGGCTCACCCATGACCAAAGAGGACAATACTGATTAAGGTTAGATGCCGCAGTATAACCTGCAAACACCTACGGGTGGGGTTTGGGGTCCAACAATATGGTTTTTCAAACTTCTGGTATAGTGTAGAACTTCTTCAATTTTAGGAAAAACTTTGAAGCAAATTTCGACCCCTTTAAAGGCCAAACTAGTTTTTCAATCCTTCATGGAAGTTGTAGAGCTTCCTTTTACCTTTTTATTGATACTAAATTTATGAAATTTGGATTTCGGGATGAGGAGTTAGAAATTTACAAAGTTTCAGCTTTTTAAATGCGATGAAAAGAATAAAGATAAAACTTTGATTTTTGGCTCACAAGTGTCCTGGCGTGAGTGAGCGCTCGCGAGGGCGATTGCCACTCCCTGTGAGCATCCTCGAGGCTAGCACTTGCGAGCGCTCCTGATCACGAGCGGCCCGCGGCATCGCCGTTTCATGCAGTTTCTGATTTTCTTTTTTATTTTTCTTTTATGATTTTCTTCTTTTCTAAACTAAGCCTCCAATCTTACTCTTTCACTTGTAACTTTTTCGTTTGACCTCCGATTTAGTCGTTTTTCGAAGCATTGGTTTTCTAAGAAAATTTTCTACCCCTTTTAAGCAAATTTAGAATTTTTCGGGCTTGAGTTGAATAGTTCGGATAAATGGAAGTGAGTTAGTTATGTGGCGTTATTGAATACAATTTCGTATTTAGGCGATTTCTCGGTCTATAGAGATCCGATTGAGGACATTTCTGATTCTATTTGAGCTAGAGATATGGAATTTCATTTTAGCTTAGGAATCGGATTTAATTCTGGGCCCTAAGCAGATCAATTTTTATTGGAGGAAAATTAGCGTAAACTTATCATGATCCGTTCGGGAGTACATGAAATAAGTTTGATTCGAGTTTCTTCTATGGTGAGGAATCCCTCCCTCGCGAGTTGCACGTCCAGATGTCACGTAGGATGTCAGACACGTGTCTTACCGGGGTGGGGTTCCAACACCGTGTGGTTGGGCGGAAAAATTTGGTTATAGTGTTAAATTTAGTTTATGAAAGATTATTAGTGATTAGGTGATGTAAAAGTGAAGTTGGAATTGAAATAGCACTAACTTGATATGAAATTTATGTACCAATCTAGATAGATTCGTCAAAATGACCTTCATGAAAGCTATAAATCTTCTTTTTATCTTTTCAACAGTATATAGTATGAAAACTTGGACATCTGAGCTGTAAGTCAGGGTCCTTGTAAGGGAAGAAGTTCAAAAGCGAAGTTATTGCTTCTGTCTTTTGCTTCTTCTGAGTTTCGCTCCTTCTATGTTTTCCCTTCTATGTTCCTTCTGAGTTTTATTTTTTTTCTGAGTTTTGCTTCTTTTGTGTTTTGCTAGCGCGTCTTCTTCTGTGTTTTGTTAACGTGTCTTCTTCTGGGTTTTGTTTCTTCTAGATTTTGCTTCTTCTGTGTTTTGCCGACGCTTCTTCTTCTGTATTTTGCTAACGTGTCTTATTCTAGGTTTTGTTTCTTTTGGGTTTTGTTTCTTCTGTGTTTTGTTGACGCATCTTTTTCTGTGTTTTGTTAACGCGTCTTCTTCTAGGTTTTGTTGACGCGTTTTCTTCTGTGTTTTGTTGACATGTCTTCTTCTGTGTTTTGCTAACCTGTCTTCTTATGGGTTTTACTTCTTCTGGGTTTTACTTTTTCTGGGTTTTGCTTCTTCTGAGTTTTACTTCTTCTGTCTTTTTTCGTCCGGCCATAACTTCTTCTCTAGACACCCAAATGAATTGATTCTTGAATCATAGGACTCGTAAGACATTGCCCTACATCTCTACCAAAAATCATAGCCATCTGAAATTGATTTGAGAAAGATTGAGTGAGAAACATGGAATTGGTACAGTGAGTGTGCTCTTAAATTTTATGAACTAAGGTTATTCCACTGAACATACTTCAATGTTTTGATTATGTCTGGATCTATAGGATTCCAAATGACTAATAAATTGTGATTTCGATAGTTTTAGTGAGGCATAAACCTAAGTATGAATATTACTTAGATGATTTTTTTGGATATAAGACTGATAATGTGATGAGAATAAAGGAAAGATAACCGAGATTGTCATAAGCATGCATGGTACATATTTTATACAAACTTGTCCATAAGGGAATGCTTATAATTGTGCAATTATTAATGTGTGTGCATCGCGTGTTTGGCATATTGATGTGTAAGATAAACGTCTGCATTCAAATGTTTTCAGATCTTGAAGCTATTGCTAATCTGGAGCGTACTGTGACTAGACCGAGATGGTCTCATTTTATTGTTTGTTATCTGAATTTTGTATTAATTAACTACTGAATGCTTATATGAATGTGAATGATTGTGTTTGATTTCCGGAAAGAAGGTCAGATGATTGTGATATTGATTGGGATATTGAAGTGCTACTTGTATATGAATGAGATGAAATAAGTGTGCATAAAGTTAAATGTCGGACCACGGTCTGATGATAAGTGTGTTTTTTAATGTGATTCTCAACTTTAATATTGAATGTCGGACTAAGGTCCGATGATATGTGAATGTGAATGAATGGGAATATGCAAATATAATTGACGCATTCCATTTCATGATTGCATGAAATATAATGGCAGTTGTGACCAGAGTAGCCACCAATCAAAGCTTAAAGCTCAACGTATGAAAAAGAGCCTCGAGTTCAAAAGTGATTCAGAGCCTCAGGCTCACCGTTTAATAAGCTCTATATGGGACAATTACTAATGAGCCCAATATGGGATAGTTATCAATGAGCCCTATATGGGACAGTTTAGCCACTTGGTCACAACAAAATAATAAATAGAAAGTGGATCACATATGCATTGCATATGCATAATATAAATGATTAAATTGCATTGAATGTGAAATGTGAAATGATGTAAATGTGATTTGGGAGTTATGTGACTGGGTGGGCCATAGATGATGGTCACTCATTGAGTTCGCAAAACTCACCCAAAATTTATAAATATTTTTCAGGATCAGAAGAATACCCCGTTAGGCTAACGGAAGTATACGTACAGCCTGCAATTGAAGGATAGAGATTGGGATCAATTCGCGTCTGCATCTTTATTTTCATTAGTTTTCGTATGAAATGATGTATTCTAAGATTTCTGTATTATGTTTATTGACCAAACTTATTTTGTAATAAATTTTCCAAAATAAAAATGGTTGTAAATGAAATTGATTTTTGAGTGTAATTATTAAAAATGTGATTGAAAAAGTTTATGATTGAAACGGACCCAAATTGATTATTGATTTTCGGCAAAAGTGTGCATTGTTTTAAAAAGAAAGAGTTTTGATTGATTAAGTGTTCTAGCACGCCACCTTCGCGGAACACGGACTCGGATATCACCTAAGATGTCAGGCACATGTCTTGTAGGAGAGAGGTGTTACATTTTTCCTTCAGATTCACCACTTTTTTAACTATTAATCTCCCTATTGGACACTTCAGCTTGTCCACTTGTCTATGGATGATAGGCTGTAGAAATCCGATGTGTGACACCACATCTCTTCATCAAAGCTTCAAAAATCTTGCTGAAAAAATGGTTCTCTCGATCACTAATAATAGCTAGAGGTATTTCAAATCGAACAAAAATATTAGATTTAACAAAATCTATAACAGTTTTATCATTGTCAGACAAAGTAGCTTTAACTTCAACCCATTTCGAGACGTAATCCATAACAAACAAAATATAATTCTTACCAAAGGAAGAAGGGAAAGGACCCATAAATAAGGATACAGTAGGTTTTAAATCTAATTAATATCTACACCACTCAACCCGAAAATTGGATATGAAGGCTAAAAAAATGCCTTTTAAATAGATGCTGAAAAATAGATATAGATATAGATTTGAATATGAGTTTAGTAATAACCCAAACCGATGAATACCTACACCCGATATGAGTTCGGTCCACACTAATTATGATCTATTTTTTATACTGATTTTGACCCATTAATTTAGATCATTTATTATGTCACTTTATTATCTTTATTTAGATCAAATTATATAATTTAATTGATAAATTATTAAAACAACGGAAAAATACAATTAATAGCTACCCAAATTTATGAGAAAGGACAAAATTGTCTAAGGTAATCAGATGATTCCAAGTTTGATGTGTAATTTATGAATAAAGAAGCTAAAAGCATAAGCTGGACTTTAGGTGTAAAATCAGTGGATACGCTTCAACACTGTCATGGATTTTCTTCTTCCTTACCTAAATGGTGTGATGATACTTGGAGTCGTTACCATACTTCTGTTTTCCTATTACTTGGAGAGGAGATTCAAATCTGTTAAGACCAAATCAGCTCCAGTAGCTAGTGGTGCATGGCCCTTAATAGGCCACCTACCCTTGTTGTCAGGTCCTGTGCTTCCCCACATACGACTGGGGGATTTAGCTGACAGATACGGACCTATCTTCACAATCAGGATTGGCATCTACCCAACTTTGGTGGTCAGTAGCTGGGAAATTGCTAAGGAACTATTCACCGCCAACGATGCGAAAGTCTCTTCTCGCCCCCAACTCACAGGTATGAAACTTTTGAGCTACAACTTTGCCGGTTTTGGTTTCACCCCATATGGTCAATTCTGGAGAGAAATGCGCAAAATAACGGCCACAGAGCTAATGTCCAACCGCAGACTCGAGCAACTAAAACACGTTAGAACTTCTGAGGTAGAAAGCTCAATTAAAGATCTTTACAAATTATGGGTACGGAGCAAAGATGAGGCAGACCAGGTTTTGGTTGAGATGAAACAATGGTTTGGTAAAATAAGCATGAACGTGATTCTTAGGATGATCGTGGGGAAGACAGATTCTGCTGCTAATGCTACTGGTGACAACGAAGATGGTCAGAAATTCCGGAAGACAATGAGGGAGTTCTTTCATTTATCAGGTTTGTATGTCTTGAGGGATGCAATTCCATTACTTGGGTGGCTAGATTTGGGTGGCCTTGAAAAGGCCATGAAGAAAACTGCTAAAGAATTCGATAACATCACTACCAAATGGTTAGAGGAACATCGTCGGAGAAGAGACACCGGACAAGTGGCAAGTGAAGATGAAGATTTCATGGATGTTTTGCTCTCTGTTATTGATGGTGTTGACCTTGCAGGCTATGACGCTGATACAGTCAGAAAAGCAACAGCTATGGTACAAAACATCAGCTTATTCGTCTTGTTGAGATTTATATTACCTTCTATTTCTTGTTTTAATATTTGTCCGATTTTAACAAACCTATGCATGGTGTAGGTTCTTCTTGCAGGTGGTACTGACACAACAACTGTTAGTATAACTTGGGCATTGGCACTCCTCTTGAACCATCCCTTTGCAGTAAAAAAGGTCCAAGAAGAGTTGGACCTTCACGTTGGCAGAGAAAGACTTGTGGATGAATCAGACATTTATGAGCTGGTCTATCTTCAAGCTGTTGTGAAGGAATCATTGAGATTGTACCCAGCTGGTCCACTCGGAGGACCCAGGGAATTTACATCAGGTTGCACCGTAGCTGGCTACCATATTCCGGCAAGAACACGTCTAGTGGTGAACATTCATAAAATACAGAGGGATCCGCGAGTATGGCCTAACCCAAACGAGTTCAAGCCAGAGAGGTTCCTGAGCAGTAAATACAAGGATATGGACGTCAAGGGTCAGCATTTTGAACTCATCCCATTTGGTGCTGGTAGGAGAGCTTGTCCTGGAATCGCTTTAAGCCTGAAATTGACTCATCTGGTGCTGGCTAGTTTACTGCAAGCGTTCAACGTCTCAACTCCATCAAATTCACCACTTGACATGGCTGGATCTGCTGGACTTACGAACAACATAGCCACCCCCGTAGAGATTGTTGTCACGCCTCGCCTGCCTCCAACTCTCTATCAATAGATATCCTATTAATTTGCAGTTGCTCTGTTGTAATCAAATGCTCGTCAGAACCTAAAATCATGAATATTTCATAAATAATATGTATAAATAACTAGACCAATACTAAATTATAGGTTGTTTGAAGAAACATAAGCTAGACTTAAAACTTCTAAAGGTGCTAGGTTTGTGTAATAGTGGAACTATGGAAGTCTGCATTAAAAAAAAAAAACTTTTTTCCTGATGTACATTGAATGTGAAATTAGTGCTTTGTTCTACCTTTTATTTTGCCTTCCTTTTCTTTAAAGCATATGCAAACTCTTTCTTATTTTAGTCTTTTAACTATTAAATCTTTTAATCCAAGCTTTAAATTTATTTAATCAATTTATATTGAGACTTTTGTTAACCATTTTGACAAAAAATTTATGTAACATTAATGAAATTCAAGTTGCATATAAATATGAAAATAGTTTAACAAACATTAATAAAAGTTTCAATATGGAATGATTAACAAAATTCAAGAAGTAAATTAAATTACTTAATAATTAGAGGACCAAAAAATAATTGGCTTTTAATTGGTTATCAACCTTATTAGGAATAAAGAATAACGATTACATATTTTCTCTTAATAATATGTACATAATACATAATTCACAATACATAAATTTAAAAAATTTAGAATTGATTATCCCTGTGTCGTTGCTTTTGTCTTGGACTTCCCTAAGAACGCAAACTCCGTTTTGAATGTGAAATTAGTGCTTTGTTCTCGTAGTAAGTAGATTTAAGATTTTTAATTTTTAGAAAATATTATTAACAAATAAAATTTCAGTAATATAATAATTTTATTCAGCGTATTAATTAAATTCAATTTAAATTAACATTTTATTAAAATTTTAAAAGTTAATCACTTGATTAAAATATTTGAAAATTTGAACACTAAATTAATTTTTTAAAAAAATTTAATACTATAGGATTGATTTTTATATATTAAGTTGAAATTCCTTCCGGTCAAACATAAGATGTCTATGTACCATATAACCTAGGAGTATCACTAAAATCCTTAAAATAGCTAGTTGATCGACATATGTCCACATCAAGCCTTGTCTACTATAGCATATATATATATCCACATCAAGCCTTGTCTTTCCTCAAATGGTCTCACAAAGTCCAACTTGCTATCTTTGCTTTTGTCCTGAAATCCTAAGAAAGCAAAGTCCATTTTGGAATTCACTTGACCGAGAATATAGTTCTCGTAATAAAACGTAATTGACATTTGATTTTTTTTTATAGAAAATATGTCATTGAAATTTGACATTAACACAAACTCGGTGACTTTTCGGCCACGTCTGGCCCGCTTTGCAGATAATATCAGAGACTAGAGGCTGCACCTCCGCATCACAAATTTTGAATTGTTACGCAAAAGGACCGATCAAGTTTCATTTTTAGGCAATGGACAACACGGTTAGAGTGAGTTGTCGCTTTCTGATAAGATGCGAAAATTATTTCCGTTTACTTTGATTTGTTTATATAAGTGAGCTCGCGATTTCGAACCGTCCTTATGTATACAGTTACTTAAAATTTAAAATTAGAGCTTTGCTTTTTATAAAGGACCTATCTAATTTGAGCGGGAATCAATCTGAGAATAGATAGTTTAAAGTTATCTTTCTATGATTAGAATCATCCTAGAACACCTCGTGACAACAACAAAAAATCAATCTTATTAACATTGAACTCGTTGATGTTAAAGTTTATTGTCGTAAGGCTTGTTCCTTTGATACTAATTGGTTATAAACAAAAACAGCACACCAAGATCAAATATTAGCTTTTAAAAATATTTATAGAAGAAATAAAGTAGTCTAATAATACAATAATTTATGTGATTTAATAAAGTTTATATTTATAAGTAAAGGTGGATTAGGTTTTGTTATGTTAATTTAAATTTAATATAAAATTAGATATAAGATTTTGGTCAGACATGATATTCTTCATATAATTAAATTCCACGCACATATATGGTACTCTCATACTAATGTTTCTTAACTTTGAATTTGAGGTGAATCCATATTTATTTAAAAATCGCATAATTAATATATATCTTTGTCCTTCAAATGAATAAGATTGCATATGGTTATTCTTCTCGGATTTGTGAATATTAAATTAGAGGTAGTTTTCCGTATACGTCCAAAATGTGTAGTGCGGTCTTCACCATATCTTTAAGACTATCTTAAAATGTTTGAAAACTTTCACATCTTTTCAAATGAATTTTTATATAATAATCTTTTATAATCATTAAGGATGAGGATGAGAGCACAAAGTTCTAATTATCAATTTTATTTTCATTATATTTAATTATATTCCATTATCGAAATAATTAAGTTAAATTTAGCTAGATCTCATATAGTTTGGCTTGTTATTAATATATATCGTAACTTTTAAAAACTATCAATAATCTTATTGTAACATCTCATTACTATAGGACATAAGCCCGACATTCTTTAGAATATCCGAGCATATACTCTATGGGAAGGACATGTTACAGCAATCATAGTCATAAAGAGCATAAGTATTTAAAATGTTAACATATCTCATTTCATTAACAAAACAGGTTTTACATCATCATTTCATTACAAATCATCCATATAGTTACAATACAAAAACCATATGTGTTTACATTGTTTATACAAAATATTCTACATGAGATGAAAAAATATACAAAAGTAGTCTATCTAAACTCGTCAAATGACAACTAGCTAAACCTTTGAGCAATATCTTGATCCCAAAATGGATAATACTAGACACCAACTAGATTGCTTTACAAGCAAGGTCTCCTTTTAGTACCTGAAAACCAACGTTACAATTTTAATGAGTTTTGCGAACTCAATGAGTGAATCATCATCGATGTGTTCACTCAAAACAAATCACATATATCACATGAATAAAACCAACTCAATCAATATAACACATCATATAGATTTATGCCTCATATACCACATTATTCATCATGCTTCAACAAGCACCCTAACAATACAATCACTTTACTTAATCATTTCAGAAGCACCGTCTGAATGCAAAAACTTCATATAATCATCTCAAAATATTTCACTCATTTATCATAATTCTTTATATCACCATCAAGTTCATAGGCATTTTACAATGTTATCTCAACATAATTTAACATTCATTTGCAAACAATTTCATAAACACATATAAAGATACAAATGCAAATGAGGCTCATTTATATTTTTACTTTGTTATGACCGAGAGCCTATTTATTGGTTATCGGTCCTGCATTCGTTATAGATACTGGACTCATTTTAGTATTGTCCGTACTTGTTGTAGATATCGGGTTCATTAAACGTTGATCTTGAGGCTTTGTGTGCACATATCTGAGCTTAAAGCTCTTTTTACACTGGCTACTCTGATCACAACTCATTTATGCGAATATGCATATTCATGTAATGAAGTGCAACATTTTAACATAATATATCATCAATCACTTTTCAGTCAAGAATCACATTTAATTACCACAATTTATTGGATCTATGTTCGACATTCAACATATAGTTGAAAATTCATTTTCCTTATTCATATTCAAATCACAAACACTCCTAATACAATCCCGAATATCAAACTCCTCGTACAATCAATTGTCTGGAATCATCAATGTCATAATTATATCAATATCGATTTAATATAGAGAAATCAAGTTTAATCAAAACAATACGAACAGAACACGTTTCTAATCAAGGTCACACATCTGGGGTACTTACAGTATACTCCAGTTAACTATTGCCTCGACGAATTGACAATGTCTGGATGGTGTCAGCCAATTTGTGCTTCTAAATCAAGCAATACACATACTTACACATCACTACTTGATCAATAAGATAAATACTCAAACTTACACATGTATATGTGTCGTGTTCAATGCATGCTCAATTGATCATTCCAAGTATGTAACCTTATTCACAAATCTTAATCATTTATACATCATGACTTGGACATCATTTAGTTTGCAATTAGGTCTATGCCGTAAGAAAACCTGATCACTTTCCATTCATCATTCATAAATTCATCAATTTTTTTTCTAGTATTACACATTAACACAATTTCCTCAATTCTTATTCAGTCATACCTAATTCACCATACTCATGTTCTTTGGATCTCATTTGCATTCATAAAAACATCTTTATACTATTAACAACTCATATTTTACACTTATCCTTGAACATTTTCATGATCGAAACTTCTTATAACACAAACACAATTGTTACTTTAAATCTGGAATTTCAGCAAGTTAAATCTATACATTCACCAAACTTTTTCCAGCAATATATTTTTATACATTTACTCAATTCTCATTCATAATTACCTATGTTCTTCAATGCTCATTCATCCATATCTTATACACATTTCTTATGTTCTCAAGATCATGTTTGCATTAACAGAACTCATTTATTCTTTTAACAAAGCATAATTTTCTAGATTTGAACTCAACCACATCAAAACAATCCCTCCTTTAGGTTATGAATTCAATTAACTACATAAACTTATCAAGATATCTTTTGGATAAATTGTTTCACATAAGAATTGATAAGACATCAATAAACATTTTTCATGTTTTATACTTTGACTAATTTGAGCTTTAAAGTCCCCAAAAATCAAGAAATAATATAAGGTTCCTGCACAAGGATCTGTCATAAGCAGTATTAGGAAAACGGACATATCTTAAGTTCTAGTCATTATTTTATCAAGCTACTTTCACAGAGGTCAAGCTGTATATCTAAAAATTTTATTGTTTGAGTTTCTGCAAATTCATGCCTTAAAGATATGTAAAATAGATTGAAAGAGGAAAATAAAATTGAAACTAGAATTTCGACCTACAACTCTAATTTTCCAAATTCAAGAACACTTTAATAACACTTATCTTTACCATGAATCCACCTTAATTTATACATCAAATCTCAACCTAAATCGTCCATTTAACATTATATAACCTACTTTTTTGTACATGCAAAAATAGAACAGAAAAGTACCCAAGTTTATGCAGAAATTTCCAACAGAATCAATGATTAACATCATTCACAATTCATCCTAATTCATCATCATTGGTTCTCTATTATAACATGCCATAAACACTAATATTTACTTATTTGTTTAGTTTTAATCCCAGCTCAAAAGTCACTCTAATAAGTACTCCAAGCATACAGAATCATCACACATTCAAGGTGGAACTTGGATGGATTTTGGCTAGATTTAATAAACAACAACAATCTAATCTTTTACTTAACTTTGTGAAGATAAAACATGGATTATTTGTGTAGCAATTGGACATGATCATAAACAAAAACAGGGAGGTGAAAGAGAAGAGTGTTTCGGTGGAGTGTGAGAGGAAGGAAGAGCAAGAATGAGCTTAGTTAGAGTTGCTCCTACTAAAGCTTACACCTAAGGTGTTAGGTGTCACCTTAATATATTGATGTGTCACCAAATTAAATTTCCATATGTCTAAAGGCATGTACAACATTTATCAAGTAAATATGCATGTCACTAGTAATACTAAGTCATATGTCAAGTAATCACAGCTTCCAATTGTCATCAACTTACTAATCCATGTGTCACGTAATGATCAATGCCAAATGTTACTCAATTATATACTTAGTCATCCTAATTTTTATGTATCAATTTTCTTACCCCATGGCATTGTTCCTAGACTAAATGTACATTTAATTCCTCAATTTTCCAATTATATCAATTAATTCCAAATTCACTACTTGTAATAAATTAAACCAAAATTTTGTAGGTGTAAGTCGACTTGTACCATCTGTAAGTCGACTTATGCTTGCTCGGTACTAATAAGTCGCCTTGTTCACCAGTGTAAGTCGACTTATGTATGTCCAGTACCATAAGATTGTTAGAGTAGTGCCCTAAAGGCAATCCCCTTTAGCACATTTTGTTCATAGTCATGTACAGACTTTATGAATAAATAAAGCAAGGCATATTTCATTTATTTGATGTTCATTTTGTTATGAATCGATGTTGATCTTTAATCAAATTAATGAAGTCCATGATATATGACATAGCATGAAGGAAATTATGATGTGATCATACTACTGAGATTCCTATCATGTGCAATTATGTCAAGATTCAAATTATCCCTAGTCATAGGATTAACGAGACCGACATCGTTAATTCGGATAGACTAGCACATGTCATATTCCTTGATTGGATCAAGCAGTGGATCTCAGAAACTGTAAATATTGAGATATTTAGAGTTGACATGTGGATGCTTACTAGTGGTAGTAAGTACATTGGATGACCTGCCATGAGATCATCACATGGGTATTCTATTATAATGTCAGTGATAATCTCATCATAGCAATGGTGCAAGTATCCTTAGACTTGAGGTACTCAAGGATATCTTGGATACTGATTCTGTGCTTTGACTCCATTCCTTGTTGCCTTCCAGAGGTCGCTCATAGGGTGGTGCTTGGGTACAGTTTGAGGTATTCGAAGGTAATTGAGTAGCCAATAAAGGATTCACCACTTTTGGAATAGCAGAATAGATACCCATAGCTTCTTGTCAGGATCATTACTTGGAAGTCTCTGGCGCCGGAGCACACCCGTGTCATGAAGAGGGTCTTCATGGACATATAAAGTAATGAGTCCGGACGAGACCCGATATCACTTGGGCTAGACTCAGTCTAGTGAGAGTTGACACTTTGACCATACTCATAACCAAGTGGGGTATAGGATGGTGAAAGGACGAATTGCACGGTAATTGTCTATGAAAAGGTTCGTGATCTGGTTCCTGATGAGCTCGGGTTCATTAGTAAAACCGATTACTTTCCGGTCAATTGGAGGTCATGATGTGTTGCTAGACGCCGCTCATGACTTGCTTAGATTAAGTGTTATTCTAAGTGGCCAACATAACCGGGAACCTAATGGGTCACACGCATAAGAGTGATTCGGAGAATCTGTAAAATAGTTTTGGATAGTGATCCAATATCTGGAGAGCAATAGAATTAAAAGGATCCCGATGAGATTGGGATATGTCCCGATGAGATCGCGACATCGATATTGCTGAAAATCGTCTCCGGCGATTTTTCGGTACCGGGGCCCGGTAGGCCGGTAGGTTCGACCCCAGTTTGACTGGACCTCTTCAGCAAATATATATATGTTAATTAATTAATTAAGAATTGATTAATTATAATATATATATATGTGTATAGTGTTCGGTGGAAGCCTTAAGCAAATGGAGAAGTTTAGTTTGAAAAGTCAAACTAATGATTAAACTTGTTTTTTTTAATGGCCTTAAGGCTCCCCACGTGGGAGCTCTTCTATCCAAGCCTTCATATGTCTATTTAATTAGTTAAATAACATATTAGAAGGTAATAGAAGCTAATGGTCGTGTGCCTTAAGGTTGAGGAACGAAAACTTCATAGTTAAGTTTTTGAAAATTGGATTTTCATCTTCTTCCTCTCAAAGTTCACGATAGCTTCATCTCTCCAAGGCTTCATCTATTTATCTCACTTGCTCTCCAAGATCAAGGTTAGTGCTAGCACACTCTTTAACTTGTTCTAGCTATTTCCGACCTCTGCGTGGATACCGTTAGAGATGGTCTCCTTTGGTCGTTATGGTTTGACTGATTATACTTACACATGGATCCTGGCTTAAGGGAACTTCCCGGAACAAAAAAGTTTTGTTTTTCGCACTGTGTCCATGTGATGGACACCCCGGGATTTTCCTACAGTGGTATCAGAGCCACTTGTGTTGTATAAACAGCTAAAATGATAACTAGGTCGGAGTTCCTTTGTGAATTGAGCTGTGTAGCATGCTGCCTGTGTTAATTTCGAATTCTGTCCAGAATTAGGGTTTTCAAAATTTTCTTGCATAGACCTGCTCATGAGATGTTTCTGAATGTGTCTATATATAAAAAAAAATTTATCAATGTCGTTTGATATGGTTTTGCTAATTTAATTCCCTAAGTTTCGGATGCTGTCCTGTTGAACATTTCTGAAACAGGTATACTTGTAAATTCGAGAATAAATTCTAGAAAAAAAAAATTTTCAGATGGGTTTTCACCGACACGTCCCTAAGATGTTTGTGAATGTCTCTGTGGATGGAAAAATGTTTTCAATGTGTTTTACTATTTATTTCCGAATTTATTGTATGCTGCTGGGAATGTTTGTGTTGAAAAACACAGATTCTATTTCGGCTAGATTGCTGAGGTTTGATGCGTTTTTGCTGGAAATAAATCCTAAACAAATTCATGGAGCATTTTGTGAACATGTACTAACCTCTGTAATTTTCTCAACATTTATTGAAATTGTTTCAATGATTATTTCGAGCAAAAGGCAGAGCTTGGCAGTTTTGAGAAAGTTGCTGGGGCTGTTTTGTTTGAAATGATTGGTTGTGTATTTCTGAATTCCAATGCCTTCAATCATTTTTAATGTGATTAAAAATGTGTTATATTGATCTGGTATGCATGCCAAAATGAGATTCTTGAAATTTGGTTTCCAATAATTTTGGATGTCGAATAGGTCACTTTAGCGCCTCGTTAGATTATTCCGTTATCTTGGTTATTTTGGCCGTCGCAATTTTTGTGACAAGTGCCGGAGTAATCTTGATAACGTGTAGCCTACCTAGAGATACTTAGCATGATAATTTGATATTCTTAAAATTATATGGAAATCTAGTGATTAATAGTGATTAATCGGTTTCAAGTTTTTCCTATATAGTTTGACTATATGGCATGCATGATTTGATGAAAATGTTTCATTAGCACATTAATATAAAGGTTTATATACTTGTTATATTGGTGTTGTGAATTGGGAATGCTTGGATTGAGAATTAGCCGACTAGATAGCAATTTTCCTTGTGTAAGGCGACTTGTTCATTGGATAAGGCATTTACATGTGCAAAGAGTCGATAAGGCGACTTGTATATTGATACAAGGCGACTTGTACATCTTAGTAAGAAAGATAAGTCGACTTGCATTGGATAAGTCGACTTATATCATGCCTTGGCAGGATGATGGATGATTTTCGGTATAAATTCAATGTGATTGATGCCATGCCCTAAATTACTCCATATAGTCATGGTGACTATAATCCCATAGCTTGGATGAGACCTGAATTGGAAATCCCTCCTCGTAATATGAAAACTAACGCCTTCCATTAATATGGTAAGAACCAGAGTTCTTCTAAGGTTGAGTTGTTGAGCTAACCTCAAGCTCACTCTATACGAATATGTTCGAACCATGAAAATAAGATTTTCGGATTAATGGGTCGGTTTTCCTAGAAGCGTTGATTTGTTGAGCTAACCTCAAGGTCAACGTGGATGAGGCGGTTGGGTAGTGTACATCGATGTACGCGCATCAAGTGTTGATAACCCAATGTTTGTGCACACATCAACCGCTGATAGCACCGATCGATAGTTGTGTCTAAGATGTAACGGTATGTCCGATACCTCCCGAGACATAAGGTGGCTTGTTGAGCTAACCTCAAGGTCATTCTTAATGTAGGTTATCGATGATGCAATTGGTATGATCGATACCTACCGATTGACCTAAGAAGTGGCTTGTTGGGCAAACCCAAGGTCATTCTTAGCAATGTCGGATATCGACCCACTAGGATATTTTGTCACTTTGTTTCTTGGATTCATAATGAGGGTTATGGATTCTATGAAACTAGTGGGAGTCAGATGCATGTCATTTAAGTCCTTATGATCATGCATTTAACTTAAATCCCGCATTTAAGTCTATTCTAACAGCCTTTCTCTCTCTATGGTTAGGTTGTTTGAAGATGTCTTCCGGTGTGAACTTGCGCCACTAATGGACTCGAACAAATTATCCGGACTTAATTTTCTTGATTGGTGAATGATCCGAGAATTGTTCTCGATCCGAGGAACTAGGCAATGTTCCACTTCCGATCCACTTGTTGTTGATGTTTCGATAGAGATCGAAGTAGGAAGAAGAACGACCAAAAGAAAACCAAAGGTATCGCCCAAAAGGAACTCGCTTCATCATTGTGGCAAGACCGGTCATTTGAGGCAAAATCAGTAAAGTCTATCTGAGTCCCCAAGGTAAGAAGGCATCGATGTCTCGACTTCTTCGAGATATGTTTGTCATTGAGGTTAATATCGCTTCGATCACAACATATGGGTATTAGATACGGTTGTGGCTCACACATATGTAATGATATATGGGCCTCGTGTGACGATGGGTAGCTCATTAAGGAGATATGGACCCACGTGTTGGTAATGGAGCAAAAGTTATTGCATTAGCCGTAGGGACTTATGTTTTGACACTCCCAGTGGGCTTGTATTCAATTTGGATGATTGTTATTTTGTACGGTTTTAACAAAGAACATATTGTCTGCATTTCTTGTTTAAATAGAAATGGTTTCCATGTAACTTTTGGGAGCAATGGTTGTTCTATTAGTTTAAATGGAATGTTCTATGGTACTGGTACATTATGCAATGGAATTTACATATTAGATATGTCACATCCAATTTTGAATGTCAATGACAAGAAAAGACATAAAAGAGATAATTTAAAATCAACTTACTTATGGCATTGTCGCTTGGCCACATAAATGAGAGACGATCGCTAAGCTCCATAAGAGTGGATGTTTAGGGTCATTTGATTATGAATCATATGACACATGTGAATCTTGTTTGTTAGGCAAGATGACTAAGTTACCCTTTAAAGGAAAGGGTGAACGAGCGATCGGATTATTAGACCTAATACATTCGGATGTATGTGGTCCGATGTCCATCCATGCCGTAAGTGGTTGTCGTTACTTCATTACCTTTATCGATGATTATTCTCGATATGGGTATCAGATTCGATGAGATACAAATCAAGCGTTTGAAAAGTTCAAACAATTCGAAATGAAGTAGAAAACAACTTGGGAAAAGTATTAAGACATTACGATCCGATCGTGGTGGCGTAATACTTAGACCAAGAGTTTTTGGATTATCTCATAGATAATGGGATTTTATCTCAGTGGACTCCACCTTACACACCACAGCACAATGGTGTGGCAGAAAGGAGAAATCGAACCTTGCTGGACATGGTTCGATCTATGATGGGCTTTGCACAGTTACCAAAATCCTTTTGGGGTATGCGCTCGAGACAGCTGTTTACTTGTTAAACAGAGTTCCATCAAAGATAGTTGATGTTACTCCATATGAGATGTGGACTAACAAGAAACCTTATCTTTCTTATTTGAAAGTTTGGGGTTGTCCTGTTTATGTGAAGCGGACAAAGTCAGATAAGCTTGAAGCAAAGTCTGACAGGTGTCTGTTCGTAGGATATCCTAAAGAAACAAGAGGATATCAATTCTACCTTGCTGAGGAACAAAAGGTGTTTGTTTCGATGCATGCTGTCTTTTTAGAGAAAGAGTTTCTTTTACAAGAAGACAGTGGGAGCAAAATTGAGCTTGAAGAAGTTCAAGATGCTCGGACAGACGCAGATCAATCGTCGAACTGAAATCAGAACTCATACAGATGAGGTAACAGTTCAACCTTCTACTACACACGTAATTCGTAGGTCAAATAGGATACGCTTTGTTCCCGAGAGATATGGATTTCTCGTGAGTGAACAGAATGACATATTGCTCATAGAGGATGATGAGCCTACCACCTATGAAGAGGTTCTGAAGAGTTCAGAGTCTGAAAAATGGCTTCGTTCCATGAAATCTGAAATGGATTCCATGTACAAAAACCAAGTATGGAGTTTGGTTGATGCACCTGAAGGGATAAAACCTATAGGGTGCAAATGGGTTTTCAAGAAGAAAACCGACATGGATGGTAATGTGATTACTTATAAAGCAAGGCTTGTGGCCAAAGGCTTTCATCAAAGACAAGGAGTTGACTATGACGAGACCTTCAGTCTAGTAGCAATGCTTAAATCCATTAGGATACTCCTAGCCATTGCTGCTCATTATGATTATGAGATATGGCAAATGGATGTGAAGACAACTTTCCTGAATGAAAATCTGACTGAGGATGTGTATATGACACAACCTGAGGGGTTCATCTCCTATGATGGCGAAAAGGTATGCAAGCTTCAGAAATCCATTTATGGATTAAAGCAAGCATCTAGGAGTTGGAATATCCGTTTTGATGAGACAATCAAAGAGTTTGGTTTCTCACAAAATCCGGATGAACATTGTGTGTATAAGAAGGTTAATGGAACTGCAATCGTATTCCTTGTGTTATATGTAGATGACATATTGTTACTAGGAAACGATGTCTCAATCTTCGCAATCAAGAAAATTTGGTTGTCCAAACAATTTGCCATGAAAGACCTTGGAGAAGCAACTTATATCCTTGGGATAAAGATTTATAGAGATAGATCGAAGAGGTTGCTTGGTCTTTCACAGTCAACATACATAGACAAGATGCTAAAGAGGTTTAGCATGGAGCAATCCAAGAGAGGGTATCTTCCCATGTCTCATGGGATAACACTCTCGAAGTCTATGTGTCCTAAGACACAGGATGAGAAGATGCGCATGAATATGATCCCGTATGCATCTACAGTAGGATCTATCATGCATGCTCTGCTATGTACGAGACCCGATGTGTCATTTGCTCTAAATGTTACGAGCAGATACCAATCGGATCCCGGTGAGGGTCACTGGGTGGCTGTCAAGAATATCCTAAAGTACTTACGAAGAACTAAGGATGTTTTCTTAATATATGGAGATGGAAATCTCCAAGTGAGCGGGCATACAGATGCCAGTTTTCAATCTGATAAGGACGACTCCAGGTCCCAATCAAAGTTAAGTTTTCACATCGAATGGAGGAGCGAGCGGTTGGAAGAGTTCCAAGCAAGAGACGACTGCTGATTCAATGACCGAGGCAGAGTACATTGCAGCATCGGATGCAGCAAAGGAAGCAGTTTGGATCAAGAAGTTCATTACTGAACTTGGTGTAGTTCCCAACTGTGATGGGCCCATACAGTTGTATTGTGACAACAATGAAGCTATTGCGCAAGCGAAAGAACCAAGGTCTCATCAACGATCCAAACACGCACTCGCCGATACCATCCGATTCGGAGATCATTACGCAGGTGATGTCCCGACAGAGAATTCTCACAGAGCGTAACATTGTCGATCCGCTGACAAAGCCATTGTCACGTAAGAATTTTGATTCTCATGTACTCGCTTATGGTATTAGATACCAAGGCGATTGGCTTTAGGTCAGTGGGAGATTTGTAGGTGTAAGTCGACTTGTACCATCCGTAAGTCGACTTATGCTTGTTTCTAGATCGATAAGTCGCCTTGTTCACCGGTGTAAGTCGACTTATGTATGTCCAAGCACTATAAGATTGTTAGAGTAGTGCCCTAAAGGCAATCCCTTTAGCACATTTTGTTCATAGTCATGCATGACTTTATGAATAAATAAAGCAAGGCATATTTCATTTATTTGATGTTCATTTTGTTATGAATTGATGTTGATCTTTAATCAAATTAATGAAGTCCATGATATATGACATAGCATGAAGGAAATTATGATGTGATCATACTACCGAGATTCCTATCATGTGCAATTATGTCAAGATTCAAATTATCCTTAGTCATAGGATTAACGAGATCGACATCGTTAATCCGGATAGACTAGCACATGTCATATTCCTTGATTGGATCAAGCGGTGGATCTCGTAAACCGTAAATATTGAGATATTTAGAGTTGACATGTGGATGTTTACTAGTGGTAGTAAGTACATTGATGACCCGCCATGAGATCATCACATGGGTATTCTATTATAATGTCGTGATAATCTCATCATAGAATGGTGCAAGTATCCTTAGACTCGAGGTACTCAAGGATATCTTGGATACCGATTCGTGCTTTGACTCCATTCCTTGTTGCCTTCCGAGGTCGCCATAGGGTGGTGCTTGGGTACGATTTGAGGTATTCAAGGTAATTGAGTAGCCAATAAAGGATTCACCACTTTTGGAATAGCAGAATAGATACCCATAGCTTCGTCAGATCATTACTTGAAGTCTTTGCCGGAGCACACCCGTGTCATGAAGAGGGTCTTCATGGACATATAAAGTAATGAGTCCGGACGAGACCCGATATCACTGGGCTAGACTCGCCTAGTGAGAGTTGACACTTTGACCATACTCATAACCAAGTGGGGTATAGGATGGTGAAAGGACGAATTGCACGGTAATTGTCTATGGAAAGGTTCGTGATCTGGTTCCTGATGAGCTCGGGTTCATTAGTAAAACCAATTACTTTCCGGTCAATTGGAGGTCATGATGTGTTGCTAGACGTCGCTCATGACTTGCTTAGATTAAGTGTTAATCTAAGTGGCCAACATAACCGGGAACCTAATGGGTCACACGCATAAGAGTGATTCGGAGAATCTGTAAAATAGTTTTAGATAGTGATCTAATATCTGGAGAGCAATAGAATTAAACGGATCCCGATGAGATTGGGATATGTCCCGATGAGATCGCGGCATCGACATTGCTGAAAATCGTCTCCGGCAATTTTTCGGTACCGGGGCCTGGTAGGCCGGTAGGACCGATCCCAGTTTGACTGGACCTCTTCAGCAAATATATATAAGTTAATTAATTAATTAAGAATTGATTAATTATAATATATATATGTGTATAGTGTTCGGTGGAAGCCTTAAGCAAATGGAGAAGTTTAGTTTGAAAAGTCAAACTAATGATTAAACTTGTTTTTTTTTAATGGCCTTAAGGCTCCCCACGTGGGAGCTCTTCTATGATACGACAACAACCTAGAATCAATGTCTAGATCACCTCCGTTTCAATGATTGTTCCCAAACCTAAATTCAATCAATCTAACAAGACCCTTCACCCCCAAAACAGCAAGGAATTGATAACAAAGAGTATAAGATTGTAGGAATTGAATTAACGCCACAAGTTAGAACTTACTTGATAAGTTGAATCAATCCTTAAGGTAAAACAAGCAAGAATCTCAATTCTCTCAAGAATGCTTTCTAATTTTATTGATCTCTAAACTCGTGTTCATGACTAAAGCAAGGGTTTAAATACCCTTTGCAATGTAAACCCTAACAAAGATAACCTAAAACCCTAAAGAAAGCCCAAAATATCAAAAGGCCTTCTTGAAACAAATCTGCCCAAGACTAAATCCCACATGGATTTGGGCTTCAAAACTAATTAAAATTGACTAGTCCTTGTCCAAATAGGATAAGAAACCACAAAATAGAAGACTAACTTAAGAGGGCTTAATTGGGCTTTTAAACTAGGCCCACAAGCTTGGTTCCTTAAAATAAAACATGCACATGAATTTTTTAATAAAGCACATGCACACTTAATGCAAACCAGTCCATGAAAAAGACTAAAAGAAGTCCACATGCACTTTATAAGATAAAATAAGCTCAAGCCCATTTATTAGACTTGTGCTTGTGAAAATTGGCTAAGTGTTAGCCCTCTTGATTTGATGCCTCCAATGTGCACACACACTTAGGTGTCTTCCTGCTTTTCTCCAAGCTTGATCAACAAAACTTCAAGTTCTTGTGAAACAAAAGCTTGTACATAAATCTGAAATTGTGCTTTAAGCATGTTGGAGCGTGACCTTGTAATTGGACCCATTGGCATCCTCAAGTCTCCATTGCCTTGGTAAGTTGTATCATTCCTCCTCCTCAAAAGGATTCGCCTCTAATCAAGACCTACATTATCAAAGGAGATAAATCGAAACATTAAAAGTAGCACTAACACCATACTCACCGGCAGTCCACCCTATAGGCATTGTCATTTATGCGCTCAAGCACTTGAAAAGGACCGCCCTCTAGGATCAAGCTTAGACTTCCTTTGTTTGGGAAATCTCTTCCTGAAGTGCACCCAAACCCAATCTCCGTGTTCAAACTTCATCACCCCACGCCTTGATTGGCTCTTTCGAGCATACTTCTTGTTCTTTTCCTCAATGTGCTGCCTAGCTTTCATGTATTGTGTTAACCAATTTGGCCCTTTGCAGCCCATCTACATTAACAATCTCATTCAAGGGTAAAGGCAACAAATCCAAAGGAGTTAATGGGTTAAAACCATACACAATCTCAAATGGAGAATAACCTGTAGAAGAATGAATGCTTCTATTATATGCAAACTCAATCAAAGGCAAACAATCTTCCCAAGCTTTCAAATTTTACCCACAACAAAGACGCAATAAAGATCCTAAGGTTCTATTAACCACTTCAGTTTGTCCATCTGTTTGGGGATGACAAGTTGTAGAAAACAAAAGCTTTGTTCCCAATTTATTCCATAGAACACGCCAAAAGTGACTTAAAAACTTAGAATCCCTATCTGCAACAATGGTTCTAGGAATGCCATGCAATCTAACAACATCCCTAAAAAATAAATCAGCAACATGTGTACCATCATCAGATTTATGACATGCAATAAAATGAGCCATTTTACTAAATCGATCAACTATAACAAAGATGCTATCACGTCCTTTCCTAGTCCTAGGCAATCCTAACACAAAATCCATAGATATATCAATCCAAGGACTAATAGGGACAGGTAGAGGCGTGTATAACCCATGTGGTTGCACCTTGGATTTGGCGTGCCTACAGGCTACACAACTAATTAAAATTGACTAGTCCTTGTCCAAATAGGATAAGAAAACCACAAAATAGAAGACTAACTTAAGAGGGGCGAATTGGGCTTTTAAACTAGGCCCACAAGCTTGGTTCCTTAAAATAAAACATGCACATGACTTTTTTAATAAAGCACATGCACACTTAATGCAAACCAGTCCATGAAAAAGCCTAAAAGAAGTCCACATGCCCTTTATAAGATAAAATAAGCTCAAGCCCATTGATTAGACTTCAGTGCTTGTGAAAATTGGCTAAGTGTTAGCCCTCTTGATTTGATGCTCCAATGTGCACACATACTTAGGTGTCTTCCTGCTTTTCTCCAAGCTTGATCAACAAAACTTGAAGTTCTTGTGAAACAAAAGCTTGTACATAAATCTGAAATTGTGCTTTAAGCATGTTGGAGCGTGACCTTGTAATTGGACCCATTGGCATCCTCAAGTCTCCATTGCCTTGGTGAGTTGTATCATTCTATCCAAGCTTTCATATGTCTATTTAATTAGTTAAATAACATATTAGAAGGTAATAGAAGCTAATGGTCGTGTGCCTTAAGGTTGAGGAACGAAAACTTCATAGTTAAGTTTTTGAAAATTGGATTTTCATCTTCTTCCTCTCAAAGTTCACGATAGCTTCATCTCTCCAAGGCTTCATCCTAGTTATCTCACTTGCTCTCCAAGATCAAGGTTAGTGCTAGCACACTCTTTACCTTGTTCTAGCTATTCCCGGGTCAAAGGGGTTTGTCCCGATTAGGTTTCCGACCTCTGCGTGGATACCGTTAGAGACGGTCTCCTTTGGTCGTTATGGTTTGACTGATTATACTTACACATGGATCCTGGCTTAAGGGAACTTCCCGGAACAAAAAAGTTTTGTTTTCCGCACTGTGTCCATGTGATGGACACCCCGAGATTTTCCTACAAATTTAAGGCATAAACGTTTCACAAGTCACATCATGAACGTTTTAATCTTTCCATACCCCTGAATGAGTCAATTGAGTGCATATGCATTCTTTGCAATGTGTACAAAATCATAATTCATAATTCACGTGTGTATGCTAATGATATGCATGTGAATGAAATGTAATTCATGAATTCCCAATGACAACTAAAGCTCTAACCCTCAAAATGGAGAACAAATTATTACACTTATGGTATTTTAGTTTGGTAAGACTTGTTTCTCTTGCCATTAGATTTCGTTAGAACTTTTAACTAAAAACATTAAAATGATGTTGTTTTCAACATATAGTATTATACGTGACACCACACGTAACACCATATAACGTTATTTTAAAGTTCACAATTGGGATTCTTAACATAAGTTGACGCAGAAGAAAATTTGTTATAAAATTAATTTAAGAAATTTATTGATATTTTTAAAGTTCAAAGCTATATTGATAATATATAAAATTGTAAGATGTCCAACAGATTAAATTCAAAATAATTTTATTGAAGTATGGTTTCACTTGTAGACATTCATTTTGAAATATCATTATTGGTTATTGCCATTTAGATATTTACCCATTTGAAAACTTTTGTTAGCAACATTTGTAAGAGATAATATAATTATAGTTTACAAAAGTGAGTAGAATATTCCATTTTATTGTTAATTTTAAGATGTAGTTTCTTCCAAATCATGATATCAATCACCAATATAATTTTTAATCAATACCTATTTTCAATCTTATTTCTTGCTATTTTAATGTTGAAATGCCTAAAGGATGTAGTTTCGCAAAATTCCTATTTTGGTGCAATTGCTTTCAATTGTTTATGATGGTTGCTTAATAGGAAGCAATTGTGTTAACAACTGTTAATTTTTCAGAATTAAAATACAAACAGAAAAATTAAACATGCAACCAATAAACAGAAAAATTAAAAATCTTATTTCTTGCTATCTTAACCCTCCCCCACACCCCGCTTTTGGCATCATTTGTCACATATAAGAACTCTTCCTTAATACGATAATTGGATAGTCCATATGAATTGAACAATCATAATAATGAGTTCCAAATAGTATCAGAGTCAAAAACAAATGTCAAGGTCACATGCGATAGTCATTAACAACATATCAACAACGTAGATAAAGCAGAAAATATCTAAATAAGCAATAATCCAAGCACCCAATTTTCTCCTCCTTGGGATAAATATGCCAAAAGTAAGACTAAGAGTCATGGGAAGCCAAGCGTCTACTTAACTTGGCGAAAAGCATTCAAACCTGCTTGAAATACTCCCTCAATCAATCAATTTCAGAAAAGAAAGTGGCATTGCTATTAACCATAGATGCGGCAGATGGTTTAGATGGCCTAGGAGATGAGTAGGGCAAGTCTATTACCCAGGCTTGCTTATTGAAATTTAATATATGAGGCGAGATATTCAGCAAAGACACTGGTTTAAGTACAGTAAGATTTGTTCGAGGAATATCATGTGCATACAGAAATTATGTAATCAAGCATGAAAATGTAATAAGGACTGATGTTTGCTCAACTGCAATCATATCCTCAATGATAAGTCACCCCAAATTAAAATTAACCTTAGTATCGATTGCATAAACCAGTTTTGCCTGAGCCAGAGAGATTGTCATGGTATGTGTACTCGGTAACCAATTGGCCAGTAAAAGCTTATGAAGCACAAAATATTTTTGAGACAACTCAAACACACAAAGTGTAGCACAAGATGGCCAAGCAGAAAATTTTCCACCCATCAACACATTAGCCAACATATCATTTGTCACAATAAAATCACCCTTATATAATTGATCACCAATTAAATTATCAAAACCCATAAATGCATTCAACCGATTCAAATCAATTCTAACAAACCCAGAAATGCATTCAACTGATTCAAATCAATTCTAACCAATGTCCCCCTGACATAAACTAGAAGATAACACAAAACAAACTCATCCAATTCACCCTTATAAAGGTTGCAATAGAATTCTTGAACAAGTTCAGCATCATAATGTTTTGGCAGTAATGCAACAGTTAACAGATT
This sequence comes from Erythroxylum novogranatense, assembly GCA_029891385.1. NCBI lineage: Eukaryota > Viridiplantae > Streptophyta > Magnoliopsida > Malpighiales > Erythroxylaceae > Erythroxylum > Erythroxylum novogranatense. The sequence continues at coordinate 5,448,002 of CM057225.1, read as the reverse complement.
TCTCTCAGCTTCCAAGACATCCAAATGAAATTATTTATATTTATTAAATTTTATATAATGGTCAAGAACAAACTCGGTATTAGCAATAGAGTCCTATTTCTATTGTTCCACGAAAGAGTAAAATTTATGAGACAGAGCATCATCCACTAAAATCGGAATAGGTGTCTGTTGGCGAGGCAACTAAGCTGATTTATAGGCAATGTGTTTCACCAACTGTTAGGAACCAGAAGGAGTAGCTTTTGGTTTAAACCAACTGTTAGGAACCAAAGGGACGGGAGTAGGAGGTTCAATAGGGGCATCCTCTGAGGCAAAGGAGTGAAACGATTTTGTAATCATGTGAGACAGAATTTGGTGTACATCATCACCAATAGATGATAATCGAATGGAGGGAGGATCAAAAATGTCGATGGGTGGTGTCAAGGAGGAGCCAGTTTAGATTATTGTCGCCCCATAAGGTGGGTGTTGTCGAAGACAATTGGAATGCCTAGGTGGGTCAGTGGTGGATGGTGGAGATGCCTCTAATGATCGCTACAAGAGATGGGAAGATGATTGACGTTTGGATTTTGCCCAATTGAAGCTTTAAACAAAGAGATGGCTTATGTAAATGATGGTGAGGTGCGACGGTGAGAGAGAGAACCTAGAGAGCCAAAAGGAAAATCTGGTTATGAGAAAGAAAAAATAATCAAAGATGGAGGAGAGAGACAAGCTAATTTTGAGGCAAAATTTCAAAATGAGGAAAGGGGGAAAAGGATGTGCGACTGTAAGTTAAAAAAGTAAGAAAAAATTAGGATTTTTATCCATTTATGATTTTTCCTTTTTTAAACTATATAGAAATACATCAAAAATGTAAAGCTCACAATCCTAAATCCCCTCGAAGAAATTCAAATCTGATCGAATCAAAATTTTTTGTAAAAATATTGGTCAGTTTCTTTTAGTTGTTACATATGAAAGAATTGTAACTCAATATGCTTGGTTCTCGAATGCTGAATTAAATTTTTTGAGATGTTTTTGGTGCTCTTATTATCACACATAACCATCAACACATCCTAAGCAATTCCATAGTTTTCCAACATTTATTTCATCCACAAAAGTTGATAACAACAACTACTGGATGCAATATATTCTACTTCTGTTATCGACAATGAAATGGAGTTTTGTTTCTTATTATATCATGAAATTAGTTTGTTGCCAAGAAGGAAAGAATCCCCTGATGTACTTTTCTATCATTTAAATTTCTGGCCCAATCCGCATCATTATAACTTGCTAGACAAGAAGTAGAATCATATAAATATCATAATCCAACATCTTTGCCATGATCATCTTTATTCAACTTTGTTAAAACACTCGTAGGTGTTTTAACATGCCGTCCATTCTCAAGGACAAATTTCTTCACCAAATGCTTTTCATATTTGATTTATGACAAAAAGATGCCACTTTTCACTTGCATGATTTGTAATCCCAAGAAGAAATTTAATTCTCCCACTATACTCATCTCAAACTTATGTGTTATCATCTTTACAAAGTCGTCCACCATCTTCGGATGAGTGGAACCAAACACTATATCATCAACATATATTTGTGCAATCATTAAATTAGATCTGAATTTTTTGAGAAATAAAGTCTTATTTATGCTACCTCTTTCATATCCTTTATTTAATAGATATTGGGTGAGTCTCTCATACTAAGCCATTGACGCTTTCTTGAGACCATAAAGAGCCTTTTTGAGCTTGAATACGTAATCAAATCAATGAAACCCTTTAACTATTCAACATATAACTCTTCTTGTAAAAATCCATTAAAGAACACACTTTTCACATCCATTTGGTAGAGTTTGAATCCTTCCACACATGCTATGGCCAAAAGAAGTCTAATTGACTAAAGTCTTGTCACCAGAGAAAAAGTTTTATCAAAATCAATGCCTTCAGTTTAAGAGTATCTTTAAACAAGTAACCTGGCCTTATTTCTTCTCACATTACTTTTGTCATTATTTTTGTTGCGAAATACCCATTTTGCTCTAATTACATTCACATCTAATGGTCTTGGCATTAATTCCCAAGTATCATTTCAAGCAAATTATGTTAACTCATCCTACATAGCTGCTATCTAGAATTCATCTTGAAATGCTTCTTTTATATTCTTTGGTTCAAATGAAGAATTATAACATAAAAGTCCTATATGTTCCCCATAATCTATCCTTTTTCTTTATATTGTTTTCCTTCTATCACTAACTTCACCAATCACTTTCTCAATAGGATGACTTCACATGATTCGTGATGGAGGATCTTTGTTAGAATCACCTTCCCTTGAATCTTCTTTATTCATAAAGATTATTTCTACATAAGTTGTCTGGTTGGTTTCTTCCTCCAAAGCAACTAATTGGCCTTTTATTTGGCCAGTTTCTTTACTAGCAGCAACTAACTATAAATTTAGTTAGATTATGGTTTTGCTTCATTGTTTCTTTGTTATGGTATGTGAGGTTGATTTTGAAGATTTTCACGTACCCCTTTATCAATTATTTGATACACATCATCTAGCACAACATGTACAAATTACATCACTATCTTAGTTCTTTGGTTAAACACACTATGTTGGACCCGCTTCCGAAGCCCAACATTCGGAGTTATAAGACGTGTGCTTATGCTTGTTACCATGTATGTTTATTCCAATTAACCCTCATTATTCATCCACGGTTCATCTTCATTCTCTGATACCGTAAGTGTTGGGCCCTATTTTTCGAATCATTCTTATACTGAAGCAAATATTCTATGCTCAACTTCCATCCAGATATTAAAGTCTTAGGGACTGAATCAGAATTCGACCTCCCCATGTAATTTGTAAACCTATGTCTCTATTTTACTCCACATTATAATTTGTAAATCTATGTCTCTAATTTACTCCACATTGAAAATCATCTCAATTGGAACCCTACAGATCCAGATATATTCAAAATGTGGAAACATGCTCTGTAAAATAACACCAGTTCATACTATTCCAATCGATTCTCTCACTTTGCTTCAATCAAATTTTTTCCAATCAATTTGGAATGCTGTCAATTTTTTTTGTGTGGAGAGATAGCATAATGTTTTAGGAATCTATTATCTTAAGGATCTCTTCGTTTAGAGGTTGAATAACAAAAATTGGCCCGAAGGAATCAAACAAGGTTCTGTCCTCAATCATATTGAACCTGGTTCGGGACAATTTGTATAACTTTCTCTCTGGATATTAGATTAAGGTGTTATTCAAACGAATTGAAAGAAGAATTCAAGATCTACAACCTTCATGAAGACCTTGAAGATAGATCCTATCATTTGCAGGGCTAAAAGTGGACCAGACAATAGAGTCAGACGAAACCAAATGAAGGGACAGACGAATTGGAAGAATTATCATAACTTTCTTTATAGATATCTGATTAAGGTTTTTTTAGATGGTTCGAAAGAGGACTTCAAGATCTAGAACTTTATGAAGACCTTGAAGACAAATTCTATCATCTACAGGGCCAAAAGTGGGACCAAACGATAGGATCAGATGAAATCAAACGAGGGTCAGATGAATTGGGAAAATTATCATAACTTTCCCTAAAGATGTCTAATTAAGGTGTTATTTAGATGGTTTGAAAGAGGACTTCAATATATACAACTTTTATAGATCATGAAGACAAATTCTATCATCTGCAAGGTCAAAACTGGACCAGATGATAAGGTCAAACGAAACCAGACGAAGGGTCAAATGAATTGAGAAAATGGTCGTAAATTTCTCTATAGAACTTGGATTAAGGTGTTCTTTAGATGGTTCGAAAGAGAACTTCAATATATACAACTTTTATGAAGACTTGAAGACAAATTCGATCATCTATAGGGTAAAAACTGGGACCAGATGATAGGATCAGATGAACCCAAATGAAGGGTTAGATGAATTGAAAAAATGATCATAACTTTCTCTAGAGAACTTGGATTATGGTGTTCTTTGGATGGTTAAAAATATGACTTCAATATCTACAACTGATGGCATGTCAAACCAATCAAAAATAAATTCCTACTCTAGAACACTTAAGCGAGTAAAGTGGTGAATAGGGTCGAACCACAGAGACCAATGTAGTAATTGTTTATATGTGAAATCAAAATAAAATAAATGATGAAAATAAAATAATGAAAATAATTGATTTGAGAATGATTGATTTTAGAACACGAAATCACGCAAGAAGAAATTAAAAATAAGATTGAAAATAATATGAATAAAAACCTAGCCAAGGTACTCTCCCGTTTGATACCGTAATTCGATCATGGACTCAAAAAAATAAATTTCGTTCATTCCTATGGACAAAGTTATAGCAGACCGTGAACAGCACAAATCTACCAATCCATTCGTAATTATTCGATAATCCCGAGTAAAGCTCCGCAAATTATTTCCCTAACCAATTAGATTATTCCCGAGTAAAGCTCCGTAAAATATAATCTATGGCAGCTATAGGCTCTAATGGACCCTCGTCTTAGCCAACAGAATCGGACACCCGCAATCTATTTAGACTAAATTATTTAATCCCATTAACCTCTTAATTGAAATTAATTTGCCACTCGATAGATAGCAATCACGGATTAACTAATCTATTCGACAATTTATTATTAAGTTAATTAATTAATAGGCCTCATTAATCAACAAACTCAACAATAATTAATCGATCAAGTGCAGAGATTAAATAAACATAAGAAATTCACGAAAACAATTAAACCACGAGAGTCTCACGAACTACGTGCATCAAACATCAAGTACCTTGTCTAGATTAAAAACTTAGCCACACAAAATACTATTCACTATCTATTAAAGCTGAAATTAACAAATTAAAAACGAAGTTAAACCTTCACCGAAATTCTAAATCACTGTCTTCTCTCCCAAAACCGCTGCTGTTGTCGTCAACTTTATCTCAAGCTCTCCTGAGACGCTAGCAACAGGTGCTCCAGCTCGCACCGACGTTCTTCCCTCTTGTGTTTTGTTTTATTATTCTCACTGTTGCTTTGAGTCTCAATGCCGCTAATCTGCTTCTTGGTTCCCCCCCTCCTGTCCGTATGCCTCCTTTTTATTTTTTTTTTGTTGATTCCTTTAAAAACCGCCGTCCACCCACTAGTCTCCCCTAGGTTTTGTTCCTTTGCATTCAATGAAGTGGGCCCCTCATCTTTCCAAAGTTCCAGCCCATTTATTTGCTTTCCACATTGCTTTATTGGTCTCTCCTATGCTTCTTGGTTTTGGTCATTTAATGAGTGGGCCCCCTTTCATAATGGTCTTTTAAGGAACAAAGTGGGGCCCAAATCACATGTTAAAATAAAACTTTAATGGCCACATATCTTGACTTGTCAACAAAGAGGGCTGTTATTGAGGCCCAAATCCTAAGGTAAATTCATAGGTGTCTGTCAGCACAGCACTGTGTTACCTTCAACATGGTCATGTTGAAATCCTCTTCAGTTCCAAATTAGTCAATTTCACTCCAAATTGCATGACTTTGGTATTTCATCACCTAGAACACACAAAAACACGAATTACTATAGAAACACAAGCAAAGCATCACAAAAGCCTATCAAAAGAACATAAAACACAAAAAATTAACACGACAAAAATGCAAATTATCAAAACTCCCCACACTTGAACAATACTTGCCCTCAAGTGTTCAATCAACTCAAATTATCAAGATACTTCAACATCTTATCACAATTCTTTTAACTGAACTCATCACTTCTCAAGTTCATGTAAGCAATCTGGAATTAAACAAACAAACCCCAAGGTCGATCTCCTAATTAATTAGGAATGTTAACTGCTTCAAGAGTGCACAAGTAAAAAGTAATAGCATCCATACCCTCACAATGTTTCACTCATTCGCTCATGTGAAATTTAGGTGTTGGTGTTTCCCTCAAAATCCAGCACAGATTTGTTCTTTCCATAGGACTGACACAAGTTCACATCTCTACCACTAGCTTGGGTTTAAAACCCACACTAGTCGGTTAGGTCTTTTATTGGGTTGTAATGGGGCTTGTTGGCTACCAAAGAAATTGAGTTGAGAAGAGCAAATAACTGTACCAAGTAGACACATGCTAACATCCAAAATTTTCTTTCAACACAAATGAAAAGATTAAACCATTAAGCTCATTCAAGTATACCAAATCGCAAATCCAGTATTCACTTAACTTCAACTATAATAATGAAATCGAACCAAAGCTGCTGAAACTAATTCCCATGCATTTCTCTTTTTTTTTCTTTCTCTCTCTTTTTTTTCTTGTCCTTTTTTTTTCTTTTTTTTTGTTTTTTTTTTGAAACTAAAACCACAAATGCAATTCAGCCAACTATGATTTTCTCTCTTTTTTATCAACAAAGCACAATTAAGCGAACAATTCAAATATCCCAAAGTGACTAAACACCGGTATACAAGATATGTAATTACATATGCTACTTAGTAGTTCTTCTCAACTAGGTGCAAAAGTTGGGTTTTGAAAGAAGTCGCAGGGTAAAATGGGTGTATTAAAACAAAGAAAAGGTCTAGGCTCAAAGGGGTTGAACTAGGATAAAAATAAAAAAAAATTGGGTTGAATTTTTTTTGAAAGAAAAAGGAAAGACAAGGGGTTGCACAAACAATGCCTTAGCTTCATTCTAGTGTACTAAATGTGGTTTTGAACAGAACTTATGTCAGTTTCTAGCAGGGGACAAATGTGTGCGCTCTCCTGAAAGAAAACTAGAGTGCGTGTAAGATTGCACTCTCTATCCTATGTCTCAAAAATCTCACAGTGTGTTTAGTGTGTATGCATGCCTATTACTCTCTACAAGCGCAAACAACTGAAGCAGTCTGTTTAATTCCAGTACACACACTAACTCAAGTCATGACAAGACAGGATCAAGAAAAGATCAATTAGGCCCAAATGTCCAATAATTCAAGTTTCTTAAACAAAGAAGGCAAGATTGTCAACAAAAAACATGTTTAAAAGCAGTTGAATTCAAACTTTTTTTTTAAGAAACGCAAACGAACAATTACGCATACACAAATAAAACAAACAAAGCTAAACAATTTGAAACTTTCCCTCCCCACACTTAAGACCAAACATTGTCCTCAATGTTTGCAAATGTAAGACAAGAATAGTAAAAAGTAAAGGGTAAGAAAGAGCTTCTCTAAGTGACGCGCTAAGGTGACGGTGGAGTTGTGACGTGATGCGCCCATATTATCCTGCAAAACAATAAAAACCTTCCGACCAAGTGACATCTAACAACAACACAAAATATTGGAAGACAGTTCAAAAAGAGAATGCCGAAAAACAGGAACCTGACATAATTATAAACAATTAGAAATTAAATTTCGAAGAACAAAATGAAAGCAAACCTTGGGTTGCTTCCCAAGAAGCGTCTTTGTTTAGAGTCGCTGGCTCGACTCCTTCTTCTTCTCACGTGACAAAATTGTGATCTTCGGGTATCACATGTGGCTCCTCCACGTGAGGTAGTTCCGGATAGGGCCTTAGTCGATCATCCTCTTCCTCCAGTATCTTCCCTATCTTCAACTTCTCAATTTTAACTGAGTCCATACATTCCGGAAATATTTCAAACGTCTCCTCACCTTTTTCTTCTTCAGTTAACTCCTCCAATCTGTAATGTAAAGGTAAAGAATTAGTTTAAAAAATAATTATGGACTCAGTACTTACCTCCGAGCTAAAAGATGTGTTCTTTTCGGCTTCAAGCTCCTTCTCCACTTCACCGACACAAACGATTCGTTGATAGTTGACCTCAAAATTCCCAAGCTCCTCATCACTTTGCAATTTCTTATTCTTAGCCAACCTGTGTAGGAATGGTGGCCCTTCTGCCTTGGCTATCACAATTTTCTCGATTTTAGCTTCTTTTTTTAGCTCAACAGTTTCAACATGGTCATATTGAAGTTTCTGCGATCCTCTAGCACTTTCAATTTCTTTTCCACTATGCAAGGTAATGGCACTGATATTTTGCCTAGGATTGATAGTAGGCTAAGAAGGCAATTTCTCTTGATTTTGTGCAGCAGCCAGTTGACTAATTTGCTCCCTCAGCTCTTGAAGATTTTTACTAGTCTGAGTCCGAATTGTCCGAGTCACCAAATTGAAGCAAACTTTGTAATCGTATTGTTCGTCAATTCGGTCGTAATCAACTGTGACATGAGATCCTCCAAGGTTGAAATTCGGTCATCATAATTAGGCCTCGAATATTGCTGCTGCTGCTGCGACTGACCTTACTGCCCATTCCCATATCTCAAATTGGGATGATCCCTCCATCCTGGGTTGTAAATATTCGAATAGGGATCATATTTTCTTTGAAACTGATAATCATCATTAATCGCCATAACTTCACCTCCACAAGATCATCTTGCATAATCGGACAAGCATCAAGAAATGACCCAAATCCACAAATGTGACAATAGGACTTGTGGTCCCTCATGGACACCTCAAGTGTGTGTGTCCAAACGATACCCAATCATCTGCAGAAACACAATGTTGCATGCAAACAACTAGAAAAAAAATGATTAGCAACACAAACAAACAAAAACTTAAACACTGATCCCCGGCAACGGCGCCAAAATTTGATGGCGTGTCAAACCAATCAAAAATAAATTCCTACTCTAGAACACTTAAGCGAGTAAAGTGGTGAATAGGGTCGAATCACAGAGACCAATGTAGTAATTGTTTATTTGTGTGAAATCAAAATAAAATAAATGATGAAAATAAAAATAATGAAAATAATTGATTTGAGAATGATTGATTTTAGAACACGAAATCACGCAAGAAGAAATTAAAAATAAGATTGGAAATAATATGAATAAAAACCTAGCCAAGGTACTCTCCCGTTTGATACCGTAATTCGATCATGGACTCAAAAATATAAATTTCGCTCATTCCTATGGACAAAGTTATAGCAGATCGTGAACAAAGACAAATCTACCAATCCATTCGTAATTATTCGATAATCCCAGTAAAGCTCGCAAATTATTTCCTAACCAATTAGATTATTCCCGAGTAAAGCTCCGCAAAATATAATCTATGGCAGCTATAGGCTCTAATGGACCCTCGTCTTAGCCAACAGAATCGGACACCCGCAATCTATTTAGACTAAATTATTTAATCCCATTAACCTCTTACTTGAAATTAATTCGCCACTCGATAGACAGCAATCACAGATTAACTAATCTATTCGACAATTTATTATTAAGTTAATTAATTAATAGGCCTCATTAATCAACAAACTCAACAATAATTAATCGATCAAGTGCAGAGATTAAATAAACATAAGAAATTCACGAAAACAATTAAACCACGAGAGTCTCACGAACTACATGCATCAAACATCAAGTACCTTGTCTAGATTAAAAACTTAGCCACACAAAATACTATTCACTATCTATTAAAGCTGAAATTAAAAAATTAAAAATGAAGTTAAACCTTCACCGAAATTCTAAATCACTGTCTTCTCTCCCAAAACCGCTGCTGTTGTCGTCAACTTTATCTCAAGCTCTCCTGAGACGCTAGCAACAGGTGCTCCAGCTTGCGCCGACGTTCTTCCCTCTTGTGTTTTGTTTTATTATTCTCACTGTTGCTTTGAGTCTCAATGCCGTTAATCTGCTTCTTGGTTCCCCCCCCCCCTCCTGTCCGTATGCCTCCTTTTTATTTTTTTTTTGTTGATTCCTTTAAAAACCGTTGTCCACCCACTAGTCTCCCCTAGGTTTTGTTCCTTTGCATTCAATAAAGTGGGCCCCTCATCTTTCCAAAGTTCTAGCCCATTTATTTGCTTTCCACGTTGCTTTATTGGTCTCTCCTATGCTTCTTGGTTTTGGTCATTTAATGAGTAGGCCCCCTTTCATAATGGTCTTTTAATGAACAAAGTGGGGCCCAAATTACATGTTAAAATAAAACTTTAATGGCCACATATCTTGACTTGTCAACAAAGAGGGCTATTATTGAGGCCCAAATCCCAAGGTAAATGATAGGTGCATATTTGTCTAATATTTGTGTTTTAATTATTCCTTTTTATTCCTCTTATTGGTTTAATTATTGGGACTTAATTTGATTTAATATTTTCATGAAGGAATTAAGGAGTAATAAAAGCAGATATGCAAGGACAAAACGCAGCACAAGGAGAAAGGATAGAAAGAAATCACGCAACAATTAAAAAAATAAAACAAGAAGAAGCCAAAGAGGCTGGCGACAGCGTGGGGACTTGAGAATTATAAAGAAATCACGCAACGGGCAACAAGGGGCAGCACAAGAGGAATGGCGTGGAGAGCAACGCATGCAATAGAGGAATTAAAGGAGGAGCAGAGGGCTGACGTGGAATTAATAAGGAAAGCACGAAAAAGAAGACAAAAACCTAGAGGAGTTACGCACGTGAGGAAGGCAAGCAATCAGTGGACTGGTTTTGAGAGTCACGACGATCACAACACGCAGGCAAGGAAAAAAAAGAAGGGACACACGTTAGCGTAAGAAAACGCGGGAGGACTTTGAAAAGAGGGACGACATCAAGACGGAGTCTGGCTTGTGGGACGCACTACCGCAAGAGGAATTACGCAGGAAGCAAAATGAGAATTGGAGCAGCCAGGTGGGACGCACGCCACAGGAAACAAAGGAGCAACAGTGGAGCAAGATAGGGAAAACGACAGCAGCGTTACTTGAGATTTTCTTAGTTTTTCTTCTTTTCTTTATTTTTAGACTATGTTAATTAAGAATCTTATTTTATTGAATTTCCGTATGAGTAGCTAATCTGTTTTAGTCGGGGAATTCCAATTATTATGCTTTGACTCGTGAGACTATTGTTCTTAATATTTGGTTTATAATATTCGTACTATTTCTGATTTACTGTCATTGTTTATTAATTGATTCTGCGATTGAGGCCTGATTGTAGAGTTAGTTAATTTACATATCGCCAACTGATTTACTTGGTGGAGTCTAACTGGGTGATCGGTGTCTGTGGCAATTGGCACTAGGGCATAGTGCTTGTCTGATTTTGTGTGGAGAAACTTGCGATCTAACTAGATGAAGCATGAGTCGGTGCGTAGTCAGTTAGGGCTAATGTTTCTTTAGAGTTTAATGCTGTTAATTAATTGAATCTCGGAGAGAGTCTCGAAGGGGTTATTAGTTAATTAGGGAATAGTTCAAAGGAGTTTCTGCGACTATTATAAAATTAAGAAGAAACGAGGGAGCAAGAGGTAGTTGGTAACCATAGCTAACCTATTATTAAACCAAAGAAAATATTTGAGTCGATGATCGTGGTCTAAGCATAATTAGGAATTTCCTGGCTAAGTTGTCGTTATTTGAGTTTATCAATTTTATTTGCGTTCTTTGTTAGTTATTGTTTTATTAATTTTGCTAATCTTTTATCGTTGTTATTTCAATTAGTAGTTTTAGTCAAAACTTCAAAACCCCTTTATTTAATTTCATTCGTTCTTTGGCATTTGAATAAAATCAATTGTTCCATTCTCGTGGATCGACCCCATTTACCATTGTCATGCAATTTATTTTCGTTTGGTGTTTGGGATTTATTTTGGTGGATTCGACACCATCAAATTTTGGCGCCGCTGTCGGGATTGGTAACTAATTGATTTTGTTTTGTTTTATGCCTAGGAACATTCGTATGGGAGATTCCATCTTGTACGACCCCGAGATCGAAAAGACCGCCAAGAGGCTAAGGAAGTTGAGCAAACTAAGGAAGAAGCAAGGAGAAGCTCGTGGATTACAGACCCCGGTTGAGTCGGATACTGAAACGGAGTACGAAGAGGAGATTGAAGTTGAACAGCAGCCTGATGGGAAGCTTAACCGTGACCACGCTGCAGGATATGGCTCTAATGTAACCTCCAGACTTGGGTAGACCCACTGAAGCGCAACATCCGCTGTGCATAGACTTTCCAGAACTTCAAGAAGGGTTCGAATTGAAGTCCGAACTCATCCACTTGCTGCCAACCTTCCGTGGATTGGAGAACGAGGATCCGAATAAGCATCTGAAGGAATTTCACCTCGTCTGCACTTCTATGAAGCCCCGCAATGTCACGGAGGACCAAATCAAACTGAGAGCTTTTCTATTCTCGCTGCAGGATGTAGCCAAGGACTGGCTCTACTACCTACCTCCAGGGAAAATCAACACTTGGGAAGGGATGTCTCGACAGTTTCTAGAGAAATATTTCCCAGCATCCCGAGCCGCCAACATTAGGCGTGAGATTTGTGGCATTAAGCAGAAGGATTCAGAGAACCTCTATGAGTATTGGGAGAGGTACAAGAGAATTTTAGCAAGCTGCCCGCAGCATGGCATATCCGAACAATTGATCATCCAGTATTTCTACGAGGGTCTGATTCCAATGGAGCGCAGAATGATGGACGCCGCAAGTGGTGGGGCTATCGTCAGCAAAACCCCAGCTGAAACCCGGGAGTTAATATCAACCATGGCGGCAAACTCCCAGCAATTCGGTGCCCGACCAGATATACCAAGAAGAGTGAACGAGGTAAATGTTACTTCCCTCAATGAAGTCAAATCTTTGCTAACAACTTTGGTCGAGAAATTGAATGTAGGTACTCCTCCACCTGCGAGGGCATGTGGCATCTGCACCAGCCTAGCCCATCCAACCGATGCATGCCCAACGCTCCACGATGAGACACCGGAGAATGTGAATTCTATCGAATTTCAACAGAGGAAGTTTGATCCCTATTCAAACACCTACAATCCCGGTTTGAGGAGCCACCCAAATTTCAGTTATGCTAACAACCCACCGAACCAACAACACTTTTATCACGGACTACCACCACCACCGCAACAGCCTTCGGGCTCAGGTAAGCCTCTTGAAGAAATTGTTCATATGTTAGCTACTAATACTGCAAAATTTTAACAAGACACTGCGACCAGATTTCAAAAGATAGAAGAGAGCATGAAGACCCTAGAGACTCAAATGAGTCAGATAGCATCCTCCGTTAGTAGAATGGAGACTCAAGGCAAGCTGCCGTCGCAGACACTCGACCCGAGGTATAATGTGAGCGTGATTTTCTTAAGAAGTGGTAAGGAATTGCAGCCCCCAGTCGACAGGAACCCTAAACGTGACCACATCCAGGGTTCCCGTACAGAGACAGAACAGGAGGCCGAAAGGGAACTTACACGTGACCACGTACAGGATTCAGGTCCAGCTGGAAATCCTCAGAAGCCCGAACCTCTAGTGGTTCCACCCCCATTTCCGCAGAGACTGGCTCAGAGCAAGAAGGAAAAGGAAGATAAAAGCATCATGGAGTTATTCCAAAAAGTTGAAGTAAACATCCCACTCGAGGCCGTTAAGCAGGTTCCGCGTTACGCCAAATTCCTTAAGGAATTATGCACAAACAAGCGTAAGTTAACAGGTAATGAAAGGGTGAGTGTGGGTGAAAATGTTTCATCTGTCTTACAGAGGAAATTACCTCCTAAGTGTCGCGACCAAGGTATGTTTTCCATTCCTTGCAAAATTGGGAACATTGGTATAAGTAAGGCCATGTGTGACTTAGGAGCCTCTATTAATGTGATGCCTTTATCTGTTTATACTTCCCTGGGTCTTGGTCCATTAACTAGTACTGGAGTTATAATTCAATTGGCGGATCGATCGATTGTCTATCCTGAAGGTGTTTTAGAGGATGTGCTAGTTCAAGTTAATGGATTAATTTTTCCTGCTGATTTCTTTGTTATTGATATGAAAAATGATAGTTCATCTAATTCTTCTGATATCTTGTTGGGTAGGCCTTTCCTTAGCACGACTAAGGCAAAGATAGATGTGCATAGTAGTTTATTAACTTTAGAGTTTGATGGTGAAGTGGTGAAATTCGATATTTATGATGCCATGAAACGTGCTGAAGATGTGTCTTGTGTTTATAATGTTGATATCATTGAAGATTTGACTTATGAGGTTTTTGCTTTACATTACGATGATGAGTTGAATTATGTTTCGTGTCATAGGATGTCTGTTGATGGAGCTAAGGGATTTACTGATCGGTCTGAAGTTTCTGATGATATACTTGATGAGGCCCCAAAGCTGGAGCTCAAACCGCTTTCCGAGCATTTGAAATACGCATATTTAGGTGACGGTGAGACCCTACCCGTGATCATATCCAGCATGTATGCTCAACGGCCTGGGAGAGGAGAAACTAATTAGAGTGCATCGAGATGAGGGTTAACATCGAAACAAGGATCATCGAGCCTAGGACGTTAAACAAGGGCGCTAATGGGAGGTAGCCCATATTTTTATTTTTATTTTATTTTATTTTATTTTTCTTTCCTTTCGTTTGCTTTATTTTGTGTTCTTTTTGTCTCGTTTGTTTCCTTCTTTCTTTGTTTTGATATTTTCCTTTCCTTCCCTGTGTCTTTCAGGAGGTTCGGCATTGGATCAATTCGGAGTTCTTGGATTACGGTGGCGTGAGTCCTTTATATGATCATATGTTGGCTCGCCCTCACTGTACTAGCTATACCCCATCTGGCGGGATGCCTAAACGAGCTCACGATAAGCCCTCATCTTCACCACCAGACCCGCCCCCATCCCAGCAATAACTACCGGGCGCCACCAGCGTCATCGCTCCCCGGGTTCAGGGAAGTCCTCAGTTTACCTTTTCATTTACTTTTACGTTGAGGACAACGCATGCTTTAAGTGTGGGGAGGGTGATTTATAGCTTTTGAGATACATGTTTTTGTTTGATGCATTACTTTGGGTTGTGCCCTCCGTTGCCTTTTGGTATTTTTGGACTTTTAACTGTTGATGCCGTGGCGAAAAAAAATTCCTCTTTTGCTTCATTTTGCTTGATGAATTGTGATGAATTGTTGTGCCTTAGGTAATGGTGGATTGTTTTAAAGGAGTTGAGAGTATGATTGAGTCCCTTGTTGTTTAATGTTAATTAAATGTTAATGATTTTGTCCTATATGTTGAAGTTGCAGGCTTGAGTTAATTGGTTAGAATTTTAAAAAAAATTGTGTGATTAATCGGTGCCTTTCTTGTCTAAAGTCATGTTAAGCTTAGAAGTTGAGTTGGTATATGTGTTGAACTTTGGATTGATGTGGGAAATTATGGTGGAGAAAGGGAATGAAGAATAAAAATAAAAAGGTGTTAGATTCGTTCCGCCAATCACCAAAGGTGATTGTGAACGAAGCCAAAAATCCGTCTAAAGGTGGGCAGGACTGAGTAACCGGGCGACATTCATCACAAATGTTTGCGCTCGCATAAAAAGGTCTTGAACAACTAGGACGTGTGAGGCAACCAACTACTCCTCTGATTACTCGAAAAAAAAAAGAAAAAAAAAGGTTGCAAGCATATGAGTAATTACGAGTAAGGCTAAAGCCACTTGGCGTTGTGATTGACCGAGTAACCGGATGACATTCATCACAAATGTTTGCATTCGCGTAAAAAGGCCAATGACAATTCCGAGCAAATTATAGCTAAAAACACCTAATTAAGTAATTAAGATTAATCCGATCTTCCCATGAATACCGCATAAATTCGGAATTCCTCATGTATGCTAACCACCTGATAAGTGAAGTGTGTTTTCTAGGCTTGATTGGTTTTTAATTAAAATTCGGTAATTCATGCATGCGCTTCAATTTGAGTTCAGGCTTGTGTCTTCTCGTGTGGGAAATTTGTTGCATTTATTTGATATTTCGTTGACATTGGGACAAGATTGCTCTCTCATTCCTAGTTTACATTACCTTTGTGCGTGTTTCATTGAGTGGAGCGATTTTTTATTGTGTCTTGGTTCTCTTTTATGCTTGAGGACAAGCATCGTCTAAGTGTGGGGAGATTTGATAGGTGCATATTTGTCTAATATTTGTGTTTTAATTATTCCTTTTTATTCCTCTTATTGGTTTAATTATTGGGACTTAATTTGATTTAATATTTTCATGAAGGAAATTAAGGGAGGAATAAAACGCAGTATATGCAAGGACAAAACGCAGCACAAGGAGAAAGGATAGAAAGAAATCACGCAACAATTAAAAAAATAAAACAAGAAGAAGCCAAAGAGGCTGGCGGCAGCGTGGGGACTTGAGAATTATAAAGAAATCACGCAAAGGGCAACAAGGGGCAGCACAAGAGGAATGGCGTGGAGAGCAACGCATGCAATAGAGGAATTAAAGGAGGAGCAGAGGGCTGACGTGGAATTAATGAGGAAAGCACGAAAAAGAAGACAAAAACCTAGAGGATTTACGCACGTGAGGAAGGCAAGCAATCAGGTGGACTGATTTTGGAGAGTCACGCACGCATCACAACACGTGCAGGGCAAGGAAAAAAAAAGAAGGGACACACGTCAGCAGAAGAAAAACGCTGGGAGGACTTTGAAAAAGAGGGGACGCACACTGAAGACGGGGAGTCTGGCGGCTGTGGACGCACGGCTGCAAGAGGAATTACGCAGGAAGCAAATTGAGAATTGGAGTAGCCAGGTGGGACGCACGCCACAGGAAACAAAGGAGCAACAGTGGAGCAAGATAGGGAAAACGACAGCAGCGTTACTTGAGATTTTCTTAGTTTTTCTTCTTTTCTTTATTTTTAGACTATGTTAATTAAGAATCTTATTTTATTTAATTTTCGTATGAGTAGCTAATCTGTTTTAGTCGGGGAATTCCAATTATTATGCTTTGACTCGTGAGACTATTGTTCTTAATATTTGGTTTATAATATTCGTACTGTTTCTGATTTACTGTCATTGTTTATTAATTGATTCTGCGATTGAGGCCTGATTGTAGAGTTAGTTAATTTACATATCGCCAACCGATTTACTTGGTGGAGTCTAACGGGTGATCGTGTTCTGTGGCAATTGGCACTAGGGCATAGTGCTTGTCTGATTTTGTGTGGAGAAACTTGCGATCTAACTAGATGAAGCATGAGTCGGTTCGTAGTCAGTTAGGGTTAGTGTTTCTTTAGAGTTTAATGTTGTTAATTAATTAAATCTCGAAGAGAGTCTCGAAGGGTTATTAGTTAATTAGGGAATAGTTCAAAGGAGTTTGCGACTATTCTAAAATTAAGAAGAAACGAGGGAGCCAGAGGTAGTTGGTAACCATAGCTAACCTATTATTAAACCAAAGAAAATATTTGAGTCGATGATCGTGGTCTAAGCATAATTAGGAATTTCCTGGCTAAGTTGTCGTTATTTGAGTTTATCAATTTTATTTGCGTTCTTTGTTAGTTATTGTTTTATTAATTTGCGTTAATCTTTTATCAGTTGTTATTTCAATTAGTAGTTTTAGTCAAAAACTTCAAAAACCCTTTTATTTAATTTCATTCGTTCTTTGACATTTGAATAAAATCAATTGTTCCATTCTCTGTGGATCGACCCCATTTACCACTGTGCGCAATTTATTTTCGTTTGGTGTTTGGGATTTATTTTTGGTGAATTCGACACCCATCAGTAAATTCATAGGTGTCTGTCAGCACAGCACTGTGTTACCTTCAACATGGTCATGTTGAAATCCTCTTCAGTTCCAGATTAGTCAATTTCACTCCAAATTGCATCACTTTGGTATTTCATCACCTATAACACACAAAAACACGAATTACTATAGAAACACAAGCAAAGCATCACAAAAGCCTATCAAAAGAACATAAAACACAAAAAATTAACACGACAAAAATGCAAATTATCAACAACTTTAATGAAGACTTGAAGACAAAATCTATCATTTGTAGGGTCAAAACTGGGACTAGACGATAGGATCAGATGAAACCAGACGAAGGGTCAAACGAATTGGGAAAATTGTCATAATTTTTCCTAGAGATGTCGAATTAAGGTGTTCTTTGGCCGGTTCGAAAGAGGACTTCAAGATATACAACTTTATGAAGACATTGAAGACAAATTCTATAATCTGTAGGGTCAAAAGTGGGACCAGATGATAGGATCAGATGAAACCAGATAAAGGGTCAGATGAATTGAGAAAATTGTCATAACTTTCCCTAGAGATGTCAGATTAAGGTTTTTTGTATATGATTTGAAAGAGAACTTCAAGATCTACAAATTTCATAAGACCTTGAAGACAAATTCTATCATCTACAGGGTCAAAACTAGACCAAATGATAGGTTTAGATGATACCACATGAAGGGTCAGATGAATTGGGAAAATGATCATAACTTTCTCTAGATAACTCGAATTAAGGTGTTATTTAGATTGTTAGAAAGAAAACTTCAAGATATACAACTTTTATGAAGACCTAGAAGACAAATTCAATCATCTACAGGGTCAAAAATGGGACTAGACAATAGGATCAGATGAACCCGTACAAAGGGTTAGATGAATTGGAAAAATGATTATAACTTTCTCTAGACAACTCGGATTATGGTGCTCTTTAGATGGTACGAAAGAGAAATTCAATATATACAAATTTTATGAAGACCTTGAAGGCAAATTCTATCATATAAGGGGTAAAAATTGGACTAGATGATACAAAATGAACAATACTCAGAAGAAGTTAATGAACAGTACATAGAAGTTGTTTTACAATTGACATAACTTTATATAGAGATATCAAATTGAGGTGTTATTTAGATGGTATTGAAGAGTAATTCAATATCTACAAACTTTATGGAGACCTTGAAGAAAAATTCTATAGTTTAGAGGGTTAAAATTTGACCAGACGATACAAAATAAACAATGACCAGAAGAAGTTTAGTCTAAGACCTAGTTGGAATAATTGGCATAACTTGCTCTAAAGATATCAAATTAAGGTATTCTTTAGATGGTTTGAAAGAAGACTTCAAGATCTACAACTTTTATGAAGACCTTGAAGATGGATTCTATAGTCTAGAGGGTCAACTTTGGACCAAACAATAGGGTCAGATGAACAGTGCATTAGACGATATGACGTCATCACTAGAAGATATAACATCATCAGACGATATGATGCCATCAAATGATACTTCATCATAGATGATATAATGTAATCACCAGACGATACAATCTATACTCCTGAACATCTCCATTTATAAGGACCATAACTTTTGACTCTAATGTCCAAAAATTTCATACCATATACCGTTGGAAAGTTAGAAGGATAAGCTACAACTTTCTATGAGACAACTTTATCTAATTCAACCTAGATTTATCCAGATTTTTCCCTAAAGTCATAATATGAAAATTTCCCCTTTGGAAGACTTGAAATTTTGCACGGTGCAGACTTAGAATGTCTTAAGCATAACTATTTAGCTACTAAAATGATTTCATTAAACTCTCAAATCTCAACTCATTTGTCTCGTTAGCTTCAACTACATCTGATCAGTCATAATTCCTATGTTTTACAAATCTTTACTGGCTTTTCAAGCCACATTACATCATCGTCTCAAAATTTCAAATTACAAAAAATTCTTGAACAAATAAACTTGAAATGTGACTAAAATGTTGTGCTTTCCCAAAACCAACTCAAAACACGAATTAAGTAGTTTGAAGAAATTCCCTTAGGCTCTTGATTATTTGATCTCTTAGCTATCACCTGAACAGGGGATGAAAAAGGAGGCGAGCTTGATAGCTAGTGGGTAACAATTTATAACGAAAAAATAAGCAAAACTTTTGAAAACATTTTTACTTGTCGTAGAAAATCTTCAGTGAGTTCATAAAACACATTTTTCTCAAATTCTCATCATGTAGTCAAATTCGGGAATCATAAAACATGAATGCATCAAGCTTGTTCACAAATTATAAGCTCATAAGCACATCAGAATGGTTTGGGAGGTCTATAAACAGAACGTACTATACATTTCTCATAAGGGTCTTGTGTAGCCGTGAACAGAACGTACTAACATAATCCCACATAATGGTTTTGTGTAGCCGTAAACTTATGGGAGTCCATGAAGGAGCTCCATGCCACTAGCGGGCAGATGGTTGAAACCTTTAGTCGAAGTGCACTAAACAGCAGATTAGACCAAACCAAACCCACATAACATGTATTTCATATCTTGTAAGCATATTGCCCAAATTGGCACTTTTCTGAAACTTGATTTTTCATAAACATGAGATATTTCGAAAACATGATTTCATAAACATGTTATCTTTTCAAAAATCACTTTCAAAGTCTTTTCGTAAATCCTCACATAATTCATATAACAACATATTGAAATTTCCCAAATCATTCAAAAGCAATAAATGCAACACTTATGATGCAATTGAACACCATTAAAACTTCTTTGATTCAAAGAAAACATTTAGTGGCTTACTTACTCTATTATAAACATATACCACCTTGATTTTCTTGCTTAAAAACTTACTCAAAATGTCTCTACTCTTACTTTTTTTGCCTTTCTTGATTTCCTTCTTGATTCTTCACCAAATGAAGAGATCTTTGACTCAAATGGAAGCTCTTCTCTTTCTCTATCTTTTTCCTTTCTTGAACCACTTCAAAATCTCTCTCAAAAGCTAAGAAATGAAAAAACCCTAACTCAACTCTCTTCTTTTCTCTCAACCACCGAAATTATCTTCTCTTTCTTTCTTATTTTCTCTCTCCTTCTCTCCCAATTCACGTTTTTCTTCTTCTTAAAGGAACAAGACAACATTTCTTCTTCCATTTCTACCCTTAATGAGTCTAAAACGCCCATTTTACCCTTCCTTATAAGCTTAGATTCTTTTGACCTTAAATGTTTTGCCAAAAACACCCTTGAACATTCTTATAACCTTAACACTTTAATTCAATCAACCTATATCATATAATCTTTCTAATATCAACATAAAAATTAACTCCACAAACTTTCATAAAGACCTCATAATTAATGTAAATCATACTTATTCATCAAGAAATTTTTTTTTGGGGGGGGACACATTATATGCCTTACTATGGATTAAATGTCCAAGAAAATTGCTTTCATCACTCTTACTTCCAAATTTCCCAAGCTATTCTCAGTCTTTGAGAATGTAACACTTGCCACTAAATATATGACAGTAGCTAACATTAGGTTTCTTTCCTGTTCGTAGTTCATAAGGTATCTTATTCAAGATGTTTCTAAGATGAGCTCTGTTGCATATGTAACATACTGTGTTTACTACTTCAACCCAAAAACTCAATGATATTTTTCTTCCGTTCAACATAGATCTGGCCATCTCTTAAAATGTTCAATTCTTCCTTTATGCAACTCCATTTTGGTGTGGAGTTTTAGGTGCTGAAAAATCTAGCATGATACCATATTTATCACAAAAGTCATTGAAGCTTGCATTTTCAAACTCTCTTCCATAATCAAATTTTATTTTCAAAACTGTCATATTTTTTTATTTGTAATCTGTACATATAAACTTCTAAATGTTTGAAATGCATCTAATTTTTCTTTCAAGAAAGATACCCAAGTATATCTAAAGTAATAATCAACATACGTAAAAAACTACCTCATTTTACCAATACTAGCATATTATGTTGGACTTACTAAATCCATATGAATTAATTCCAATATAGGTGAGGATGTAAAGTGTCTAACCTTTTTTGTGGCATTCTCGTCTATTTTCCCACTTGACATACACTAAAAATAGTCTTGTCATCATTGTTTATCGTAGGCAAGCCTCTCATTGCTTCGAATTTGGTCAATTTGTTGATAAGATCATAGTTGATGTGGCCAAGCTTTCGATGCCATAGATTTATATTATCATCATATGCGGATAATTTGCAAGAGATAGTGACCTGCAACATGTAGCAATTTTTTGCCAATTTTTTGCCACTTACTAAACTTTCTCCTTGTTCAATTAAGACCCTTTATTCATCAATGGTGAACTTAACTAATGACCCGTCAAACTAATACTTACCAAGTTAGTTTTTAAGCCATTCATGTGAAGCACAATTTTTAAGTGTGGTAGTCCATCCATGCAAAGTGCTCCTTTCCCAATGACCGTAGCTTTCTTTCCATCATTAAAAGTAACATGCCCATCCATCACTACAACAAAAAGACACAATTCGCGTCGTCTTCGTTTAAGACGTCGCGAATTGTAGGGGGCTTTGGCGATGTCAGGAGAGGTGGAAAAATTCGGCGTCGTTGGATGCAGACGTCGTTGAAAACCTATGTTTCTTACGTCATTTAAAAAGTAGGACGTGGTAAAATACTATCCACGACGTCTTGGAGAGTTAGACGTCGGTAAAGGTTTTGCAATTTTAATCTCCCGCCTCCAACTCTCCAAGGAGATGAGACGACGTCGTATCCTGCCCCTCATAACGACGTCGTCTCATAATCTGTGTAAAATGAAGAAAATGCCGTTGAGCCACCCCATACATGACACTCTGCCTTCCCTCTCCCTCCCTGCCGGCGATATCACCGTCCCTTCCCTCTCCCTGGCGCCCTCATTTTTTGAGTAAGTAAGGATCTCCGTCGAGCCACCGTCCCTTTGCCACCTTTCTCATCTTCTATCGCGCCCTTGGAATCGTTGGAGCCACTCTTCAGCCGTTGACGTCCTTCTGTCGTCGTTGAGGTATCATTCAGTCAAATGTCAATACCAACTTAATCTCTTTGGGAATGGCTTCTAGATGGTGTATTAGCTAAAGGAAATGAAATTCGATGTTAATCATCTATCTTGTATCCTTTAGCCTAGGAATAGTAGGCATATAAAGCATTCCTCTCGATCTTGTTTGCTAATGTTATGAGTTGATTCTTTCTATAGTTAGCATTGATAGTTTCTTTACACTAACTTTGGAATCCTTATATTGTAACTCCTTTGAAATTTTTAATTGATAGATTCTGAAGTTTTCCTCTGTTCTGCTTTTCTCATACCAAGTGACTAGTTAAGGATCTAATTCAATATGGGAGGTGGGTTTCAAATCCTATATCAAAAAGAAAGGAAAGGTAGAAGCCATTATAAGCTTATAGAAAGAACATCAGATCAAACTCCTTAGAAGATTAAAGTGGCCTGTTTTTAATCTTCTAAGGAGTTTGAACATGTTTTGAACATGGGATAGGATAGGAATCTGTTTTTTTTTTGTTTTATTCTATTGAACAATTTAGTTTCTAGTTGCTAGAATTATGGGAGTCCTAAAGGATAACGATAAGTTCTGTAAATTAGGACTTCTTTTTTTAATTAGCAATATGAGTTCTTCAACTTCTCAATGATCTAGCTGCACTGTTTCATGCAACTAAAAATGAAACATCTCTCTTCACTTCATATAGCAGCATTAAATGTGTATGATTTTCTTTCCTATAGCCTTTTATCCCTCTAAATGGATAAGTTAACAGTGCAAACCTCTTTAACATTTTAGGTTGCTAATCCTACGGCTGCAAAAGATCACTAATCTGTGGTGTCATTTGAAGTGGAGCAATATCTAGAGGTAATTATCCTTTCTTTGCATTTGTTTTATTCTCGGAGTAGATGTTTGTTGTTGGCATATTGTTGGTTGGTTCATCTTTTTGTTAGGACTAATAAGCTCCATTGAATTCAATTGTTTTCAATAATGTAAACATACATCTAAGTAGCAATTGTGACCATAAACTAACCTACAATGCAACATGGTATAAAAGCCCTAAAAATAATTAGAAATAAAGTGCATTTTTCATGCATCTCTTATAAACTTTAACATCTTTTCATGTATTTGCACCAAGTTGACCATTTTATCTTTGACAATCCCTTTTATTCTTATAAAATACATCATCTATTTCATCACCTTTTATAAAAACTAGGTCCATATGATGTAATTAGTTGTAAATTTAAAACATAGATGTTAAATGAATTAGAATAGAGTGAGTTGGATAAAACATACTTATTTTTAGCAAGATCGTAGAAATTAGTGGATAATAATATACTAAATATTGGTATACTAAGACAGATAAAAATTGATAAGTGATTATGATTATTAGAAATTAGTGTGTTGATGCAGTCAAGAATATAGGTGCTGATATAGATAGGAATTTATAAGCAGATATGTGAAGAGTTACTTAGTGATGGTTGCAATTTTGATTGACTACTCCTTAATGAATGATGGAAATGCATTAAGGTAAATCGATCATGGACGAAAGCAAAACACATATTCTAGCAAATTAGATCCTCTTTGGTTTAGTTGTAGCTTGATCTAAGCACATGGGCTTTCTAATGAAGCTTGAAATGTGACTAAGTCCAAAGGTAGCATAGTACTGAAGTGGAACTCTATGAATGTAGATCCACAATTTGAATCTAAGCACATGGGCTTTCATATTCTGCTTATAAGTTCTTGTTCTTCAAATATGAACTCTAACAATTTGCTAATGGAAAAGGAATTTGAATATGAGCTGATACATATTATAATAGGTAATGAGCAAGTTAGGTATGCCTAAACATCAATTGCATCAACCATATAGAGGACTTCATAACCCTTCTTCTTCAACTTATCAATGAATATGCAATGTTTGATGCCACTAATAACCTCTTGTTTATGCAGTGTTTGATGACCTATAGTTTAGTGTGTTTGATGCAAAGTTGAGATGACTTAACTGGTAACTTACTTTTACTAATTCATGCATGATTTCATAAATTAAGGTTGAGAAACCTAATTTATGATTAGACTTGGTATAATTGAAGGTAGATTCTTGTAATTTGTGTTCTTAAATATTAGGTGTATTAAACTTTAGTTTAATGTTATTTCTTTAATTACATCATCACCTACTGTTTCGGCTAAATAATAAGAAAGAGGTAACTACTAGTTTATTAAAGATCCTTGAATTAGATGGGTGCATTTGCATTTATCTCTCTCTTTTTTAGCTCAACAAATAGACGGGTCATTAAAGATCCTTGAATTAGATGGGTGCATTTGCATTTATCTCTCTCTTAGGTTCAGTTGCATTAGTTGAAATTTAATGGAAACTCCTTTGATCCATTCATCTATAGGTATATTATTAGGTTAATTAGTACCATGATTTCCTAAACTGCATATTCTAACTGAATATACTTTCTAAGACCTTTGATCCATTAATCTATAGGTATAGTAATGAAGTCTACTTTCCTTTGATGACATATTCCCATAATTGCATTCCAAATACCTAAAGTAAAATGAAAAGCAAACAATAGATGCTCTATAATTTCAATATTGAATACTGATGCTGCTGTATAATATTCTGTGTTGAATGACAATATTATAATATTGTTTGTGATAAGGATCCAGCAGATAGATTTGTGTTGATGATGATGTAATACTGCTGGAAATGCATAATGCATGTAATTTTTATTAGTTGTATATTAGCTACAACATAGCTGGATTTGTAAACATCTAGCTCTTCATTCACAAAGAACAAAAACAGCATAACTAATGCCAATCATCTAGCTCTTCATTCAAAATCAGTCTATATATCTGATCAAACGAACTTGAAGGAGACATATATATATATATGCAGATTTTTAATCTGCTAGTTATGAACAATTGGCAAGAGTGACAAGAAATTTGCTTTCTATTATCTGATAGTATGAGAATATCCAACAATCCAATTCCAGAAGTTTGCTTTCTATTAATCTGTTAGTTATGAACAATTGGCAAGAGTGACAACAACAATCCTGTTTAAAGTTCAATGTGCTGATTTTGCAATCCTGTTTAAAGTTCAACAATGCATTAGTTTAAAGTTCATGAAATTTCAACAATGCATTAGTTTAAACTTCTTCAATGTATAGACTTCTCACAGCTCATAGTTCTTCAATGGCTTTCAATCTGCTGATTTTGCAATCCTGTTTAAAGTTCAACAATGCATTAGATAATGTATTTGTGTTGTGAAAATCTGAACTTGCCTTCTCAACTCAATCGTAACCCTTGTATCATTCTACATTCAAGCTTTTACTTTATTGTAGATAATCTATTGTAATTTACAAATTGATGCTCCCAACTACAGATTGTAATTTACAGATTGTAATTTACAAATTGTAATGTACCAATTGAAGTAGAAGCTGCATAGAGATGAACAAATAAGTAGTCTTTAGTAGTTGAATAGCCTGCACAGCCAGGTGGCTTGAACTTTTGTTTCCCCATTTGTAAAACTGAAAGCATTCTGCCAATCACCTTAATGCTTGTTTTCCTTTTCTTTTCTACCTGAATAATTGAAGTTCTTTCTTTCTTCTTTAAGTTGCTCAAGAATTGAATCTACCTTCATGTCCATACAAGACATAATGAATCTACCTTCATGTCTATACAAGACATAAGCACCATTCAATCGAAACTTAAAACTGGTTTGTCACTAGCTTTCCATTTTACAAAACATTAATAACCTCTCTTCCCTCCCTCTTAACTGAGATTCTATAGTATAGGTTTTTGTAGAAATGCATAATGCAAGTCCAATGAGCCTTAACTCCAGTGGCATCTAATTTTGCTTACATGAGTACCATATAGCTGCAGCCCTATAGCTGATAACTCAGCCAGCATATTCCATGTTTCTTATTGATTGCAATGCTTGCTTGTGTGATGATTCAATGGCTAGACATAAATGAAATCTAAAGCATTACTTTAGGATGATACTTAAGAATTGATGAGCATTATTAAATGCTGGAAGAAGGAAAATAACACAAGGAAAAGCTACAGAAGAGAAAACAATACAAGAGGAACTAGATGGGTGACACTTGTATTAGTTTATTGCATGCTTGGGTGCAATTAATACATCCCTAGATGGATGACTCTTCTGAATAGGATATCAGTTTCTTCTTGTGGGGACTCCTTTCAGATGATATATTCTACATAGGTCATGATATATTCTAACAAACTAAATTCTAACAGATGATATATTCTACATAGGTCATGATATATTCTACAGATGATATATTCACTTGGCAATAGGAATACTTACCCAATAGGAATACTTCAAATGTTTATCATTTCTTTTTCTTTATTATCAAATGTTTTTTGTTCTACCTAATGGATATTTGCAGTTGAATCCCATGGGACCTGGTCTACCCAAGAAGAAGAATAAGGCTACACCAAGTAGCTTAGTTCCTACACAACTGCAGTCACGGTACCGTAAGCTAATTGGAAGTGCAGCTAGTGAACTTAACGATCGTACACAACCACATAATAAGGCACTGCACTGCACTGCACCTCCACTTGCACCTACACAGTGTAAGCTCAAACCCATTCACTTTCCGAACCTACTACAACACCAAGAGAAGGAACATCTATGCCTAGTATTCGTCAGAGATAAGTATGAACAAATTATGAATATGCGATTTAATATGAGTTCTCCGTCAACTTATGAAGAGATGCCTCAAGCTACTCAAGAGATGCGTCCAGCTTCTAATCATCTGACTCCAGTACCTTACAGAAATCCTTCTACTGTTGGCTCCTCTTCTACAAGCACTGCAGGTATGATCTTAATATTAATTATTAACATTAATTTTAGTTATTAACATTGTTATATGTTAATTATACATTATTCCTTTCCTATTTTAGGATCCACGACTAATGCAAAGAAAACAAGGGGTCTTACAAAAGGACACGGATTAGCAAAGATTAATAAGGCAATTGGTAAAAATTGGAGAAAGAGATCTCCCTCATCAAGGATGACCAACCAACTCCGCATACCGCCAAATTATCCAAAGTGAGATTGGTCCGTATCCCAAATTCCTTACCTATGAGAACAAAATTTTCAAAATTACTAATGAGGAATTGGACATTGCATTTGATAAGTTAGACGTAAGTATTCTAAACTAATCCTATTTGTACGTGTTTTCCACATGCTTAAAGCATTGACCAATAATTTATAATTTTTCGCATAAAAGCTAGACGTCGAGGAATGAGGACCCACAACGAAGTACATCTTCTTTGTGAAGAGGTTTCTTTCTTTAAGGTCTAAAGATCAAAGGTATAATCTAAAAAGCATTTTACCAAGCACGGAAAGGACGTGAAGCGGATTACATCACAAGCATGAGTGGATGGATTTGTGTAGTATCGGGAGCAATCGCCATAAAGGTTAGTTTTTTTATATTTAAACTTTATTTAACAACTTCTTTGATAATTAATTATATTATGGTATTTATGAGTTGTGAGTTATAGATGTTATAATAGATTTTATTCCGTGTATGATTAGGAAAAAAGTCAAAAAGCTAAAATGGCAAGGAGTCAGGTCAAATGTCCACCAAACTCCGACTCCAAGGCCTTTGTAGCGATACGACATGAGATTGTGAGTTATTATCTTTTAAATTATATTTTACTTTGATTGACATTTTAAAAATTTATGAAAAGAATTACTAGTAATATATTTCTTTACAACAGACTGACAGGGAAGGAGAAGAGTGTGACCGGATGAAGCTATGGTATCACACTCATTATAATGAAACCAAAGATCAATGGACAACTCCCGAATGCAAAGCAAAATGGGTGAGTACATAGTTCATTTACAAATATTTGCTACATGAGAATGTGTATGTAATTTATTCTTACTTTTCTAGGAATTAATGTGTCATGAAATGACACATTCAATAGAACAAGGTCATCCGATGACAGTGGATGAAGTGTGCGACAAAGTCTTAGGTACAAGATCAGATTACATTGTTGGCATGGGAATTGGGCCTCGACCACTAGGAAATACTTCGGCCAGAAAGAGACTTCGAGATGAATTAGAAGAGTCAAAGAGGGCTAATGAGGAGTCAAAGAGGGCTAATCAGGAGTTACAGTCTCAAGTCGATGAGTTGACTAAACAATTTAAAGAAATAAAGGATCGATTAACTTCACAAGTCGAACAACAGAATAAGCTCTTGCAAGTTTTATCTTCTACACATAATGTTCATTTAGACTAAACATGTTGATATATTAAACACTTATGACGCTTACTTTATTTTAATTATCGATTATGACATGTTTGGGAATTGCGGTTAAATAATAAGTTGTTTTTTGCATGTATTCAATTCTTATTATACATTAACAATTATTAGAATTAATGATATATTCAAAATTGATACATTGTTAAATAAATTTATTCATAACCAATTTTATTTTTACTAACTCATTAATAATTTACAAATTTGATAAATATTAAATTTGTAAAAATTATAAAACAAATTTAAATTCAAAATTAATTATAATTCATATTTATTAAATTCAATTTTATTCGAAATTGAAATTTACACAAATAATTAATTCAAATTGATTAATAATTAATTTTGCAAAATAGTTTAAATAAATATTCAGTTAATTATTAATTATTAATTATTAAACAATTTACGACGTCTATACATGGAGACGTCGTAGAAAAGGATTTTTCACGACGTCTTTTAAACGTCGGCATAGCAATCCTTTATCGACGTCTTCATGCACGTCGTAAAATGCTAGTTTCAATCTGTGACGTCTACTCCAGACGTCGCAAAATGTTTAACCTTTTCCCGACATCTTTGCAAACGTTGAAGAATATCTGACCCTTCAATGACGTGTTACAATAGACGTCGTAGATCACCAATGCTTACCTACCTTCCACGACGTTGTTTGCGACGTCTGAATAGACGTCGAAGATAGTTTTCAACGACGGCAAATTTCCTTTACCGACGTTTAAAAAATGACGCAAAATGCCTCCTTTTCTTGTAGTGCATACAACTTTGATAATCCATCAAATAACTTCTTTTAATCTCAAAATTTCATTAAATCCTATCTTATCCAAGATAAAGAAATCATATTGGACTTCTTATAACATATGATGTATCAAATATATCCAACTACCAACAATGACCAAAATAATTAATTAGATATCTTAGCAAAATATCTGAACAAATGTTTATTCGCTATCCATGCATATAAATAAATGTTTATAATGTACTGGAGTAATATTGTTAATATCAATTATGATAGTAACGAGGATCATTAAAATAGTAATTTTAACTTTTCTTAATTTAATCTATCATTTGATGTAAATTTGACAGAATTTAAAATGTAAATGAGCATGCTAAAATTGAGAATTATACATGAAGTTGTTAAGTAATTATTAAGTGACCTTTTAAGATTTCGATTAAAAGATAACGATGAAATACATATAATTTGAACATCAGACGTGAACTAATTAACTATTACTAATATGATAATTCAACTCAGTTCTTAAACTTGTTAAATATGACTTAAATTAACAATTTAAGATAATTATAATAAAATAATAATTTGAGTTAGATTTAATTAGTTACTTCAATAATAAGAGTTAAATTGAATTTTCATATAAATATTATTTAATTAATTTACGTTTGATATTCATATTGTGTATGTTTCATCATTATTTTAACTGAAATCTAACAAAATGATTTTTAAATTAATAATTTTAAGAATTTTAAGAATCTCAAAGATTAAGAAATTTTTATAAATCTTTTAAAAGTATAAGGCAAGTTTGTGTATTTTGCACTTTAGTTTATAATAGTAATAAGGACCATGAATTTCATGACTTTCTATCTTTTTCCAATCTTGAATGGATATAAGTTTCAATACTGAGGTGGCAGTGGGGAATTCAAGTCGGTCAATACTATCTAGTAGCTACACGTTGCACAAGCAGACGTGCAATACTAGCGGTGCATTACTCCACCGGATTTCTAGTATGAAATACAACGTTGTTGGTCGCTAGCTATATATATATTATATGTTCCTCAGCCAAGAAACCAGACTCCAAAACTAAGCGACTATGGAGTTACTAGCTTCATATTTAGCAGCTGCTGCAGCTATCATATTTGTTCTAACTTCTAACTGCACTGCTTTTCAACTTCTTGCTTTGGAAATCAAATATTGCACGCAAGAACATAACACCACCTCAAGTTAAAGGTGGGTAGCCTGCTATCGGCACCTTTCTCTCCTAGCAGGACCAGTCCCAGCTCACGTAACCTTGGGAAAGTTGGCTGACAATTACGGACCAATATTCACCATCAAACTTGGTTTAAATCGAACTCTGGTCGTGAGCAGTTGGGAAACGGCTAAGGAGTGCCTTACTTTCAACATAAAGCTTTCGCTAGTCGAACTCATTCTCTGGCCTGGGAGATTCTAGGGTAGAATTACTCCATGTTTGCCTTCAGCCCTTACGGTTCTTATTGGCGCCAAATGCGCAAGTTAGTAACACTTGAACTTCTGTCTAACCATCGGCTCGCTACGTTTAAACATGTACGGGAAGCGGAAGTAAAGGCAGCGATGGAAGGGTTGTACCAGCAGTGGAGCAATAACACAAGTCGTTCAAGTCATAAGCTTCCGGTGGAGTTGAAGAAATTGTTTTGGAACATAAACTTGAACCTGATTCTGAAGATAATTGTAGGAAAGCGATATGCAGAGTATACATGTTGTAGTGTCGGTGAGAAAAGCACTCGATCCTGATACTATGTACCAAAGCCACCTGCCTGGTAAGTCTTAATTAATTAATTTACCTTGAAACTTGGTGTTACATGCATGCCTTGGTCTCACACAAGAGTCTTGAAAATTGGTGTTACATGCATGCCTTGGTCTCACACAAGAGTCAAGATTGGGTGGCTGCATGTGAAACAAAAAAATGGTTGCTTGTTATAATTCAATAAAAGAGGCACCTAACATGGCTAAGATTTTCAACCATGGATTTGGTGAGCTTGGATGGATGCTCTCAACTTTTGCTATAAATAGAGGAAATCCTTAGGCTTTCAAGATGTACCAAACATACTATTTTTCCTTCCTACAAATCATCCTCTCTTCTGTATACATATGAGATTTTGAAAGCTCTTTTAGTCCAGCCTTTGTACTTGTAAATATTCTCCACATATTAGTAAAATTGCTCACCTTCTGGTTGTGGACGTAGGTTACATTGACCGAACCACGTAAATCTCTGTGTTCAGTGTCCCATTTTATTCTTAGCTTTATTTATTTTCGTTATTATCTATTTGAGCTATTATATTAAACCGGGATTGAATCTGGGGTTATTTCCGTAACAAATTGGTATCAGAGCTCTAGCTATTATTTTTTGGGTCTAACTTACCATATGCTCTGTGGTCGCCACTAGGTAGATTTTCCACATCAGAAAGTGAGTTAGATTTTGTAGTAAGCCTTAACGGGGCTCACTGCCTCGATTTCACTTGTAGAGCCCACTGCCTCGGTTTTGACCTGTGGGGCTCACTGCCCTATTTAAAAAAAATGGTTGGGAGCTAAAAAATTGTTGATTGCATATGACTTTGTGTTGTGTTCTCTGCTACTTTTTGAACGATCATTAAGAGCTTCTTTGGTGTCTAGTGTATAGATTTTAGCTGTTGGTTTTTCTATGGTGTTTGCACGATTTTATTGGGTTGTTCATTGTCGATGTAGTGTTAATTTTGTGATTTTCGTTTTTTATGTTGGTGTGTGAAAATTTTAGAAGCTGTCATGACGTTGCAGCTGTTGTCTTTATTGTTGGTTTTATGCAAAAAACTTCAACAGTTGTTGTGGTTGTTGTAACTCTATTGGGTTAATGTTTTGGTGATAAAATGTTTGTTGATTTAAGACGTTTTTGTGGTTGCTGTGCATGAGATGTTTCAGTGACTACATCAAAGGTTCACAACAGACTTCTTGGTTAATAACTTTCCTTTTTTTGTTGATGAAGCGACATATTCAGGAGAATTGCTTTTTATCTCAAGTGTTGTCTTTGTTTATGTATTTATTGTTTTAATAAATTTAGCTTTTTTATTATCATCGTTATTATCAATTATTGTTGAAAAAATCCTCTATTGAGGTTAACACGAGGTGGTCGTGTTATTGAGTGTGAATTACTTTCACAGATAGTGAGGATGAGGGATAGTGTTAAGAGTTGAGTGGTGTCAGGTCAGTAAAGTCTTGTATAAAACTATTGTCATTAGTGAAAGTATTAAGTTGGGTGAGGCCTAGGCAAGGTATACTGACTTATGTTACCAAATTTCAGTATTAATTTATACTTGTGCGTTTAATTTTTTTAACTTTGATTGTGCTAAAAATGACTGCGGTAAATCGAAGATTTTGGGAAACTACTACACCCCTTCAGATTATCAAATACTTTATACATAATTAGTTGTAACATCTCTACACAAATAATTGAGATAGTTATAATATTAAAGTCTTAAGTAAGAATTGTTATATATATTGAAAGTTGAAATATAATATAAAGTTTTAAGTGAAATATAAATCACACTTTCTTATGTACTACATGTTTATTTTAAATTCGAATTAAATTCTCTTATTGACTAAAAATAATAATTTTAGAAGCTAATTTTCTTAAAATTCAAAATATAAAATTGTCTTTATTTCTCGACTGAGGATAATTTTAGACATCCTCGTTCGTAATCGTCATTTTATCTTCTTCTTTCTCATTTGATCGACCTCTTGTCTTAATCTTGCAGTCTTTGCCTTAGCGATTTTCATTTTATCATTTTTAATAAAATATAAAATATGAAAAAAAAATGATTATAGAAATACCAAATTCTTTCATAATTCTGTTTTGCCAAATAGGAATAGGAACAACATCCACTCTTTACTGGTGGGCATTGGTCATAGGATTGTTGATTATAAAGATATCCAAAAACAATTCCTAGTTTTTTTAGAGCACTATTGGGAACAAGAAAAAACCTACCCTCTTCTAGAGAGTATGTGACAGCTTTTTTCCTTCTTTTATTCCTAAAAATCTTAAAAGCAATCTCTTTGCTGAAGTCTCAGCGCAAGAGATTAGGGATGTCTTTAACTCCTTTAACCCAAATAAGGCTTCTAGTCCAGATGGTTTTAGTGACTTTTTCTTTAAGAAAACTTGGCATATTGTTAGGGATGATATTACTCGGGCCATCCAAGATTTTTTCTAACATGGGAGGCTTCTTAAAGAGCTTAACTCTACTTTTATCTCTCTTATCCCTAAGACAAATCACCCATCCACTATGTATGATTATAAACCAATCTCCTGTTATAACATAATATATAAGGTGATTTCGAAAATCATGGCAAATAAGTTTGAAGATTTGCTCCCTCACATAATTAGCCGTAGTCAAAGTGCTTTCATTAAAGGTCACTGAATAAGGGACAATATCCTACTGGCTCAAGAAATCTTTAAGAATTACCACCTTTTAAATAATCATAAGCGTTTTGCTTTTAAAATTGATTTGAAAAAAGCCTATGATTCAATTCACTAGGATTTCCTCCTGAATATGCTCTTAGCTGTAGGTTTTCCTCCTACTTATATTAAGTAGATTGACGAGTATATTGTAACACCCCACACCCGTAAGACCCGAACCCGATATCGTTGGTGATATCCGAGTCCGCGTCCCACGAGAGTGACGTACTACATCAGTCGATTTAAAATTCAGTATATTTTTTTTTTCTTTTCTTTTTGTAGCCATTAACTCCACGTTCATACGGCAAACACAGTAAGTAATTAGAATCCGTGTTCAATAAAAACCAGTTTCAGTTATTACGGTCATTCAAGATAATTACAATCACCAATGCAAGAAATATTACTACCACAATGGCTTAGTAAAATACAATGCCTTGTTATACGTTGATTGCGGAATACAATTTACTAAAACACTAATGCGAACCTAACCGATCCCGACCTCTAACCTTTACTCGTCTACAGAGATATACTCCGTGTCAACCGGGTATTCTTCAGACTGAAAAATAGATGCAAATTTTGGGTGAGTTTTATGAACTCGGTGAGAAACCATCATCGATGGTTCACTCAAATCATGCATTACGCCCATGGCGCATGAAGCAAGACTGAGAATCATCAATTACCAATAAGCGGTCAATAACCATATCCAGATAACGATAAACCATTCACAAGAATACATACCATCACGAAGCAAGATTTATCACAAAAGCAGTCATTTATGCGAATGCAATGCATATGTGACTCTTTCCGATTATTCAAGATTGTGCCCAAGTGTTCATCGGTGTTCGGTGGGACGCGTGTGATTTCTCCCTCGGGCTCGTGGGGTCGGCCAAGATAAAGATGAGAGCTCAAGCTCTTATCGGAAAAATAGCAACTGGGCACGTCCATTATCCGATCATGCAATTATGCATGCGATGCAAGATGCGAAGAATGTACGGTGTTTGGCTATAAAGCCCGGTGTATCGATGAATCAATGATATGGCTATAAAGCCCATATAGCGAAGTTGATGCGGTGGCTATAAAGCCCGATCTATCAATATCAAGATTATGAGTACGGTAAAATCATATAATCTAATCCCATACATTACATGCCAAGATTCATACAAAGGATCATTCAATTCACTTTTGCACGTAATTCACGCTGAGCATGTAAACAACCAGA
Source organism: Erythroxylum novogranatense (assembly GCA_029891385.1). Classification (NCBI taxonomy): domain Eukaryota; kingdom Viridiplantae; phylum Streptophyta; class Magnoliopsida; order Malpighiales; family Erythroxylaceae; genus Erythroxylum; species Erythroxylum novogranatense. Next base: position 5,412,920 of record CM057225.1, on the reverse strand, counting down.
AATTTGAGAAACCAACTAGGTTACTCACCTATTACTCCGAGCTAATGCCGGAAAGCTTCGTGACGTCGGTCAATCGACGCCCAATTGGGCCTCTATATGAATCGAAAAAGTACGAGTCACTAAATATGAAATTTGTGCTCATGTTGATGAGATATGCATGTTCATGAATTCGGTCCTAATTCAATATTTATGGTAAAATTCTATCAAAATTAGAAATCCATAGGCGCCGACGGCAGCAATAATTCGGACCTCTATAGTCCTCAATTAAATAAAGCAGTGTTTACATGTTCCGTCAATAGGGGCTACGTCAAATTCCGTCTAAAATTCCGTTTTCTCATAATATGAAATTAAATATTCAACAAATCCGATGCCTCGAATCAGGTCAATCGGACGTCGGACGGAAAGAAATTGACAAAGAACAATCGGATCAATTAATGCCAAATAATAATCAAAATAAATATATATGTATATATCCATAGGCCTGCCTCATGGGCGAGACGCCCTCATGAGGCTAAATCACCCTACTGTCAATCGAGGGCGAGCCGTCGCCTCGCGATCAGACAATTATCTCGCCCTCGCGAGACGGCGAGTTCCCCTGCCATGCCCTTTTCTTTTTTTTCCAGATTTCACTTCCTAATTTCCAACTACTCTAACTTTTAGCACACAAATCAGAAAAATGCCCACTATACCTCATTGGAAAGCTTATGAAAAGTTCTACAACTCTCAAGAAGACCATAAAAATCAATTCCAACCCTAAGGGTGTCAAATAATCCATCAAACCTTCTGCCTACTCAATTTCCCTCAACACTAGGCAGTACATTGACAATTGCATAATTCACTGATTCTTCAGAAATGAATTACCACAAAATATGGTCAATAATATCACAATGTCCTCTACAACTTTCATGAACAACCCAAAATCAAATTCTATTTCTAAACCAGTCAATTAATTCATCTAATGTTACTGTCCCTGAAATCCTTCACTTTGGGCAGTAATCTTACAAGAAGCATAACTTCCAGTATATAAGTCAATAAAATCAGAACTTTATATCCTTGTAAAGATAACATCATAAACTTCATTTTTCATGAAGCACTCAACACCCAATTCGATCTCTAACAATTTCAAAATTGTTATGGAAGTTTCTGTTATCATCAGCCATTCATAACCTAATGTAGGATCAGTTTTTGAAAAATCATATCTCCCAATTCTGACTTCTAAAAAATTACATACCAAATATCAATTTCAAGATAATCTCTTCCTCTACAACTTTTCAGAAGCTCACTCACACCAATTCAGTCCACATAAAATGTTAAAATTGCCTCAATTCAGTAAACTCACAAAATCACACTTAAACTAGGTTTCATCCAAAATGCTCAAAACCAGTCATTAGTAATCAATTCATATCTCCCAATACACAATTCTAAAAATAGCAAGATCGGTAGCAATGGAAAGATAATCAATTATGATACAACTTCCATGAAGACCATTCTCCCTAATTCCATCTCAATTAATTCATAAAAATCAGCAAAACTCAGATGTCATGGTTGCGGTTACTGTTCACAGGCAATGGAACAGTAACTTTCCATGCAAAATTTCACCCTTCTATCATTGAAATTAAACAACACCTATTTCACACTAAATTAAAGCCAACATCCCAAAGTTTCAGTGGCCACTAACTTTACCTCATTTACATTTCTACACAATAAGTTATGAATAAAACAGTAACATCAATTATAATTCCAACTTTCCAGATTTAAGGTTAACCTTAGTTCACCCACTTCTAATTCCTTTTTCACATCACTAGACATCACAATAAATACAAATTAAATCTTACTCCAGTCACACAGATACTAGGGTTAATACTGAAAAATTTACAGCATTAAATTCCTCAATTCAGATACTCAATTAATTATCCATAATCAATTCAAAATCAAACCATATCATTACTTTCAATTCAGTCATCACTTAGCTTTATGCCCCTTATTTTAAATCATAATAATCAACACTTTAATGTCTACATGAACCTTATACATGCTTTAAATCCTTATATTAACTACCCCCATACTATCATGACATTTATTTCCATGTAAAAACACATTTAAAGATCAAAACTTAAGTAAATACTTACCAACTTAAAACCTCCTTCAAACCTCAACAACCACTTTCCAACTTCTTCACCAAGGATCAACCTCCTTCCCTTCTCAAGTATACACAAAACTCATCATCTAACTTTGATGGATTTCTAGATGATAGCTTGAAGTTGTGGAGAAAGTAGAAAGAAGAGTAAAATTTTCTATGTACATGTAAAGTAGAAGTGTGTTTCGGGTAAGAACATTGATGAAGAATTGATGAAGATTTTATCCTCCTTTCCTTTTAAACACATACACATCCGTAGGCATTGAGAGGTGCATTAAATGTAACTTTAAAAGTGGCAAATTTCCATTGGTTTCAAGGTGGCAAATTCCCATTGGTTTCTTTTTAGTTGAAAAGTTAAAATATGACTTATTTAATCCAGTCCAAAATTTTACTCCATTTAACTCTAATGACCCTACTTTCAGTCCCAAAATAAAATACCCAATATTACAGGACCAGTGGGTAGCGATTTTTGCTACCGAGAATCGACCGGTTCGCCAATTGGCGCTTTATCCGGTCCGAGGATTTCAATTATTTTTCTGAGAATTAATGAAATTCCTAAAATTATAAAACAGGTAACAGTGCACTCCAAATAATTTTTCAATCACAACAATCACCTTTTCTAATCCAAAACAAGTTTAGGCCAGTTACCGGTGATTTTGCCGGTCCGGGAATTTTCTCCGGAAAATTCCAGAAAAATTCCTAAAAATCCCTTAAAATGTAAAACCATTTATGGTGCAGTCCAATCAATTTTCCAAACTCAATTATCCCATTAATTCCAATAAAATTGCTTTAGGCCCAATTACCAGGAATGTCATGAATGCATTTACCGTAATTTCATATACACAATTGATACTGTGTATCAATCCTATTATGCATGAACAGTTCTAAATATTCCCTATTAGTCCCATCCTATGCCAAGTTTACTATTTTACCCTTCCAGGAGGGGGTGGGATGTTACATATATTACCTCTCCTTCTTACTTTATCTTGATCAATGGATCTCCCTCAAAAAAATTTCGTGGTAATTCAGGCTTAAGACAAGGGGATCCTTTATCCCCATATCTCTTTATTACCTGTATGGACGTTCTTTTGAGGAGTTTGGATGCATCTATAGCTTGTAGTAACTCTTTTAAATACCACTTGAGATGTAAAGCTTTTAAACTCTCCCACTTTTTGTTTGCTGATGATCTTTTACTGTTTTGTCATGTTGATTTGGTTTCGATTCAAACTATGCTTAATTGCTTGCGTATGTTCTCAAATTTTTCTTATCTGGACATGAACCTTAGTAAGAGTGAGTACCTCTTATCTACTGATATGGATCGTATGGATCATTAGCTGGAAACACTAATTGGTCTTCAAAGAGGTCACCTTCCTATTCGTTACCTGGGGGTACCTCTCTTAACAAGTCATTGTCTAAGAGAGATTGCATACCTTTGTTGGATAAAATTGATGCCAGAGTAAACAAATGGACCTATATAACCCTTTCCTATTATGGTAGACTATAGTTGGTAATTTTTGTGCTCTCAACTTTTCAGTTGTATTGATCTAGTCATTTCATTCTTCCTTCTTCCATTATTAAAGAAATAGAGACAAAATTAAGAAATTTCTTGTGGTCTGTGAATATTGTGTCTAACTCTTATGCAAAGGTTAAATAAAATGACCTATATAAACCCAAAAGAGATGGTGGTTTAGGTACTAAACATTTATCTACATGGAATAATGTTCTTATAGGAAAAATAATTTGGGTTCTTTTTAATGATAATGAAGCTTTGCAGGTTAAGTGGGTGTATACCATTATTCTTAGCATCCTAAAGGTATCCTAAAGGATCTCTCAACTCCCAAAGTGATCAATGGATCGGAATTACCTACAAGTGCAAAAGTTTCTAATGTTATCAGAAATAATGTGTGGAGCTGGCTGGAGGCCACAATTGATACTATATGCACCCAGTAGCTTTTTCCATGCCAACTAGAATGCTCCCGACCTGACAGATTGGAATGGCTAGCTGGCTCCTCCAAAGCATACACAAATGCTTCAACCTACATTGCTTTGAGACCTCCCAATCCTCGTGTCCCTTGGCATAAAAGAACTAGCCCAAGGTATTCCTTCATCCTATGGCTAGCTTTTCTTAATAAGTCGCAAACGAGGGATAAACTCCTCTTCTCTTATGTTCCAAATCACTGCTCTTTGTGTTTAGTAGATAATGAGTCTATTGCCCATCTATTTTTTTGAGTATTCCTACTCAAAAACAATGTGGATACATTGTCTAAACCATTTTAAGATCCCCTTTCCTAACTTGAAAATTCTTAAAGCCATTCTAAATTGGTTTAACCATCCTCCAAACTACAAAAATATTGACCTCAACCTTTTTATCATTCTCCTCTCTGTTATTGTGTATAATGTTGCGGTCTAAACAAAACAATTAAATTTTATCTAAACCAATTAGAGGCAAGTGCACCCCGTCGACAAGTAATATAAAACGGTGAGAACCGGATATCGTACCCAAGGAAAAAAATTCCAACACGTAAGACAATTAAATTAAACGATTAAAAATTACTCAGACGATCTAAATTTGATTGATTAAAATAAAATAAAATAAAATAAAATAAAACGATGAAAAATTAATTAGACGATCACGAGTTGATTGATTTAAAAATAAAATAAAATAAAATAAAACGATCAAGAAAATATGAAAATTGCAAGGTATGAATTAAAACGACTAGATTTAATCAATTGACAAAAGTTCGGTTAAGGTATCAGATTTCAATTGGATTAGACATTTAAAATAAAATTATAACGGTAGATTGATTTAGGAAATACTTCACTTAAGCAAGTTAAAACCAATGTTCAGGGTGTTCTCTTCTCTTTTAAATCCGAGTCACTACTTGGTCCATAGATAATTCAGAATAAAAGGCGGTAAATACAAGAAGCCTAAAATTAAGTTCGTTAATTCTAGGTATCCACATACAAGATCCTAAGGTTGGTCTACACTTTAGGCTCAAGTATGTCGCTTGATTAATTTTCTGAAAAATTAAATCCCATTGGTTGTGGCATTTAATCATCTAAGGTCTTTAATCTAGGTGATCAAGCTAAATTAAGACTAAATATGCATTCAAACAAGCAAAAATCAAGACCACAAAAATTATCCTAATCCAATTTCAATCTTAACCTTAACCGAAAAGAAAAAAATTACTCACACATATTTATCAATGAAACATAAATCATGGTCATAATATATGTTTGCATTAATTAAAATCACACAATTAAAATAAATACGGAATTAAAAATAAATTAAAACACCTTTTTTTTGTTGCGGCTGTATTCTTTCACGCTTTTGTCTTCAGTTGCAATTCTCTTATGTATTCCTGTCCACGAACATCCACGCTGTCTCCAATTTAAGCAGTGGTGTGGCCATCCTTCTCCACTGTAGCTACTTCATTTTTTCTTCTCTTGAATCCCATCAGCTCTCTTTTACTCTATTTGTTTTATTTCCATCATCTACTGCCAACGTCACTTACACCTAGCTGCTGCCAACGTCACTTCTATGTCTTCATAAATTTTTCTCTCTACTGCCACTAGCTCCAACGTTTTGCTTCAACGTGTCTTCTTCAACTCCACCAGCTGTCCACGTTGCTTTCTTGCATGAATGCCACCAGCTAACAACGTTATTTTCCTCCTTTTTCCAGCCAAATCGTTTTTTCTCCAGCTGCCTTGCGTGAATGGGAGTCTTCAGCAGCAGCCCCTTTTAACGCCCCCTCTTGCTTGCCTTGGTCTCCACCAGCTCAACGTGTTTCCTCCACCAGGTTGCTTCAAAGTCTCAAGCCCCTAGCCTCAAGAATGTTGCGCCATTAGCTGACTTTGTTGCTGTCCCTTTTGCCATCAGCACCATCTACAACGTTGTTCAAGCCACCAGCTGCTTAATGGAGAGTATGGAATGTTTTTCTAAGTGTTTGGTCCACCCTTAATCACGTTCTTATGCACTTCCTTCCTCTCTAACCAGCTGCCAACGATGTTGCTTTAGCCTTTTCTTTCTCCACCAGCTTGTAACGTTGTTGCTCTTCAACTCACTAACTTCAACTCCACCAAGTGCTGCTGTGTTTGTTCTACCCACCAGCTAACTTGTTGTTCTGTCCAGACGTTGGTCTCTATTCCAGCTGCTTCAACTCTTCTCCTGCAACGTAGCTACTTCCTCTGTTGCTCTTGTATATAACGCCCTTCACTCTCCACTCAACTCCCACATGCTTCACGCTCTTTTTCTCTCCAGTTTTCTGTTAACACCCAGCCTCTTTTTTTTCTCTTCTTTTCACAGCACACACTCCACTCTCCAAGTTAACGCTACCTCCCTCTTCCTTCTACTCACTCTTCTCTTCTTATCCCCCTCTAACACTTTACTCCCATCATCAGCCCATCATGTAACGTGATCTCCTCTTTCCACTCTTTATTTTTCTCCTCTTTTTCTCCTTGGCAGATGCATTCTCCAGCTAGTCAGCATGGGCATCTTTAATGGATTTCTAATGGTCTTCTTCTTTTTCCAGCTGCCTTCTTCAGCTCTTTTCTCCCTTGTTTTCTGTTAACCAGCCCATGCTCTGTTGTCCCTAGCTAACACCACCTGCTACCTCCATGTGCTGCCAACGACCTCCATTATCCAACCATCCTTCTTTTATCTACACCTGCTTCTTCGTTGTCTTCATTTCAGCAGCAATGTCCCTCTTTATTCTCCTCTAGCCTGGTGTGGTGTAAGCATGGATCTCTTTCCTTTTTGGTGAATTGCGTTGAGCTCTCCAGCTGCTTGTCTTCATGTGTGGTTTTTGGCTGTTCCCATTTTGTGTAACGTTGAGAGCTCAAATATGTAGTGAGTGGAGAGTTGGTTACCAAATGGAGCCCCCCCCCTTTTCTACTATTGCGTGATTTTTAAAACCTTCAGCCTTACTCACTTACGCCATCGTTTTGGTTTGTAGTGTGATTAGACAATTAATGTTGGTCCTCTTTCTGCCTTGTTGTGATGTTGGTGGAGCCTTCCCTTTTGGTGTAGCATGTGTACCTAAAATTAAAATAAATAACTCTTAATTAGTACACTTTAAATATTAAATGGACAATAGTTTAGCAAATTATGTATCAAAAATTAATACAAAAATATCCATTAACAACACCCCCACACTTGAATTGTTGCTTGTCCTCAAGCAACTTGCTTAGGTCACAACCAACATATTCTGTCATTTTATTTTCAACGAAAATTAAGTATTTGCAATTCCTCAAAATTCGGCGAACTTAAGTATCAAGCTACTACATGTATCATAATATGTTCATCAATACACATAAACAAAATCAAAGATAGATACATGTGATCAAAAGCAAGCATAAAATTAAAATGAACTTTTCTCACGATATTCACTCATGTCGCTCAAGTGTATAAGGGTTGTGTTTCGCTCAAAACTTCCTCTAAGAGATTACACTACCATAGGCTTGCAAATTCACCTTTTTTTTTTACTACATAGAGTACATGCCATTATGGATCAAAAGGGCTTTTATTCAGGGTTGTAATGGGGTTTAGGTTCAGGTGAGGTAAAAAGAACAAAGACTGCTCACAAGCATTCACAAAGTACTAAGTGACGTGGGACAATTAAAAAGAACTTTTGAAATTTACATACAGAAATACGAGACTACAACTACTCGTCACTATCAAACGCTACGGGTTTGATTTGTTTTTTTTTTAAATTTTTTTGATTTTTTTCTTTTTTCTCTTTTTCTCTCTTTTTGTTTGTAACAATAAATATAAAAGAAGATAGCATATCAAAAATCAACAACAATTGAGTAGATGTGACTTTAAAACATCTCAGTTCAGCGTATAAAACAAAAGTCCCTAAATCAAGGAATCAAATACTTAGTACTTTATTCAACTTGTGAAATGGTAAGGCTAAAAGTTTTCAAGTTTAATGCAATGCGATTAATACGAAAACAACAAGGTCAAAGGCTCAAAGGGGGTAACAAAGGAAAAATAATTTGGTGGGTCATTTAAGCTAAAGGGTAAAAAAAAAGAAGGCCTTTATCATGTCCATAAAGCATGTAACTAACAGTATCAAATAGGTTCAGAGCAAGTTCTGAAGGTAATCTACATAGGGAAACATCACACATGAAAAAGAAAATAAATGACTATGATATGCAGTCATATGGCTCAAAACCTCACAAATGTTTAAATGAAAATCCATCAAAATTTTATACATTGCCTCATCACTCAGCATAAGTTATTGACTAAGTTTATGCAATTGACTACTTAAATTAATCCACATGTTTCACTATCCTCTCAAGCTGCCTATTCCAAGTTCATGCAAACAACTCAATTTTCCATCCAACTACTTTGACATAATCATATGATCAAATTCAACATAAATAGGACGCAAGTTAGCTACCAGAAGAGTCACAACCATTCAAGTGTGTATTTCTCAGCATCAACATCAATATCATCAACATCAGTAGCATGCACATAATCTCAATCCCAAGTAGTCAACAATCAAACACAGAGCGGGGAAAGAAAAAGAAGAAACTTCCCTGAAAAAGGAGCGGCTAAGAACCCTCTTTTTTTTCTTTTTTTTCTTTTTGGTACCAACCACACAAACCTAAAGAAAGCTCAAAACAACTTAAAGAAATGCATTAAAAGAAACATAAAGAAACAACAAGAAAAGAAAAGAAAGAAAACTACAGTCCTACCGGAAAATATGCACCGCAATCAAGGAGGCGAAGTGTCATGAAGAGACAATCGCTCCTCAGAGTTACCTACAAACTTGGGCATATATAATTTAGCCCGTTGTCCATTTACCTTGAATGAATTTTTATTTTCTCGTTTTACCTCAAGGACCCCAAAAGGAAGGACTTGGGTCACCGTGAATGGACCATACCACCTTGATTTAAGCTTCCCTGGAAAAAGACGAAGACGGGAGTTATAGATCAATACCTGGTCGCCTACCTTAAAGTCTCGGTGGAGAATCTTCTTATCATGCCACTTCTTCACACGTTCCTTATACAGCTTCGAATTGTTATAAGCATCCAAACGAAATTCTTCAAGCTCATGAAGTTGCATAAGTCTCTTAGCACCTGCAGCAGATAGATCAAAGTTAAGAAATTTGGTAGCCCAGTATGCACGATGCTCTAATTCAACAGGAAGATGACAAGACTTCCCATATACTATCTTGAATGGTGACATGCCTATGGGTGTCTTAAATGCGGTCCTATATGCCGAAAGTGCATCATCAAGCTTTAAAGATCAGTCCCGCCTAGAAGCATTAACAGTTTTTTCTAGTATTTTCTTTAATTCCTTGTTTGAGACTTCAACTTGTCCACTAGTTTGGGGGTGGTACGGAGTAGCAACCTTATGGGTTACCCCATACTTAGCTAACAACGAATCAAAAATTTTATTGCAAAAATGCGACCCCCCATCACTAATGATAGCCCTAGTGTGCCAAAGCGTGTAAAAATATTCTTCTTCAAAAATTTAACAACACGTCTAGACTCATTGGTAGGCAATGCCTCTGCTTCCACCCTTTTGCTAACATAATCAACAGCAACCAATATATATTGATTAGAGAAAGACTTAGGGAACGGTCCCATAAAGTCTATTCCCCAAACATCAAAAACCTCACAAACAAGAATGTTAGACAATGGCATGTCATGTCTCCGACTAATATTTCCGACCCTTTGACACCTATCACAAGATTTGACAAATGTAAATGCATCCTTAAATAAAGTGGGCCAATAGAAACCACACTCCAACACTTTATGAGCTGTCCTAGATGCACCATAATGTCCCCCAGCCTCTCTAGAATGTCAATGATGTAACACAGAGGACATTTCCTCTTCAGGAATGCAACGCCTAACAATACCATCCACACAAATCTTGTATAGCAAAGGATCATCCCAAAGATAGTACCTTACCTCAGACAAAAAAATTTTCTTTTGAGCATAAGAAAGATCAGGGGGATAGATATTACCAGCAAGGTAGTTCACATAATCTGCAAACCATGGAATGGCCGTCATAAACATCAGATGCTCATCAGGAAAAGTCTCTTGAATGTCCTTCGTTGTTGCACTCTCCATGGCAACTTCAGCTAACCTTGAAAGGTGATCAGCTACAAAATTCTCAGTCCCCTTCTTATCCCTCAGCTCAATGTCAAATTCCTGTAAAAGTAACACCCAACGAATTAGTCTTGGTTTAGCGTCGGGTTTTGTCATCAAGTATTTTAAAGCTGCATGATCAGTATACACAATCACTTTAGACAAAACCAAATATGAGTGAAACTTGTCAAAAGCAAACACAACCGCCAACATCTCTTTTTCCGTGGTGGTGTAATGACGTTGTGCACAGTTTAGTGTCCTACTTGCATAAAAAATGGGATGAAAGATCTTACCTCGTCTTTGGCCTAAAACAGCACCCACTGCATAATCACTTGCATCACACATTAATTTAAAAGGAAGAGACCAGTCAGGAGATATAAGAATAGGTGCAGTCACAAGCATATCCTTTAACAGTTGAAAAGATGTCAAACATTTATCGTCAAAATTAAACACAACATCCTTTTCAAGCAATCCAGTTAAAGGTTTAGCAATTTTGGAAAAATCCTTAATGAACCTACGGTAAAAACCAGCATGGCCTAAAAAACTTCTAATGGATCTAACATTGTTCGGTGGTGGAAGTTTCTTAATGACATCAACTTTTGCTGGGTCTACCTCTATACCCTTGCTAGAAATCTTGTGACCTAAAACAATGCACTCCTGTACCATGAAATGACATTTTTCCCAATTAAGCACTAAATGGGTCTCTTCACACCGAATTAAGACTTTCTCCAAGTTATTCAAACATGCATCAAATGAAGTTCCAAACACAGAGAAGTCATCCATGAAAATTTCAATGCAAGATTCAAGCATATCAGAAAAAATAGCCATCATGCATCTTTGAAATGTAGCTGGAGCATTACATAACCCAAAAGGCATGCGTCTATAGGCAAATGTATCATAGGGACATGTAAAAGTTGTTTTCTCCTGATCTTCTAGGGCTACAGGAATCTGCAAATATCCACTATATCCATCTAAGGCACACACAAAATCATGTCCAGCTAATTTCTCAATCACCTGATCAATGAAAGGTAAAGGAAAATGATCTTTCCTGGTGGCATCATTCAATTTCCTATAATCTATGCACATTCTCCACCCAGTTACCTTCCTAGTGGCTATTAATTCATTTTTCTCATTTTCAACCACAGTGGTGCCTCCTTTCTTTGGCACTACATGCACAGGACTAACCCAAACAGAATCAGAAATGGGATAGATAATACCTGCATCTAGAAGCTTTACTACCTCATCTTTCACTACCTCCTTTATGTGTGGGTTAAGTCTCCTCAGGGGCTGCACTATCGCCTTGCTTCCATCCTCCATGAAAATGTGGTGTGTGCAAAAAGAAGGGCTTATACCTTTGATATCTGTAATGGACCACCCAATTGCCTTTTTATGGTCCCGCAGTACCTTCAATAATTGCTCCTCCATAGCACCTGACAAACAAAAAGAAATGATAACCGGTAAGTGCTCAGGTGGATTGAGATAAACATATTTCAAATGACTTGGAAGAGGTTTAAGGTCAAGAGAAGGGGGCTCTTCAATCGAAGGCTTCGGAAATAGCTTGGCTGGACGTTGGAGAGGCTCGTATGCTCTATAATGTGTACAATATGCCTGCTCCAACTCATCCGCAATTTCCTCCAACTCTTCTTGCAATTCTTCCCCTAACTCTTCGATTGCTCCTTGCGCTTCCTCTTCCAACAAATCTGCACAAACAATAGAAGAATCATCAGTATCAGAAGAATAAATATCAATAAAATGGCAAGAGTCAAGAGTAGAAGGATGCTTCATAGCATTGAACACATCGAACACTAGTTCTTCATCTTGAAGTCTCAAGATGAGCTTTCCACGTTGTACATCGATGATGGTCCGTGCAGTGGCCATGAAAGGTCTCCCAAGAATGATGGGGATGTCTATATCTTCCTCCATATCAAGGACTAAAAAATCCACCGGGAAGATGAACTTCTCGACCTTGACCAATACATCCTCAATGATTCCCCTCGGATAGGTGATTGACCTATCTGCCAGCTGAAGCGAAATAGTTGTGGGTTTGGGCTCCGCCAATCCTAATTTCCTGAAAACAGAAAGAGGCATTAAATTAATACTCGCACCCAAATCCATTAAAGCTTTATTTATATTTAAATCACCAATAACACAAGGAATAGTAAAACTCCCTGGATCCTTAAGCTTCGGTGGTAGCTTTCTTGATAATATGGCCGAACACTCCTCATTCAGCTTCACCGTGGCATACTCCTCAAGCCTCCTCTTTTTAGACAAAATTTCTTTTAAAAACTTCGCATAAGAAGGCATCTGCGCTATGGCCTCAACAAAAGGAATGTTTATATGCAATTTTTTAAATATCTCAAGAAAACGACCAAATTGCTTATCTAATTGTGTACCTTTCAATCTTTGAGGATAAGGAATCCGAGGTCTTACCGGATGTGTAATGGGATCAGCAAATAACCTTGGATGGTCCTCCTTTTCAGCTGGTGCGTCTGTGGCCTCCTTGCCACTTTCCCGACTCTTATCTTCTTCACTCTTTTCCATTTTTTATCCTTCTGTTTCTCCTTAACTTCTTCAAGTTGTCTGCCACTTCTCAATAAAATTGCCTTTACATGTTCTCTCAGGTTGGCCTCAGTAGTGCTAGGCAATGAACCCGAAGGTCTTTCCTTCAACAAACTTGCAATCTGGCTCATCTGATTCTCCAAATGTCTGATAGAAGATTCTTAGTTCTGCATTCTAACCTCGGTGGTAGATATGTACTTCGACAGTAGGTCTTCGAGATTAGATTTCTCTGGTGGTGCAGGATTAGGAGCCTTGAAACCTGGTGGTGGAGGTGGTTGTCTCTGAACATTGGATGACTGTGGTTGTGCCACTTGATCATTCCGCCAAGAGAAATTTGGATGATTTCTCCATCCTGGGTTATAGGTATTAGAATATGGGTCCAATCGTTGTCTGTTATAATTGCCCACATAATGGGCCTCTTCAATCTCTTGAGCAAAAGGATTCCCGACTTGACACTCAGAAGATGCATGGGAATCTCCACCACAATGTTCACAAACAGCACAACTCCTTAATGAAGAACTAGCTCCTCCTCTCATACTGTGCATCAAATTATCCAATTTTTTTGTCAAAACATCCATCTGAGCAGATAAAGCCACTGTATTGTCGACTACACGAGCTCCTGTAGGTCGCTTGGGATGCCTTTCTGAATGATATTGGAAACTACTAGTGGCCATCTCATCAATCAACCTGTAGGCTTGATCTGGTGTTTTCCTCATTAAACTACCTCCTGCGGTAGCGTCTATGGTACTCCTGGTCGATGGGTTCATTCTCGTATAAAAGTATTGACTCGCTGCCATGTAGAGAACCCATGACTAGGACACTGCGTCAACATATCCCGAAATCGCTCCCACGCCTCATATAAACTTTCATTTTCATACTGAGTGAAGGAAGTGATCTCATTCTTCATCTTTGCAACCTTGGCATGAGGAAAAAATTTTGCCAAAAATAACCTCATCATCTCATCCCATGTAGTAATCGATCTCGACTGCAAACTAGCCAACCATGCTCTGGCCTTATCCCTTAGAGAAAATGGGAATAACCTTAATCTCACTGCGTCTTCGATACTCCATTCTGCTTGAATAAATCACAAATATCCAAAAATGTCTCCAAATGGGTGTTCGGATCCTCCAAAGGCAGTCCTCCAAATTTAGATGCCCTCACCATCGATGTAATGCTGTGAGGAATCTCAAAACTCGCAGCTGTGATCGTCGGCCTTATAATGGGCGGCATGGGTCTATTGTTGTGCCCCATTGTCAAATCCATCATAGTTAACTCCCTTCTCTCTTCAGTATGTGGCATCAACCTCTCCTCGTGTTGTTCCATCTCTGAAAACTGCTCTTCTCTAGTTCTTTCTGCTGAAGTACTACTCCGAGCCAATCTGGTTTCCTTACGCAACCTACGAGCAGTTTTTTCAATTTCAGAATATAATAGCAAATTCTTGGGTTTTTTACCACGAGTGAGCATAAACAAAATGGAATAACTAAAAAGTAAATAATAACAAAACTAAAAATGAAAAATAAACCACACTGAAATAAAGCAATCAAGCAAACAACTAAAACACGCAAATAAACAACAAAACAAAAATTAAATCTAAGACAATTAATATCGTCTAATCTAATGACTCACAATCGAAATTTACTCCGTGCAAGCGGCCAAAAACTTATCGGTCTAAAAAACAATTAAATTTTATCTAAACCAATTAGAGGCAAGTGCACCCGTCGACAAGTAATATAAAACGGTGAGAACCGGATATCGTACCCAAGGAAAAAAATTCCAACACGTAAGACAATTAAATTAAACGATTAAAAATTACTCAGACGATCTAAAATTGATTGATTAAAATAAAATAAAATAAAATAAAACGATGAAAAATTAATTAGACGATCACGAGTTGATTGATTTAAAAATAAAATAAAATAAAATAAAACGATCAAGAAAATATGAAAATTGCAAGGTATGAATTAAAACGACTAGATTTAATCAATTGACAAAAGTTCGGTTAAGGTATCAGATTTCAATTGGATTAGACATTTAAAATAAAATTATAACGGTAGATTGATTTAGGAAATACTTCACTTAAGCAAGTTAAAACCAATGTTCAGGGTGTTCTCTTCTCTTTTAAATTCGAGTCACTACTTGGTCCATAGATAATTCGGAATAAAAGGCGGTAAATAGAAGAAGCCTAAAATTAAGTTCGTTAATTCTAGGTATCCTCACACAAGATCCTAAGGTTGGTCTACACTTTAGGCTCAAGTATGTCGCTTGATTAATTTTTCGACAAATTAAATCTCATTGGTTGTGGCATTTAATCATCTAAGGTCTTTAATCTAGGTGATCAAGCTAAATTAAGACTAAATATGCATTCAATCAAGCAAAAATCAAGACCACAAAAATTATCCTAATCCAATTTCAATCTTAACCTTAACCGAAAAGAAAAAAATTACTCACACATATTGATCAATGAAACATAAATCATGGTCATAATATATGTTTGCATTAATTAAAATCACACAATTAAAATAAATACGGAATTAAAAATAAATTAAGAAAATAAATTAAAACACCCCTTTTTTGTTGCGGCTGTATTCTTTCACGCTTCTGTCTTCAGTTGCAATTCTCTTATGTATTCCTGTCCACGAACATCCACGTTGTCTCCAATTTAAGCAGTGGTGTGGCCAGTCTTCTCCACTGTAGCTGCTTCATTTTTTTCTTCTCTTGAATCCCATCAGCTCTCTTTTACTCTCTTTGTTTTATTTCCATCATCTACTGCCAACGTCACTTACACCTAGCTGCTGCCAACGTCACTTCTATGTCTTCATAAATTTTTCTCTCTACTGCCACCAGCTCCAACGTTTTGCTTCAACGTGTCTTCTTCAACTCCACCAGCTGTCCACGTTGCTTCCTTGCATGAATGCCACCAGCTAACAACGTTATTTTCCTCCTTTTTCCAGCCAAATCGTTTTTTCTCCAGCTGCCTTGCGTGAATGGGAGTCTTCAGCAGCAGCCCCTTTTAACGCCCCCTCTTGCTTGCCTTGGTCTCCACCAGCTCAACGTGTTTCCTCCACCAGGTTGCTTCAAAGTCTCAAGCCCCTAGCCTCAAGAATGTTGCGCCACCAGCTGACTTTGTTGCTGTCCCTTTTGCCATCAGCACCATCTACAACGTTGTTCAAGCCACCAGCTGCTTAATGGAGAGTATGGAATGTTTTTCTAAGTGTTTGGTCCACCCTTAATCACGTTCTTATGCACTTCCTTCCTCTCTAACCAGCTGCCAACGATGTTGCTTCAGCCTTTTCTTTCTCCACCAGCTTGTAACGTTGTTGCTCTTCAACTCACCAACTTCAACTCCACCAAGTGTTACTGTGTTTGTTCTACCCACCAGCTAACTTGTTGTTCTGTCCAGACGTTGGTCTCTATTCCAGCTGCTTCAACTCTTCTCCTGCAACGTAGCTACTTCCTCTGTTGCTCTTGTATATAACGCCCTTCACTCTCCACTCAACTCCCAGATGCTTCACGCTCTTTCTCTCTCCAGTTTTCTGTTAACACCCAGCCTCTTTTTTTTCTCTTCTTTTCACAGCACACACTCCACTCTCCAAGTTAACGCTACCTCCCTCTTCCTTCTGCTCACTCTTCTCTTCTTATCCCCCTCTAACACTTTACTCCCATCATCAGCCCATCATGTAACGTGATCTCCTCTTTCCACTCTTTATTTTTCTCCTCTTTTTCTCCTTGGCAGATGCGTTCTCCAGCTGGTCAGCATGGGCATCTTTAATGGATTTCTAATTGTCTTCTTCTTTTTCTAGCTGCCTTCTTCAGCTCTTTTCTCCCTTGTTTTCTGTTAACTAGCCCATGCTCTGTTGTCCCTTGCTAACACCACCTGCTGCCTCCATGTGCTGCCAACGACCTCCATTATCCAACCATCCTTCTTTTATCTACACCTGCTTCTTCGTTGTCTTCATTCCAGCAGCAATGTCCCTCTTTATTCTCCTCTAGCCTAGTGTGGTGTAAGCATGGATCTCTTTCCTTTTTGGTGAATTGCGTTGAGCTCTCCAGCTGCGTGTCTTCATGTGTGGTTTTTGGCTGTTCCCATTTTGTGTAACGTTGAGAGCTCAAATATGTAGTGAGTGGAGAGTTGGTTACCAAATGGAGCCCCCCCTTTTTCTACTGTTGCGTGATTTTTAAAACCTTCAGCCTTACTCACTTACGCCATCGTTTTGGTTTGTAGTGTGATTAGACAATTAATGTTGGTCCTCTTTCTGCCTTGTTGTGATGTTGGTGGAGCCTTCCCTTTTGGTGTAGCATGTGTACCTAAAATTAAAATAAATAACTCTTAATTAGTACACTTTAAATATTAAATGGACAATAGTTTAACAAATTATGTATCAAAAATTAATACAAAAATATCCATTAGCATATAACCTTTGGTTCAAAAGAAACTACCGAACCTTCAAAGATAAAATCTTGAAAATTGGGAGCACTAGCATTAGAGTGGTTTTCCAAGTTATGGAACTTCTCAACTTAAATACCTAGGGAAGGTAATTGTTGGTATGTATTGTTTTCTTTAATGTCTTGTTTTGCAGGTTTGCTTCCAATTTATGATAGTAGGAGATCTAATGAGGAGATCAGATTCTGCTACTCCTCCTCGGTTCTTAAAGCAATGAAGATCTATCTTTCAGTAGATTAGGAGAGCTCAGTAGTACCTTTTCGGGTCCAAGGTTATATTGGGTGAAAGTTTGTGCAAGTATATGATGGAGGGTTCAGGTAAGGCATCAACTTTCTTTCTTTCAAAAGTCTTAAAGCAAAAAATTATCAAAACTTGGGATCACGTTGTTGGGACAAAATGGGTGCAAGAAGCAGGGGGGAAGGTTTTCTCCTTTCTCTTCCTTGGTATCATAAACAACGGAGATCCTACCCTTTCAACAAAATAGAAGAGTTTAGTTAAGAATTTTTGCCTATGAAGTTTTATCTCGATAATTCTAGCTTTTGGATAAAGAACTGCTTTACTAATTTGGTCTGTAAATGTGTGTGTAGCTGGTTAAGGTTGAACCTTTTTTTAGGTCTTTCCAAAGACATCTCGGATGGAAGGTATATATAGGTTTAATTGTTGTGATATGCTTCTTGTATAGATATAGATCTCGTGTCCTACTATTTTCCTTAAGGAAGCAGTTTTTGTAGAGTTTTTTCATGTTCTCCTAGGTTTGGTTATGTCTTTTTGGTTTTGCAATGAGATTTGCATCTTGGGCAATCTTTAGTTTTGTACATAACTTTTCCTATTGATTTATTAAATTACTAATTTATCAAGAAAAACAATTGGTAGGTCATAGGAATGATTTTCTTTATATTTTGTTAATAAAAGACAGGTGTTAATGTCACGTAGAGTTAGAATTTTGATTGTAGGTGGTCTTTTTCATGCTTTCCTTTCTCCAAATTATTCTCTGATGTATGAATTATGCAATTTTATAAAAAAATACATTTGGATAACTACACTTTCTTGCGTCTTATAAGAGCATAGCTGCATTTGTAACTTCCTGAATGGAACTGAGTGCTGAGTTTAATTACCATTAGCTAATAAAGAAAAGTCATATTCTCTTCAATTTTGGTTTAAATTTTATCACAAAAATGTTTGGGGCATGGACATTTTGTATTTTGAAACTCCTAAAGCTAATAAAAAGGTGTTAAATTTTTTTACTCTCAAAATATGTTAAACTTTTTTGCTCTCAAAATAAACTATGAATTCAGAATAATAAAGTAGACCTAAAACTATTATTTTATTAAAATTAAGACAAAATGGATTCAAATACATAATTTCAAGAGTTCAACTTTTATGTTTACAAATTATGCAAAATACACACAGTTGACATAAATTCAACCCTTATAATGAAGATTTAACTATGTTGAATACCTCAAATTATGATTTTCCCTATGCTACTTAAAATAAAAATTAAAGGACACAAACAATTAATCAATACTCAATAAAATTTTTATTATGTGATATACCTAAAAATATCAGTTGACATAATGCTATAAAATTTCAAAAGAGAAGTATACATGGAAACTCTTTTTAAAACTTTAAATCACCCATTTAGATGTTATGCTCACTTTTTTTTCACATTTCTCTCTTTTGTGTGAAAAAGACAATTAAAGTCATGAGAAACTATTTTTAAAACAAATTTGATGGTAGATCCAAAATTTCTTTTTAAGAGTTGTATAAGGTTCTCTTATATTCTCATATCGTTTTGATTCGATAGTTCTATTAAAATTTATGAACAAATTAAACACTGATTGATAGTATCACAAAATAAACCTACAAAATTAATTTATCAAATTCTATTCTTTATGGTGATATCTTAGTATATGAATTGTATACAATTCTCTTATCTTTTATGGGCTCTTAAATAACTTAAACCTAATTTAATTCAAAATTATGCTTAAAATAACACCCAAATAAAACCCTTTTTCACAAAAAATTTCTTTTTTTAGTTCTATCACTAAATTGAATCAATCATATTACTTTTGAGTATTTAATTCAATTTCTTCAATTTTATCCTGACGTTATTTGTTGTTCTCCACATGCCCTCGGTCGTTTGTTTTTTGGTTGTTCTTCTAACACTCAAACTACTCTCGTATTACAACGTATTGCACCAGTAAGCTCTTAGTTTTTAGTTCGTTCTTCTAATGTCCTTAGTGTGAGAGCGTCGGGCTGCGTAATCTGAAAATTAAAGGAGGAGAGTAATGAGAAAACAAACTGGAAATGAAAGAAAAAACTGATATCAAAGTATAAAGTCGTCGAAACTGTGTAATCTGATTTTAGACATTTTAAACAACGATATCATTTAAATTATGTGATTAAATGATGTCATTTCATTAACCCTCATTTGTTGTATTAATTTTGGCTGACATATATTAATAGTTAAGATTTTTTAAATAAGTGACGAATTACGTCAGCAATCTTAAGGGAAACACTAATGTTAGACTAGAATTGAAAAAAATTAAAAGTTTGAATATTTTATTGCTATTTTTTAAAGTTTGGGCTATAATTGGAAAAAAAAAATTGAAAGTTTAAATATTATATTACTACTTTTTAAAATTGAGTTATAATTAAAATTTTGACAAAAATTTAAGTTTTTTGTTTTTGATAATTAACCCAAGTTTATATAAATATTAGAATAACGCGGAAACTCAATCCATGCAGCAAGTTGGGATCAGGCCTGAAATAGACGTTATCTCCTTGAATTTGGGCTTAATTTAACTTTCTGATAGGCTTTTCCTTGGATTTAATGTCTGAATTACTCAAACAAAGTCTAACGTCAAGGTAACTAATATACAAAGTTTTTCATGAAGATTTGAGAAAGGTTATATTATGTACAGTCTTTTATATATATATATTTTCACACAGAGTTTATTTTTGTGATTTGAACCTTATATTTTCATAGTCACAAATGAGAAACTTTATTAGTTACTCCAATAATTGCGTGCTATTATAAATGTGTAATGAATGTCCCAACCGCGTCTTTAACATGTCTCCTCCCCCCACCGGCGATACTCAGTGGCAGTGGATGGTATTGGTAGAGGGAAAAATCCTTAAGCACTAATGAACAGACGGTTCAGATTGCAAGCTCGAAAGAATTAAGGACCATAATTTTGTATTAAGTAAAAAAAAACTGTGGTATGTTGATCCAAAATGGATGCTTCATATTGAGCCATCTCTTTCGATGATTTACGATCACCACCTGTCAATCTGAGGCTTGAATGATCGGACCCATTGACAGACCGTGTCGGCTCCAAAGAGACGAAATGGTGACTTGAGTTGAGTCACTTGACAATTCACGTCTTGAGAAAAAAAAAAACACACACGCGCGCGCGTGACAAAATGATTAGTAAAATCAATTATTTTATAAAAAATCAGACTATATAAAAATAAAAATTAAACATAAAATTAAGAAACAAAACTAAGAAACTTAAAAAAATACAAATAATAACAAGATTTAAAAGTACATAAATTAATTTTATATTTTATTTAATAAATAATAATTACAAATTTAATAAAAGAGTTAAATATAAGTATCTAGCTTCTTATCTTCACATATTCTATTACAAGAATATGTAAATCGGATGTCCATATTTCATAATATGCAAAGATAACTGATATTTGTTAGCACAAGTTTATTATTAATGATTTTGATGATAATTACATAATATTTTAAAATTTAAATTAGATTTATTTTGTGTGTAAATAACGATATAATTTTTAAAAGACAATAAAACCATAAAATAATGCTTTATTTCTTGCGAGAACCTTTTAATAATCTTATCTTGTTAAAATGATTCTATAATATTCAAAAGGATTATGCTAATCATATATTTTGTTAATCAGTTCTAAGATATTACCATATTTATTCCTTAACATTCGAATATTGAAGATTTCAATAGAAATGATATCGTAGATTAAGCAACGACTAGTTGCAAAAATGTCTACTTAAGAAAGAGTCACTGCATTTACACAAGACATAATGTAGTATCCCATCACTAATGGGAAGGATAAAATAGTAATTTGGAATAGATTATGAGAGTGTAAACGTATCTCAGCGTGATCATGCCTAATATGGCCTCTATACTTGCATAAAATGTAATTTTTGTATATGCACATATTTGTACATTCATGCATGTCATTTCCCGGCATATGGGTCGATAAATGTAAATTGTGTGAAAAATGTGAAATATGTGTTTGAAATATTAAATTGAAGTGTTAAAGTTATAAGAATTTGTATAAGGGCAAATTGGACATGACACTTAAGATTTTATGACTTAAGGATTAAAGGAAGGGGTTGAATGGACATTGTACCCTTATTAAGGGTATAAAAAGGACAAGTTGGGGTTTTCTTGTGGAATGGAGGAAGAAATCGTGGAAGAAGAAGAGGAGAAGAGAAAGACTTGGTTTTTGGAGAAATTTTGAAGATTTTGAAGAATTTGAGCTTGGAAGTTAAATCAAGTAAGTATTTTTGTTATGTTGGTTTCATGGAACATTTGTAAAGCTATTTTAGAAATTAAATGTTTGAGATGGAAAGAATTTGTGAAGATTGTAGATGAAAAACGTGGAAAATATCAAGTTTCGAGAGGTTTTTGGGGCTCGAACGTCGAGACGTGCTCATGCGCACGTCGCAGCGCACGCATTTGTGCATGCTTGCACACGCCGCGGTGTGCACAAGCTAACGCCCTCGCCACGGCGAGCTCAGGGGTTTCTCCGCGGCGAGGGGCCTTTTTCCTGCACAGTTATGTATTGATATTTTGGGCATAACTTTTGACGTAAATGTCCTAATGAGGTGATTTTGGATTTGTTGTAAACTAGAGACAAGGGACTACAAGTTATCATAAGGAATCAAATTTTTATTCAGTCCCTAAGATGTTAAATTTTCTGGAGTGAAATTGGGTATAGTGTACAGTCTCTGTTTTTGCAATAATTGAACCTATCAAGTCCAAATTGGGAAATTTTGGTGCCTATGAGTTTCAAAATTTTAGAGGAAAATTTTGTGACAGGAATTTTGGGAAATAGTGCCGGAAATGTCATGAACATGTATTATACACTTTTTAACTGGTTACATGTGCATATTAAATGTTTCTAATTGGACAAGGGGATTTGAATATTTTGATTGATTTTAGTGGCACATTTGGAACGTCACCCCGACGTTGCCGAGGCTTCTAGGCATTAGCTTCGGGAGCAAAGGTGAGTGACCTAGACGGTCCCTCAATTATTATTTGTTTTGTTTATAGTTCTGTGGCGAATAATGGAGGGAATTGTGTCTCGATTTTGAATTCCGGACAGAATGTCCGAAATATTGGGAGATTCTGACATAGAAGTGTTATCTGTTTATGAATTTGTGACTTACTTGTCTCTAATATCATAAATGGTGTCACGTAAATTGAGTGTGATACAATACTGACTATTTCAGACATGTGGTCTAAATGTGATGTAATTCTTGTTAAATTGAGACATGTGCATTTCATGCATACATGTATGATCAGTAAATGACAGTTGGGACCGGAGCAGTCACCGAGAGCTAAAAGCTCAACGTATTGGGCCTTGAGCCCACACTGATTCAGAGCCACAAGCTCACGGATTAATGTGCCCAGATTGGGACAGTTTTAGGCGCTCGATCCCAACAACGTAACAATTAGAAATGTGTCACATATGCATTCAATTTGTATCTGACCGAATCTTATTGAATGAGTGAAAGGCATAATGCCTTATATATTTGTGCGATATTTCTGAATGGGCAATTATGTTGAAACCGTGATGTGTTTGATATGGGTCAGACTATGGTCCAAGCATATGTGAAAGTGAGTAGATCTTAACGGTCTCGTTCCCTTGTTTGTTTTGTCCTATGTGATTTTCCGTATTCATTGACTACTGAATGGCAAATTGAATGCATCTTGATTGTTAATTCCGGATTGAAGGTCCGATCATTGTGACGATTGATGAGGTATTAAAATGCTGCGTGTATGTGAATGAGATTGAATGGGGATATGCAAATAAGATGATGCATTCCATTTCTTGAAACATAACAGGAGTTATGACCAGAGTAGCCACCGATTAGAGCTTTAAGCTCAACGAGTGAAAATGAGCTTCGAGCTCATAAGTGTTTCAGAGCCTCAGGTTCAACGTTCAATGAGCCCTCTATCTACCAATAGATAAGGGACATTTATTAATGAGCCCTACAAGGGATAGTTAGTAATGAGTCCTACAAGGGACAATTATTAATGAGCCCTGCAAGGGACAGTTTAGGCACTCGGTCACAACAAAGTGATAAATGGAAAGTGAATCTCATATGCATGTATGAAATAGGAAAATATGAATGTGTGGACTTCTGTAAATGTGTGACTGTGAAAATTTGGTGAATGTGTTTTATGAGTTATTGCTAGATGGTTATGTGATAAGGTTATTTGACTAAATGGACCATCGACGATGGTTATGTGATAATGCTATGTGACTGAATGGGCCATCAATGATGGTTACGAGATAATGTTAGATGTATATAAATTGTGTCATGTGACTGAGTGGACCATCGATGATGGTTAACTCACTGAGTTCACAAAAACTCATCCAAAATTTGAAATTATTTTTCAGGACTCAAAAGAATACCACGTTAGGCAACGAGCATATAGCGACCGCTTGCGAGTGTAAGAAGAGTTTGGGATCAGTTGCGTCTGCATTAGTGTCTGTTAGACTTTGTACTATTATGAATTCTTGTATTAATGATTAGGTCAATTTGTAAAGTCAACAGGCTGAAATAATTTGTAATTATGAAAAGGGCTCCTGTGGCCATTGGAATTACCGATGATTATGTGCATTAATTCATTTACAACAAATATATGTTTGTGTTTAAAAAAAATATATTGAGCTTTGACTGAGTGATGTAGCACGCCACTCTCGCGGTGCACGGACTCGGATATCACCATTGATGTCGGGTTCGGATCGTACGGGAGTGGGGTGTTACACATAAACTACATTATTTCAAAATATCTTAGAGCTTAATTATTTCTTGAAAGTTATATCAAACTTTTTGTATCTTAGAAAGTGATATCCCTCTGTTGAAAGAGACTATTAAATCCTTCATACTACTTGTAGGGGCTAACAAAAAAGTGTAGAAGGTTAAAGAATCTTGAAAATTATACACTTACGAGTTTGGAGAGGCTTGTCGATTACTACTTAGCTTTTATAATGATATAGTCAAGTTGAATATTTGGAGATTAGATGTAAGTTTCATTATAAGTCGAATCAGGATAAATATACTATATCATTTTTCTCTCTCTTCCTAACTTTTTCCGCATTATAAGTTTGTATTTTCAAGAAGTTCATTCAATTTTATAATAGACTCCTTTGTTTTATTGTAAGAGGTTTCTTTCGGAAGTTAACATGCTCCTATTGTTTTGAACGTTAGGATGCTCCTTTTGATCAATTGGTTTCTTTATATTTGAATATTAACAAGCTCCTTTCTTTTTCATCTCTGAAATGATCCTTTCAAAAGTTTATAGGCCCTTTTATATTTTATTTAGCAAGATCTTATCGATTTGAAAGTACTTTGAATTTTTATATACATGCAATTCACTCCCTCTTGTATATGTTAGCTTTATCAATTTTATCTGCCACATATAAGACAATTGGTCAATGGCTTAAATAAATTCTCCGATTCAAAAGATTAAAAACAATATATAATTTAAAGAAACGTTGAGGTTTCAAATCTAATAATTGAAAAATTACATAAATCTATATATATAAAAAGCTAACTTGAGAAACTTTAAGAGTCCCATTTAGACAATTGTAGTATTTAATTATAAATTTAGAGAAGTGTGTAAGGTTTGAAAAATTAATAAAATTATCAAAGAAAATTTTGATTATTTAACTACAAATCGATAAAAATAATTAGGACTTTGAATTGAAATTCAGATAAGAAATTTAAAGAGTAAACAGAACTTAAAATATTTACAATTTTAAAATCAAATTTATATAAAAATTCAAAACGATATTTAAGTATTTAAATACGAACTTAAAGGGATATTTATCTATTTAAACTGAAAATTTGGGATTTTAATCTTTAAAATACTTCAGATAAATTTTTTATAAATTTTAACTAATTAGAGTTCAGAGATGGAATTTAAATAGAAGAATCAAGGGATTGTATGAATATGTACTATGAACTTGTAATGATTTTTAAGTATTTAAAGTGAAAATTTGATTTGAAATTTTGGAGGAAATTATTGTACTTTCATATTCACATTCATCAACTTTGATCATGCGTGGTGCGAACTGACCACGTAAGTACGATCTTGGTGAAGCTGTGGATAAGGATGCCGATAATATCAGAGACTAGAAGCAGCAGCATGACAAATCTTCTGCCTTATTGTCGTTTTCTACCGTCATTCTTTGTGAATTCAGGAATTTTGATCTCGCGTTGTGTGAACTGACCACATAAACACAATCTTCGTGATATCTGAGCCAAAATAAGGACGAGGATGCAGAAAATATCAGAGAATAGAAACAGCTCCTTCATATCACAAATTTTAACTTGTTGCGCAAAGTACTGATGATGGTGCATCTCCATTAAATAATTCAGAGTTATCGATACTTTCTCCTTGCAATAAAACAAAATTAGATCAATTATTCAATTCGTCGATGTTAAACTTTATTATCATTATATATTTTTGAGCGTGTTTTTCTAATACTAATTTGTTATAAATGTGTAATTCTAAATGTAAGAAAATCCACTAAGGATCAAATATTAGCTTAAGAATAAAATTAGTGGAAAGAAAAATGCAATAGAGTTTTTTCTTTTAATGATACAATCAATCATGTGGTTTAATAAAGTTTATATTTATAGTTAAAAAGAATTACATTTTGTTATATTAATTCAAATGGTTTCATACAAAATAGATAAAGTGATCATTTCTCATACGTAATATTCCAAATCAAATCTCACATACATAAACTACTCGCATATTTGAATTGAATCCATGTCTGTAGATAAATGAAAAAGATTGCAAACGGTGTTATATGCTTATATTCTTCACATAAATAGGAATTACAAATATGAAATCACAATTAATTTTCTTTCTTTGATTTATTTTTAATTAATTCTTTAAGTGATGATGTAATGCAAAAAGAATTTATGTGTGCATGCTGCTGGGAAATCGGGTTGAGATCCGATCTCGACCGTAGCAGAATAATCACGAAACTTTTTCGTGACTTTTAATTTCCCAAAAATCAAGATCTATTTAATTCTATAAAATGATTAACACAAATCATAATAAAGCGTAATTTAATTCGTACCTTATTTTGAAACTTGATCTTTATCTTATTGTATCTCTCGAACCGTTTCCGAAACCGATCTGTCTCAACCATTGTAGCCGCACAGGTGTTCGACCTCTAATGGTATTTACAGAACAAGTTGAGAGAATTTTGTAACTCTTACAGAGAGGGTTAAGCAAAAATTGCTAGCTCCATAGAGCTTAAAGCTTATTTATAATAAGCTTTAAACGTTTTAGTAATTTAATTGAAATTAAAATTCTAATTTCAATTAAACTTTAGTTAAAATTACAAATAATTCTAATTAAATACCAATTATGCTCATAAAAGATTTAATATCTCATATTAATCCTTATGTATTAAATATCTTATATTTAATCATAAAGTTTTCAAATTTTACAATTAAGTCCAACTTGATTAAATTAAGTTCTTATTTGGATGAACTTATATCAGAAAAGTTTTTGTCAGTAGAGCTTTTCTAAGCAGAGCTTCTTAAAGCTTTTTAAAGAAACCAGTTGACTGTATGATTGTCATTTAAAAAAGAGCTTTATTAAAAGAGCTTCATACAATAGACTGTTCGGTAACATAAAAATAAAATACACTTTTAATTTTAACTATATTTTATTTTGTAACAAAATTATTTATGCATATAAAAATATTTAAAATATATTAAACAATATACAAAATACAATATATTAATTATTATATAATTTTAAGCTATATGAAACATAAATGAAAACATATCTAACCAAATTTTTATATAGATTATAACATAAGTAAAACTAATATAAAAGTAAATATTAAAACATATAAAAGGTTAAATAATATTATATAAATCTCAAAATAAACGTAAAGATGTGTTTGTGGGTATTGTGTGTAAAACACAAAGAAAAAATGGACTAAAAATATGGTCATTAATTGATATGAAAAATTTACCTGAAAATGTGCTTTTTTGAGAAGCTCCAAATTTGAACTTCTTAAAAAATTGTGTTTAGCTACACAAAATATTATATCTACTAAAAAAGTGCCTTTTTATTTTACAGCTAAACATTCATTTAAAAAAAAGTTTTTGAGGTGAAAAAAAGTGTTTATTCACCCTCTAAAAGCTCAACCGAACAAGCACTAACTTTGCTCTCTTCAACTCATTCTATATGTGAGACCCATTAGGTTATCAAATATATTGACAATCATTATAAAATCTAATTTTAATTCATAATTAAAAGTAGATAAATTAAAACTTCTTTTAATTTTTTAATTATCCAATTAAACAGTTTATAATCATAGATCAAGATTGACGTATAGCAACGCATCATGACCACCCAAATATATAGGAGTGTCAAAGTGGTTTTGACTAACCTTTCCGTGCATAATTTTTCTGTATAATTCAATCATTTCATCATACAATGTTCCGATTAGACATAGAGTTTGAAATTAATATCTATTATATTGAGTCTAATCATATTAGTTCTCCACCATTAGCTATCAATTCAATTAATGACATTTTTAAACTATTTATAAACATCATTTCACCTTGGTTAAGGATTTCTTGAATTAATACTAATCGAGAACAATGAAATATTCTCGCTAATTACTTTAGAGTAATAAATCTTATCATGATCACTCAACTATCTCCATATAGTTCATGCTACATCCAATAACTACTGATTAAATAGATCATAAGTAGTATCAAAACATAACAATCCCTATACAAGATAACTTTGATGACCTTAAGTCAATGGATTACTTATACAATCATCACAATGAGAATTCTACAGGCATATAAGTAATGTTTCAAATTGATTTCTCATATCGGATCTGTTCAGTGAACTTGTTCACTAGCAAGCACCTACACATTTATTTAAGTATCTCTATACTTTAACCTATAAGATCAACTACTTCCTTCATAAGGAAAAACAAAACGTGTGTTAGTCTCTTTACGTTATATTAATGTCCAATATTAATAGAACAATAACTAGAAACACTTAGGAATAATACATAAATGCAATATGAATCCCATAATTATAATCTTATTATAATTTCATTTGCAATGTACAATTATTCCATGAACTTTATCATATACAACTAAGCATGTACAAGATAAAAAATGCCTTTAAATAATTTGTCACTAAACTACAACCAAAGCGATTGGTTGTAGGGTATAAACCAATAATCTCCCATTTGCAATAAGCCAATCGTTTAAGTATCTTATACCATATTACCATATGACGATTAATCTACTACTGGGGTAGTGGCTTAATGAGAGAATTCTACAAGATTCTCTATAGGAGCACTTGATTAAATCTTACAACTCCCATCTTAATTATCATCATAATTAAGAAAATTTGCCTAAACACATTTTTGGTTCTTTGAAGAGACATTAGCTCCTTATGCATACCCAATGGCTCTAATGTTCTACAATACATTACTGTCTTGAACAATGCAAAGAAACTATATCAAGTTCACTAAAGAACTTGTTGATCCAATTAATCATTTCCACTAAATGAAAAATGTATTATGGCTTACTTAGCAACCAATTACTACGTTGGAACCTTTCTAATACTAAATGATATTATTCTAAGTAAATAAATCTTAATTAGGATTTACATCTAAAGTTATATCCTTATCATCTAGAACTCAAATATCAACTCATACGTAGAGTACTGAATATCTTTAATACTTCACTACTATTTGATATCTTAACTACTAAACATCTTTAGTACATTATCTATGCACTTGGACTTACAATAAGTTAACAGCAACCAATCTATCTCTATAGATCTAATTCCCATAATTAAGTTGTTACTTTTTCATCACCAATAAGAGTTGTTCTTGAAAATTATGTGTGCGACAACTGAAAGTTAGAACTTTTGTTCTCTGTGAGTAATATGTCTCCATATAGTCTTATTAAAAAGAACAACTATACTCTCACTAACCTTCTTGTGGATATGATAAATTCACAATTATCTTTAAAACAAACTCTTTGAATTCATCGTGAAAGTGAATCTTTCAATATCTCGTAGCCTTTTAACTATACATCAAATGTATCATTAAAGGCACTAGTTCCAATTAGATGTAATGTTATGAGATTTGAACCTTTCAAATTCCTTCTTACTCCCACTACTTATCTTGAGAGCCATTCTCCTATAAGTACACAATGAATTAAACAATTTGTTCAATGGGTCTGTGAGATTATATTAAACCTTTTAGATATCTCATAACCTTTTATTACCCATTTCAGTTCCAAACTTAATGGATAATATATACTTCAACCAAGCATCGCATCCTTGAATCATTAACTTTAGTTCTTACAAAGATTTGGTGTTTCATATCTAATATGAAATCTTGCTAATTGATTTAATTGAAACTATAGAAGGTAAGTCATTGTACTAGTCATTGCTATAAAAGAAATACTATTGCATCATATAATATCTCATATTGTATTTTTCTCCTTACATAAATCCATACACTTATGAATTTAATTGTGAAGGAATTCAATAAAGAATCTCATTCCCTATAGATAACCGAAAATTTAAAACTTAGCACAATGATCTCATTGAAGTGCTTTAGCATTCTAAGTGTTTTATTTTACTTACATTTAAATAAATTGAACTTTTATTTTTGCTTAGATTTAAACAAATTGCACTTTTGAAATTTTTAAATCATTATTCCATTTAATAAATAGGACTCTATCATATAAAGTGATTAGTAATCTAATGAAATATAAGTATTATCCTTTTTATGAATTATTATTCTATCCAATACATCATATGTATAAGATTTAATAATTCAATAACATTATCATCCTTTCACCAAAGGTCGATTTGGTTATTCTTTAACTCGACAAGTTTCATATGATTCATAATCGCAAGGATACACGTATCCTTATATGTAACTTTATGATTCTTGTTTTTGATTTAACAAACATGATATAAAAGGATTATCTCGGTTATCCAACTTTTTTCCAACACATACAATCTCTTTATATAAAATGGATAAACTACTTTTACTTAACAATCTATTCTAACCATGCATTGAATATTTCAATAATATTGAATCTAAATTCAGTATCAAATACTCATAAGCATGAATTATAAATATATATGATCTTTATCATATCACATATAGGCAAGAAAAATCATGCAATCATTTTCTTCTAATGATAACTATTATAATTCTATAACAAAGCATTTAATTGTAGTCCACAATTATGCTTTTAGTAGGCTAAATTAAGTGGAAAATTTTCAAAAAGTTACTTTACATTTCAACTCTCCTTAATGCAACCCTTTACATTTTGCTATCATGGTGTTGACATACATCTTACATGTCGTCGTCAAAGTTTACGAGACATTAGTCAACTCAAAATATTAACATATTTTGTCATCTATATGATTTTGACATATCTCTACAACTTTGTCGCCATATCCTCAATGGGGATTATAACAAAATTGCACAATGATCATACAATTTTCTATCTAAGTTTTTGAGACATTTGTTAAGTCAATTAAAATGCATATATTTTGGACTTAATTTTGATTGATTTGTGAAATTGGTATTGAAAAATTGATGGAATTGTTTTATGAATGTCACAGATGGTCTTCAATACCAAAAACACGAGAAAAGATCAAAAAGAGGCAAAAGATGGCAAGAAATCCGAAATTTCCAGATTGGCTGAAATTCAAAGATTAGACGTGGGCACGCCTAAGGATGAAATCTGAAATCTGCAGATTTTTCAGAATTGAATTCTAATTACAACACAATCGTCCAAGTTCTTTTTGTCCCCTTTTTAAGAAGTCTCTTACCGAAATTAGAAGACTACCTAATTTGGACAAAATAAAATCAAGATAATGGAGAGATTCACTTAAAAGAGGGAGCCTATGGTGTTGCCGCATGTGGCTTATATGGATGTTAGGGTTGAGAGGAAGGGATCGTATTTATTATTCTTGGTTGCCGCACCTTCTCTGTTTTTTTTGGTTTACAAGGAGTATCATCGTAGGCTACCGCAATTCTGTTCTTCTTGTTTTCACTTTCTGCATATTTTAATTGGGAGTTTTCATTATTTTTATTAAAGACCAGTTATGGAGACTGTTTCGTTTATTGTTTCTTTTGATTTCAATTCAAGTATGAGTAGCTAAATTTTCTATTCTTGGTTCAGGGATCCATGTTACATGTTATTATGGTGAGATTTTTTGGATATTTTTCATATTGTTGATGAATATTGGATAATTTCAGATCTGTCTTTTTAATTGAATTTGTTAGTTTCTAAGTGCGCAACTAGAGATTAATTGGTTCAATTGCTAGGTTAACAAAATCTGACGTTCAATTTTGGTAACCATAAGTAGCAATTAGGATTAACCCCTCTACGTTAGAATCAAAAAATTCTAAGAAAATATCCACTTGATTGATTTCATGTCATACATGTTAATCACTTGTCATTGATTCTTGATTCTTAATGCTATTATTCAATTGAATCTATGATCGTATCTAGATTATTGTTTAATAAGATTGCTAGAATACATGTTTCTAGTCAATACACTTAAGAAAAAATTCCCTCAATGAATGTTCATTAATAATTACAATTTTTGTTGAGGATCCATAATAACATGATAACATCGGTGACCGAAACTAAGGTATTTTCTTATTGAATTTTTAGGCTTAATTATTATTTCAGTTTGCGATTTTTCTTTGATTTTCATTATCACTGCCGTGAATAACAAAACCCCCCTTTTTAGTGTTTTCGTTATTTGTGTCGTTTGAATTCGTAATTTCCATAATTGCGAAATTCCTTGTGGGAACGATATCTGCTTACCGCTACTACATTCATTTGTTTTAACGGGAGTGAAAAATCTTTTATATTTGGTTGCAGGTGACAGCATCACCAAATTTTGGCGCCGTTGTCGGGGAACTTTTGACGGTTTATGTATGTTACGCGTTCAAACCAATCAGATAATTTGCAGTATAATCCTGAGATCGAAAAGACAGTAAAAAGACTACGAAAGCAACAACCAAACAGTGGAAAGAGACGCAAAAGATGGATAGGATAGCTGCCAACCTCACTCCTCGCGAATTAGTCGCGCTAACTGACGCATAACAACCCCACTGCATCAATTTTCCGAATTTAGGTGATAATAATACTTTTGAATTAAAATCTAAACTGATTCACTTATTGCCTATTTTTAGGGGTCTACCGGGAGAAGATCCATACAAACACTAGAAGGAATTCGATGTAGGTTACATGGGTATGAAACCGACTAATGTGACGGAGGAACATATCAAACTGAGAGTTTTTTCGTTTTCCCTTAAAGATGATGCGCAAGATTGGCTATACTATTCAGCTGGAGAAAACGTGCAAAAATGGGCCGAGATGAAGAGACTTTTCTTCGAGAAATATTTTCCAGCATCAAGAGCCGCCAATATTCGGAAAGAGATTTGCGAAATTCGTCAACATATGGGAGAAACATTCTACGAATATTGGGAAAGATTTAAGAAATTATGCGCTAGTTGCCCACATCATCAGATAACTGAACAATTGTTAACTCAATATTTTTATGAAGGGCTTTTTCTTTCTGACAGGAGCATGATTGACGCTGCCAGCGGTGGTGCCTTAGTTGACAAAACGCTAGCAGCCGCAAGAGAATTAATCGCGAACATGGCCTCCAATAAGCAACAGTTCGGAATTCGTACAGGTCATGGGTCAAAGGGCGTGAATGAAGTTAGCGCGATTTCGGTGGAAAAGAGATTAGATGACCTCACATCATTGGTGCGACAGTTAGCAGTAGCAAGAAAAGAAGAAGCTAAGGTATGTGGAATTTGCTCAATGTTAGGCCATGCTATTAATTCATGTCCGCTTTTGTAGGAAGACAATGCGGAACAGGTGAATGCCGTGGGTGGATTTAATGGTCCAAATCAAAGGAAGTATGACCTATTCTCCAATACTTACAATCCGGGATGGCGCGATCATCCAAACTTGCGATATGGGAATCTTCAAGAGCATCAAGCATCCACGAATTTTCAGCCATATAGAACACCATACATGCAGCGCCAAAATCCAAATATGACGTCAACTGCCGAAGGTAAGTCTTCTTTGGAAGATATGTTACAAACTCTAACCACGAATACTTTGACGTTTCAACGGACTACGGAAGCAAGCATTCGAAATTTGGAAAATAAATAAAGGAATTTTGAGAATCAGTTAGGTCAAATTGCAGCTGTTATTAACCGATTAGAAGTGCAAAATTTTGGTAATTTTCCAGCAAAGGCAGAGGTAAATCCTAGACAAAGCGCAAAGGCCATCACATTGCAGAGTGGTAAAGAACTACCAGAATCAATTCCGAAAGCTTCCAACTGAGAAATAGAGGAAGAAATAATGCACTTACCTAAAGAGACGCAGAAAGTCATTATCAACAAGGTACTCCCACCTCCTTTTCCGAGTCGATTAGCAAAAGAGAAAATGGAAGAACAAGAAAAGAAGATTTTGGAGACTTTCCAAAAAATCTAGTTAAATATTCCTCTACTTGATGCAATTAGATTCTACGATATGTTAAATTCCTTAAGGAGCTTTTTACATCAAAGAGGAAATTGAAATTCGATGAGAAGGTTCAATTAGGCGAAAACGTTTCAGCCATCTTGCAAAAGAAAAAACTTCCACCAAAATGCCAAGATCCAGGTCTGTTTACTATCCCGTGCCAAATTGGTAATTTGCGAATTGAAAGGACTATGTTAGATTTAGGTGCGCCCATTAATGTCATGTCATATGATGTGTATAAATCTTTGAATATTGGACCTCTTAAAGAAACTAACGTAGTAATTCAATTAGCAGATCGATCAAACGCGTACCCAAAAGGAGTGTTAGAAGACATATTGGTTCAAGTAGGAAACATGCTTTTTTCGGCTGACTTTTATATTTTGCAGATAGGTACAGATGACCCAGCCTCTTCCACTTCGATTTTATTCGGAAGGCGGTTTTTGAAAACGACTAAAACCAAAATAGATGTTCACGATGGGTCGTTAACTATGGAATTTGACGGTGACTTCATTAAATTCAATATCTGTAATACCATGAAAATTCTAGATGATGAGCAATTTGTTGTCTCTGTAGATTTCATTGATATATGGATGCAGGAGAATTGGAGTTTTGGAATTATAGATGGCATGGAATTAGTGGAGGATGCGTCAATTGAGCATGGGTATCCAGAATTTGCGTCAATTGGAAGACACCAACAGCTAACGTTATGCCCAGAAAGGGAGGAGGAGTTTGCGTCAATTGGAGAATTACAGGAGAAATTCAAGTCACAAAGGAAAGGGCATGAGGAGTCAGTGGAGCTTGAGAACAAGAAGGAAGAGTCAGCATTATCTGGAGAATTGAAGGAGAAATCAACCAACGCATAACGTTGGCCAAACAAGGAGAAATTGTAACATCCCATCACTGATGGGAAGGGTAAAATAGTAATTTGGAATGGGTTATGAGTGTGTAAACTTATCTCGACATGATCATGCATAATATGGTCTCCATATATACATGAATAAAAATTTTTGCACAGGCACATGATTGCATTCATGACATTTCCCGGCATATGTGTTTATAAATGTGTTTATTGTGAAAAATATGATTTTGTGCTTGCAATTTGAATTGGAGTGGATTTTTGTGTGTTTTACATTTTTGGAAATTTTAGACATTTTTCTGTAATTTTTTGAGAAAAATTCCAGACCGGAAAAATTGCAAAGTGGCAGACTGATTGGAATCCCGATACTGGAAATGACTGTCCAATGGCACTGAAAAGTTAGATACATGATTTTAGGATTTATTAATTTTTGAGCCATTGAAATTTGAGAGAAAATTAGAATAAAAATTAGATTTAGGTCATAAAAAGTGGTGCCAAACATGGCCTTAAATCTACTATTTTTTTAATTAAAACCCTTTTTCCCTTCTTGGTTGTCATTCACGATGCTTCAATTTCTCTTTTGAAAATTGCTCTCATACATAGCTTCTCCTCTCCTCTTCTTCGTTATTCTTCTTCTTCCTTGCTACTTTAACAATTTTGCTCATCTTTTCCACTCTTTCCTCTTGTTTGCCCATCATTTGTTCTTACATAAATCCAAACCTAAGCCTTGCGATAGTGATGATGATGATTGTCGTGGGTGTGAGTGGAAGGTAGAGATTTGGGAAAAAGTTTGGAGAGTTGAAGATTTAAAGCTAAATAGGTAAGATTTATGTTTTATGTTCTTAAATTGGTAGTTAGATGCATTAATTGTGATTTATTGTGCATTAATTGCATGTGAAATGAAAATCAACATGTATCCACCATGCCCACAACCTGAGCTAGCCTTGGGAGTTAGGGGCAAGATCTTCTGTCCAATGTTACCCTGTCTTATTCTGTTTTATGAAATCTCAACTATTTATTTTGCGTGACCCACGCGAGACCTACATGGAACCCACATAAATAAATGACTGAGATTCATTGGACACAATAAAATACCATAATATTAGACAGAAGATCTAAACTCTGGGAGTTGAACCTCATACCGATATGTCGGCCTTAACCATACTTGTCTAAAACGACGTTCCTGGCCTTCACATATGGAAAGATGGTAATTGGGTTGCTGCTGATTTCCCGTACGGACTGTACGTTCACGTAGGAGATCAACTCGAGGTGATGTAATTTTTTGCGATAATTACAGCCTTAGACATATACAGGGTTCAAGTTTCTGATGCTTTCTTTGGCAACAATCACGTCATTTGAGTATTTTACAGAAGAATTCTAGTCCTTTGACTGTTGGCAAATGTTTCAGGTACTAAGTAATGGGAAATACAAGAGTGTTCTTCACAGGAGTGTGGTGAACAAGGAAAAAGTGCGCATGTCATGGGCAGTCTTCATTGCACCTCCACAAGAAGCTATGATTGGTCCTTTTCCAGAGCTCCTGGACGCTCAAAATACACCCAAATTTTCCACAAAAACATTTTCCGAATATCGTTATCGTAAAGTCAACAAGTTGCCACAGTTAACTGAATGTCTTGTCGCAAAAATCGAAATAAATCCTTTCGCTTGATGCAAATGCCATGATCTACCTGCCATGCTTTTGTTATTTCTGGGCTCTGTAGAGAGCGGTTGTTTCATCTTCTGTGTTGTTAACAATATTATTATTTGGTTCAGCCAGATTCTGGCTGGACTGGATGTTGCCGTTATACTCCATATGATCAACTGCTTCCAGTGTCAACTTCAACGTCAAAACACCTGCAAAACAAGAAAGGCACGTTGGGGGTTGTGTCCCGATTAGCCCCTCCGACGCTCAAGTCAGGTTTTTTGGTGAAGGAGAGTCCGCTGTAATTAGAGAGAATTAGGGTTGTAATCGCATACCTTTTTTGTGGTAAAATCATACCTTATATATGAAGCAGCAACTAGGTTTAGATCTTTTACGTGTTTGCATGGGAGACTCTCTCCTGCTAATGGGTCAGAGAAATCGTTACCTGGGCCTGGACTTGATTTAGTCATAAGGCTGATCTTTGGCTAATGGACCGATCGGCCCATGCATCATTGGTACTGGGTTCGGGCCCAGTATGACCGACCCAACCATAAGCCCCCCTACTCCTCGAGCCTGAGCGAAGAGAAGGTTCGGAGGAGTACGCAGAGTTTTGATAGCTCGTACATGGGATGACTCATAACTGGGACGATCGGTCAGATTATAAGATGTAGCTTTTTGATGGGCGGTCGTTGTGACTCAAGAGGTAGTCGATCGGTCGGGTGTTATCGTTGTGGCTAGTGTGCGGGACGGCTCGTAACTAATTCGGTCGATCGGGTTGTGACAGGTAGAGCTCGATCGGCTGTATTGGGGTTGGTCGGTTGAGTGTCTTCATCCGATCGACATGGGCATTTACTGCATGTTGGTCTGCGCTCAAGTAGGTTGGGGGGTTATCATTAACGAGCGCATGGTGCGGTACGAGAAGCATTTATTATCTGGCGGCGCGTGCCTTCTGACGACTTTCCAGAATCTGAAACGATTCATCCTTGTAACCGTTGTGCAGCTGTCATTGATGTCCTTTCAACTGTCGCGCCGCTCCATCTTTAAAATTAAACCCTAATCTCCCTTGGCTTGGATTCTTCCAAGTGTCTAAGCTCGTTCGGATTTTTCCGCGTGTTGCGCTCTGGTTGGGTTGCCCGTTGAACTGATCTCCTATAAATGTTCAGGATTGATGCGTTGTAAGTTTTCTTCATGCTTGTTATATTCTCGCTTTCATTCTATTCTTGTTTACTCTTTCTTGCTCTCAGTTCCCAGAAATTTCCTTCATCCGCCGTCTGGTTTTCCTTCCCAAATCACTAAATAGGTACGTCCTTCTTCCTCGTCTGATTCTCTAAAGTTTCTTATTCGCAAGTTCTCTTCGGGGTAAGTATGTCGACTGCTAGCGCTAGAAGTTTGGTGGAAGGCGTCGAAGAGATATCGACGAGGGAGAGAAAAGATGGGTTGGTTGTGGAGGCGCCGCCAAGGAAGGTATCAACAATGACCGTCAAGGAGCTGAATCGGTCGATACTCAGGTTTAATATACCAACGTCTTGGGGACCCCGGCTGGCTTTGAGGAACGAGCGTATCCATAGCAACTTAAGTGGGTAC
This sequence comes from Erythroxylum novogranatense, assembly GCA_029891385.1. Classification (NCBI taxonomy): domain Eukaryota; kingdom Viridiplantae; phylum Streptophyta; class Magnoliopsida; order Malpighiales; family Erythroxylaceae; genus Erythroxylum; species Erythroxylum novogranatense. The sequence goes on along the minus strand of CM057225.1, from coordinate 5,374,725 downwards.
ATCGCCGTTTCCGACAGTTTTTTCACGGTGGGTGGTATGAGGCTTCCACGCCCGATCGTGGATGAGGTGCGCAATGATCTACCGGTGAATGCCCATCAAATTCCACGAATAGTGGAGATTTATGAATGGTGCGCATTATGTTATGCCAGTTAATTCGCCGTTTCCCCATCGATCGGCGTCATGCGCCACTTCATGAGGTTGAGTCAGAGCCCGATCTCCGGAGCTGGGATCCCCTCTCTGCAGTACCAAGACGCTCGGTATCGACCGGCTGGAACAACTTCGAAGATCTCGTCTTGACGGACAAAGTATTTCTTTGTGAAGCCCCCGGGGTCCTCCTCCGAGTCTCGGCCATGGAGATACCCTTTAGCCGAGCAGTGGAATGACATGTCGGTCGTAACCCTTAGTAGGGAGGAATGGGGGGTAGTGAATCGTATCAAAGCGCTCGGCAGATACGACTTCGCTCGGCATGTCCAGGGCTATTTCGGGGGGCCCCCGGCAGATTCTTTTCTGCTTGAGCCTCCGCCAAGGATCAACGGGTTAGGAGAGGAAGCGGCTCCGCCTGGTTGATCCCGCGTAGTTTAGTTATTTACCATGTACTTTGATTATTGCATTTCTCTAACTTGTGTTTGTTGCCGTGCAGCCATGGTGAGAGTAGAGGATTTTGACGAGCCTGCCGCTCCCTCTAAGCCTAAGAGGTAGGCCCTGAAGAAGAAGCAAGGGACGGAGACTGGTGAAGGCTCTGCTCCGTTGGTGGACGTTGGTCGCTCTACTGTATCGCTGGTCCCTGCTATGCCGGCGCTGCCACCGGTCGTGCCAGTTAGTGCAGCACGAGCAGTTGTAGAAGAGGACGAGGAGGAGGAGGTAGATCCTCCTCTTAAGAGGAGGAGACTGGTCCGACTCTGTGACCTCCCATCCGATCAGGCTGCGTCAGTGGGGAAGGAGAAGGAGAAGGAAAGGACAGGGAAAGGTCAGGTGACTGACTCCGAGCAGTGGGAGTCTGTGATCAAGCTGCCCATGAACTCTTCGATTGGAGAGTTGGACGTGTCCCGCTACATTGTTGAGCGGATTACTCCCCCCGCTATTAGCCCCGAGATTTTTATTTATTTAATTAATTAATTAAGCATGATTAGACTAATTAAGAAATTGAGTTAGCATGAATTAAATATGGTAGCATTAAATAGCATATGGCATTAGTTAGCATGTAGTAACATAAATGAGATAGGTGGTGAATAAATGAAATTTAATATGTTGGTTGGTAGTTAGGTTAAGAATTAATGGAATTAAATGTGTTAGTTGGGCTTGAATGAAGTAGGAAAAGAAAAGAGGAATAAGTTGAGCCTTAAAAGAACAAATGGGCTTGAGTAAGTTAAAGAGAAAATGATGTAGGAAGAAAGGGATTTAGAAGAAGTGAACTTGGGCTTGGGCTTAAGTTAAATGAAAGTAGTATAAGGAAATAAGAAAGGAAAGGAAGGAAGGAGGAAGGAAGGAAAGGAGGGCTTAGGCCTTATGGGCTCAAGTTAAGTGAGTAAGGAGTTTAAAAGAAGAAGAAAAGAAGTAAGTTAGTTGTAGGAGAAAGTAGAGTTTACGAAAATTTGAGAGGGAGAGAGGAGAGTTACGGCAAAGTGGAGAAGAGAAGAAGAAAGGAGAAAAGTTTGTGATTTTCCAAGAGTTTGGGTAAGATTTTGAAGAAAGTTCAAGAGTTAAAAGTGTGGAGGAAGGCTAGAGCTTCCTTTTGAACCAAGAAATCACTTGGTTAGCTAAAGATTCAAGGTAAGTTATGTTTTCAAGGTTAAGCTTTTGTTGGTTTTATGGTTTGGAAAGCTTAGAAATGAAGTGGGTTTAGTGATTCTAGGGTTGATTTCATGATTAAGGTTCATTAGGTTTTCAATTTTAGAAACCCTAAATGATGTGAGGTTCTTTTCTTGCCATGAATGAAGGAGGACAAGAAAGAAGAGGAGAACAAGAAGAGGAGCTTCCTTATGCAAGCTTAAGCAAGGATATAAGGTGGGTTTCATTTTTATCTTTATGCTAATAAGTGTGGAATGCTACTTTAACTAATGAATTTAATGATTTTTGACTATTTGAGATAAGCATTGATTGTGCCTTAATTATGTATGTAAATGGTGTATGATTGCCATTAAATGAGCATTTTAATAGTATATGTCATTGCCTTGTTATTGCTTGAAATTGCCATGAATTGAATGAGCATGAATGAGAATCATGAAATGTGAGCTAAGCATGAAATGTAGCATTTTCAAGAAAATCAGCTTTATGGATGCATGAAAATCCATTTTCAGAGAATCAGTCAGTGGACAAGACAAGTCCAATTTTTATGCATGAAATTCAGTGTTATGTGGGTTAGTTAAGTCCACCAGCAGAGTCACGTATACGTAGACCAATAAAGCCTTCGCCGGCTGTTGCCGTGTGGCATAGGATGTTCCTTTTTGGACTCCTCAGCATATGACTACACTTGTGTAGCTCATCAGAAACCCGTGGACTTTTCAAACCATCAGCTATGTGATTATGTGTTAGCATACGTTAGCAAGAATGATGAATGCATGAATCATGAAATTTTGTTGTTAGCTTGATGAATTTGTGAAATGCAAGTTGCAAGATTTGTTAATAAGAATATTGCAAACAGTATGAGTAATGAATAGATTCAGCTTATTAGTATAAATATAAACGTGTTACCCACTTGTTTAAAGCTCACCCCCACTTCCGTCCCATCTCCGGTGAAGATCGGATCTCAAGAATGAGCTCAAGGCATACTCCAAGATCTTAGTGTTTTGCCCATGTATTTCATGTTTTTGTAATGAATGCTTTAGGTTGCATTTTGAGAAAACAGATGTATTTTCATTTGAATTGTAATAGACTTGAAATGCCTACTAAAGCATTGTAAGAACATTGTTTTGATATAAATGAAATGCATGAATTATGATTTATCATGATCTCCCAAGGCCATTTACTATCATGTTTAAGTATAGTTTCCAAAGTTGTATGAAATTGCTTTGAAATTCATGTGAGTAGATGAATGATGTAAGTTTAAGTGAGATTATAGCATGTTGAGAGTGGAGTGGATGAGTTGAGAGGTTTAGAAGTGTTTATTGTGTTTGGAATAAGCCAAGAGAGAGTGTAGAGGTTAGGTTTTGAGTTCGAATAGATATAAGTCGAAGTTATTGGACCCATAAGTCGACTCGTGAAGCTTTTGAATAATAAGTCGACTTGTCAGTTAGATAAGTCGACTTGTTTGTCTTGATAAGTTGACTTGTAGGTTATAAGTCGAGTTGTTTGTCTCGATAAGTCGACTTGTTGGTTATAAGTCGAGTTGTTTGTCTCGATAAGTCGACTTGTTTATCAGACAAGTCGACTTGTTCTGCAGATCCATAGATAAGAGTGTTATTTTGGGGATTGTTGAGAGCAGTCAGGGTCCAGGCCTTAGTCAGTGTATGCTCACCACCAAAGTGAGTCAAATAGAGTGTGTCAAGTTAAAGCAAGGCAAGTGTCTCGGGAATGAGCTCCACCAGGGACCACCTCCCGGGACAGTTGGGTCTCGGATCCAACATCTATAGTAAGTTATATGCAGGTTGGGTAACGGGATCCAACAGATTGGGGTCCGGTCTCCAGTGGGGCCCGACATTTGTGGTATCGAAGCGATTTTAGGTTTATGGTTTCTAGAACCCTAGTGGGTAACCTCGGTAGAGTCATCATGCATCATGTTACATGAACCCTGTGCATTGTTTTAAATCCAGTACATGTATTAGTTTTTGAACGGCTTTACATGATTTGAACTTGTCTTACCAACAAGAACTAAAGATTTTTAAATAGTTTTCATTAAAGGAGTAATATGCCTCCTCGAAGAAGAACTTGAGGAGCTCAATCTCGACCGTGCTCTCGGAGGGAAGTACGGATGAATCCCACATTCCCTGTGATGCAGGACCATCCCATTATAGATTACGAGGTACCAAGTGTGCAAGATGAGGTGCCTCTCCACCTCCTCCTATGCCAAACCCAAGAGACCCATTAATTCTTTTCAGCCTTCGCTTGAGCTTTCACAGATGCTATGGGCCGGGAAGGCGTGCTCAGTACCAACTCCAAGCAGATCGGGTGGGCAGATGACAAGCTCCTAAGTATGGGTCATTGATTTCAGGGACTACAAACCCAAGAGGTAGAAGCGTGGTTGAGGAGGACCGAGAGGGTCCCAAGCAGATGAAGTGCTAAGATGAAAGAAGCTGGATTATGCGCGATACCTGCTATGGAGATGCATTGCATTGGTGGGAATCGGTGCACAACAAAGTTGTTCCTTCGGTGTTGACATGGAGGATTTTGTGGAAGTGTTCAGAAAAGTATCTCCGTGGTTTATGTGCGGGAGAAGGCTAGAGTTTCTAAACTGATCTGAGAGGACATGAGTGTGAGCGAGTATGAGTGAAGTTCACACAACTTTCTCGTTATGCAGCCTAACGCCAGGCAACAAAGAAAGACAAGTGCCATGAAGTTTGAGGGAGGTCTTCACTGGGAATCGGGGAGAAAGTCCCGATTCACAACTTCTGTGATTACCAACAGCTAGTGGATGCTGCAGCCCAGCCGAGAAGCTGGAAAATATTAAGGTCAAGTGAGCAGAAAAGGAAGACAGAACAATCATCCAGAAGGGAGTGAGTGCTCCAAAGACTGAGAGGAGCACCGTAACCCATCATACTCAGTGGCATGGGCGAGAGTGGTCCCGCCAAGAGTCGCAGCCCAGGCAATTTCAACAGTCTCCAGTGTGGGAGGCTCAGAAAGTCATGGAAGGGCAAGCATCCCAGTGTGATCGGTCAAGGGAAGTTTCATCCAGGAGGTGTCTTAAAGGGTTTGGTGGTTGCTTCCGGTGTGGAGAGAAGGGCATATGATGAGAGATTGTCCCCAGAGGTCGAGACAGAGGGTTCCCAAGTTCAAGCTCAGAGGCGGGAGACAAGGGGAACTGTGCTAGTCACCAAGTAGGCGCCTGAGCGGTCGAAGGGCTAATCCTGCAGGAGGCTAAGAGCACAGGTCGTGCACCGTAGAGTATTTGCCATGACCAGAGAGGAAGCTGCAATGCTTCCTCAAGTTGGATCGGTATGGCTCATTTGTTCAATTCTGCATTTATGTTTTGATTGATACTGGGTTCCACACATTCTTTTGTTTCCTCAGTATGAATATGCATCCAGATGTCCCGAGATTATGGACAATTTTTGGTTGTTAGTACTCCTTTGGGGAGTAAAGTAGTGATCGATGTGATGTATAAGAATTGTGAGCTCAAAGATCGGTGGTACTAGATTGGTAGTAGACTTACTACCTTTAGACCTTCGTGGATCGATGTTATATCGGGATGGATGTCATGGAGAAGTATAAGGCCAAGCTAGACTGTAGCCTCAAAGAAGTAGAATTTGATCTGGGAGATGGTCAGAAAGTAATCTTCAAGGGGGACAGAAAACTGCCAGCGCCGAGGATTATTTCAGCCTTGTTAGCTGACAGTATGATGAACCAGGGGTGTGAGGCCTTCTTGGCACATGTGGTAGATCCAGAGGAAAATGTGGGCAGACTAGAAGATTATCCGGTTGTCAGGGAGTTTTCAGATGTGTTCCCACACGAGTTACTGGGGTTTCACGGTGAGGAAATTGAGTTCAAAATTGACTTGATTCCCGGAACCGCGCCAATCTCGATGCCACCATACAGAATGGCTCCAGCTGAGTTAAGGGAGCTTAAGGAGCAGTTAGAGAAGCAGTTTATCAGGCCAAGTTCATCACCTTGGGGAGCGCCAGTTTTATTTGTTAAGAAGAAGGATGGGACATGGGCATGTGTATAGATTACATGTGAAGCTTAACAAGGTGGCGATTAAACAGATATCCTTTACCTAGGATAGATGATCCGCTTGATCACCGCAGGGGCAAGGTCTTTTCAAGATCGACTCAGATCAAAGTTATCATCAACTCGAATCGTGGAGTCGATGTTAACAAGACAGCCTTCAGTGACCGTTACAGGCACTATGAGTTTAGGGTCATGCCATTCGGATGACCAATGCTCCAATTGCATTCATGGACCTTATGAATAGGGTTTTTCAGGAGTTCTTAGATCAGTTTGTCATAGTGTTCATTGATGACATTCTGGTCTATTCCAAGAAAGAAGGGGAGCATGAGTAGCATCTCAGGATAGTATTGCAGAGATTGAGAGAGCAAGAGCTGTATGCCAAATTCAGCAAGTGTGAATTCTGGCTGCATGAAGTAGTTTTCCTATGACATGTGATTTCCAGCAGAGGGATTCATGTTGATACGAGGAAAGTAGAAGCAGTGGTAAATTGGCGAGAGCCTAAGACAGTAAAAGAGGTACGAAGTTTTCTAGGCTGGAAGTTATTACGGGAGGTTCGTGGAGGATTCTCCATGATAGTTGCTACCGATGACTAAGTTGTTACTAAGAATCAGCAGCTTATTTGGAATGAAAATTGCGGCAGAGTTTTGAGGAGCTTAAGCGGCGGTTAACTAGTGCTCCCATTTTAATTTTGCCCAATGGAGATCGGGGTACGCAGGTACAAGGATGCCTCGAGAAAGGGCTTGGGTTGTGTGTTAATGCAAATGACAGTAGTGATAGCTTATGCTTCACGGCAATGAAGCCATATGAGTTGAATTATCCGACTCATGATCCGGAATTGGCATCGATGATTTTTGCCCTAAAGATATGGAGACACTATCGTATGGGGTTCGCATAAGGGTTTTCACGGACCACAAAAGCCTTAAGTACATTATGAGTCAGAAAGAGTTGAATTTAAGACAGAGACGATGATTGGAGTTGCTCAAGGACTATGATTTGATGATAGAGTACCATCCAGGCAAGGCAAATGTAGTAGCGGATGCATTGAGTAGGAAGTCATCCTTAGCTTATGTTCAGGCAGTTTACTTGCCTCTTTTGGAGCAAATGGCCAAGTTGAAGATCAGCTTGAAGCAGGATCAGTCAGATTGTATTCTTGCTCAATTCAGGGTGAGACCTATCCTTAGGGAGAAGGTCAAGGAGTTGCAGGAGCAGGATACAGAATTAAGTAAGATGAGAGATGAAATTCAACATGTTAAGCAGTCAGAAGTGCAAGTAAGGGATAATGGGCTAATGGTAGTCGGAAACAGGTTATGTATTCCGAATGATAAGGCAGTTAAGGATGAGATCATGGATGAGGCACACAATGCGCCTTATTCCATGCACCCAGCAAACACCAGGATGTACAGAGATTCAAGGAGCATTTCGGTGGAAAGGTATGAAGAGATGTAGTGAATATGTGAGCGGTGTTTAGTGTGTCGCAAGTCAAGGTGAACACCGGGCACCTTCAGCATGTTGCAGCCATTGTCCATTCCTGAATGGAAGTGGCAAAGGATCACGATGGATTTTCTGATGGGTTTACCCAGGACTGTTAGGAAGCATGATGCTATATGGGTCATTGTAGAGCGATTGACCAAGTCAGCCCATTTTCTGACAATCAAGCAAACAGATTCATTGCAAGTCTTAGCCAGGAAGTATATCGATGAAGTGGTAAGGTTGCATGGAGTTCCGGATTCCATAGTTTCCGACAGGGATCCTCGATTTACATCGAGATTCTAGAGTAGTTTGCAGGAAGCCCTAGGGACTAAGTTGAGTTTTAGCACAGCATTTCATCCCCAGACGGATGGTCAGTCTGAGAGGACCATTCAGACCCTAGAGGGCATGCTCAGAGCATGTGTTATGGACTTCAAAGGAGCATGGGATGAACATTTGCCGTTGGTCGAATTTGCCTATAACAATTCGTACCATTCGAGCATTCAGATGGCTCCTTATGAAGCCCTATATGGCGGGAGGTGTAGAACTCCGATATGTTGGGATGAAGAAGGTGAGAGGAAGCTAGTAGGACCCAAATTGGTTGGATAATAATGGATAAGATTGATTTGATTAGCGGCGACTTAAGGCAAAGACAGATGTAATGAAAAGTTATACTGATGCTTCTGTAAAAGAAATGGAGTATGCAGTAGGTGACAAAGTGTTCCTTAAGACCTCTCCATGGAAAGGGGTTATGAGGTTTGGTAAGAAAGGCAAGTTGAGTCCTCGTTATGTAGGTCCGTATGAGATTCTAGAGAGGATCGGGACGTTAGCTTACGGTTGGCATTGCCTCCGTAATTATCTCGAGATCCATGACGTATTTCATGTTTCCATGTTGAGGAGGTATGATCGATCCTTCTCACATTATTCGGACTCTCGAGGTTCGGTGAGTGATGATTTGAACTATGAGGAGATGCCGGTGGAAATTCGGATAGCAAGGAGAAGGTCCTCGAAACAAGACTGCTCATTGGTTAAAGTCCCATGGAGGAACCATGCAATGAAGAGGCGTGGGAACCATTGGATGCAATGAAGGAGAAGTATCCACACCTCTTCAATGAGTCAGGTAAGAATTTCGAGGATGAAATTTCTTAAGGGGGAGAGAAATATTAGCCCCGAGATATTTATTTATTTATTTATTTATTTAATTAATTAATTAAGCATGATTAGACTAATTAAGAAATTGAGTTAGCATGAATTAAATATGGTAGCATTAAATAGCATATGGCATTAGTTAGCATGTAGTAACATAAATGAGATAGGTGGTGAATAAATGAAATTTAATATGTTGGTTGGTAGTTAGGTTAAGAATTAATGGAATTAAATGTGTTAGTTGGGCTTGAATGAAGTAGGAAAAGAAAAGAGGAATAAGTTGGGCCTTAAAAGAACAAATGGGCTTGAGTAAGTTAAAGAGAAAATGATGTAGGAAGAAAGGGATTTAGAAGAAGTGAACTTGGGCTTGGGCTTAAGTTAAATGAAAGTAGTATAAGGAAATAAGAAAGGAAAGGAAGGAAGGAGGAAGGAAGGGAAAGGAGTGGGCTTAGGCCTTATGGGCTTAAGTTAAGTGAGTAAGGAGTTTAAAAGAAGAAGAAAAGAAGTAAGTTAGTTGTAGGAGAAAGTAGAGTTTACGAAAATTTGAGAGGGAGAGAGGAGAGAGGAGAGTTACGACAAAGTGGAGAAGAGAAGAAGAAAGGAGAAAAGTTTGTGATTTTCCAAGAGTTTGGGTAAGATTTTGAAGAAAGTTCAAGAGTTAAAAGTGTGGAGGAAGGCTAGAGCTTCCTTTTGAACCAAGAAATCACTTGGTTAGCTAAAGATTCAAGGTAAGTTATGTTTTCAAGGTTAAGCTTTTGTTGGTTTTATGGTTTGGAAAGCTTAGAAATGAAGTGGGTTTAGTGATTCTAAGGTTGATTTCATGATTAAGGTTCATTAGGTTTTCAATTTTAGAAACCCTAAATGATGTGAGGTTCTTTTCTTGCCATGAATGAAGGAGGACAAGAAAGAAGAGGAGAACAAGAAGAGGAGCTTCCTTAGGCAAGCTTAAGCAAGGATATAAGGTGGGTTTCATTTTTATCTTTATGCTAATAAGTGTGGAATGCTACTTTAACTAATGAATTTAATGATTTTTGACTATTTGAGATAAGCATTGATTGTGCCTTAATTATGTATGTAAATGGTGTATGATTGCCATTAAATGAGCATTTTAATAGTATATGTCATTGCCTTGTTATTGCTTGAAATTGCCATGAATTGAATGAGCATGAATGAGAATCATGAAATGTGAGCTAAGCATGAAATGTAGCATTTTCAAGAAAATCAGCTTTATGGATGCATGAAAATCCATTTTCAGAGAATCGGTCGAAGGACAAGACAAGTCCAGCTTTTATGCATAAAATTCAGTGTTATGTGGGTTAGTTAAGTCCACCAGAGTCAGTCACGCACGCAGACCAAGAAAGTTTTTGCTCTTGCTTGCTGATCGTGGCATAGATGTTCCTTTTGGACTCTCAAAGATATGACTACACTTGTGTAGCTCATCGAAACCCGTGGACTTTTCAAACCATCAGCCATGTGATTATGTGTTAGCATATCGTTAGCAAGAATGATGAATGCATGAATCATGAAATTTTGTCATAGCTTGATGAATTTGTGAAATGCAAGTTGCAAGATTTGTTAATAAGAATATTGCAAATAGTATGAGTAATGAATAGATTCAACTTAGTAGTATAAATATAAAAGTGTTACCCACGAGCGAAAGCTCACCCCCCACTTCCCGTCCCATCTCCGGTGAAGATTTGGATCTCAAAGAATGAGCTCAAGGCATACCCAAGATCTTAGTGTTTTGCCCATGTATTTCATGTTTTTGTAATGAATGCTTTAGGTTGCATTTTGAGAAAGCAGATGTATTTTGATTTGAATTGTAATAGCTTGAAATGCCTACTAAAGCATTGTAAGAACATTGTTTTGATATAAATGAAATGCATGAATTATGATTTATCATGATCTCCAAGGCCATTTACTATCATGTTTAAGCATAGTTTCCAAAGTGTATGAAATTGTTTTGGAATTCATGTGAGTAGATGAATGATGTAAGTTTAAGTGAGATTATAGCATATTGAGAGTGGAGTGGATGAGTTGAGAGGTTTAGAAGTGTTTATGGTGTTTGGAATAAGCCAAGAGAGAGTGTAGAGGTTAGGTTTTGAGTTGAGAATAGATATAAGTCGAGTTATTGGACCCATAAGTCGAATTCGTGAAGCTTTTGAATAATAAGTCGACTTGTCGGCTAGATAAGTCGACTTGTTTGTCTCGATAAGTCGACTTGTAGGTTATAAGTCGAGTTGTTTGTCTCGATAAATCGACTTGCTGGTTATAAGTCGAGTTGTTTGTCTCGATAAGTCGACTTGTTTATCGACAAGTCGACATTCGCAGATCCATAGATAAGAGTGTTATTTTGGGGATTGTCGAGAGCAATCAGGGTCCAGGCCTTAGTCAGTGTATGCTCACCACCAAAATGAGTCAAATAGAATGTGTCAAGTTAGGGTCTTAGCAAGGCAAGTGTCTCGGGAATGAGCTCCACTAGGGACCACCTCCCGGGACAGTTGGGTCTCGGATCCAACATCTATAGTAAGTTATATGCAGGTTGGGTAACGGGATCCAATAGTTGGGGTCCGGTCTCCGGGTCAGGCCCGACACCCGCGGATGAGGAGAAATTGGACAGGAAGGGCAATCGGGAGATGGGGTTCAGGAGGTTCAAAACCTTCACGAGCAGATGAGGGCTTTGAAGGAGGAGTTTACTGAGGTGAAAGAAGGGAGGGACCTTCTTCTGGCCAAGAATTCCTCTTTAGAGGAGGGGAAGAAGGTTCAGGAGGAGGCAATGAAAGTTTTAACAGCCCGGGTCGATTCGGGGGAGGAGGAGAGGATTAGGGCGGTTAAGGAGAAGGCTGAACTGGTCAAGGTGTGCTCGGTCTTGGAGGGGAAGGTGGAGCTGGAGAGGAAGCTCAAAGAGAAATTCCTCCAAGACTGTCATGTGGTGGTGGCCGATATGCGCAACACCGAGAGGCTGTTGACGAAGTTAGGGAGCTCAGTTAAAGAGCAGAGGATCGAGGCGATCAAGCGGTGGAAGAGGAGAAACCTTAAGGCGGAATGCCTGGAGCTCGCCTGCGACACGACCCTTTTGGCCTTAAGGAAGAGCTATGAGGCTCACGTTCCTGATGGGTCAGAGCGGCCTTCATTTGAAGAGTATGCCGAGCCGTTGCTTCCGGCCCTTGGCCTTTCGTTGGAGCAAATGAAAGAGAAGGCCGTCGGGGAGCGAGTCGCCATTCCAGACGAGGAGTTGGATCTCAGCTCGGAGGAAGAAGAAGAAGAAGAAGAAGAGGGGGATGTTTCCCTGCTGCCAACTCCTCGTGACCCAACTGCTGGCCCTTCCGTTTCTCCGGTCGATTCTGCTGCGGACCCCTCATCCATGGATCCAGTTGTTGGTTCTTCGTCTCCTCCTCCTAAGGCGCTGGAGTGATTGCTTCTTCTGTGAAGCTCATCCGGTCGGGCTTATGACCGAATTTTGAAATGAATAGAGAGTGTACTTGGTTAATTTATTTGTTTTTTACCACTTCCGTTTTTTACAAGCGTACTTGCTTTGTTTCGAACGGGCGAGTTAGGACGGGCGATAATGGGGCCGTACGATTCTAGGTTTTGTCTTAGGATCCTGGGCGAGTGTGTTCCAAGGCTCTTTGCCTTAGTGATCTGATCGCTCGTAGTCGTTCTTCACGTCAGATTCATCATAGAAAGTAGTCGGCTCATGGATCCAAACGGCACTGAGATCGGTCAGTGGTCGAGGCTGAGCTGTGGTCCCAAGGATCTTGCCTTGGCGACCGATCAACCGTAGTCGATCTATGGAGATACCGGCGGTGGTCTCAAGGATCTTGTCTTGGCGACCAATTGACCGTAGTCGATCTATAGAGGTACCGAGCGATGGTCCCAAGGATCTTGTCTTGGCGACCGATTGACCGTAGTCGATCTATGGAGGTACCGAGCGATGGTCCCAAGGATCTTGTCTTGGCGATCGATCGACCGTAGTCGATCTATGGAGGTACCGAGCGATGGTCCCAAGGATCTTGTCTTGGCGACCGATCGGCCGTAGTCGATTTATGGAGATGCCGAGCGATGGTCCCAAGGATCTTGTCTTGGCGACTGATCGACCGTAGTCGATCTATGGAGATGTCGAGCGACGGTCCCAAGGATCTTGTCTTGGCGACTGATCGACCGTAGTCGATCTATGGAGATGTCGAGCAATGGTCCCAAGGATCTTGTCTTGGCGACCGATCGACCGTAGTCGATCTATGGAGATGTCGAGCGACGGTCCCAAGGATCTTGTCTTGGCGATCGATCGACCGTAGTCGATCTATGGAGATGTCGAGCGACGGTCTCAAGGATCTTGTCTTGGCGACCGATCGACCGTATTCGATCTATGGAGATGTCGAGCGATGGTCCCAAGGATCTTGTCATGGCGACCGATCGACCGTAGTCGATCTATGGAGATACCGAGCGGTGGTTGATTGGGTCTTCTACTTTCTACCGCATATGGTGTAATTCTTTATTGCCAAGTAATTTGAACCTCTTTATTGATGATAATGAGGCGTGGGCGTTAAAAACCTGCTCAAGGGGGACAGGAAAAAGGTACCACAAGTGTACAAAACATTATTGAACAGATATTAATCAAAATAAAACTTATCTATTAGTAGAAAGCCTTGTGTTTTGGGAGTTCCATGGCCTTGGTGGAATTTTTCCTTTCGTCGCGTGGGATATAAGCACCATGCCCGACTTGCTTTATCACCGATAGGGTCCTTCCCACGTCGACCGAAGCTTGTGGTGCTTCCCACCACCTCGGCTTTTCGAAGACGTAACCACCTATCTTTACGCCGCTCGGCTTGACCCTTCATTGTAGAATTTGGTCTTTTGCCGATAGCTTTTGAGCTTAGCTGCCCTTTCTCTATCCTCACTGAGGAGAACGAGCTCTGCTCTGCGGGCTTCATCATTCCGCTCTTCTTCATAGCCCGACATCCTCTGATTGTGTAATGCCGCTTTTACTGGGACTAGAGCTTCTGCCCCGAAGGTCATTCTGAACGGTGTTTCCCCTGTGGCTCCATTCGGAGTGGTTCTGTATGCCCACAACACTTCGTCTAGTTCTTCCACCCATGTCTTCCGACCATCCAAGCGCTTCTTGAGAGCACTCATTATCTTTTTGTTGGTGTTCTCCGCAAGTCCATTGCTTTGGGGGTGAGCTACCGAAGTTAGCTGTAATTTGATTTTTAGTCGGTCGTAGAAATTTCTGAATTTGTCGTTATCGAATTGCCGACCGTTATCCGTAACCAAAATCATTGGCATCCCGAAGCGACATAGTATATTTTTCTTTACGAAACTTTCTACCTTCCCCTCGGTGATTGTAGCGACCGACTCTGCTTCTACCCATTTAGTGAAATATTCCACTGCCACCATTAAGAACTTCTTCTGCCCGGGACCGAGAGAGAAAGACCCCAGTATATCCATTCCTCATTGAGCAAAAGGAATAGGATGACTTACGATTTGCATCCTCTCAGTCGGCTGATGAGAAAGGTTGTTATTTCTCTGGCAGGCCTCACATCGGTCGACCTTCTCCGGCGATCTTTTCTCATTGTCGGCTAGTAAGACTTCGTCTCGATCACCGTGTGCCAACATTCGCCTCCTACATGATTTCCACACATCCTTCGTGGACCTCGCCATTGCTCGGTTGGCTTCTTCTTTGTTCACATCGGAGCAAATGCCGGTCAGAAGATCGCTTATAAAGAGTACCATTAATGACCGTGTACTCGCCGCCTTTATTCTTAGTTTCTTAGCTTTCGATGCATCTTCTGGTTGTTTTCCTTCTAAAAGGTACTGCGCAATCGGCTCCATCAAATCCGACCGATCGGTACTTATGTTGTGAACTTCCTCGACTTTCGAATGTTAGCCGCCCAATGCTCGACTAGACATTGTTTATTGCATCACGGTCGGAAGCCATTTTGAAGAGCGATCCGCTTTGCTTTGAGCTCGTTCTATCCTCGCCGATCGAAAGTCTTGCTCAAAATTTTTCAACTCATGCTTCACCATTTCTAGGTACCGATCATGTTGTTCCTTGGCCTCATCTTTGCTGGTGACCGCCGACCACTACTGGCTATCACTATACACCTTCGATGCTTTATTTCCATTTCCCTAGCTAACCGGAGGCCGCTAGTAGGCCTCATATTTTGCTTCGTTATTGGAAGCCTTGAACTCGAGCCAAGGGTATATTCCACCTTTTCTTCATCAGGCGGGCTGACCAAGATTACCCTCGCCCGCATCCTCAAAGATTGGATGACGAGTCAACAAATAAGTTCCGTGCAGGAACCGTCGTCTTCGAATGGGTTGGCTCATCTCAAATGATAAAATCGCCAACACCGCGCTTTGATGGTCAAAGCGGGGTTTGTATTGTATGTCGAACTCCCCAACTCTACCGCCCACTTTATTAGCCGATTCGATGTTTCGGCTTTTGAAGGCACCGCCTGAGGGTTGATCACCCATACCTTAATGGTATGACTTTGAAGTAAGGCCTCACCTGGCTGCCATTATCAAAGAAAGGGCTAGCTTCTACGGGCGATATCACGCTTTGGCGCGTCAACACTTTGTCGACATAATAGATGGGATGTTGCTCGCTTCCTTCCGATCGGATAAGTACTCTGTTGATCGACCCTCCGTAATCGCCAAGTATAAAATCAGGTTCTTCCTCCACGGGCTTTGCAGAATAGGCGGCTAGACAAATATTGTTTTAAATGTTGGAAAGCTTTCTCACTCCTTCGCCATTGAAACCGGGTCATGTTCTCTTCCTCAGACTTTGAAAATGGGAGGCACTTGTCTCCTAGCTCGAAATGAACCCGCCAAATAAACTATCCGATCGGTCAATATCTCGAACATCTTTCAAGCATTACGCGAAGGCATCTGATGATGGCCTCAATCTTCTCTCGATTAGCTTCGATTCCTCGAAAGGATCATAAACCCTGTGAATTTTCCGGACGCCACCCCGAAAACACATTTTTCCGGTTCACTTCATCCGAAATTTTTCAAGGTTTGGAAAACCTCCTCGAGATCTTCCACATGCTCCATGGCCATCTTACTTTTGACCACCATATCATCTACGACGCCCAATGACCGCCCATCTGTTTTTTAAAGACTTCCATAACGAGTCGTTGATAGGTTGCCCCGTATTCTTCAAACCAAAAGGCATCACTTGGTAGCGATGATGTGCCCGACGGTTATGAACGCAGTCTTCTTCGCCTTCCGGACTCATTTTAACTGATGATAGCCCGAGAAAGCATCCAAGAAGTGAAAGCGCTCGTGCCCTCGAGGTGGAGTCTACTAACCTGGTCGATCTTAGTGAGGGAAACCGTCTTTGATATGCTTTGTTTAGATCTGAAATCTATGCACATTCTCCACTTCCCATTCTTCTTTTTCACCAAGACTACATTGGCGAGCCATTCGGGTATTTGACTCTCCTGATGAACCCGCTTCAAGCAACTTCTCCACTTCTTTCTCTATCACCCCCGCTCGCCTCATTGTGCCATCGCTTTTTGTTCGATCGGCTTCATAGTCACGCTTTGAATACCTAGGAGTGTGATGCATGTGACCGACCGAGATTCTAGGCACGTCGCTCAAAGACCAAGCTTAAAACCGACCTATTTTCTACCAAACAATATGTGATCTCTTTAACCTGTGTTCTTCCAAGCTCTAACCTAGGTTTGTGAACTTAGAGGGTCGGCTTCCGCCAGGTAGCGACCGCTGCGCTTTCTTCTCCATGGATTCATCCTATCCGCCTCTTCGCTTGCTCACATCAAGGAGCTCGTCGTAACTACCGCCTGCCTAAAGTTTTAGTCTCCGCTAGGTAACACTCTCTGGCGATTCTCTGTTGACCCTCGATAATACCGACTCGTGAGACGCCGGAATTTCATAGCCCGGTAGTAGGGTAGACGATCGATCCGAGGGCATTTTGAGTAGCCCGCCCGATTATTGCATTGTATGCCCTTGAAACTTTACAACTAGGAACTCAACGCCCTTTTCTATCTCGCACGGCTTCGCCCAAACTTCACTTTCAAATTCACCGGCAACGGTAGCCGAGGCCCGATTACTCCTTTGATGGGGCCGTCAGTAGGTAGCAATCGATCCTCGGGTACCTTCATCGCTTGAAGGCCTCAGAATACAAACAGGTCGACCGAGCAGCTCAGATCAATCATTACCCGCTTCACCTCAGAGTCAGCCCATGTTCAGTTCACAACGAGGCGCCATCATGAGGATAACTTACGCCATCAAGGTCGACTCACAAACGATATCGCTCCATCATTCTCCTTGGTTTTTGACGACGAGTCTCCGCCACCTATTTGGCGATCTTTTCTCCCTTTAGTGGTGGACCCTCCCGTTGCATTTTCACCGAATATCATGTTAATGACTCCATTCGGTCATCTTGTTGCCCGGCATTTCCATCGCTTTCTTTCCTCGATCGCTTTCTTTCTTCTCGCCGATTTTCTCGTGTTCGTGATTCGACCTCCCTCCATCATTCTTGTCATTTCGCCTCAGGCGATGCGCCATTGTCTAACCGACCGCCTGCTGATTATCCCAATGGCATTTTGTTCGCTTCACAAATCGCCTAGCCTTCCCTTTGTATGAGGAATTCAATTTCTTTTTCAATCGCCAAGAATCTTCAAGATTATGACCGACCTCTTTCAGGAAACGATAATACAAATTGGGATTTCTATCCTTGATGGGTCTTCATTTTCTCGGGTTCTTGATAGTTTCCCATCCGCCTTATGGTCACAATACTTCGCGATATCGCCTGCTGAAGGGTGAACTCTGTTGATATCCCTCGTTTCGATTGATCGGCCTTCTCCAGCTCGACCGCCTTTTTGCGTTTCAGGCGAATTGCTCGATCGGTCGCTTTGACGACCGATCATCCATCCAACGCCTCGTATTTTTAGTACTTCTTCTAGCTGAATGTACCTATCCGCCTTGTTTCTTATTTCTTGAACGGATCGGGGCTGATCGAGGGCTAATGATTTCTTGAACTCCTCATCCCTTGTATTGCTCATGAGAGCGGCCAACATAGACGAGCAAGTGAGGTCAGGAACCTCGACCGCTTCGTTGTTGAACCTAGTGATGAACTCCCGCAGACTTTTATTCTTTCCTTGGGTAAGTTGCATCACCTCCAAAGTCGCCTTCTTCGTGGCCGCCATCGTGGCGAATTGGTTCAGGAATAACAATCTGAAATCTTCGAAACATGTGATATAGCTCGGGGGCAGGCTGTTGAACCATTGCCGAGCTCCCTTTTGGAAGGCCGTACAGAAAGCCTTGCATTGGATAGCGTCCGGAACACAGTGTAGATTCATTATGGACTGGAAGTGCTGCAGGTAGTCCAGGGGGTCGGTCTTCCCAGCGTATTTCTCGGAGGTCAGTATCTTTGTCCCAAGTGCCGGGAGGCTATCCAAGATTTCCGGAGTGAAGGGAGAGCTGTACTGCGCCGTCGGGCGATCTGGACGGAAGCTCATAGCAGCGTTGATCCGATCGCCCACGAGTTTTTCTAGATTCTCAGTTGGGCGATGATCGGTCTTCATGCTAAGTTGTCGGGCGGTTTGCCGTGCAGACGATGGTTGTTGCGCCTGTTGAGACTGCAAGATCTGGCGAATCAACAGATCACCGCTTCTCGATCCGTTGGGTCGCGGCGTAGCCGAATAGGTTCCGCACCCGATCGGTGTTGGAGGTTTTGGTGTGTATTGGGTGCAATGTTATCCTCTAAAGCAACACTCCGTTCTTCCTGTTCCAAGGTCTAAGGTTGTTGTTGATCGTGAGGATCGGAGGATTCCGTGTGGGAAATATGCGGTGCAGGCGGCAGAGCCGCAGGTAGCTGCAAACCTAGACGTTGCATCGCCAGAGCCGCGATAGCGGCTACATCAGGGTTCATCGCCGCCTGACTGATCTGAGTGTTTCTGGACATGGTGCCCGGAAGTCGGGCCCCACGGTGGGCGCCAATTGGTTCAGCCAGATTCTGGCTGGACTGGATGTTGCCGTTATACTCCATATGATCAACTTCTTCCAGTGTCAACTTCAACGTCAAAACACCTGCAAAACAAGAAAGGCACGTTGGGGTCAGGTCCCGATTAGCCCTCCGACGCCAAGTCGGGTTTTTGGTGAAGGAGAGTCCATTGTAATTAGAGAGAATTAGGTTGTAATCGCATACCTTTTTGTGGTAAAATCGCATCTTATATACGAAGCAACAACTAGGTTTAGATCTTTTATGTGTTTGCATGGGAGACTCTCTCCTGCTAATGGGTCGGAGAAATCGTTACCTGGGCCTGGACTTGATTTAGTCATAAGGCTGATCTTTGGCGAATGGACCGATCGGCCCATGCATCATTGGTACTGGGTTCAGGCCCAGTATGACCGACCCAACCATTATTATTATTATTATTATTATTATTACGATGACGAGGTGACGATGATTACTAAATTCGAAATGATGTACTTTTGCAAAATTTTAGTTATGCCGTAATAGCTTTAGACTGTGGTATCTTGATATAAAACAATTGTGTTAGCAATTGACAATTTTCTAACATAAACGAAAATAAAAAAATTAACATCTGAGATTTGATAACACAGTTCGACACATCTTGTATATATCTGCAAAATCCTCATTTAGTTTAATTACTTTAACCAAAAATTAACAATAGTTTTCCTTGATGTATTACAAAACCAACTAACCTAAGCCTTAATACTATCATTTGTCTTCACAATCCGTAAAAGTAAATGATATCTAATAACATGATCACCTCGTGTTAACCTCGACAGAGGATTTTTACAACAATGTTTGATAGTAAAGATAAGAATTAAATAAATCAAGTGATATAAACAATAAGAACAAAAATAAAGACACTTGAGATAAGAAAACAACACCCTTAACAATGCCACTTCGTCAACGAAATAATAAAAAGTTGTCCATCAAGAAATCAGCTATGAACTTTCGATATTGTCACTGAAGCATCCCATGCACACAGCAGTAATTGGGTTGTTGATGCCCTCAAAATAATTCCGATTCTCTAAATTTTGTAGTAGTCGTAAAATCAGATTGAATCCCTAGAGAACTAAACACTAGCTTCTTAATTTCAATTAATAAAAATAAATGAGGTTTTTTTATTAAATAACTAATTAACTAAAATTAATATGAAAATAAATTAAATAAATTGAATTTAAAAATAAGAAAGTCAAGATTACTAAACTTCGATTCAAGGAAAAGATCTCATTTAATTGTAACATTGATCATTGGTTTTAAAAAATATTTTCACAATTCAAGCAATTAGTTCAAAATATATTAGAATAGTCGTAATAAGTCTTAAATTTTCCTAGATTAATTTGTTCAAACCTAACCTTTAAACCAAAATTTATCATTTATTGACTGGTGTGATAAAATTACATATCAAATAAATGATAGCAATAAACTTCATGAAAAGACTAAACTTTAAATTAAATAATTAAGATAATCGCAACTATTCAATTTAGTCTTCTTGTTTATTATAAGTTAAATATGGAAATTTATAAATAACTTATTTGCTACTTGTATCAATCTTTCATGACAATTAAGGATTATTGAATTTATGGATAGCTATAAAATAATCAATACTAAATTAAATTATCATATCAATCAAATATTAATTATTCATGAAATATAAGAACTTAAAATAAAAAATACTTGAATTAAAACGTAAATAAAAGTTTAAAACACAAAACTTCGTATAGTTACAACTAAAATATCAAATTCCCATGAATAAAAAAGATTGAGTTACAACCCAGCCACCCAAGATGGATCATATCAACAAAAATCTAGCTACCAAATATAACCACCGGTCAGTCCACACACAACAATTTCATGAAATCAGCAATGGAAACCCCGCAAAATACAGCTGTAGCACACCACCAATAGTGGATCTTTTTCACTCACAAAGTAGTATTTGACCTGCCTAGATAATTTACGCCCACCGAGAAGACTCAGCTACCAAAGATAGATGGAATCACCAAAAACCCAGTTGCCTTGGATAGATAAAACCTATGTTCTAAAACTCAGATCGGTCATCGAATCGGTAGTTTTACTGGTCATCGGTTCGATCGGTTCAATCACCGATCGAACTGGTGTGACGTAATAATTATGCAATAATTATATTTAATTATTTATAATATTAAAAATATTTAAAAAAATTCAAAAAATTTAAAAAATAAAAAATAAAAAAATAATTATCGGACCGGTTCAGATTGAGTCAATTTGTAGCCGGTTTTGAAGGATAAACCGGACCGGACTACCGACCAGTCACCGGTCGGTCCGATCCAAGTTTTAAAACACAAATAAAACTATCGAAAATCGACGGTAAAAAATAATCCTGAAATCACCACAAATATGCACATTATCTTCATCAAGATATGGTAATTTTTATCCCAATGTAATGTTATCATAAGATTTTGTCCTTATGCAATTTTATCTTCAAGGAATCCATATAAGGTAGAATACTCATCATAAAGAGAAGGATTAGGGCTTGCCGATTAAAGCATCCATTGGCTCTTAAAAAATCTACGTTTTATGAGTCTCAACCGAGGGCGAATCACCTCAGAGTAGAAACTATCAAGGGTGACTCCTAGATAAATGATTAGGGCGAATTAAGGGAAACAAACTGCCGTAATGAATATAAACTATTAAAGTAAACGAATCACTTTAGAACATCTGAACAGAGTTGAGTAAGAACATATTCGGACTTGAAAGGAAACAGTGCCGTATAGTGGAGAGTGTTTTATGACTTGTATGGGGGAAATGGTGCCACATGGAGAGTACTTTATCATTTACAGATTTTTACCTTGTTTTTATTTTACGTCCACGTAATGTTTTATTGTGTGAAATTATAACTAATATTTTTTTGAATAGCTCGTTCACCAAAATTATTTTAGCTACAAAAAATAGTTTGGAGTTAAAATAAACATAGATAATAATCTTTGAAAATATTTTTTCGGTGGTACTGTTTGATCAGGCTACAACTTAGAAAATTCATAACGACCTACAGATTTTTAGCAACAAATTCTAAAACGTAGGGGAAAAATTGGAGCCAATAGATATATTTCTTATGGTAAAATTAAAGTAAGCCTATCTACGGCCTTAAGCAAACTCTAAGTAAGTAGTATAAATGTCCCATTATGGAATTATTATCTCTTTTTTATAAAAAAAGCAAAATATTCAAATTCTTATTCATGATGATAAAACTCAGTCAGAAACTGAGGAATAGAAACCCAAATCCGTAGATGCGCAAATCGAATAGATGCTCGAGCTAAAGAATGAGCATGTCTATTGGCTTGCCTACAAATCCACCTATAAAAAATATTTAGTAACGATAATAACAAAGTCTTACAATCACAAATAACAGTACCCAACTCAGAAAGATCAAAGTCCGGTGAGCTAAGTGTGAAAAATAAAATTTAATAATTCATAAAAATAGTGCCACCGCCTTTAATGTGTTGTTGTCTTAGAATTTGCAAGGATTGTCGAAGTGCTAGTGCTTCCGTAATCAAGGGATCCACACCACCAACATAATGACTAGAAAAAGTTCTAATAAACTCTCCCTCAACGCTCTCTAACACTGCTCCAAATCCAAGCTTACCATCATGATGAAATACAGCCCTGTCAATGAAAAATTGCCAACCGTTATTGCTGCTGTCTGTCGGAGAAGAAGATGAAAAATGCTGCAATAATCTACTTGTTGATGAAGAAGAAGCCAACGCAAGTATCCTAGAATGATTCCAAAGCTCCAAGAAATTTAGAGTTTCCAAATGCGTTGTGTAGCAAGTTGTATTTTTGTGAGACCAAAGCATATTATTTCTTGCCATCCAAATGTGTCTTGCATAAATCACATATTTTTGGACCTGAATTTTAACACCGCCCTTGAGTACCTGCAAGAAGAAATTAATAAAAGAAGGGTTAATATCTTCGTCCACAAACCCACCTTGCCTCCAAACTCCACGAGCTTTACAACATGACACAAGAACATGATTCAAATGCTCCTCCTCACCACACCATGGACAACCTAACTCTACCTCAACTCCTCTCCTCTTTAACCTCTCATCGGTTGGTAAAATATTCCGCAAAACAAGCCACATAAACTCCTTATCCTTTGGTGAGATGTCTAACTTCCAAAATTTCCCCTACCAATCTCCCTCAACTACCTCCCCACTCCCCCTAATCAAACGCCATGCTACATGATACCCCGATTTGACACTATATTTCCCTTTATTATCCCAATGCCACAACAGATGATCTTGACAAGCATGTAAACTAAGAATAATGCTAAGGATAGCCGTAAACTCCCTCAAACTAAACAAGCTCATAATTTTCTTCACATCCCAGCACCTTTCTCCCTCTAACAACAACTCACTCACCCTTATATTGGGAACAATAAAGGCCTTACTATTTTCTACCCTAAAATTATGATCAATCGGTAACCAAGGATGTTTTGTAACCACTATACTCTCCCCATTCCCATCCCTCCACCTCATTCACTGCTTGAAAGCCCCAATGGAAACATGAGTACTCCTCTAGATGTAACTAGGAGACTGCCCTAGAGAAGCCTCCAAAAAATCCCTATTACGGAAATATTTTTCTTTGAAGATCTTAGCAAAAAGAGTATTGGGTTCTGTCATAAGATGTCACCCTTGTTTCGCTAATATGGCCAAATTAAAACAACGAAGATCACGAAAGCCCATACCGCTCGATTTCTTCCCACCACACATCCTATCCCAAGCTAACTAGTGGACACTTCTCCTCCCATCCGCCTTATCACCCCACCAATATTTATTCATCCGCTTCTGCAAAGCATCACAAATAGTAACGGAGATTTTGAACACACTCATACAATAAGAAGGAATGGCTTGGGCAATTAATTTAATAAGAATCGCCTTTCCTGCTCTCAAAAGGAATCTGCTAGACTAACACCCCATCTTTTTTTCTAATCGATCCCCTAAGAATCCAAAAACCTACTTCTTGGACCTCTCAATCAAAGATGGAAGCCCCAAATAATTAATGTCACCCAGCGGATTAGAAACATTAAGAACATTAGAGATACCTTCTGTAACTTCTCTACTAAGATTGGGACTAAAGAAAATTTCCGACTTAGTAAAATTGGTAGACTGCCCAGAAGCCCTTTCATATTTTCGCAAAATATCTCTAACAGCAACGACATTCACCACCTATCACTCAAAAAAGAAGAAAGAGTCATCCACAAAAAGGAGGTGAGTGACACTAGGATAACCACGTCCAGCTTTAACACCCTTCAATAACCCCACCCTACTAGCCTCATGAAACAAGAGAGAAAGGCCTTCTGTACATAATAAGAATAAATGAGGAGATAATGGACACCCCTACCGTAATCCTCTACCCGGAATAATAGGCCCAACCTTATCCCCATTCAGTAAAATAGAATATTTCATGACATTTTTCACGCACTTCATAATCCAGTCCACCTATTTACTCGAAAAACCCAATCGAATCATCATATTTTGCAAGAAGTCCCAATTAACTCTATCATAGGCTTTAGATATATCAATTTTCAAAGCACAAGCCCCTCTCTTATTATTTTTCCGACCCTTAATACTATGAAGCAACTCAAACGCAACTGCCACATTATCAGAGATTAACCTCCCTAGGACAAATGCTGACTGATTCTTATAAATCAAATTATGCAACAAAACTTTAAGCCTATTAGCTAAAATTTTAGCTACGATTTTGTAAAACACATTACATAATGAAATAGGCCTATAGTCTTTCAAGCTCAAAGGATGATCACATTTAGGAATAAGAACAATATGAGTATCAGTTAAATTATCTGAAAAAGTACCTACATCCAACCACAGTTTGAAAGCTTTCCACATATCCTCCCCTATCACATGCCAATATTTTTGATAAAAAGTTGGATTAAGTCCATCCGGTCCCGGTGATTTATCCAGCTTCATATCAAACATCGTTGTTTTCACTTCATCTAGAGTCATCGAAGCAGTAAGCAAATTATTTTGAACTCCTCCTATTTTGGGCCAAACTAGATTGAGAATGTCTTTACCATTCGAGATCCCTTCAAAAATCTTCCCAAAATAATCTTTAATTTCCTCTTCTAACTTAACTCTATTAGTAACCACTCTTCCATCTTCTTTTTGTAACTTTTCAATCGAAACTTTCTTTCTACGGGCACGAACCGTTGCATGGAAAAACTTTGAGTTCCTATCACCATTTAACAACCACCTTGGCTTAGCATTCTGTCAGTTGCTGCACTCTTCTTTGTACAAAATAACATTCCACACTTTTCAAAGCCTCTGAACCTTCCTACCGTCAAACACGTTCCTCGCCTCCTCTAACAACGACTGTAACTGTTTCTATTTTTTCTAGAACGCAGAGTTATGCTCTCTGCCCCAACGTTTAATCTCTTCTGTACATGCATCACGATTTCTCATAAAATCAGTAGCAGAGACAAGGTTCCATGAATTTTTGATTACTTGTTCCAAAACTAGAATCCCCCAACCAACTATTATCAAACCGAAACTTCCTATATTTTGCACCAACTGGCCTTCCATTCAATTGAACCAAAATTAGAGAGTGATCAAAAATTGGTGCTACAATAGACTTATAGACAGCATTATGGAAAAGGGATGACTAGCTTAAAGATGCCATTGCTCTATCCAATTTTTCGCAACAAACCACCACGTTATCCCTCTTCTTTTCCCACGTATATCGATACCCTTCCCAAGGAACATCACTCAACCCACAATTTAAAATAGCATCGGCAAAATCGTTGATGAAATGTCTCTGAACAGCAACACCACCCAACTTATCTTCTTCTGTCAATAAATCGTTAAAATCTCCTAAGCACAGCCAAGGCTTTGAGTCTCTGCTTGATAAATCACGAAGCAAATCCCATGAAGCATGACGCCTAGAACTCTCAGGAAAGTCGTAATAACCAGTCAGTCGCTAACTATAATTCTGGAAGATCACAGTAGCATTAATAAAATTACTAGAAAAACCCCTGACAGACACATCAATCGCATTCTTCCATAACAAACACAAACCCCCACTCCTATCAATACAATTCACTGTAAAATAATTATCATAGCGAACCAAACGACAAATCTCCTCCATTTTATTTATCTGCACTAGCGTCTCCATAAGAAAAACAATCATAGGTCTATAGGTAAAAAGGATATCACTGAGTGCCTTATCACACCAGGGTTACCTAACCCCCGGCAATTCCAGCTTAAGTTACTCATTGTCGTCAGGTATCCCGTCTCGTGGGATCAGCCGTTTCATTATGCCCAGTCGATGAAAGAATTGAGTTAGAGCTCGATGTAGAATCCTTATTGTGCATGGAAACTGCATGAGCTGAGTTTTTAATAATACGCTGCCGTTTCTTGATTTCTTTGGGTTTGTTTAGAGGGTCATTTTCACTTAATTCTCCCTCACAATGCATACTATTTCTTGGACTAGGTGAGAAGCTCCCTAGTTCACCACTAAACAAATTATTATGAAAATCCCTTGCCATAAAAGCCTGTTGATTCTTATCTACTGCCTTTTTTGAAATTCCGTCATCGCCACCAGATTATGTGCTTTCCATATTACGGAGCCAATTGCTGGTCGGTTGTCTCCTCCGATGAGGCAGTGCTCGGAGAGATCCATCCCATGCTGAAATTAATTCCTCTGGCTTTTTGTACAATCGTAATTCATAAAACTTATCAGTGTGATCGAAATACCACACAAATAACAAAATGTTTTGAGCTTTTCATATCGAAACTTCACATAGAATATGTCACCATTATCTTCCAGTAACCGTTTTCTTCTTTTTAAGGGCTTCCTGATCTCTATCAACACCCATAGTCGCATGTATGATGCCTTATCATAATCTTGGAAAACTTTTGCATCATATTCCAGAAATTTCCCAACAAAATTACCCAATAGCTTCGCCATCTTATGGGATAGAAAACCCAGTTGAAAATCATGCACTTGAACCCAATAAGGAGAATGGGTCAATGGGATTAACAACAGATCATCCTTTTCACCTATCTCCTTCCACACCAGCAAGTGGTTGTTAAAAATCCAAGGAGACCCCTCCTGAACCCGATCCAAATCGACTTGATTTAAAAAACGAAATAGATAACGCTTGACTTCCAGATTGTTGATATCCACCCCTCCCAAGGGATGTCAAATATTGGCTAACGTGTTCCACATAGACTCGAAATGAATCTTGCTATATGTCATAATCATGCCCACCATACAGAATTGAAAAGCGGTAGCTTAAGATTGGCTAGGACCAACAATTTTAATACAGTCATCTTCTTCATCAGATAAGGCTAATGATGAAAAATGGTCCTCCATAACACAGCCAATAGAAATCAGAAAAGAAAAAAAGAGAATAAAAAAAAAGAGAAAATGAAAAAGAGAGATGAGATCAGATCATTTTAGGGTTGAAATATGCATGGTGCATAGGGTACGTGCATAAAGTAGAAGAGAGAATCAGTACTTGCATAAAGCAGAAGAGAGGCTCTAAAATTGACAGCTCCTTTTAATCTTATAAAGGTTCCCACATAGTAGTCTTATGCCAAATATATTTCTTAATTGTTCCAAAAAGCATATACGCTTGATGCCAAAGTTGCTTCTACATCTGTTTGTCTAAAAGAATCATTAATTTCATCATACAATGAGCTCTTCAATAATCCTACTACATTTCGAAGTATGGTGGGCGGACTCCAATATATTTTTATGATTCATCCCAATATTTGTTATATGATTGATAAAACATATCAATATATATATGCATCAATGATTGGAGTGTCATTGGATGTCAGTTAAACGGATTCTAAAGTATCTCAAAGGGACTACAAATCATGAGTTGTTGTAACATCCCGTTACTGTCATTAAGGGTATTTTGGTAATTATGAGTCATACTGATAGGATTGCACTGCATTCACTGACTGAGCAATATTACTGGCCTCTAATTATAAGAGGAACAGGTTTATTGCATATGCATTTATTTATTGGTACACGCGCTCATGATTTCCGGATTAGTTGGCGAGTATACCGATCGGGTGATTGGTTTGGGGATTAATCGAGAAATTAGAGTAATCGAGTGCAATTGACTGGTTTAACATCGTTTATGAAAGTGACTGGTAATTTATAGTGACTTATAGGAAAGTTTCGGGAAATTCGAGAAAATGCCCTGATGGAAATAATTGAGCAATCGATCGACCGATCAGATAAGATCGAAAGAACTGCCCAATGGCAATGGAAAATTAGAATTGTTTCGATAGAAAATTTATGTGTTAAGCCATTGAAATTCGTAGACTGAAATTTGGGTGATTTGGAGAGTGGCCTATAAATACTAGGGTTGAAAGAAATTTGGGAAAAGTTTGCTAAGGCATTTTCCAGCTTTCTTCTTTCCCTTTACGGTGATTTCGATTCCTCCCAATGGTGAGAGATCCTTTGATTTCTTTTGGCTTCTTCCTTATGGTAATTAGTCTAATATGTCTCTACCGATTGATAAAGGTGGAAGCCTCGAGATTGGTAGATCGAGGATTTTGAAGGATTTCTAGTGGTTTCGTGGTTTTGAGAGATCTGTGGATTCGATCTGTGATTGGTAAGTTTTATGGTTTTAATGTTGTCATTAATGGTTTCTACCGCTTTTATGGCATTTATTATGTCCGATTGGGTGGTTGAGAGTGTTCTTGATGGGTTTTACTCTGGGTGTTATCGTGAGTGTGTAAGAATTAAGGGAAATGGTTCTTCGAAGGAATAAGCTAAGGATTTGTTGTATTTGTGTATCGAATTAATTGAGAGTTGTTCACAGAGGAAAATTTGGATTTAGAGTTTGAGTCGGGGATCCGGAACACTGAATTGTGTTTAAGGATGTGTTGGGAAGAAGGAGAATTGGTAGAGGAGCGAGAGCTCCAGACGGCCGAGAATTGGTAGAGGAGCGAGAGCTCTGTAGACGGGCGAGAATTGGTAGAGGAGCGAGAGCTCGGTAGACGGGCGAGAATTGGTAGAGGAGCGAGAGCCCGGTGAGACAGGCGAGAATTGGCAGAGGAGCGAGAGCTCGGTGAGACGGGCGAGAATGGCAGAGGAGCGAGAGCTCAGAGCAGGCGAGAATGGTAGAGGAGCGAGAGCTCGGAGACAGGCAGAATTGGTGAGGCGAGAATTGGCAGAGGAGCGAGAGCTCGGTGAGACAGGCGAGAACTGTAGAGGAGCGATAACTCGAGGTGGCTATGGGCATCTGGTGAGCACCAGCGCACTCTCGGTCGCCACCTCCACCCTAGTTGTCCAAGAGGTGTGTTTGAGGTTTTGAATTGGGACTTAGAAAATTACAAATTCAAATGACTAAGGATTAAATTCAAATTGGAGTTTTAAATTGGAAATTGCAATAGAGGTTTTGATTGAATGAATAGGAAATGGTTATAGAGAATATGAATTGAGGAAATTGACCAATTCTAGAATGGAGCAATTATCGTCGATCAACTCAACTAAGAGTCGGAATTGGACCTAAGAGTCCAAAATTGGGTATTAGCACCGGAAATCGTGAACATGCATTGTACATCATTTCATTGAGACATATGCATTACTGTACGGTAAATTGCGGTAGACGGGCGAGAATTGGTAGAGGCGAGAATTGGTAGAGGAGCGAGAGCTCGGTAGACGGGCGAGAACTGGTAGAGGAGCGATAACTCTGAGGTGGCCTATGGGCATACGGTGAGCACCAGCGCACCTCGGTCGCGACCTCCACCCTAGTTGTCCAAGAGGTGTGTTTGAGGTTTTGGAATTGGGACTTAGAAAATTACAAATTCAATGACTAAGGATTAAATTCAAATTGGAGTTTTAAATTGGAAATTGCAATAGAGGTTTGACCAATGAATAGGAAATGGTTATAGAGAATATGAATCGAGGAAATTGATCAATTCTAGGAATGGAGCAATTATTGTCGATCAACTGAACTAAGAGTCGAATTGGACCTAAGAGTCCAAAATTGGGTATTAGCACCGAAATCGTGAACATGCATTGTACATCATTTCATTGAGACATATGCATTCTTGTCACGGTAAATCGAGCATCTAGTAATGGGACCGCATTTCTTTATTACAGAGGCACCGCTGGACCGTCGCTCCACGGACATTCTTTGGGACTTCAGCAAGAGCTCGAAGTTACTGGTGAGTAACCTAGTTGGTTTCTCAAATTTCGGTGCTTATGCTTCTTGTGAATTACATGCAAAGGTGAATTATATGACTACCGTATGACTATCGGGCATGTAATGGATTGAATTGCATGTTTTATCAATTGAATCGCATCA
The DNA here is from genome assembly GCA_029891385.1 of Erythroxylum novogranatense. Classification (NCBI taxonomy): domain Eukaryota; kingdom Viridiplantae; phylum Streptophyta; class Magnoliopsida; order Malpighiales; family Erythroxylaceae; genus Erythroxylum; species Erythroxylum novogranatense. Next base: position 5,344,963 of record CM057225.1, on the reverse strand, counting down.
TACGTGATCGATCAATATTGGGCTTTATAGCCATACCATTGAACCATCGAGCATCGATGTCTCGGGCTTTATAGCCACACACTATAAATTACCGAACATGACACTGCATGCATAAATGCATGATCACATAATGGAATGTGTCCCAAGTTGCTATTTTCACTGAAAAGAGCTTCGAGCTCAGATATTGCATCGACGGGCTTAGCCCGAGGGGAGAAATCTCGACGCGCCCACACCGACATCGATCGAGCACTTGGGCACAAAATCAATAGCTCGAAAGAGTCACATATGCATTGCATTTACATGATTGATCGTGTGGTGACGACATCAAATATGTGATGACGTGAATTATCGTAGATCGTTACTGTTATCGCAAACCGATTCGGATTATCGCTTATTGTTACATGTATGTAAATTGCTCGACATCTGCAATCGTTATATTATATCGACAATAAATATTATTGACTATCTTTGACGCCGTGTGCGTAATGCATGATTTGAGTGAACCATCGATGATGGTTTTCACCGAGTTCGCAAACTCACCCAAATTTGCAACCTATTTTTCAGATTGTTAGAGTAGACTCCTAGCTCAAGATCTTTCTTTCCGCCGTGCGAGTTCTTGCATGAGGGTCGTGATGGCACATGTGCAATTGGTCATTTGGATTAGTGTTTTGAGGATGACTTAGATAGACGCTGTATCGCTTTTCCTTTTGATTTTGTTAGAGACCGATAGATTTGTCTATTCGGATTGAATGATTGTATTGGATAAATTACATTTTGGATATTAATTTTTCGATTTACGATTTATTGCAATTATTATTATCGCGATGCCATGTGGATTTTAGCGAAATTTTACGGTAGTAAATCCTTTATCGTGGGATACGTGTCGGAGCGACCTTGGGTTTCCGATGTGTACCCTATGATGAGGGGGGCGCCACATTTAGTGGTATCGAGTATGGTTTGGCATCTTTTGGGCATAGAGTAATATTAAGTGGAATCTTCGTAAGAATAAATTGAACCGATCGTAATTCCTTCTGCTTTAGGTCATCCGTCGGGAGATCGAGTAGAAGCGACCGGTGACACTCGAATCTGTAGGAGCTAGTAGGAGTCCCTATGCCTCTTTCGGAGGAGTTACCTCCTCGAGTTCTGTGAGGCAGGAACGACGGTACGATCGATATGCGTTGGCGGCGATTGACTTCTATGGTGAAGACCGATCTGCGGAGGTCGAGGATGGCTTGAGAGGGTGAAGCGAGTCCTCGACTGATGGATGCGACCACGAGGAGAGGTTCGATTACTCTGCTCTCGCTTGCTTGGTCCTGCATATCGGTGGTGGAGGGCTGTCCGGCAAGTACCACCAGGCCCCGCACTCGACATGGGACGATTTTCGAGGGCCTTGAGTGGACAATTACATGCCCAAGGTCTACTTAGAGATGAAGATGCAAGAGTTCCTAGAGTTGAGGCGTGGACAAATGATTGTGGTGACTATGAAGTTCGATTCAACGAGTTGATGGGCTATGTTCGCACCGATTACTCGACGACGCCGTCAGATGGGAGATTTGAGGGTGGACTCATTTCGAGATCCGCACCGTGGCCAGATCTCGATATGAGCTCATTTATCGAAGCCGAGAGCTGCAACTGTCGATAGATAAAGCATGCTTCTGATGTAACGCGATGAGACCGGACAGGGACCCGGCATAAAAGACTAGTGATAGCTGAGCGATCTTGGCAGAGGTTATAGTAAGCGCCGAGCAGCCCTTCAGTCATTGGAGGGCGAACAGATCTGGGTACGGGCAGAGGGCGATTCGCCTGAGATCGCTAGTGGTGGCGGTAGGCCAGAGGGTCGTGACAGATCGTCCTGCATCGTGAGCACTGTGGCAAGAGGCAGTGGAGAGTGCCGATGGTTATCGGGAGCCTGCTGAGGTGTGGCTCGATGGAGCATTTAGTGAGGAACCGCCCGAGACATTGGGAGCCCAGCCTACTATGGTGGCAGATTAAGCGAGAACACCACGGCCCAAAGCAGAGCCGTGGTGGTGGACCAGTTGGAGAGGCCGAGGCCGAGGCCGAGGCCGAGCAGTAGGGTTTCAGTAGTGAGGTCCGAGGGACCGAGTGGCGGCAGCAATCACAAAGTAGGTCTATGCCATGACACGGCAGAGGCCTGTGACTCACCGGATGTTGTTCAAGGGTATGCTTCTTATTTCGCATAGAAGTATATGCATTGTTGATCTCGGATCCACCCATTCTTTCATTGCACCGCATTTAGCATGTAGACTGCATGGGAATAGGCAGAGGTTACAGTATGGGTTGGAGGTGAGTACACCTCTGGGTAGTACGACTGTATTGGGAGAGGTATGTATAGGATGTCGGTCCAGATTGACCGAAGCAAGATTGAAAGTCCGATTTGATTATATTGCCTCCGAGAGATTGACGTGATATTGGGGATGGATTGGTTGATCGTGCATAGGGTCAGTATGGATTTGTTACACCAAGGAGGTCGAGTTGGAATCTCCGCCCCTGCAGAGTGGTGTTTAGAGAGTCGGTCGGCAAAGGCTGCGAGGATGATATCCTTTATGAGCGCCCTGAGATTGATTCAGGGAGGATGTGAGGCCTATTTGGCTCACGTAGTGGATTCTAGAGTGGAGCGGAGATTGGAGGAGGTTCCCGTAGTGAGGGACTTTTCGGATGTTTTTCCCAAGGAGTTACCGGGATTGCCGCCAGAGCGAGAGATAGAGTTTGAGATCGATCTCGTTCCCGGTACCGCTCCTATATCGATCCCTCCGTATAGGATGGCACCGTGGAACCGAGAGAGCTTAAGGCTCGCCATGAGGAGCTATTGGATAAGGGTTTATCGGACCGAGTGTTTCGCCATGGGAGCTCGATCGCTTTGTTTGTAAAGAAGAAGGATGGGACTCTGAGACTGTGCATTGATTATAGGCAGTTGAACCGAGTGACAGTGAAGAATAAGTATCCACTGCCTAGGATTGACGATCTATTTGATCGATTGCCAGGAGCTCGGGTGTTTACTAAGTTAGACCTGCGATCGGGTTACTATCAGTTGAGGATTGCAGAGGTCGATGTGCCTAAGAGTGCTTTCCGGAGTAGGTATGGGCATTTCGAGTTCTTAGTGATGCCGTTTGGGTTGACTAATGCCCCGGCAGCCTTCATGGCTTTGATGAATAGGATTTTTCAGCCCTACCTGGATCGATTTGTGATAGTGTTTATTGATGACATACTGGTTTATTCGAGGGATAGTCAGGAGCACACTGAGCATCTGAGGATAGTGTTGCAGGTCATGAGAGAGAGGCAGTTGTTCGCCAAATTTGCTAAGTGTGAATTTTGGCTTGATGAGATCGTGTTTCTGGGACACGTGGTGTCTGGTGAGGGTATCCAGGTGGATCCTCACAAGATAGAGGCAGTGATGAGCTGGGAGGCCCCTAGGACTGTGCCAGAGTTGCGGAGTTTTCTAGGATTGGCCGGATATTATCGGAGATTCGTCGAGGGGTTTTCGTTGATCTCCGCCCCTTTGACGAAGTTGTTGAGGAAGAATGTACCGTTCAGATGGACTGAGGAATGCCAGAAGAGCTTTGAGGAGCTGAAACATCGGTTGGTGACGCGGCGGTGTTAGGTATTCCTTCTGGGACTGGAGGCTTTGTGGTTTACAGTGATGCCTCGCATCAGGGATTGGGATGTGTATTGATGCAGTATGGGAGAGTTATAGCGTATGCCTCGAGACAGTTGAGGCCTCACGAGGTAAATTATCCGGTTCATGACTTGGAGCTAGCAGCAGTGGTATTTGCTCTGAAGATCTGGAGACATTATCTGTATGGTGAGACGTTCCAGATCTTCACCGATCACAAGAGTTTGAGGTATCTGCTGAGCCAGAGGGAGCTCAACTGAGCCAGAGGAGATGGATAGAGTTACTGAAGGATTATGATTGTACGATTGAGTACCACCCAGGTAAGGCCAATGTGGTGGCGATAATCGAGTAGGAGATCTTTTGGGAGTGCTCAGATTGAGTTGATAGATTGCCTAGTCCGATTCAAATTGAGCGCTGAATGTCTGAGATGGATCCGGGTCAGGATGGAGCACCGATTGCTACATTGAGGCTTAGGCCGATGCTACATGACAGATTCGGAGGTTCGGGATCGGGACCCAAGATTGATGAGACCGATTGATAGAGTTGATCGTCATCGATTCAAAGTTTGAGTTGAGAGATGGGACATTGTGGATGGGACAGAGGTCGTGTGTGCGGATATCGATGACTTGAGACGGAGATCCTAGAGGAGGCTCATGTAGTCGCGTATGCTATGCATCTGGTGCGACCAAGATGTATAATACATCGAGACGACACTTACGGTGGCTGGTATGAAGAAGCAAGTGGCGAGTATGTGTCCGGTGTCCGATATGTCAACGAGTTAAGCGAGCATCGGGCCCGATGGGAAAGTTGCATTCGTTGCCCATTCCGGAGTGGAAGTGGGAGCAATTACTATGGATTTTGTGACAGGTTGCCTGGGACACCGAGGCAACATGATGCTATCTGGGTCATAGTGGACCGATTGACTAAATCGGCTCACTTTTGCCGAAGAAGGTAATACTCTCGATCGGTTGGCCCGAAGTATGTTGCGAGATTTACGGTTGCATGGGGTTCCGTTGTCAATAGTTTCGCGGGGATCCTGTGTTCACATCGAGGTTCGGAAGAGCCTCTGATCGCTATGGGTACTAGATCAATTTCAAAGACCGCATTTCATCCTCGAACGGATGGATGAGGAGAGGACGATCAGATCGAGGACATGCTTGAGCATGTGTCTTTGGAGTTCAGAGGTGCATGGGATCAGTATTTGGCATTGATAGAATTTGCATACAATAATCAGTATCAGAGTAGTATTGGGATGGCACCGTATGAGGCCTTGTATGGCAGGCCGTGTAGATCACCACTGTATTGGGATGAAGAGGGTCAGAGATCGATAGAGGGACCCGAGCTGATCCAGGATACAGTAGATAAGATACAGTTGATCCGGAGTCGCATCAAGGCGGCTCAGGACAGACAGAAGAGTTATGCGGATCAGCATCGGCGTGATATGGAGTATAGTGTGGGTGATCGAGTGTTCCTTCGGGTGTCTCCTTGGAAAGGAGTACTGAGATTTGGCCGTAAGGGCAAGTTGAGCCCTCGGTACATTGGTCCGTATGAGATCCTTGAGAGGATAGGACCATTGGCTTACAGATTGGCTTTACCGAGTGAGATGTCCCAGATGCATGATGTATTTCATGTTAGTATGCTCCGACGGTACCGATCAGACCCGACACATGTGATTCCGGCTCGGGACATCGAGATAGCCCATGATATGAGTTATGTAGAGGCCAGTGCGGATCATTGAATCACGGGTCAAGCAAGCGAGGAAGTGTGATTCCATTGGTGAAAGTCCTTTGGAAGAACCACTCTTCCGAGGAAGCTACATGGGAGGCGAGGGTATATGAGGAATCGGTATCCTCATTTATTCGATGGGACGGTATGAAATTTCGAGGATGAAATTTTTATTAGGAGGGTGAATTGTAACATCCGTTCTATCGTCATTAAGGGTATTTTGGTAATTATGAGTCATCTTGATAGGATTGCATTTGCATTCATCGGTCGAGCAATATTATCGGCCTCTAATTATAAGAGGAACAGTTTATTGCATATGCATTTATTTATTGGTACATGCGTTCATGATTTCCGGATTAGTTTATGAGTATCTTGTTGGGTGATTGGTTTGGGGATTAATCGAGAAATTAGAGTAATCGAGTGCAATTGATTTGGTTTAACATTTGTTTATGGTGATTTGGTAATTTATAGTGACTTAGAGGAAAGTTTCGGAAATTCGGGAGAAAATGCCCGGATGGAAATAATTGAGCAATTGATCGATCGATCAGTATAAGATCGAAAGAAGCTGTCCAATGGCAATGGAAAATTAGAATTGTTCGATAGAAAATTTATGTGTTAAGCCATTGAAATTCGAGATGAAATTTGGGTGATTTGGAGAGTTGGGCTATAAATACTAGGGTTGAAAGAAATTTGGGAAAAGTTTGCTAAGGCATTTTCCAGTTTCTCTTCTTTCCCTTTACGGTGATTCGATTCCTCCCAATGGTGAGAGATCCTTTGATTTCTTTTGGCTTCTTCCTTATGGTAATTAGTCTAATATGTCTCTACTGATTGATAAAGGTTGGAAGCCTTGAGATTGGTAGATCGAGGATTTTGAAGGATTTCTAGGGTTTCGGTGGTTTTGAGAGATCTGTGGATTCGATCTGTGATTGGTAAGTTTTTATGGTTTTAATGTTGTCATTAATGGTTTCTACTGCTTTTATGGCATTTATTATGTCCGATTGGGTGGTTGAGTGTTCTTGATGGGTTTTACTCTGGGTGTTATCGTGAGTGTGTAAGAATTAAGGGAAATGGTTCTTGGAAGGAATAGAAGCTAAGGATTTGTTGTATTTTGTGTATCGAATTAATTGAGAGTTGTTCACAGAGGAAAATTTGGATTTAGAGTTTCAGAGTCGGGGATCCGGAACCTTTGGAATTGTGTTTAAGGATGTGTTGGGAAGAAGGAGAATTGGTAGAGAGCGAGAGCTCGGTAGATGGGCGAGAATTGGTAGAGGAGCAGAGCTCGGTAGGCAGGCGAGAATTGGTAGAGGCGAGAGCTCGGTGAGACGGGCGAGAATTGGTAGAGGAGCGAGAGCTCGGTGACGGCAGCGAGTGGTAGAGGAGCGAGCTCGGTGAGAGAGCGAGAGGTGGCAGAGGAGCGAGAGCTCAAGAGACGGCGAGAGGTGGCAGAGGCGAGAGCTCGGTGAGCAGGCGAGAATTGGTAGAGGCGAGAATTGGCAGAGGCGAGAGCTCGGTGAGCAGGCGAGAGGCTGGCAGAGGAGCGATAACTCGAGGTGGCTATGGGCATACTGGGTGAGCACCAGGCGCACCTCAGTCGCGACCTCCACCCTAGTTGTCCAGAAGAGGTGTGTTTGAGGTTTTGGAATTGGGACTTAGAAAATTACAAATTCAATCGACTAAGGATTAAATTCAAATTGGAGTTTTAAATTGGAAATTGCAATAGAGGTTTTGACCGAATGAATAGGAAATGGTTATAGAGAATATGAATTGAGGAAATTGGTGAATTCTAGGAATGGAGCAATTCTTGTCGATCAACTGAACTAAGAGTCAGGAATTGGACCTAAGAGTCCAAAATTGGGTATTAGCACCGGAAATCGTGAACATGCATTGTACATCATTTCATTGAGACATATGCATTACTGTACGGTAAATTGCGGTAGACGGGCGAGAATTGGTAGAGGCGAGAATTGGTAGAGGAGCGAGAGCTCGGTAGACGGGCGAGAACTGGTAGAGGAGCGATAACTCTGAGGTGGCCTATGGGCATACGGGTGAGCACCAGGCGCACCCCTGGTCGCGACCTCCACCCTAGTTGTCCGAAGAGGTGTGTTTGAGGTTTTGGAATTGGGACTTAGAAAATTACAAATTCAGTCGACTAAGGATTAAATTCAAATTGGAGTTTTAAATTGGAAATTGCAATAGAGGTTTTGACCGAATGAATAGGAAATGGTTATAGAGAATATGAATTGAGGAAATTGACTGAATTCTAGGAATGGAGCAATTCTTGTCGATCAATGAACTAAGAGTCGAATTGGACCTAAGAGTCCAAAATTGGGTATTAGCAGGAAATCGTGAACATGCATTGTACATCATTTCATTGAGACATATGCATTCTTGTCAGTAAATTGAGCATCTAGTAATGGACCTGTACTTTCATTATTACAGAGGCACTTGTTGGACCGTCGCTCCACGGACATTCTTTGGGACTTCAGCGAGAGCTCGGAAGTTACGGTGAGTAACCTAGTTGGTTTCTCAAATTTCAGGTGCTTACATGCTTCTCGTGAATTACATGCAAAGGTGAATTATATGACTACCGTATGACTCTTGGCATGTAATGGATTGAATTGCATGTTTCTTGAATTGAATCGCATCTTTATTACGTGATCTTTGGATGAATATTGGGCTTTATAGCCATACCATTGAACTCATCGAGCATCGATGTATCGGGCTTTATAGCCACACTATAAATTACCGAACATGACACCGCATGCATAAATGCATGATCACGTAATGGAATGTGTCCCAAGTTGCTATTTTCTTTGAAAAGAGCTTGAGCTCAGATATCGCATCGTGGGGCTTAGCCGAGGGGAGAAACTCGACGCGTCCACACCGATTATTGATCGAGCACTTGGGCACAAACTCAATAAGCGGAAAGAGTCACATATGCATTGCATTTACATGATTGATGTGTGGTGACGATTCTTGAAATATGTGATGACGTGAATTATCGTAGATCGTTACTTATTATCGCAAACCGATTGGATTATCGTTTATTGTTACATGTATCTTTGTAAATTGCTCGACATCGAATCGTTATATTATCTCGACAATAAATATTATTGTACTATCTCAGACGCCGTGTGCGTAATGCATGATTTGAGTGAACCATCGATGATGGTTTCTCACTGAGTTCGCAAACTCACCCAAATTTGCAACCTATTTTTCAGGACTGTTAGAGTAGACTCCTAGCTCCGAAGATCTTTCTTTCCTGCCGTGCGAGTTGCCGGCGAGGGTCGTGATGGCACACAGGTCGGTCAGCTGGATTAGTGTTTTGAGGATGACTTAGGATAGACGCTTGTATCAGTTTTCCCTTTTGATTTTGTTAGGAGACTGATAGATTTGTCTATTCTGGATTGAATGATTGTATTGGATAAATTACATTTTGGATATTAATTTTCTGATTTCTGATTTATTGCAATTATTATTACTGCGATGCCATGTGGATTTTAGCGAAATTTTCTGGTAGTAAATCCTTTATCGTGGGATACGTGTCGGAGCGACCTTCGGGTTTCTCGATGTGTACCCTACGGTGAGGGGGCGCTACAGTTGTTTCTTCGAACGATAACCAATTTTAGATTACCACCAACTGTGAAGTAGTTTAGGGTGATAATAAGACAAACAAAGGTCACAATAAGTCTAGTTACTTATGTTAGATTGAATTTGGTTACTTGATGCTCTAGGAGACAAAAGACAGTTGCTCGTTCCTTTGCAAAGGCAGAGTGTTGAACCATTGTAATAATAGTTTGTGAAATCCAATGGGTCTAATCTTTTCTCAAAAGAGATAGGTATACTTTCATTATCAACACCTATTGTTTGGTGTGATAATATGTCAACCACATATCTTACTCAACTTGAGAAAGGGTGATAATGCTAATCCTCAAATTTGTTTTGTTTGTTAACTTATTAGATTTTCTATCCTTATTAAGTATAGCATATTGAAAGAATCGTAGGGGTGTAGTAGTTTCGTAAAAACTTCAATTTGACAGTAGTTACTTGTAAGGTTGTGCCGCAGTTACTTGTAACTGTATCTATCATTTACTAGATATAAAGTAATTGTATCAGCAATTGTTAATTTTTCAACACAAACAAAAATAGAAAAATGAATATGAAATTAAACAGACCAATACTGAAATTTGATAACACAGTTTGGCACACATTGCCTACATCTGCAGGGCCCTCACCTAGCTTAATTCTTTCACTAATGACAATAGTTTTAACAAGACTTTACTGAGCCGACACTACTCAACCCTTAACACTATCCCTCGTCCTTACAACCTATGAAAGAATTTCACACCCAATAATACGACCACTTCATATTAACCTCAACAGAGGATTTTTCTCAACAATCTTTTGAAACAAGAACAATGAATAAATCACTCAAGTGATTAAATAAACAACTTAACATTTAAGAAAGCACTTGATAAAAAGACAAGAAATAATTTCCTGCACAATTACAAAATCAAGAGCAGTTAAATAATCACACAAACACCCAACAAGAACTTCGCCAAGCCAGCCATGATTTAGGTGCAAGAGCTGGGTCATGCATTCATCAACAACACCTTTGGATGTTTTTAATTTTCTTCACACTTGGTAACGTTACACACAAGCCACCCTTGAAGCAATAAAAACATTAAGATCAAATAACACACCTTTTGCTCTTCCATTCACCGTGAATATTCACTAAAAAAACCTCATCAAAACACTCATGTATTTTTTGTAAAACATGGAAAGCACCCAATGACCTACGCAATAAGACTAACATCACAAAACAGCACCTAGTGAACCACAAAAAAGACCAACACCTAGAAATTCACGCCAACATCCACATAGAAGAAAAATCACCCAACAACTCACGTGTAGCCTTCAATCAACAGTGTAACACTGTAGCAAAAATTCAAGACCACAAAATTTACATGTAGCTCTCATACACGTCACTTGCTTAATCCATATGAATCTTCATCCAATATATAGTTCTTTTTGCACAACAACTCTATCCAAGAAGCCAATTCAAGTAAGACTTCTTGATTTATATTTTTAATCATTATCAGAATATTGTTGCATTCTAGACAAAGCAATATAAATTGAATTCTATCTAGACCAACTAGAGACAAGCATACCCCATCGACAAGTAATATAAAATGGTAAGAACCGGATATTGTACCCAAGGAATTCCAACATGCAAGACAATTAAATTAAGCGATGCAAAATTACTCAAACGATCAAGAATTGATTGATTTGAAAATAAAATAAAGTAAGAGAATTAAGGAAATATGCAAGATGTAAAGTATGGATTAAAAAATGACTAGATTTAATCAAATGGCAGAAATTGGATAAGATATCGGATTTCAATTGGATTAGACACTAAAACTTGTAACGGTGGATTGATTTAGGATTTACTTCATTTAAGTAAGTCGAACCCAATATTCATAGGAATTTCTTTCTCTTGTAAATCCGAGCTACCTACTTGGTTCATAGATAATTTGGAATAAAAGGCATTTAATACAAGAACTTAAAATTAAGTTCGTTAATCTTAGGTATCCTCACAAAAAATCCTAAGGTTAGTCTACACTTTAGTCTCAAGTATATTGTTTGATTAATTTTCTGACAAATTAAATCTCATTGGTTATGACATTCAATCATCTAAGGCCTTAATCTAGGTGATCAAGCTAAATTAAGACTAAATATGCATTCAATCAAGCAAAAATCAATATCTCAAAAATTGTCCTAATCTAATATAAAAATAATAATCTTAACTGAAAAAAAACTTATTCACATATATTCATCAATGTAACATAAATCATGGTCATAATATATATTTGCATTGATTAAATCCACACAAATTAAAACAAAGAAGGAATAAAACAAATTAAAATTTCCAAAATTTATTATTCTCCCACTGTTGTATTTTCTCTCGTGCCATTAGCTTATGCTGCAGCTCTCTCCTTCCTCTTCTTATTTATTGACGTGACAAATAAGGTTTACGGTCACGTTATTCACACCTACCTATCTTTGTTCCTCTGCTCTCTCCACCGCCAGTTTCTCTTCTTTCGCTCCTATTCATTGACGTGACAAATAAGGTTTGTTGGTCCACACCACCTTATTCACGCACAATGCCCTTCTTGCTTTTGCTACTCCCATCAACGCAGCCGTCTCTTTCTTTCATTCTTATCTTCTACTGCTATCTACTTCCTTTGTTCATAATGATGTGACAATTAAGGTTTTAGTCGACCTTATTTCACACACTCACACTCTTCGTTTCTCCTTTTTTTCGTCACCAACTTCTCTTTTTGTTTTTTATGTATTGAATAAATTCCAGCTCTTCTCATTGATGCCTAACCTGTTACAAAGATATTCTAGGAACTCAAACTTTCATCGAAGTTTCTCGCTCACACCCTTTGCACGACAGTCTCACTTAGATCCATTAAAGCAAAGACTCAGCCTTTCCCTCACCCTCAAAGTGTTTACCTCGCACACACTCGAAGAAACAACGCAAAAGCAATAAAGAAATATAGGCAACAAGGAAACACACAGAGATACGGTCAAAAGACCAACATTATATTACTTTCCCTCAAAGAATACAAAGAATGCTCTCTCTGATTGAATAAATGACAGAATGAGAAGAGCAAAGCTCGAATGAGTTATATATAGGCACCCAAGCCTGGAGTCACAGATTCTCACTAAATCTATACTACCCAAGATCACGTCTATCCTATCATATAAGATAACATAAACCAATTAGATGACACCCCCATCCAAATAGGATTCTAACTGATAAGATAAGATCTAACAAGATAACATAAGATATAGTTTACATTTATCTAGAACACTATCTAGAATACTTAACCCTTTCTAATCTAAGAGTACTTCGGTAACATGGGTTGCTACTGGAAATTTAATGGAGAGTGTCTAGATTTTTGGTTTTGACCCCTTTGAAAGATCATTTATAGCAACTTATGACAGTTCGGTCTTATGTGTCCGATTACTTTACAAAAGTGACACGTAGGTATGAACCTTGAGATTTCTCCTTGGACAGATCTGTTCGCACCAATTTTCTCATCATTCGACTTGGAACTTTCACCTTTATAACTAATGCCATGAAGGTTTCCTTTAGTTTTACCAATTTCTAATAACTTTTCTAGTTTTTTGGTACTTCCATTTAACATTCTTATTCCCTTTTCTGTACTAACTAGCTTCAACTTTGTTTCATTAAGCTTATCTATTGTAGTTAACAACTTCTTCTTAAGGTCATGAATGGTGTTCTTCATGGTAGGGTTTTCTTCCTTCAACTTATCATTTTTCTTACATGTTTGGACCCATTTAGCATACGTTAACCCATAAGCTTCATAAATATCTTCCTTTTTATCATCTGAAGTACTGTCATAATCTGAGATTGAGCTTTGAGCTGATTCGTCTACGTTTTTTCCTGAATTTTTTGATTTACTCACATTTTCTTCATCAGTTGCTTCCTTCTTAGTTGCTGTAAAGCAAGTAATTGGACTTTTGTTGTATAAAACAACTAACGCAACACTATTCACAACTTCTTTTTCACTACTATACTCACTTCCAAATTTATTCTCACTCTAAGTGCTTGAATATGACTTGTTTTTTCTCTTATTCAAGGTGTTAACACATTTATCTTGCACATGTCTGAAATCTTGAGATTCATGACATTGAATTTTCTTCACTTTTCTTTCACCCTTTTGAGTGTTCCTTTGTTGTTTGAAATTACTATTTGATGAGCTTCCACCATTTTGCCCAAAATCGGATCTATCCTTATTCACTTTCTTTAACCACTCATTGAAATTTCTTGTCAATAACTCCATATCCTCATTCTCATCAAATTCATCTTCAAAGTCATTCATAGCTTTACCAATCTCGACTTACAATGCCAATCCTTTACTCTTCTTTTGATTATTCCTCAATCTCAAAGTTAGTAAGAATCTCAATTACCTTATCTAAAGATAATTCAATGATATCATGGGCTTCTTTGATGGTCGTAATTTTTTCTATGAATGAGGCAATGATCTCAATGCCTTCTTAACCAATTTTAGGTTAGAGTACTTCTTCCCGAGTTGGTGTGCTTAGTTTGCTATGTCACATAGTCTCTCATAGAAGTCTCCAATGGTTTCACTCTCATCCATCTTCAGTTCTTCAAATCTCACGGCCAGCATCTAAAGTTTTAAGATTATCACAAATTTTGATCCTTCATGTATAGTTTGCAAAGTGTCCATGCTTCTTTCGTCGATTCACAAGTTGATATCATAACAAAGCGACCTTCATCAACTGCACTAAGGATGGCGTGCAGGGCTTAAGAATTTCCAAGCGCTCTATCATCTTCATCCCTTATCCACTCAGATGCATCTTTAAGCACCACTTCTCCCTTTTCATTAGTCGTCATTGGATGTGTCCATCCATTTAAAATCAAGTTCCATGCTCTTGTTCCTTATGCCTGAATGAATACTCTCATCCTTGATTTCCATGTAGGATAATTTGAACTATCTAACAATAGTGGCCTGATAATTGATACCCCTTCTCTTATAGTCATAATTACGAAACAAGGATCTGTACCGACTTAATGTTACCAAGTTTTGATTCGGTGACCCACTCTGATACCAATTGAAAGAATCATAGGGTGTAGTAGTTTTGCAAAAACTTTGATTTGACCGTAATTACTTATAAGGTTATGCCGCAGTTACTTGTAATTGTATCTATCGGTTATTAGATATAAAGTAACTGTATCAGCAACTGTTAATTTTTTAGCATAAATGAAAACAGAAAAATGAATACAAAATTAAACAGATCAACACCAAAATTTGATAACGCAGTTCGACACACCTTGACTACGTCTACGGGGACCCTCACCTAGCTTAATTCTTTCACTAACAACAATAGTTTTATACAAGGCTTTACTGAGTCGACATTACTCAACCCTTGACAATATCCCTCTTCCTCATAACCCGTGAAATAATTTTACACCCAATAGTACGACCGCCTCGTACTAACCTCAATAGAGATTTTTTCTCAAGAATCTTTTGAAACAAGAACAGTGAATAAATCACTCAAGTGATTAAACAAACAGATCAACACTCGAGAAAATACATGAAAAAAAGACAAGAAATTATTTTCGACACAATCACGAAATCAAGAGCAGCTAAATAATCATGTAAAAACACTCAGCAAGAACTTCACCAAGTCAACCACCATTCAGGTACAGGAGCTGGGTCACACATTCATCAACAACACCTTTAGATGTCTTCAATTTTCTTCACACTTGGTAACATTACACACAAACCACCCTTGAAGCAATAAAAACATTCAGATCAAACAACACACCTTTTGCTCTTCCATTCATCGTGAAGACTAACTCACTAGAAAAACCTCATCAAAACACTCATGTATTTTCTGCAAAACATGGACAGCACCCAGTGACCTACGCAATAAGACTAACACCATAGAACAACACCCAGTGACCTAAGAAAAAAGACCAACACCATGAAATTCATGCCAACATCCACATAAAAGAAAAATCACCCAACAACTCACGTATAGCCTTCAATCAACAATGTAACACCACAATGAAAATTCAAGGCCATAAAACCTACACACAGCTCTCACACACATCACCTTACTTAATCCATATCTGTTGTAACCCGCTTGCTTCCGGAGCCCAACTTTTGCGAAATCATGAAACTCGAGCTTGCTCTGATAACACAATTATTAACCCCGTTTTCGGAGCCCAACATTCAGAGTCTTAAACCTTGTGTTTAAAACCCTGTAGGTCATTTGCCGTCATTCCACAATAGTGGTGAGCGCACACTAATCAAATATCAAAATCACAAATTGACTTCTTTATAGAAATTGAAGCTCTAAGCCTCTAGTTTGCTTTGAAGCAAAGATCATCTCAATCGGAGCTCTAAAGCTCAAGATATGCTTAAAAATCTAAAGCGTGCACATACTCCAATTATGCTCTCCTAACCGACCCCTCACTTAATTTAATGTAAAATTTCTCAAAATAACTGTAAAAGATACCATTTTTCATGGAGAGATAGCCAAAGATGTTAGAAATCCATTGCTTCAAGAATCACTTCATTTGGAGGTCGGATGAGGGAGTTATGCCCAAAAGAATATAACATGTTTATACCCTCAATCAAATTGTACATATCTTGGCACGATCGCCATAACTTTCAATGTAGCTTCCTTAATGAGTTTGTTTTTGGACCATTTGAAAGAAGACTTATAGATCTAAAACTTTTATGAAGAGCACAAAATGATATTCGGCCTGTAGAAGTGTCAAAAATCTCCATTTTCTTAAGCGGACATGTATCGGGTTTAGGAGCTCATTTGGCCTGAGAAAGCCCGTTTAACGGACATAGACTGGCTAAGGGGTGTTTTTACACCCGAGAACATCCGTTAAACGGACATTGGGGTTCCCCAAGGACCCCCAATGCCTCTCTAATGCTCCCAACTTCCATCCTAACACCATATACACTTAAAATCTTCACAAATTCAGTTACTCTAATGCCTAAGCACTTCTTAACAATCCAAACAACAAATTCATTTCACAAACTTCTCAAATCTCAACTCATTTGGTTCATCAAAGCCCCAAATTTCTATCAATCCCTATAGTTGTCACAACCATATATCATAAGCAATATCCTAACTTGTAACACTCATATCTCTCCATTTCGACATCCAAAAATCGCAAACTTCATATCGTTGGAAAGATTAGAAGACAATCTACATCTTTCATGAAGGATGCAAGAATCAATGAAGGCTCTAAGGAAGTGAAAACCCTTTCAAATATACTGCCTGG
This sequence comes from Erythroxylum novogranatense, assembly GCA_029891385.1. NCBI lineage: Eukaryota > Viridiplantae > Streptophyta > Magnoliopsida > Malpighiales > Erythroxylaceae > Erythroxylum > Erythroxylum novogranatense. The sequence continues at coordinate 5,328,740 of CM057225.1, read as the reverse complement.
ACAATACACTTTCCAATACTAACTGCATTCTTTCAAACCTTATAACTTCTTAATTCTAAGTCCAAAAGTGACAAATTACGTACCAATGGAAAACTTCTAAAGTTGAACTACAACCTTCAAGAAGACCCTCCAATCCAATTCAAACTCTAAAAGGGTCAAAAATCTGTCAAAGTTTCTGCCCATTATGAAAATTTTGACAGCATCTCCCCTAAAATTTCACTAGCCAAAATCTTCAAACACAACCAAATTTCCAGCACATGCACAAAACTTCAACCTCCACATTCTTCAATCTCCCAATTCACAAACCAATCCATATAAACCCAGAAATTGACTCAAAAAGGCAGCAAACTCAATTCTCCTCTCCTAGCCATTTTTCCAACCATACAATAATACATTTTTATGAAACATATACAAGATACATTAAAACTCAAATCTCTTGCATTTATATGAAAACATAAGTTATTACAAAGCTTTAGAGGGCATTTTAGCCCTAATACATCAAAAGTATCAAAAGTCAAAATACAAAGAAAGGTCATTTCTCCAAAATGCCTCAATCCCGGTGCGGATTACTCATGGTCTCGCTCGTCGCCTGTGGAGGGAAAAAAGGGGTGTGAGCTCGACAGCTCAGTGGGTAACAATTTAATAACCAAGAACAAGCATGCAAAATTCTTAACAATTATTTTCAAAGCAATTTAACCAAAATCATTTTTGCTATAAAGAAATCCCCATCATTTTCAATTGATCAAAACATTTAAAAAAACAACAAATACAAAGCAATGTCACATAAACACATAGAAGATGGTTTGGGTGGATCCAAACGGAACGTACTACACATTCCTGGGAAGCGGTCATGTGTAGCCGTGAACTTATGGGAGTCCGTGAGGAGCTCCAATGCCGCTAGCGGGCAGGCAGGAGAAGCCTATGAACAGACAAGTGCACTTGACTCTTAAGGGACCACCACAAACCCATATAATCATGCATTTCACATAATTCACACATAATTGCCCAAAATGATATTTTTTCGAAATCACATATTGTAATCTTTTTCACTTGACAAACAATTTTACAAATATTTCCACAATGTATTTATATACAAAAGACACATAATACAAGTTTAAACCATCCTAAAGAGTAATTAATATAACATTGGTAAATCGTTGGAAAGCAATAAATAACATTTATGACAAGAAATTTAATGTGCTTATTAACTCAATTATTAAAAGATTACCTACCTTAATTCCTTTAGCTCTGGGCTTGATCAATTTGCCTTTCCTCTAACTCCACTTGCCTCTCTTGTCATTCATCAAACATAAAAATCCCAACATTACAAGGGATGTCGAAATTGAGAAATTTAAGGAAATAAAAGCATGAAATACAACCTACACAACTTTACCCATGCTTTTCCTAAGCTATTAGAACCAAAACCCATACAAAATTCCAAAGGATTTCCAAACTACTCACCTTAAAAGGGCACCCAAGAAAATCACTTCTTGCCTCTAATGGAAGATTACACCTTCCTCTTTCTTTTTCCTTCTTAAAGAACTCTCAAAATCTCTTTTCTAAAGCAAGAAAAGACAAAACCCTAACCTCTTCTCCTTCTTCTTCACTCAACCGAAACTCACACTCTCATTTCCTTTTAAATTTCGTTTCTTTCCTTCTCACTAACGACAATGAGGTTTTGTTTCCTCCTTTCTTCTTTTAATAAAGCTAAAAAGACTAAGATACCCCTCATTATAAAGCTTAATCCGTAACAACTTAAGTGAACTTCCCAATTTAACCTTATACCCTCTTTTCCTTTACTTTTTAATAACAACTTGAAAAACTCTAATTTCATCTTAATCCCTTCATTTAATTTGCATCAACCTAAGCACTAAAACCTCAAATTATTCCAACCAAAAGAAAAATAAGAAAACTAAACCTCAAAATACAAATTAAACATGCTTATTCAATAGGAAAGAGGAAACGGGACCCAACATTTCTTCCCCCCTTAAAGAATTTTGTCCTCAAAATTCTTACCTGAATCAATGAAGAGATGAGGATACTTCTCCTTCATAGCTTCCAATGGCTCCCACGTGGCCTCTTCCACCGAATGGTTCCTCCATAAGACTTTTACTAGCTGTACTGTCTTGTTCCTGAGAACCTTTTCTTTTGTATCCAAGATCTGCACTGAAAGCTCCTCATAGCTCAAATCATCACTCAACTAGACTTCAGCCGCTTGAATGACATGAGAGGGATCTGATTTGTATCTCCTCAGTATAGAAACATGAAAGACATCATGAATCTGGGATAGCTCAGGAGGCAATGCTAACTTGTAAGTCAACGGACCAATCCTCTCTAGAATCTCATAAGGCCCCACATACCTTGGACTCACCTTACCCTTCTTTCCAAATCTCAGAATCCCGTTCCAAGGAGAAGTCTTAAGAAAAACTTTCTCGCCGACCTCGTACTCCATCTCCTTCCGGTGAGCGTCTTCATAACTTTTCATCCTGTCCTGAGTTGCTTTTTAGCCTGCGTTTTATCAAGTTGACCTTATCAACTATCATCTGAATCAACTCTGGACCCAAAAGTTTTCTGTCTCCCTCTTTATTCCAACACACCGGAGTCCTACATCTCCTCCCATATAGAGCTTCATAAGGAGCCATCTGAATGCTAGAATGATACGAATTATTGTAAGCAAATTCGATCAATGGCAAGTGTTCATCCCATGTTCCTCTAAAATCCATCACATATGCTTTGAGCATCCCCCCAAGGGTCCGAATGGTCCTTTCAGATTGTCCATTGGTCTGAGGATGGAAAGCAGTGCTAAAACTCAACTTAGTGCCCAAAGCTTCCTGCAAACTTCCCCAAAATCTCGAAGTAAATCAAGGATTCCTATCAGACACTATCGAATCCGGGATCCCATGCAATCTCACAATCTCATCAATGTACTTCTTGGCTAGCATATGCAGAGGATCAGTCTGTTTGATTGCCAAAAAATGGGATGACTTCGTCAATCTATCCACAATCACCCATTTGGCATCATACCTCTTACTGGTCTTGGGCAACCCCATCAGAAAGTCCATAGTCACTCTCTGCCACTTCCACTCAGGAATGGATAATGGCCTTAACTGGCCTGAAGATGCCTGGTGTTCAGCCTTGACTTGCTGACACACTAGACACTTACTTGCATACTCGGCCACATCTTTCTTCATACCTCTCCACCAAAAATGCTCCTTAAGATCCCTGTACATCCTGGTGCTACCTGGGTGTATAGCATAAGGCGCATTGTGCGCCTCATCCAGAATCTCATCCTTCACCTCCTTGACATCTGGAATACAGAGCCTATTCCCGACTGTCAGGAGTCCATCATCACTCACTACAACGTCAGACTTCTTGCCCTGTTGAACCTCTTCTCGCAGTTTACTCAGTTCTGCATCCTGAACTTATAATTCTCTTACCTTTTCTCTGAGGATTGGCCTCACCCTAAAAGTAGCAACCATACAATCAGACTCCTCCTGCTTTAAACTGATTATGAGCTTAGCCATCTCTTCCAATAGTGGCAGATAGACTGTCTGAACATATGCTATGGAAGACTTCCTGCTCAAGGCATCTGCTACCATATTTGCCTTGCCTGGATGATACTCAATCAGCAAGTCATAATCTTTAAGCAGTTCAATCCACATTCTCTGTCTCAAATTCATCTCCTTCTGACTCAACAGGTATTTGAGACTCTTGTGATCAGTAAAGATCCTAGTCTGAACCCCATACAAATAATGCCTCCAAATCTTCAAAGCAAAAATCACAGCTGCCAACTCTAGATTGTGGGTCAGATAATTCAACTCATAAGGCTTTAGCTGCCTTGAGGCATATGCTATCACCTTATCTCCCTGCATCAGTACACAACCCAATCCCTTTCTGGAAGCATCACTATACACTGTATAACTTCCCTCTCCTGTAGGCAAAGCCAACACTGGAGCACTTGTTAATCTGTGCTTAAGCTCCTCAAAACTTTTCTAACATTCATCACTCCAGACAAACTTCTGATTCATTCTTAATAACTTGGTTAATAGAGCAGCAATAATAGAGAATCCCTCCATGAATCTCCTATAATAGCCTGCTAAACCCAGAAAACTCCTCACTTCTGTCACTGTCGTCGGAGAGTGCCAGTTTACTACTGCTTCAATCTTCTTTGGATCCACATGCACCCCATTCTCAAAAATAATATGACCAAGGAAAACCACTTCATGCAGCCAAAATTCACATTTGTTAAATTTGGCATAAAGCTCTCTCTCCCTTAATCTCTGCAATATAATCCTTAGGTGTTCCTCATGCTCTTTTACACTATTTGAATACATCGGAATGTCATCGATGAACACGATCACAAAATAATCCAAAAACTCCTTAAAGACCCTGTTCATAAGATCCATGAAAGCAGTTGGGGCATTAGTCAGTCTAAAAGGCATAACCAAAAATTCATAATGCCCATACCATGTTCTGAAGATTGTCTTGCTCACATCAGACTCCTTAATCCTGAGTTGATGGTAGCCAGACCTAAGATCAATTTTAAAGAAGACCGTTGCTCCCTGCAACTGATCAAACAAGTCATCTATCCGAGGCAAAGGGTACTTATTTTTAACTGTCACCCTGTTGATCCTCCGGTAGTCAATGCACATCCTCCAGGTTCCATCTTTCTTTTTAACAAATAAGATCTGTGCTCCCCAAGGTGAGGAACTTGGCCTAATGAACCCCTTCTCTAACAACTCTTCCAACTGCTCCTTAAGTTCCTTCAGCTCAGCTGGAGCCATCCTGTAAGGTGGAATAGAAATAGGGGTCGTCCTGGGAGTCAAGTCAATAGCAAACTCGATCTCCCTCTCTGGTGGCAACCCGGTTAACTCCTCTGGGAACACGTCAGGAAATTCCCTCACAATAGGAATATCCTTCACCCTGCTTTCCTTCACACTTGTATCAATGACACACGCTAAGAAAGCTTCACACCCTCTTCCCAACATTTTATCAGCTAACAAAGCCGAAACAAGCCTTGACGGTGATGTCTTTCTGTCCCCTCTGAAAGTTACCTTCTGAACATCAACTAGATCAAATTTCACTTACTTTAGGCCACAATCAAGCTTCGCTCGATACTTCTCCATTACATCCATTCCCACAATAACATCCAACCCCTTCAGATCTAGAGGTAGCAGATCCACTACCAAACTAGATCCCTCGATAATGAGCTCACATTCTCTAAAGATTCGGCTTACAATTACATTCCACCCTAACGGAGTGCTAACAAGCAGAAAATTATCCAAAAGAACTGAATGCATACCAGGTAGAATCATGCTTGCAGAAACAAAGAATGTGTGGAACCAGAGTCAAATAAGACATATACATCAGAATGAAATAGCTGAGACATACCAATAACAACTTTCGGTGCGGCTGCAGCTTCCTCCCGTGTCATAGCAAACACCCTAGCCTATATTTGCCCTCTCGGTCTCCCTGGAGGAATAGGTTTCTTGATTGACCCAGAACTGCCCACCCCAGTAACTGGCCTGGTTCCCACAGTTTCTGCTCTCCTTGGAGCTTGAGGATGAGATCCTTCCCCTCTAGTCATCAGAGGGTAATCCTTGATCTTATGCCTTTTCTCTCCACACCGGAAACAGGCTCCCAACAGCTTGTAGCACTCACCCGGATGTAGTTTCCCACAATGCTCACATTGTCCTCTCTGTTCTGCTATTTCCTCCCACTGAGGAGGCCTGTATTGTCCCTGCCTGAATTGCTTGCTCTGGTGAGGGGCACTTCTGCCACCTTGACTCTGAGTACGAGCGCTCTTCTCACCCCTGTCAGTTGTCTGAGCACTACCCCCTTTCCTGGATGACGACTCTCTACTCTTTTTCTTTCTGCTCACCTCCTGCTTAATGTTCTCCATCTTCTCAGCCTGGAGTGCAGCATCCACTAACTGTTGATAATCACAGAAATTATTAATAATGACCTTCTCCTTGATTCCCAGGTGGAGCCTTCCCTCGAACTTGCGGCACTTGTCTTCTTCATTGGCCACAATATGAGCTGCATATCTAGATAGCAGAGTGAACTTCAGCTCATATTCACTCACGCTCATATCTCTCTAGGTCAGACTCAAAAACTCCCTGGTCTTTTCCTAGATATAGACCCGGGAGAGGTACTTCTTCCTAAACACCTCCTCAAAATCCCTCCATGTCAGCACTGGAGGCACAACCTGACTCTTTGGCACTGACTCCCACCAGTGGAGAGCATCCCCTGCAGTAAGCTAATTACATACTCCAGCTTCTCTTCATCTGTGCACTTCATCTGCACCAGGACTCTTTCTATCCTCTTCATCCAAGATTCAGCTTCTTCTAGATTGGTGGTGCCATTAAAGTCCACCGCTCTATACTTACGTAGCTTGTCTGTTGGGACCCGATTTCGAAACCGAACCCCAACCAGAAAAACAAAAATGAAGGAATCAAAAACGGAAACGAAAAGCGAAACAAAAGAACGGATCCGAAACGAAAGAACGGATGAAAACCAAAGCGAAAGAATCCTAAGCGGAAACATATGGCAAAAGTCAAAGAAAACAAATCAAATCAAAAGGCGTAAGAATCGAAAGCGAAACACACAAACGATTCAATTGAACTCAATCAAATTTTTTGACATCCGAGAACGTATACTTTAGAAAAACGCGCGTTGGAAACCTTAAGACTAAACCAATCCGAAAACCGGTATAAATTTTTTTCTTTCTTGTTCATCTTATTCATCTTTACTCGATCTCATACAAAGCAATACACTTTCTCAATTTGGAATTCATCAATTCCATAAACTCAAATATTTTATCTTTCACAAACATACATATCTCATAGTTCTTCTTTTTAACTAATTCTTATTTTCCTTTGCCAAAAGACACTTAATACACATAACTCTAAATCCACAATTCATACAAAAAGGCACTTCAATATTTCAACTCAAACATTACAATTCATCGGACCTCCTGTCTAGAATCCCATCATAAACAACACATTCAATCATCATCATCTACATAGCACTTCAAATAATTTTCAATCATCAACATCATCGGACCTCCCGTCCAGAATCCAAAGCACAATCAATATTCAATTTATATACAAAACCATAATTCACTATTCTATTCCATATACAACTCCATAATTCAATCAATTACATTCAACTCTCAATTCAATACACAATTTCATAATTCATATATACATCATCAAATAAATGCTTACAAAAGCATAAATGGCATTCCAAGCCATATACAAAACCAATACCAAAATCCAAACTACTCAAAATACAAGGTAAACAAAATCGAACAAATGCCTTGACTTTCTTTCATCCGATCTCCTGCTCGAAACCTGGAGATGGGGATGAAAGGGGGGTGAGCTTGACAGCTCGTGGATAACATGTTTATAAATCGAAAAATAAGCAAAAATCATCTCTTTTAAAACTTTTTCTATTTTATAAAATCTCACGGTAGAAATTTGTCAAAAACAATGCTTATTTTTTTCAACTTTCCAACTTTTCAAACATTCATGATCGGTTTTAAAACATGGATGCAACACACTTATAACACAACATAAACACATAACATAACACATTAGAAATGGTTTGGGTCGGTCCAAAATAGAACGTACTGCACATTTCCGCATAGCGGTCCTATGCAGTCGTGAACAGAACGTACTACACCTTCCCGCATAGCAGTCCGGTGTAGCCGTGAACTTATGGGAATCCAAAATCGGAGCTCCAATGCCACTAGCGGGCAGGTGGGCGAAGCCTATAGAAAGAAGACAAGTGCACTTGACTCAAACTTATGAGACCTAACCAAACCTACATAACACATTCCACACTTGAAAATCGGATTGCCCGAAGGCATGTTTCGAAAATTGAATCTTTCATATCATATCATAATTCATACTCGTTCACATTTTAAAATTTACAATAGCAAACCAATTCACATAACACATTCTTAATCATACAAACACAATGAATGCAATATTTTAGCAACATCATCGAATTATTCAAAATCATTCGAAAATAAAGAATTTCATAATAATTGTAATTATCAAATCATTTAAACACATGAATGCGAAAATCGTATCAATTTTGATCAAAATCATTTAAAACAATTTTAGCAATTTATCCAATCATTCGAAAATAATCCATTATCAATTTCTTAAATCATTTCAACATTAACGAATTTAATCATTCGGAAATAATAATTTTCAAAACGTTTCTCTTCTTGATTTTTCGAAATCACATAATTGGCTTATAAATCAAAATATAAACATGGTACCCACCTCAATTCCATGCTTGTAGCTTGTCCAAAGCATTAATTTTTCCAAAGCATCACTTCAATTCCCTAATTCAAGACAAAAATCCTAATTCATAACCATCCAAAATTGAACAATTTAAACCATTCTATCTCCAAAATTGAGCTTAGAAAACACAAACCCATACCAATCTTAAGCCAATTTAACCAAAACCTTTCAAAAATAAACAAATCAAAAACTCAATCTTACCTTAATTTTCACCATTTTTGGAATTTCTTAGCTCCATAGGAAGCTTTCATCTTCTTCCACATTTTTCCTCTTGAATCACTAAAAAAAACGCACTTGAAAGCCCATAAAAATCGAAACCCTAAACATTCCTTTCTCGTTTCTTCTTCTCCATCACCGAAGCTTACTTCTCTTCTTTCTTCCCTTTTCTTTTGTTCTTTCTCTTAAAAATTTCGTGCCTCCTTTCCCTTCAAAATGACAGCCCACTCGTTGCCCTTTAAAAGAGTGTAAAAAGATCATTAAGCCCTTCCTTATAAGCCTAGAAACTTAAAAGCTTAAGTAACCTTCCAATTTTGCCCTTATGCCTTCTTTACACTTTAAATTTCTAACACTTTAATTTCATTTAATCCAATAAACTTATGCCATATGATCTTACTCAATTTAACATGGTAATTATTCACATTAGCATGCTAATTAAGTCCTCAAACTCATAAAATATAACAAAGTCTCAAAATTCATCAAATCATGCTTAACTTAGGACATTTTTCAAATCATCAAATTGAAGGGATTTGGTAAAACTTCCTTCTAGAGAAATGTTCCTTATTGTCTCAATTTCATAACACCACCAAAATTATTTAATTTGGTGCACTACTCCAAAAGTTATACTCCAAACATTTCAGACTATTTTTATGCTAACACATTTTCCAGAGATTTACTTCCATCCGAAACTTTACATTTTTAAAGACAAAATTGAAACTCAAGTCCTTCATAACATTTGTATCCCTATTTCCCTAGTTTAATCCAAATCAAGAATCACCTGATTTGGATGACTAGAGCAAAAGTTATGGCCAAAATACTTTCAGCTCCTACTAATCTAAGATTGAACACTAAACCCGACTTCCATTCAGAAATTGAAAATCTTAGGGGCTAAATTGAAATTCAATTTCTTCATATGACTTGTAGCCTCATGTATCTATTTTATTTTGAAATAAGAATCAGATTAATCGGATCTCCACAGATCAATAATTTCTCATAAGACTGAACCATGTTTAGAAAATTTGCCAACTCACTTTGATTAAATCCATCATCCTCAATTTAATCTCCAAAATCATAAATTTCCTATGCTGATGTAGATAATTGTCTTAGGAATCTAACGCTTGAAAAACCAAGTCAATTGGATGTCGGACGGAAAAGATATAAGCAAAAGATTGAACAAGGGTTAGATTAGGGAGAAAATAGCAAAATTAGAAGGAAGCCCAAAACGACGGTGTTTTGCGCGTGAGAGAAAGCAGAAATGGAGCAAAACGGCGTCGCTGGGCTAGGGCGAGCTCGCCCTCGTGAGCTCATCGCAGGGCGACGGGCTCACCTCCAGCGAGCGAAAGCTCTTTCTCGCCCTTGCGAGGGCGAGCAGCGCTCTGACCTTTTTCTTTTTTTTTTCAACATATATATATATATATATGTATATGTATATCCAAAATTTTCAAAAATCATATCTCTTGATTCCGAAATCCAAATTTGACAAATTTGGTATCAATAGAAAGTTCAAAGGAAGCTATACAACTTCCATGTAGAACTTAAAAACCAATCCAGCCTCTAAAGTGCTCAAATTTTCAATCAAAGTTACTGTCCAAAGTAATGTCTCCCTAGACAAGTAACTTACTTTTCAAGTTTCTATCTTTCAACCCCAAGGTCCAAACATGTCATATAATATATCAATGCAAAGATCAAAAAGCAACCTACAACTTTCATAAAGGACAAAAAAATTAATTTGGCCTCTAAGGAAGTGAAATTGCCCAAAATGACATTTTTCCGAAATCACATATTCTAATCTTTTTCACTTGACAAACAATTTTACAAATATTTCCACAATGTATTTACATACAAAAGACACATAATACAAGTTTAAACCATCCCAAAGAGTAATTAATACAACATTGGTAAATCGTTGGAAAGCAATAAATAGCATTTATGACAAGAAATTTAATGTGCTTATTAACTCAATTATTAAAATATCACCCACCTTAATTTCTTTAGCTCTAGGCTTGATCAATTTGCCTTTCCTCTAACTCCACTAGCCTCTTTTGTCCTTCATCAAAACACAAAAATCCCAACATTACAAGGGATGTCGAAATTGAGAAATTTAAGGAAATAAAAGCGTGAAATACAACCTACACAACTTTACCCATGCTTTTCCTAAGCTATTAGAACCAAAACCCATACAAAATTCCAAAGGATTTCCAAAATACTCACCCTAAAAAGGCACCCACGAAAATCACTTCTTGCCTCTAATGGAAGATTACACCTTCCTCTTCCTTTTTCCTTGTTAAAGAACTCTCAAAATCTCTTTTATAAAGCAAGAAAAGACAAAATCCTAACCTCTTCTTCTTCTTCTTCTTCTTCACTTAACCGAAACTCACACTCTCATTTCCTTTTAAATTTCGTTTCTTTCCTTCTCACTAACGACAATGAGGTTTTGTTTCCTCCTTTCTTCTTTTAATAACTTTAAAAAGACTAAGTTACCCCTCGTCATAAGCCTTAATCCTTAACAACTTAAGTGAACTTCCCAATTTAACCTTATACCCTCATTTCCTTTACTTTTTAATAACAACTTGAAAAACTCTAATTTCATCTTAATCCCTTCATTTAATTTGCATCAACCTAAGCACTAAAACCTCAAATTATTCCAACCAAAAGAAAAATAAGCAAACTAAACCTCAAAATAAAAATTAAACATGCTTATTCAATAAGAAAGAGGAAACGGGACTCAACAATATCTCCAGAAGAAACGTAATCCATATGAATCTTCATCCAGGATAGAGTTCTATTTGCAGAACAACTCTATCTAAGAAGCCAATTCAAGTCAGACTTTTTGAGTTATATTTTTAATCATGATTTGAATATCCAATAATTAAAGATGCCAAAATTAAACAAAAAGATATATAATAAATATCTTAACACATATAATTAATTTGTTGTAATCCTATCATTATGCACTACAATAGATAAGCTCATTGGTGACGAAACCAAACGTCACTAAATATTAAAAAATCGTCGTAAATATTAATTTGTGATGAAAAACAATTGTCGCCCTAATGATCGCTAAATCCTGGCGGCAAAACAATATCTACGACGTTTTTTTGAAATCGTCGAAAAAAGGTTTTGGATACACAATAATTTCTTTGGTAAAACATATAAAAAACGAGAACAAAGAACATTGTACATATTATTTTGCAACGTACATGTTTTGTAGATAAATATTTTTACTTGCTAAATCGTAGTCATAGGTAATTATTTTTACTGATGATTTTTTTAGCAGAATAGTTTTAGCTACTAATTTTATGTTGTAAGTAAATGTTTTTAGAGACGTTCTTATAAACGTAGGTAACAACATTTTGTGACAATTTTGTCTTGGCAGCTTATACTTTTTAGTGACAATTATGCTTTTCTAGTAGAATAGTTTTAGCTACTAATTTCTTGTTGTAAGTAAATATTTTTAGAGACATTCTTGTAAACGAGGTAATAACATTTTGTGATGATTTTGTTTTGTTAACTAATGTTTTGACAAAATTTTATTTATAAATTTAAATTTAATTATAATTGTTAAAACAAATTTAATTTAATTTATTACATATTATCGAACAATTTGAAATATAAATTAGTTACATTTTATAATAAATGTTGGTGACATATTTTTAAATAATAATAAATTGAAATAAAATAAACATTAAAATGGAATGCATTTTATAAAAAAATTTATTATGTAATATACAAACTAAGATTCCTCATTGTTGTCATTATTACTGACATAGTTTGAGCCAAGTAATTGTTTGACTATCTTTTTAAGCTTGTCCACTTCTTTTACATTACGATTTAACTTCTCTTCTGTAAATTGTAACTTAGTCTTCAATGTTTGGTTCTCCTCTTGAAGCGTCGTGGCATTTATTGGTCGTGACGAAGGTACACCAATAGGCTTAGGGTCATAACCAAGACCTTTGATATACCTCAATCTTGTACCAATTGTTGCAAATGTCATCGACATTGGGCTGATTCCCCTTAGACAATGATGTTTGCAACAACTCCTACATTTTGTCCTAGAATTTAAAATACAAAATCTAGTTAACTAAAAATTTATTACTTAGTTTTACATAGAAAAATAAACTGTAATATTAATTTTTTTATACTTACATAATTACTTTGTGCCTCTTCAGACGTCTAGCCTTCACCTTCCTTGTAGTGTGTTATCTTGTAGAGTGTGATCCTATTACACTCTTGTCCTTGGAGTTGAGTTTGACTCTATTATATGAATTTAAAAAATTAGAAGATAATAGAATTTATTATATTAAGAAATAGAATAATAAATTGAAAACGTTACACCTACAAATTCTTTTCGGACAACAAATGATTTGGAGTTGGTGTTATAAGGAGTCTTCATTTTTACTCTGTTCACTTTGGCTTTCTCACACTTTTTCTAAATTAAGAGAAATAGCCATGAAATGTATAAATTAATGAAAGGAAACATGAAGAGAAAAAAACAAACTTGAACCTTTGCGGAAGCCCAATAATCACACATTTCACTCTAATTTTTTGGAGTCACCTGTTCCAAAGCATGTCTCCTTGCCTCTTCATCAGAAGGGAAAGACTGGTAATATTTATGAAGTCTACATCGATGATCCTTTGCCCTTTATTTCAACAGTGAACTAACACAGCCTAAAACCTCAGGCTTGTCAATATCAATGATATTGAGTTTCATATGTGAAGAACACATATAAGTTAAGTTACTATTTTTGTTAAGTAAAATCGCAATACATATAATCAAATGAATTGAAATATTATCTAAACTTTGTCCAAAACATTTTGGAGCAAGTTGTCTTCCTTCAACTGCCTGGCATGCTGAATGTGGCGCCCCCTTACCATAGGGTACACACCGGGATGCCCGTGGGTCGTACCGACGCATATCCCATAGCAAGGAAGTGCTACCGCTCGCAACTATCACTAAATACTCGCATGGCATCAATATAATTAAACCGCAATAAGCAAATCACTAAAATTTAAAACCCCAATTATACTCTTTCATTGCAAAATATCAATCCAAAATATAGACAAGTCTATCAGTCCCCTAAAGTCTCAATACAATAACCTAAAAAGGAAACTGATAAAAACGTCTATACTAGGTCATTCTCAAAAGTCGTCCCAGCTGACCGACCTACGTGTCATCGTTTCACTTGTCCAAGAACTCGCACAGCAGGAAAACGTCTATCTCGGGAGCTAGAAACCTACTAACGTTGCCCTGAAAAATATTAGCAATGTTGGGTGAGTTTGCGAACTCAGTGAGAAACCATCATCGATGGTTCACCCAACTCATGCATATACACATAATATATCGCATAGTACACTTTAACGTAATTTAGAACACTGCACACAATTTACATATTTATACGATAACATAACTCAAACATATCACTTCACAATTGTCATACATCACACGCATTCTCAATTTCACTACGCAATCAGATGCATAATGTATGCAATTTATCATTTTATGTCATTGTTGTGACTGAGCGTTACACTTTCCGATTCGGCACTTTTCACAATGATCACAATTTCGCAAGTAGGAGAGTCCTCGGGTATGCACTATCGCCCACTCACTTTAGGGATAGGAGAGCCCTCGGGTATGCACTATTTCCCTTTTGGCCTTAGCCTATTCATCGATATTCGAGCTTAAAGCTCGACACCTGAATGCTTCACCACTGTTGCTTAATCACCTCTTATAATCATGCCTAGCATGCACTAACACTTGCACAGTCACTACCACATATATTATCACTTCACTCACTTGTCACGATCAGAGCACTTACTCGTAATACTATACACTGATTCATAATCACAAGTATTCACATTAGCAACACATTTAGTACAATCACTCACAATCAGAACACTTACTCATATTTGCAGCACATTTATCTCACATTTGTATCACTCACATTGACAATTGATTCACACATTCACAGCACAGATTATCACACAAAGATCGAGGAACCAATTAGGTTACTCACCTGTAACTTCCGAGCTACTACCTGGAAGTACCAGCAACATCCGTGGATTGACGATCCAACGACGCCTCTATAACAATACAAACGCATTCTCATCACTATATGCTCAATCAATAAGATTCACTAATGCACATGGCTCACATTTAAAATTATATGATGCATGATCATGATTTCCCAACGCTTTAGTCCCATTCCGCTATCTCTCAATTCACAACCAAAATTCACTACTCACTAGGTCAATAACATCCATAAATTTCACAAATCTCTCATTTAAACTCTAATTATACTCCAATTGATAATACATAACTCTTAGGTCACTTAAGGAACCAGAATCAGCTCTTTTTCTATGATTGAGAACTCGCTAATTTAATTTCAAACTCTTATAATTTACCTCACTCAAAGACCTCTTTCTCTAGATCATAACAACTCAGAACTACTCCAATTGGAGGTCTACACTAAAAGATATACCACAAAATCAATTCAATTTCTCTAAAATTTCTGTCCCCTCTTGCGACCTCTGACCCCTCGTCGCGGCGACAAAGGACGCCGCCATGGAGTGGGAACGTTAGCGCGACAAACAACTCTTCTGCGCCTCACAAGGCGCCTAGCAATCACTGTCAGGACGTCTAAATTGCTTGTCATTGCTGGCGTCTCAAGCTGACTTCCAAGGGGTGGCCTATTATAGGCGTCGCGACGTGCGACCCAATCATCTTCTCCGATCGTCATTTCGCCATTAATACTCTTAAAACCTCCATAAAACACATTCAACTACCCCAGCTAACACATTAAATACCATAAATGCCATAAATAACCATAAATACAACATTAAAACATAATAAACTTACCAAATCACGGAATCGCACGGTAACCCTAGAATCTCCGAAAACTTCTCAAGCTCTCTCACTCACGATAAACTCCTCAATCCAAGCCAACCAACACAACTCCAAGCTTTTAACAACTCTCCAACCACAAGGAGAAAGGAAGCAAGCAAACTCTCCAAGCAAAGCAAGATCAACGATACCCACGAGAAGAAGAAGAAGTTTCGTGCCCTAGGAGAAAAATGTCTTCCTCTATCAAACATAAGGTCTATATATATATAGCTGATTTAAACCTATAGATCACAGTCCTCAAATTCATTCAATCTCGGTCTCTAAATTTCAATGGCTCTTCACAATAATTCTTAAACTCACAAATCTAAAATTTCCAAGCCATTTACCACTCACTTTCGAAACCGGAATCACAATCATCAGTCTCTAAGTCATTTTTTCGGTCCGAACACATAACTTTAAAAATTCCAGAAAAATTCCCATAATTCCTCAAAAATATAAAACACTCGATCTCATACTCAATTTTCAATTTCCAATTTTCTAAAATTCAATTCTCACTCTAATTCCACTATTCCACTCTAATTATCCCTAATTTCACTTTAAAATCAAATTTAACTCAATTATCTCAAAATTCACAATTCAACTCATAATCACAATTTAAAAGTTGGAACAATCATGAATGCATGTCACTATGTATATGCATGTGCAAAATGATCTATCTCAAAGGCCACAAAACACTCGATCACTAAATATGCAATCACAACACTACCCGTACCAATATGCTCATCGCATCGATAACGGGATGTTACAATTCTCCCCTCCTAAACAAAAATTTCGTCTCGAAATTTCATACCTGACCGGTCTAACAAATCAGGGTACTGCCTCCTCATGTGCTCCTTAGTCTCCCAAGTTGCTTCCTATGATGAGTGGTTCTTCCATAGGACTTTCACCAATGGAATCACCCTGCTCCTCAATTGCTTGACCCGAGATCCGATAATACACACTGGCTCCTCAACATAACTCAGATCACTAGCTATCTCAATCTCTTGAGCCGGAATCACATGAGTCGGGTCTGAGCGGTATCTCCGGAGCATACTCACATGAAAAACATCATGCAACTGGGACATCTCACTTGGCAACGCTAATCTATAGGCCAACGGTCCAATCCTCTCAGTAATCTCATACGGACCGACATACCGAGGACTTAGCTTGCCCTTACGGCCAAATCTCAGCACTCCTCTCCAAGGTGACACTCGGAGGAATACTTTATCGCCCACACTGTACTCCATCTCACGCCGATGCTGATCCACATAACTCTTCTATCTATCCTGAGTTGCCTTGATGCAACTCCGAATCAGTCTCACTTTATCCACTGTATCCTGGATCAGATCGGGGCCCTCAAGCATCCTCACACCCTCTTCATCCCAGTGAAGAGGTGATCTACACGGTCTCCCATATAAGGCCTCTTACGGTGCCATCCTAATACTACTCTGGTACTGATTATTGTACGCAAACTTAATCAGAGCCAAGCACTGGTCCCAAGCACCTCTGAACTCTAATACACAAGCTCTCAGCATATCCTCAACAGTCTTGATCGTCCTCTCACTCGCCCATACATGCGAGGATAAAATGTTGTACTAAAGTTCAACCTCGAACCCAAAGCTGACTGCAGGCTCCTCCAGAACCTCGAAGTAAATCTAGGATCCTTATCTGACACTATCGATACTGGGACCCCATGCACATCGACTGATCTCGCCACATACTTCTGGGCCAACTGGTCGAGAGTATTATTCTCTCGTACTGGCAAGAAGTGAGCCGATTTGATCAATCGGTCCACTATGACCCAGATCGCATCATGCCGCCTCGGCGTCCTAGGCAACCCCATAATAAAATCCATAGTGATCCGCTCCCATTTTCACTTCGGAATGGGTAACGAATGCAATCTCCCAATGGGGCCTGGTGCTCACTTAACTTTCTTGCACGTCGGATAATCGAAAGCGAACTCTACCACTTGCCTCTTCATGCTCGCCACTAAAATGCAACTTAAGGGTATTATACATCTTAGTAACGCCAAGATGCATGGCATAAGCGGCCACGTCGCCTTCTAGGATCTCTCGTCTCAGATCATCAACATCTCGCACACACAACCTCTGACCCATCCAAAGAGTCCCATCTCTCAACTCAAAATCTGAACCCTGACCAGCTCTAACTCTATCCATCAATCTCACTATCACTGGGTCCTAATCCTGGACTCTCCTGATCCGATCATGCAACATCGGCCTCAGTCTCAGAGTAGCAATCAAAGCTCCATCCTGAGCTAAATCCATCTGCACATCAAGCGCTCTCAACTGAATCAGGCTAGGCAATCTCTCAATCTGAATCGAATTTGCGACCGACATGAGATCTCCTACTCAGCGATCACCACCACATTGGCCTTCCCTGGATGATACTCAATCGTGCAGTCATAGTCCTTCAACAGTTCAATCCATCTCCTTTGTTTCATATTCAACTCTCTCTGACTCAATAGATATCTCAGACTCTTATGATCAGTGAAGATCTGGAACGTCTCTCCATACAAATAATGTCTCCAGATCTTCAGAGCAAACACCACTGCAGCCAACTCTAAATCATGCACTGGATAATTCCTCTCATGAGACCTTAACTGTCTCGAGGCATACGCTATAACTCTCCCATGCTACATCAGAACACTGCCTAATCCCTGCTGCGACGCATCACTAAATACATCGAAACCTCCGGACCCTGACGGCAAAGCTAACACTGGTGTCGTAGTCAATCGATGCCTAAGCTCCTCAAAGCTCCTCTGACACTCATCAATCCATCTAAAAGCCACATTCTTCCTCAGAAGTTTTGTCAAAGGGGGTGAGATCACTGAAAACCCCTCGACAAACCTCCGGTAATATCCTGCTAAACCGAGGAAACTCCTCAACTTTGACACGTTCCTCAGAACCTCCCAACTCCGCACTGCCTCAATCTTGTGAGGATCCACCCGGATACCCTCACCAGACACAATATGGCCTAGAAAAATGACCTCATCCAACCAAAATTCACATTTCGTGAATTTGGCATACAACTGCCTCTCTCTCATGATCTGCAACACAATCCTCAGATGCTCTGCATGCTCCTGCCTACTCCTCGAATACACTAAAATATTGTCAATGAACACAATCACAAACTGATCCAGGTAAGGCTGAAATACCTTATTCATCAAGGCCATGAAGGCTGTCGGGGCATTGGTCAACCCGAACGGCATTACTAAGAACTCGAAATGCCCATACCTGCTCCTGAAAGCACTCTTAGTGTAACACTCCACTCCCGTATGACCCAAACCCGACATCGATGGTGATATCCGAGTCCGTGTCCCACGAGGGTGGCGTGCTACATCACTTAGTCAGTCAAAACTCAGTATTAACCTTTTTTTTTCTTTCCTTCACACACACATACACATTATAACATATACGGAAACAATTTACATACACCATTCAATGGACTCAGGGCCCTTTTCATAAATACAATTAACTCCAGTCTGTTGATTTTACAAACTGACTTAAGCAATATCTGAAAATCAAAGAATAGAAATACACTAATGCGATTTAAACCGATCCCGACCTCTTTCTTTCACTTGTATACAGTACTCCCGTGTCAAATGGGGTATTCTTCAAGACCTGTAAAATAGATGCAAATTTTGGGTGAGTTTTGCGAACTCAGTGAGGAACCATCATCGATGGTTCACCCAATTCATGCATCACATAACAAATTATAGTAATAATAATAATGTCACAGTATCATATCCTCGGCGATCCACGATAATACGAGAAGAAATCGATCACGTAAATCATCGATCATTCGGTATTCATCCAAGTATGTATGCAATGCACGTGCGACTCTTTTCCCATTTTATTTGATGTTGTGACCGAGTGCTTATGATTATCGTATTGATGAGCGCGTCAGGAGTAGGAGAGCCCTCGGGTATGCACTAACTCCCCTCGAGCTCGAGCTTGGTTGATAACAATGAGTAACGATGGCGACTACGGTCACAACTATTGTTATTATCGGTTTATGCATTGATGTATGCAATGCATATGCCCAATTTACGGTCGGTATAAGCAGTCTACCCCAAAGAGAGCGGCGAAATGCGATGCAGTGTAGCAAGCAATGCCATTGATCACAAGTATAACCAATGATCACGGTATTACGGTATATTACAACATCACGGTATATCACATCTGAAGCGATGGCGATATGATACAAGCCATTGATGTAGTACACTTTACACGGTAGAAACAACAATTCATAGAATCACACCCAGATACACTTCTATGTCAGTTCTCCCAATTCATCGGACCACCCGTCCGGAATCCAGTCATAAATAATCACAATCCAAATCCCTCCATTATTCTCCACATTAAACATATAATAATTGAGTGAAAGCCATCTCAGTCACTCACTTGGATTTCCAAGCTATTACCTTCTCTCAGTGACATTGGAGGATTGGCGCTCTAATAGGACCTCTATACCAGTGACAGTATATAAACATTATCAATTGGTTATTTAAAAACAGTTCAGAATGCACATGTAATAATGAAAAGGTGCACAATGCGTGTTCATGATATTCCCGGCCCTAATCTAATTTTTTTCTATTAGAAAAAAAAATCTATCTAAAAATTAAAAACCTATTGGCGCTGACGGTGCGCAAATCGGACCTCTATAGATCCCAATTAAACAAAACAGTGATTACACAGACTTTTACCCGCACTCACGTCAATTTTCCGTCCAAAAATCTCCAATCTCTCAGAAAATGAAATTCAATATTCTACAAATCCGATGCCTCAAGAATCAGGTCAATCGGATGTCGGACGGAAAAGTTATTCACGAAAGAAACCAAAATTCAATAATTAATATATATATATATATATTGCCCTTATTTCCTACTCTTTTTCCCTTTCCTTTAACCGAAATTCAATAAATCATAACTTATTCTACACAATTCAGAAAAATGCAAATCATATCTCACTGGAAAGGTAATGAAACCCTCTACAAGTTTCCTTTAGTCCAGAAAAATCAATTTCACCCCTAAGGGTGTCAAACATCCAATGTAAGCTACTGCCCACACATTCACTTCCTAAAACAGAACAGTCATTGGAAATTCACTATCTTTCATTCTATGTAGTCAAAAAATTATACAATAAATATTTTCATCAAGATCACAATGTTACCTACAACTTTCATGAAACAATCCAAATTTCAATTCCCTTGCTAACTAGGTCAAATAATTCACTCTAGGTTGCTGTCCCTGAAATCACTCAATTTGAGCAGTAACTTTCTATCAATCATATCTCCCTGTATACAAGTCAAACAAATCACAACTTTATATCCCTGGAAAGATAAAATCTCAAACTTCACTTCTTCATGAAATAACCAGACTCCAATTCAGCCTCTAACAGTGTTAAATCTGTTATGCAAGTTTCTGACCTAATCAGCAATTAACATCACAATGTAGGTTCAAATTGTGAAAATCCATAACTCCCACATCTGATTTCCAGAAATTATATGCCATACACCATTTTCAAGATGAATGTGTCATCTAAAACTCTTCAGTAGATTTCTAACACCAATTCAATGTACAAAAATTACTAAAATTCCTCCTAATCTGAATGTACACCAAATTTGACATTCCAGCTAGGTTTCATTCAATGCATAAAAACAGCCAACAATCATCAGTCCATAACTCCTAATAGACATATAGAAAAATTGCAAAATCAGTGGAATTGGAAAGCTAACTTAATAGGCTTCAACTTTCATTTAGTCCATTTGTCCTAATTCCTTCTCAATTAATTTATAAAAATTAGCAAAACTATAAGGTATGATTTTGGATACTGTTCATTCCAGTCAATAGCAGTAACTTTCCAAGACACATTGCACGCTCTTAAAGCTAAAATTGGACAGTGCCTATTTCACACAAAAATGTAGCCACCATCCTAAAGTTTAAGTGGACACAAACCTCACCTCATTTTCACTCCTATACAATGAGTTATGATCAAAACAGTACAATCGATTAAAACCCTAAATTTCCAGATTTGGTCCAATCTTAGTTTCTATCATTTCCAATGCCTTTAACACATCATTAAACATCCAAAGGAACACAAATCAGTTCTTATACCATTCATACATGTACTAGGGCTAATACACAAAAATTGGCAACACTCACTTCTTCATTTCCAAGTAAAATCAATGATCAATATGCCATCAAAATCAAGTTAAAACCATGCATCAATCATCCTACTTTCAATTCATAACCAACACTAACCTTATACCCATTAATTCAAGCTATAATATACATCAATTTGATGTATCCATAAGCATAATAAAGGCACCAAACCTGCCATTCAATGTTTCTACCTACTATGATTCATAAAGTCATACTTAAGCATCATTGAAAACACCATTCATGTAGGAAAATCCCGGGAGGTACATCACATGTACAGGCAGCGGAAAACAAAAATTTTTATTCCCGGGACCTTCCCGAACCCAGGATCCAGGTATCCGTATGAAGACATAAACCTAAATAGCCAAAGAGACTATCTCTAAAGGTGATCCACGCAGAGATCGAGAAAACCTAACCGGATCAAACCCTTTGACCGGGAATAGCTAAATGAATAAGAGCTGCTAGACCCTACCTCCATCCGGAGAGTGAAGGAGCACGTTGAAACCTTGCCTTGAGAAGAGAAAATCGATAATGCTTGAGGAAGAAGACTTGAAAAACCACTTTCAAACCAAAGCTTAACCTTTAAGCTTTCTTTATCTTCTCCTTTGCAAAACCTACGACCATCCTCTCTTCATAAGCCTTTTATATGTCTTTTTAATACATTAAAGACTCATCAAAACTTATGGTGGAGAGGCTCCACGTTTTCTCTTTTATATATATGTATATATATATATAAAAAGTTAAGATAAAAGCTTCCTCTCCACCTTATTCCACGTGCTTACATATATATATATATATTAATTAATTAATTACTTAATTAATTAACATATATATATAATTACTAAGAGGTCCATCAAGCTGGGAATTGGTCCCTACGGGCCTCTCGGCCCCGATCGTTTGGCTTGACTCTAAACCTTTCTTAGCAATATTGATGTCGCGATCTCATGGGACATATCCCAATCCCATTGGGATCCATTTAATCTAATGCTCTCCATAATTGGAACTCGTCCAATTACTATTTCTGATTCTCTGAAACACTCTTAAGCGTGTGACCCTTTAGGTTCTCGGTTATGTTGGCCACTTAGATTAACAATTAATCTGAGCAAGTCATGAGCGGTATCTAGCAACACATCATGACCCCAATTGACGGAAAGTAATCGGTTTGATGTATTCATCACAAACCGGATCACGAACCCTTCCATGACAATTCTTAGTGCAATTAGTCCTTTCACCATCCTATACCCCACTTGGTTATGAGTATGGTCAAAGTGTCAACTCTCACTAGGCGAGTCTAGCCCAGTGATAACAGATCTCGCCCTAGGACTCATTACTCTATATGTCCATGAAGACACTCTCCATGACATATTCACTCGCCGAGATTTACAAGTAATGATCCCGACAAGAGGCCGTGGGTATCTCTTACGCTAATCCGTAAGTGGTGAATCCTTTATTGGCTACTCAATTATCTTGAATACCTCAAGTCGTACCCAAGCACCACCTATGAGTTACCTCCGAAGGCAACAAGGAATGGAGTCAGTACGTAATCAAGATTCAAGATATCCTCGAGTACCTCAAGTCTAAGGATACTCGCACCATTGCTATGATGAGATTATCACCGACACTAGATAAGATATCCATGTGATGATCTCATGGCGGGTCATCCAATGAACCTACTACCGCTAGTAAGCATCCACATGTCAATTCTAAATATCTCATATTTACGCTTCGAGATCCTTTGTTTGATCCAATCAAGGAATATGACATGTGTTAGTCTATCCGGATTAATGATGTCCGGTCTCATTAATCCTATGACTAGGAGAATTTAGATCTTGACATAATTGCACATGATAGGAATCTCAGTAGTATGATCACATCATAATTTCCTTCATGCTATGTCATATATCATGGACTTCATTAATCTGATTAAAGATCCAATCAATTCATAAACAATGTTCATGAACATCAAATTAATGAATTATGCCTTTTCTTTATTTATTCATTCAGTCTGCATACGACTGTGAATAAAACGCGCTAAAGGGGATTGCCTTTAGGGCACAAATAAACAGCACCGTCCTTGAATAAGTCGACTTATCCAATGTACAAGTCGACTTATCGGTACTTTTCAAGAACAAGTTGACTTATCAGTAGTACAAGTCGACTTGTACTTACAAATCTCCCACTTGACCTAAAGCCAATCGCCTTAGTATCTAATACCATAAGCGAGTCCATGAGAAACACAATTCTCCTGTGACAATGGCTTTGTCAACGGAATAGCAACACTTTGCTCTGTGGGAATTCTCTCTATCAGGATATCATCTCGACTAATGATCTCCGAACCGTGAAGCACGAGTTCGGATCGTCGATAAGACCTTGGTTCCTTTGTCACAAGACTAGCCCCATTGTATCACAATACAATCCTATGGGCCCATCACGGTAGGGACCGGATCAAGTTCGAGAATGAACTTCTTGATCTAAACCGCTTTCTTTGCGATCTCATGCGGCAATGTACTCGCCTCGGTTGATGAATCGCGGTCCTTTCTTGTTTGGAACTCTTTCCAACTGACCGCCACGCTATTCAGTGTGAATGTATATAACCTGATCATGATTCAGAATCATCCTTATCAGATTAGATACTGGCATCTGAATGCCCGCTCATATGGAGATTTCCATCTCCATAGATTAAGAAAACATCCTTAGTGCTTCGCAAGTACTTGAGGATATTCTTGTGATCACCGATGACCCTCACTAGATCCGATTGGTATCTGCTCGTAACACTTAGAGCATACGATACATCGGGCCTCGTACATAGCATCGTTCCATGCTAAACCTCTTTAGCATCTTATCTATGTACGATGCTTGTGAAAGACCAAGCAACCTTTTTGATTTATCTCTATAAATCTATATCCCAAGGATATAAGTTGCTTTACCAAGGTCTTTCATCGCAAATTGTTTGGACAACCAAATTTTAACTGATTGCAGCATAGAGACATCGTTTCCTAGTAACAGTATGTCATCTACATACAACACAAGGAATACGATTGCAGTCCCATTAACCTTCTTATGCACACAATGATCATCCGAATTTTGTGAGAAATCAAACTCTTTGATTGACTCAACTAAACGGATAATCCAACTCCTGGAAGCTTGCTTTAATCCATTAATGGATTTCTGAAGCTTGCATACCATTTCGCCATCGATGGAAGTGAAGCCCTCAGGTTGTGTCATACACATCCTCGGGTAGATTTCCATTCAGGAAAGCTGTCTTCACATCCACTTGCCATATCTCATAATCATAATGAGCGGCAATGGCTAGGAGTATCCTAATGGATTTAAGCATTGCTACGGGTCAAGGTCTCGTCATAGTCAACTCCTCGTATGCGTGATTTAAATCCTTTGGCCATTAGCCTCGCTTCATAGGTAATCAGATTACCATCCATGTTGGTTTTCTTCTTGAAACCTCTTTGCACCCTGTGGGTTTTATCCCTTCAGGTGTAACAACCAAAGTCTATACTTGGTTTATGTACATGGAATCCATTTCAGATTTCTGGCTTAAAGCCATTTCTCAGACTCTGAACTCTTGTAACACATTCATAGGTAGTAGGCTCATCATCTCCTATGAGCATTACGTCATTCTGTTCACTTACGAGAAATTCATATTTCTCAGGAACAGAGCGTATCCTACGTGACCTACGAAATTCTTGTGTAGTAGAAGGTTGAACTGTTACCTCATCTACATGAGTTACAGTTTCAAGTTCAGGCAGTTGATCTGTGTTTGTTCGAGCATCTTGAACTTCTCCAAGTTCAACTTTGCTCCCACTGTCCTCTTGTAAAAGAAACTCTTTCTTTAAGAAAACAGCATGCTTGGAAACAAACAACTTTTGTTCCTCGGCAAGGTAGAATTGATATTCCACGAACAAACACTTGTCGACTTTGCATCAAGTTAATCGACCGTGTCCGCTTCACGTAAGGTGACAATCCCAAACTTTCGGCTAAGAAAGATAGGGTTTTCAGTTAGTCCATATCTTCATATGGAGTAACATCAACTATCTTTGATGGAACTCGTTTAGCAAGTAAACAAATTGTCTCAAGCGCATATTCCCAAAGCTGCGCAAAACCTATCATCAATCGCACCATGTCTAACAAGGTTCGATTTCTCCTTTCAGCCACACCATTGTGCTGCGGCGTGCAAGGTGGAGTGCACTGAGATAATATCCCATTATCTCTGAGATAATCCAAAACTGTTGGTCTAAGTATTTTCCACCACGATCAGATCGTAATGTCTTCATACTTTTACCAAGTTAGTTTTCTACTTCATTTCTGAATTATTTGAACTTTTCAATCGCTTCAGATTTGTATCTCATCAGATACAGATACCTATATCGTGAATAATCACCGATAAAAGTAATGAAGCAAAGACAACCACTTCTGGCATGGATGGACATTGGACCATATACATCCGAATGTATTAGGTCTAATATTCCATTCACTCGTTCACCCTTTCCTCTTTAAGGATAACTTAGTCATCTTGCCTAATAAACAAGATTCGCATGTGTCATATGATTCATAATCAAATGACCCTAAACATCCACTCTTATGGAGCTTAGCAATGCATATCTCATTTATATGGCCAAGGCGACAATGCCATAAGTACGTTGATTTTAAATTATCTCGATTATGTCTTTTCGCGTCATTGACATTCATAATTGGATATGATATATCTCATATGTCAATTCAATTGCATAATGTACGAGTACCATAGAGCATTCCATTGCAACTAATATAACAACCATTGCTACTAAAAGTCCAATGGAAACCAAATCTAATTAAACATAAAACATACAATATGTTCTTTGTTTAAAACGGTACAAAATGACAATCATCCAATTTGAATATAAGCCCAAAGAGGGAGTAACAAGACATAAGTGCATACGGCTAATGTAGCAACTCTTGCTCCATTACCGCACGAAAGTCCGATTCTCCTTTATGAGCTTTTCATCGTCCCCGAGGCCTCGCATAACATTTCATATGTATGAGCCACATCCGTATCAAATACCGATATGTTTGGATCAGAATAGTATTAACCTCAATGACAAACATATTTGAAGAAGTAGAGGCATCTGATGCCTTCTTCTGCTTCAAGGACTCCAGATAGATTTTACAGTTTCGCCTCTAGTGGCTAGTCTTGCCACTATGAAAGCAAAAACCTTTTGAAGCGAGTAATACTTTGGTTTTCTTCTTGTTGGCACTTCCCTTTGGTTTCTTGGCCTTTTTCTTCTTTGAACTAGAAGAAGAAGCATCCACCATTAGCACTTGCTATCTATCTTGATAGCCTGCTCAGCTATCATGAGCAGATTGATCAGCTCAGGAATTGTTGTGGATATTTGGTTTATCCGATAGTTTAACACAAACTGTGAATAACCATCAGACAATCCAACCAGAATTAAGTCTCTACTTAACTCATAATCCATTATAAATCCTAATACGCCAATCTCTCAATATAGCCATTCATCTTGTGGTATACCGCACACGAGCTTGTCCTCGGAGCCATCTTTAATGGTGAAGAGAAGCCTTGAGGTCTTGAACCTTTCGCATCGAGCTTACTCATCAAACAGCTCCATAAGATGAAATACTATAGAGTGAGCATCCATGGACTCGTGCTGCTGTTGCAGCTCTGGTGACATCGAGGCAAATAGCCATGTCCCCGTCCATTAGATGCTTACGATATGCTTTCTGATCCTTATCAGAAGCATTGACAGCAGGTGCATCTGGAAGTGGAACATCTAGGACGTATCCCAGTTCCTCAGATCTGAGAACAATTCTCAGAGTCAGCCAATCAAGAAAATCGGTCCAGAAAGGAGAGCATAAATTCACACTGAAAGACTTCTTCAATCAACCTAAACGCGATAAAGAGAAGGAATGATAGGATAGAAATGCCTGCATGATCATAAGGACTTGCATGACATGCATATGGCTCCCACTAGTTTCACAGAATCCATAACCCTCTTTACGAATCCAAAGAAACAATGTGACATAATGTCCTAGTGGGTCGATATCCGACATTGCTAAGAGTGACCTTGGGTTTGCCCAACAAGCCACAACTTAGGTCAATCGGTAGGTATCGGTCATACCAATTGCATCATCGATAACCGACATTAAGAATGACCTTGAGGTTAGCTCAACAAGCCACCTTATGTCTCGGGAGGTATCAGATATACCAATTACATCTTAGACACAACTATCGATCGCTATCAACTTGTTGATGTGTGCACTTCATCAGTATCAACTCTTTGATGCGCATACATCTAATGTATGCTACCCAACTTCGCCTCTGTCCACGTTGACCTTGAGGTTAGCTCAACAAATCAACGCTTCCAGGAAAACCGACTCATTAATCCGAAAATCTCATTTTCATGGTTTGAACATATTCGTATAGAGTGAGCTTGAGGTTAGCTCAACAACTCAACCCTATAAGAACTCTGGTTCTTACCATATTAATGGAAGGCATTAGTTTTCATATACCGAGGAGGGATTTCGGGTCACTTCTTCTCCAAGCCGAAGGATTATAGTCACGAAGACTATATGGAATGATTTAGGTTTCATCAATCGTATTGAATCAATCCTTATAATCATCCATCATCCAACTCGAAAGAGCATGTCCACTTTCATCAAATGCAAGTCGACTTATGCTTCTGCCACACACAAGTCCACTTGTATGACACAAGTCCACTTATTTCACCTGCCCATGAACAAGTGGACTTATAAGGTACTACAAGTGGGCTTATATCGAGATCTGAACAAGTCGACTTATTCTATAGACAAGTCGACTTATCCTTAAAAACTGAACAAGTCGACTTATACAGTATACAAGTCGACTTATTCAGGGAATTTTGCTAAAATCTCTAATCGGCTAATTCCTCAATTAATGCAATTCCAATTCACAACACCTACATACCTAAGGTAATATATGATAAATTTGATGTATCAATGAACAATTCATTGATTCATGAAAGCCTTAAATAGTCAAACTATATGAAAAGCTTGAAATGAGTCAAAACTCATTAATTTCCAAACAAGTTAGGAACACCCAAATTATCATCCTAAGCATCTCTAGCTAGCATATACATTATCAAATTTACTTCAGCACATGCCATAAAAATATGACGGTCAAAACAAACAAGATAATGCAATATACTAACGAGACGCTAATGTGACCAATTCGGCATTCAAAAATTCTTGGAAAAGGTAATTCAAGCAATTCAGTTTGGCAATCATACTACATCAAGATAACACATTTTTAATCACATTAAAAATGGTGCAAGGCATTGGAACTGAAAAAGCACACTCAATCAAGCCAAGCAAAACAGTCTCAACAATTTTCACCAAAACTGTCCAGTTCTGTACATTGCTTGAAATGATCAATGAAACAATTTCAATAAATCATGAGAAACTTATATAAGTTACTACATGTTCAGAACATGCTACATGAATTTTTTCAGGATTTTATGCCATCAAAAACTCAGTCAACCTAAATAACAAAGCCGATTCAAAATCTGTGTTCATCAGCACATCAATTCCCAACAGCATAGAATAAATTCGTGAATAAATATCCAATCACCTTGAAATCCAATTTCCATGCTCACAGATATTCACCAACATCTTAGAGACATGTAGGTGAAGGAAAATCCAGAAAACGATTTTTCTAGAATTTATTCTCGATTTTATACTACGACCTGTTCCAGAATCGTTTCACAAAACAGCATCTGTAACCTTAGGGAATTAATTAGCAAAACTATATCAAATCAAATCGATAAATTCTGAAAATTCATAGACATATTCTCTAACATGTTATGAACATTTCTGGGCAGAAAATTTTCGAAAAGCATATCTCTATAGCAAAACGAAATTTGGACAGCAAGCATGCATCAACAGCAACAGCACTTAGGGTTTCTGATCTCGCTTAGGTTTTAGCTTCATACGGGATACCAGACGCTCTGATACCACTGTAGGAAAATCCCGGGAGGTACATCACATGTAAAGGCAGCGGAAAACAAAAATTTTTGTTCCCGGGACCTTCCCGAACCCAGGATCCAGGTATCCGTATGAGGACATAAACCTAAATAGCCAAAAGAGACTATTTCTAAAGGTGATCCACGTAGAGATCAGAAAACCTAACCGGATCAAACCCCTTTGACCCGGGAATAGCTAGAACAGAATAAGAGCTGCTAAACCCTACCTCTGTCCTGGAGAGCTGAAGGAGCACGTTGAAACCTTGCCTTGGAGAAGAGAAAATCGATAATGCTTGAGGAAGAAGACTTGAAAAACCACTTTCAAACCAAAGCTTAACCTTTAAGCTTTCTTTATCTTCTCCTTTGCAAAACCTACGACCATCCTCTCTTCATAAGCCTTTTATATGTCTTTTTAATACATTAAAGACTCATCAAAACTTATGGTGGAGAGAGCTCCACGTTTTTCTCTTTATATATATATATATATATATATATAAAAAGTTAAGATAAAAGCTTCCTCTCCACCTTATTCCACGTGCTTACATATATATATATATATATATTAATTAATTAATTACTTAATTAATTAACATATATATATAATTACTAAGAGGTCCAGTCAAACTGGGGTCGGTCCTACTGCTCACGGGCCCCGATGTCAAAACACTCCTAAACCTTTCTTAGCAATATTGATGTCGCGATCTCATGGGACATATCCCAATCCATTGGGATCCATTTAATCCTAATGCTCTCCATAATTGGAACTCGTCCAATTACTATTTTCTGATTCTCTCAAACACTCTTAAGCGTGTGACCCTTTAGGTTCTCGGTTATGTTGGCCACTTAGATTAACAATTAATCTGAGCAAGTCATGAGCGGTATCTAGCAACACATCATGACCCCAATTGACGGAAAGTAATCGGTTTGATGTATTCATCACAAACCGGATCACTTAACCCTTCCATAGACAATTACTGGTGCAATTCGTCCTTTCACCATCCTATACCCCACTTGGTTATGAGTATGGTCAAAGTGTCAACTCTCACTAGACCGAGTCTAGCCCAGTGATAACAGATCTCGCCCTAGGACTCATTACTCTATATGTCCATGAAGACACTCTCCATGACATATTCACTCGCCGAGATTTACAAGTAATGATCCCGATAAGAGGCCACGGGTATCTCTTCTCGCTAATCCGTGGTGAATCCTTTATTGGCTACTCAATTATCTTCGAATACCTCAAGTCGCACCCAAGCACCACCCTATGAGTTACCTCTCGAAGGCAACAAGGAATGGAGTCAGTACGTAATCAAGATTCAAGATATCCTTGAGTACCTCAAGTCTAAGGATACTCGCACCATTGCTATGATGAGATTATCAACGACACTAGATAAGATATCCATGTGATGATCTCATGGCAGTCATCCAATGAACCTACTACCGCTAGTAAGCATCCACATGTCAATTCTAAATATCTCATATTACGGTTTTCGAGATCCACCGCTTGATCCAATCAAGGAATATGACATGTGCTAGTCTATCCGGATTAATGATGTCGGTCTCATTAATCCTATGACTAGGAGAATTTAGATATCTTGACATAATTGCACATGATAGGAATCTCGGTAGTATGATCACATCATAATTTCCTTCATGCTATGTCATATATCATGGACTTCATTAATCGATTAAAGATCCAATCAATTCATAAACAATGTTCATGAACATCAAATTAATGAATTATGCCTTTTCTTTATTTATTCATTCGATGCGCACGATCGTGAATAAAAGCGCGTTAAAGGGATTGCCTTTAGGGCACAAATAAACAGTACCGTCCTTGAATAAGTCGACTTATCCAATGTACAAGTCGACTTATCGGTACTTTTCAAGAACAAGTTGACTTATCAGTAGTACAAGTCGACTTGTACTTACAATTCAAAGCTTAATTTAAACACTTACCTATTAGCTTCCAACCTTCACTTCTTTTCAACTCTTTGCTTAACTATGCCTTCTAACCATTTCTTCTAACCTCCAACAAGAACTCATCATGATGGTAAGGCAATAAGCATGAAGTAGTTTGGAGGAAGGTGAAGAAAGAAGCAAAAATCAATGATAATGGAGAAGGAGAAAATCGATGGAGGATAGGCAAAAAGAGAAAGGATGTTTTCGGATGAGTTCACAACCCATCCACTTGCTCTTTTCTTGAATTAATAAGGCCAAAATCGATAGGCACAAAGAAGGAGCATTAAATGAAGGTATAAGGTGGCCAAAGGTGATTTGTTTATGATTTTAATGAAAAGTCAACTTAATAATTCTTTAATCCAGATCAAAAACTAACCCAATCAACTCAATTGACCCTAATTTCAATTTCAAAATAATATACCCAATATTACAGTGCCATTGGGTAGAAATTTTCGCTACCGAAAATCGACCGGTTCGTTAATTGGAAATTTTTTTCTGGTCCGGGAAATTTTTCCGAAAAAATCCAGAAAATTTCTTAAAAATCCCTTAAAATAGAAAACAATTTATGGCGCACTCAGAATAATTTTTTAAAACCCATTAACCACGTTAATCCCAATAAAATTGTCTTAGGCACACAAATCGGGAATATCATGTATGCATGCACAGTAATTTCATGTGCACAAATGTGACTGTGGACCAATCCTATTATGCATGAACAGTCCTATGCACTCCAAATCTATTCCATCCTATGTCAAATTTACTATTTTATCCTTCCAATTGAGGGTGGGATGTTACACTTAGGCACATCCCATGGTCAATAGATCCGATCGCCTCCCGATCCGGCAAACCGGTAACTCATCTGGGAACACATCCAAAATTCCCTAATCACGGAATATCCCGCAACCTCAACAACTTTCAATCCTATATGGAGGTATAGATATAGGGCGGTGTCCACCACATGAGCCAAATACGCCTCATAACCACCACGCATCAATCTCAAAGCACTCAGAAAGGAAATCATCCTAGCTGGCACTGCCTGACTAACGCCTCAAAAAACAACTCTAGGCTGACCAGGAGAATCTAACACGACCTCCTTGGTATAACAATCTATCAAAGCCCTATGCGTAGTAAGCCAGTCCATCCCTAGAATCAGATCAATCTCTCTCAGGGGCAAAACTATCAGGTCTGCACTCAACTCTGCCTGATCAATCACTATCGGGCACCCCTTGCAGACCTCACCCAAGGCAGTAGTACTACCCAAAGGCGTACTCACCTGCAACCCACACTGTAGTCTCTCCTATCACTATGCGTCTACATGCCACATGCAAGGTAATAAAGAATGAGTGGATCCAGATCCATCAATGCATATGCTTCAAAACCGAAATCAAGCATACCCAGAACAACATCTGGAGACTCCGAGCCTCCTGCCGAGTCATAGCATAGACTCTAGCACAGGGGACTGCTTGCTCACTCATCCCTCAGACCTCACTCTGATCCTCACTCGGCCTCTCCATCCAGATCCAGCCCACGGCTCTGCGCACCGAGGTAACATCGCCGATCTACCATTCCCAGCAGATGGGCCTCCACAAAGTGAAAGGACACTCTGAGTCGATGGTCCATAGAGCCACACTTGAGACACGCCCCAGTAAACCTCCAAAGACTTCCACTATGTCTCCTCTCACAATACTCACATAGCAGATCATCGACCAATCTCTAGCCCCTTACTACCACCACCGGATGAGCAAATCTACCCTCTCGCCCAAATCTGGATTGTCTACCTCCTCCAGACGACACAAGGTCCCGCTCGACGCCATTGAACCTCTACTAGCACCGCCTCGACTATCACTAGGCCTCTTGCCACGGGTCCCGATCCGACCTCGTCGACTCGCCTCAACAATCGCTTCAATCCTCACAAATGCGCCTCATTTCAATAAATGTACCCATATCCGTCGGGCCAATCTGCACGGATCTCCATATTGAGTCCGCCCTCAAACCTCCGAC
Source organism: Erythroxylum novogranatense (assembly GCA_029891385.1). NCBI lineage: Eukaryota > Viridiplantae > Streptophyta > Magnoliopsida > Malpighiales > Erythroxylaceae > Erythroxylum > Erythroxylum novogranatense. Next base: position 5,295,176 of record CM057225.1, on the reverse strand, counting down.
ACCTGGCAGACTCAAGCAATCAAAGCAGATGCATAAGCCGACAGCTCATTGAACCTAACCTCATAGTCTGCCACTGACATCAACCCCTGTCTCAGCCCAAGAAACTCCTGCATCTTCATCTCTAAATACACCTTGGGCATGAAATTATCCTTGAATACCCTCAGAAAATCATTCCAAGTCAACATGCGCAGGCCGGGAAGAAGCGCCGGAACAGTCTTCCACCACTGAAAAGCCGAACCCTGAAGCAAAGACACTGATAGTCAAAGCGCTCCTCAGAGTTGCAGTCCATCTGATCGAGGACTCTCTCTGTCCTCTCTAACCATCCTCACCTCTGCAGGTCGGTCTTGCCATAGAAGTCAACCGCTCCTCGCCACGCGCCTATCATACCTCCTCTCCGCCTCACGGAACTCTAGGAGGCAACTCATCGTAATGAGGCATGGGGACTCTACTAGCTCCCACGGATCCTAGGTCACCGTTGATCCACTTTCTCCAAGAACGGATGACCTACAATCAACAAGAATCGATCAATTTATGCTTTTCTCACCGAAATTCAAGCCTAAAATACACTATGCCCAAAGATGCCAAACCATGCTCGATACCACCTAATATGGCGCCCTCACCATAGGTACACAGGGACGCCCTGGGTCGACTGACGCATATCCCACAAAGAAGGAAGTGCTACCGCTCACAACTATCACTAAATACTCGCATGACATCAATATAATTAAACCGCAATAAGCAAATCACTAAAATTTAAAACCCCAATAATACTCTTTCATTGCAAAATATCAATCCAAAATATAGACAAGTCTATCAGTTCCCTAAAGTCTCAATACAATAACCCAAAAAGGAAACTGATAAAAACGTCTATACTAGGTCATCCTCAAAAGTCGCCCCAGCTGACCGACCTGCGTGCCATTGCTTCACTTGTCCAAGAAGTCGCACAGCAGAAAAAGTCTATCTCGGGAGCTAGAAACCTACTAACGTTGCCCTGAAAAATATTAGCAATGTTGGGTGAGTTTGCGAACTCAGTGAGAAACCATCATCGATGGTTCACCCAACTCATGCATATACACATAATATATCGCATAGTACACTTTAACGCAATTTAGAACACTGTACACAATTTACATATTTATACGATAACATAACTCAAACATATCACTTCACAATTGTCATACATCACACGATTCTCAATTTCACTACGCAATGATGCATAATGTATGCAATTTCTCATTTTATGTCATTGTTGTGGTCGGCGTTACACTTTCCCGATTCGGGCACTTTTCACAATGATCACAATTTCGCAAGTTGGAGAGCCCTCCGGGTATGCACTAACGCCCACTCACTTTAGGGATAGGAGAGCCCTCGGGTATGCACTATTTCCCTTTTGGCCTTAGGCCTATTCACCGATATTCGAGCTTAAAGCTCATTACTTGCTGAATGCTTGATCCTGTTGCTTAATCACCTCTTATAATCATGCCTAGTATGCACTAACACTTGCACGATCACTAGCACATATATTATCACTTCACTCACTTGTCACGATCGTAATACTTACTCGTAATACTATACACCGATTCATAATCACAAGTATTCACATTAGCAACACATTCAAAGGCAATCACTCACAATCGTAACACTTACTCATATTTGCAGACATTTATCTCACATTTGTATCACTCACATTGACAATTGATTTACACATTCACAAAGACAGATTATCACACAAAGATCGAGGAACCAACTAGGTTACTCACCGTAACTTCGAGAACTCTGCTGGAAGTACTAGCAATATCCGTGGATCGACGATCCAACGGCGCTCTATAACAATACAAACGCATTCTCATCACTATATGCTCAATCAATAAGATTCACTAATGCACATATCTCACATTTAAAATTATATGATGCATGATCATGATTTCCCAGCGCTTTAGTCCCATTCCGCTATCTCTCGATTCACAACCAAAATTCACTACTCACTAGGTCAATAACATCCATAAATTTTACAAATCTCTCATTTAAACTCTAATTATACTCCAATTGATAATACATAACTCTTAGGTCACTTAAGGAACCAGAATCAGCTCTTTTTCTATGATTGAGAACTCGCTAATTTAATTTCAAACCCTTATAATTTACCTCACTCAAAGACCTCTTTCTCTAGATCATAACAACTCCAGAATTACCCCAATTGGAGGTCTACACTAAAAGATATACCCTAAAAACCAATTCAATTTCTCTAAAATTTCGTCCTCGTCGCGACTCTACATTCCTCGCCATGGCGCCAAAGGCCTTCGCCAGTGTAGTGTGGGAACGTTCGCCGTGGCGCCTAGCAATCACTCGTCGCGGCATCTAAATTGCTTGCTGCTTGTAACACGCCTTTTCTCGCCATGACGTGGCCCCATTCTGACGTCATGACGTGCGACCCAATCATCTTCTCCGATCGTCATTTCCGCCATTAATACTCTTAAAACCTCCATAAAACACATTCAACTGCCCCAGCTAACACATTAAATACCATAAATGACATAAATAACCATAAATACAACATTAAAACACAATAAACTTACCAAATCATGGAATCGCACAGTAACCCTAGAATCTCCGAAAACTTCTCAAGCTCTCTCACTCACGATAAACTCCTCAATCCAAGTCAACCAACACAACTCCAAGCTTCTAACAACTCTCCAACCACAAGGAGAAAGGAAGCAAGCAAACTCTCCAAGGAAAGCAAGATCAACGATACCCACGAGAAGAAGAAGAAGTTTCGTGCCCTAGGAGAAAAATGTCTTCCTCTATCAAACATAAGGTCTATATATATATAGCTGATTTAAGCTTGTAGATCACAGTCCTCAAATTCATTCAATCTCGGTCTCTAAATTTCAATGGCTCTTCACAATAATTCTTAAACTCACAAATCTAAATTTTCCAAGCCATTTACCACTCACTTTCGAAACCGGAATCACAATCATCAGTCTCTAAGTCATTTTCCCGGTCCGAACACATAACTCTAAAAATTACAGAAAAATTCCCATAATTCCTCAAAAATATAAAACACTCGATCTCATACTCAATTTTCAATTTTCTAAAATTCAATTCTCACTCTAATTCTACTATTCCACTCGAATTATCCCTAATTTCACTTTAAAATCAAATCTAACTCAATTATCTCAAAATTCACAATTCAACTCATAATCACAATTTAAATGTTGGAACAATCATGAATGCATGTCACTATGTATATGCATGTGCAAAATGATCTATCTCAAAGGCCACAAAACACTCGATCACTAAATATGCAATCATAACACTACCCCTACCAATATGCTCATCACATCGGTAACGGGATGTTACACTGAAGGCAAGGCAATTCATTCCTCACAACACGCCCAACTCACTAGATAATTTTGCATATTGGATCTTATCCAGAGGGTGACGTTGCATTGGGTCAATGCTCACAAACAACTTGCTGTTCATTCCAACATTCATTTGTTACAACTCGAATCCTTTTGTGATACCTCTACCTCGTTTTCTAATGCCAGTATTGGGACTTGAAAATAAAAAAATCATAATAAGAAAAACACACTAAACATGTAATAAGTAATTTCAGCATTAATGTAAATATGTTTCGTTAACAATAACAAACTTGAAGATCCCTCAGTACTGACAGATAATGTTGGTAAAGGTTGTTGCTGACTGTCTTCATTCGAGGATGCAATTGTTGGTTGTTGGACGATGCGGTTGAATTGAGTTGGTTGTTGTATAGGAGGAACTTCTTTAGTCGTTACCACCCTCTTTCCCTTGTTTCTACCAGGTGCCATTATATTGAATCTGAGTAAAACAAAATATGAACATATCGCATAATCTTAATTCGAACATCAATATTCCATACAAATATAAAGAGATAAGTAGTCAAATACTAAACATATGATATAACATTCCACAAAAACATAAGTGAAACATTAAAAATATGCATCTAGTCATTGTAAATTGACATAAGTAAAACATTAACAACATAAGGAAATTATAAGCATAACATTTCAAACAATACAAAAAATTTATTTACATTCGATCATCATCATTAAGTACATTATCATTGGATTCTTCATCACTAATATATTCAAGAAAAGTATCGTCATTGTCATTTAAGTCATCTTGAGTATAGTCTTCTTCTGTTTGTAAGATAAGATGGGCTTGGACTTTGTCTAGTTGAACTATGTTGGGATTGACATCTTTCCTATGAAATGATGATATGTAACATCCCATTACTTGCAGGGAGGCTAGAATAGTAAATATGAGTGATTAATGAGAGATTAGAAATTCATTTTCATGCTCATGCATAATATGTCATACACATATACATGAATAGTAAAATTTTGCACATGAAAATAATTGTACATGCATTCATGGATAAGGCTGGGTATAATTGAATTGAGTTGAGATATTATTGGAAATTTTGAATTTATTATATTGGAAAATTTATTGGTTAGTGTAATTGTTATATTTTTGAATTTTGGTAAATTTTAGGAATAATTTCAGAAATTATTGATTGTTATGGAGATAATTGGAATGTAAGGATGAGAGTTATGGGAACTAGTTCAAAAAGAACTTAGTTAGAGCCGTAGATATTACATAACTGAAAAGTGTCACTGACTTAGTTAAGTTATTTTTTTTATTTTGTTAGAAAGTAAGATATGTTCTTTTAGGAGTTGAAATACTAAGTACTTAGTTACTTTCTCATAGCCATCTTCTTCAAGTTTCTTCAAATACACAGAGTTTTTCATCAAACATCCTCCAAGAGTTAACTTTTGTTTCCCTTTATCTTCTACCACTCCCACTTTGCTATCTGTTCCTTCTTCCCAAGAAAAAAATTATATATATAACCGAAGCTTGTCCAACTATAACATGGTGTACGTGAATTGCATGGAGATTAGGGCTTCGTGATAGTTGAAGATCTTGGAGTTTTATCAAGTAAGTGTTGTGCAAACCTTTTAGAATTGTTGATTTATGAGATAAATTCGATGAATTAACTGACATTTGCATGATCATGGAATTAACGATCATCTTCATGAACACTATGCTAATGAGATGAAAAATCTGGATATAATGTTATTTAGTATTCGATGGTTATTTGTAATCAGATAATGTAGAAATGATTTTCTTGGAATTGAACAATCTTAGAAAACATGTATAATTAGGTGTAGAAACAATTTGAAGAAAACAGAAGTGAAGGCTTTCACTACAAGAAAAAGACGCATTTCGCGTCGTCTTCCCAGTAGACGTCGCGAAATGTAGGAGGCTTTCGTGACGTGTTCCTGAACGTCACGAAAGGGGCCAAGATTCCACGACGTTGTATAAAGACGTCGTGGAAAAACCAAGTGCTAGCCGTCGTTTAGATAGTTAGACGTCGAAAAAAATGATAGGCCAACGTTGTGGAGACTTGAACGTCGGGAAAGGCCATGTAAATAACGTTCTCCTACTGGCCCACCAATGTATTTTCAACTCCCGCGCGATCTCTGCCACGTTTAGCTCTCTGCCACGTTTAGCTCCCGTCTCTCTCCCACGTTTAGCTCTCCGTCCCTCGAGCCACCTGCCCTCTCCCAGCTCGATCCACCTTCCTTCTCCGTCGAGCCACCGTCCGTCTCTCATCTTTCGTCGAGCCAACACCGTTGGAATCGTTGTCTTGCTTCACGAGTTGGCATCCTGTTGTCGTTTACTGTCGTTGGTTCTGTCGCCCTTGGAATCGTTGGAATCGCCCTTGGAATCGTTGGTTCTGTCGTCTATTGCTTCACGAGTTGATTGAGGTAAGTAGTTCAACGAATTTGGATGCGATAAATTTAGGGTAAATTGTTCTATATTGAATCAATTGAAGTTACTAGGGTGTATTATGGGTGTAAGACTGCTTAATATGTTTTTTTGATTATTTGTAACACAATGCATTTGGGTTTGCATTGTGTGACAGTATGTTAAGGAAGAATGTATTTGAAATGTTCGACGAAATTTCTGAGTAAAATCAGCAGTGTGATCATTGATTTTAATATATTGCAATGTTGATATTTTTTAGGTGATATATATGCATCGACTTAGACCATAAATTTTCTTCATGTGTAAGGAGGTTCCACGCTCTCTTTGTTAGGAACATCTTACTTGTTGAAGTGGTGTAATCGTAAGTCCTCCTTTCTAAGCTACCTTAAAAATGACAGAACCAAGTTCTAGACCAAGAGTAGATTCGGTGGCTAAAATTTCTAAGATTTTCTTAAATTAATTTTAGACTTTATTAGTTTGAGTCTCTAGCACTAACTTCATTAGTGAGAAACCAATCTTAATTTGTTTCACTTAATAAATGGATCATTGTATAAAAATTTGTTATTCCTATCCCTATCTTTAAACCAATATAAATTTGACTTCTATTTCAAGAGAAAAATTATAGGCCTATAAGACTTTTATATAGTTTAATGCAAATTCTTTTTTCACAATATTTAAAACTCATATAAAGGGCAATTTGTAAGCTTATCCTAGATCTCATTCAATATGATTAGTATTACCCATTGAGTTGTTGCTCAGTATCCTAGAGTCAAATATGGCTTGTTTAGTATCACCTATTGAGTTGGTACTTTGTATCTTTAATTCTTCCTTTTAGTTTTTGTAAACATTTGAAGCATTCATACCTTTATGATTAGGTTCTTAGCATTTGTGTCATAATATCTTCATATTTAAGAAGTTTTATTAGATGATAATTGAATGTAAAAGGTGTTTTGTTATCTGCTACAAAACTTTTAAGAAACACTTTTATAGGAGAATGATCAAAGAATAATAGGTTATACGAAATAGTGCAAACTATTAGGGAAGATAGACTTCCATAAGGGATTGACAAGTGATTTGCCTAATCTTTTCCTTAAGAACTAGTTGCCCTATTATTTTATTGTTGTAGATAAAATAATTTCCCTTAAAATGGAGGTTAGTTAAATACACTGAGTTCATACAAGTTCTTAAATCATACTTGTTTAGCTACTTAAGGGAATAGAGGGTGCAATTGAGGGTGCAATTGAAGTTAATAGATAATGATTAGGGCGAGATAATGAAGGAAACGATTGAAGAGATATTTTCGTACGACAACTTATTAATAGTAGAATTGTTTGAGGCAAAACATAATTAATGGGCACTATTTTATAGAGTGAGTAAAAAGTAGGTTGAGATAGATGGAGAAATTGGTTAGAGAATTGAAAATGCTCTATTTTCACAATCATAAGTAACTAAGATCCACCCATTGTAATTGAGCTTGGCAATTAGTCAATGTTTTTTTAATTATTTTCCAAAAACCAATGGCTCTTTTTAAGATAATTTTCTTTAACCTTAATTTTAATGGGACTTATAAAAGTTGGTTTGTTACTATACAAAATGTCACAGATGCTTGTTATTTGGAATGATAATTTATGACAATTATATTCTAAATAAAAGAGAACATATTATATGCTTGTTTTGATTGTATTTTTACTATTTATTTTCATTACACTTTGTTTAACTTTGATTTCAAAGGTAAACTTGGTGTATGATAAGAAATTGAGATTCCATTATCTTATAATAAGAATTAGAGCATGAAAAAATTTTAATCATAATTGATGGGAATATACTGAATAAAAGAGGAATAGGATAAGATTGTGATTTGTTGCTTGAAATTATCTATGCATAACATAACAAAGTCAAACAATGGTGCTCCTTTATTACTTTATCATGTCTAAAATGGGCTTTTAATGACCAAAAGATAGATCTTTGGATAAATGGATAATTGAGTAAATATATTTTTAGAAACTTAAAGAAAACCGACAAGTTGTAGGCCTTTATCCTTTCAAAGAAATGTCTTTGACTTAATTCTCTCTTTTTCATACACCTTTAATGGATCACATATTTATATAAGCAAACAAACATCACGAAGAAAAAAATAAAAATGGTAAAATCTTTTTTCAGTGATTTTAGGACTTTAGTCCAAGCAATGAGCATATTCATATTGAGCCTAACATCAATTTGCATTTTGAAACTAATCATAGGGGATTGGGTTAGGTTTATTCAATCAAAAGACGAAGTTATGTTTTCTATGCTTAATAATTTTTAAAAGAAAGCTAGTGATAATGTGTAAACTAAAGAAAGATAAAAATAACAAATAAGTTATAAGCATAAGATACATCACACATAAAAGTGGGCTTGGGCTTGATATAAACCTACTAACTTTGGACTAGGCTCAAAATTGACTGATAATGGTAAATATTAGGCGAAGGTTCTAATTAGGTTAGTTAACCTAAGTTAGGTCAATTGAGTTTATATTGAATAGGCCCATTTGAAAAACCCATAAACATGAAATTAGTGATAAACCTAAAGAAAATTTGAGGAACTCTAATTTCTTAAACTATCCTTAGCAAACATATGTTGAAGCTGTGATACAGAATTAAAATTGTATTAACAAATGACAACAGTGAACCTACAATAACAATGAAACATTCTAAGATGTTGATAATCAAATGTCATAACCTAAACATAACATTTTTTTTACTAGTGAATGTGAATATGAATTTCAATATACTTCTAGAGTTTTTTGTAGGAAAAACCATAAAGAAAGAAAAACCTTAAATGTGGAACCTTAATTTGGCAGTTTGTGATTATAGTTTTCCTTACTATAATATTCTTAACTTTTGGCAAGTGGACTTGTCATTATATAGTAGTGTAGTTATAAATAGTTTTAAATGTGTTCATAAGATTTTTGACATTCAATTACGAAAGTAAAGTTATAAGTAAAACTGCTTGATGACAAATACTATTTGCAATTGTGAGGAGGAGATAGTTGGAGGTGCCATTGGAAAATAAGAACCAAGTATGATAACTTATAATATAAAGTTGCTCGATTGTTAATTGTTTTGTTTGCATTCATACTTTAGCTATTGAATTTGCTATATGAGATGCCATATTTTGTTCTATGCAATTATGCTAAAGTAAGGATCCTGCATTCATACATAAATAGAGAAGTGAAATGTCATATTTTGCTTAATTTATTTTATGATTGTTTTTATTTCTCTCTCCCTAGTTCTCCGTATAGTTTATGAAATAATAATACAAATTATACATATTAGTTTGTGTAGAGCTAAGCTAAAATTCTTAGAAACGTAGGTTAGCAAAAAATTAGTTTTGCTACTTTAACAGTTCGCTTTTCTCCTAGTTCATTTAGGTACGTAGTAAACCTTTCCTCATCCTTCGCTTACTAACATAACATAATGTTTGCATTCTTAGATTGAATTGATAGGAATTTGCTGCTCTATGGACAAGAGTTGGATGAACAGTGTTAGGGTTTCTCGTGAATACATTGATGGAGTAAGGATGTTTATGAATTTTATCGCTGGGAAAAAGGGCAAAGAGTGTGACATTTCATGCCCTTGTGCACATTGTATAAATTGTTATAAGAGATCTCAGACAAATGTTTATGAACATTTAATGCAATTTGGCATAGATCAATCATACATCCGCTGGGTTTTACATGGTGAAGTGCCAGCATATAGATTTATGCCTAGGGAAGAAAGGCTTGACACGACAAATGTTGACATAGATGGGATGGACATTGATATTAATGAAGGTGATAGCGATGAGGAGGATGATGGGATGCAAGCTTTGGTTGATGATGTGGGTACTTTCGTAAATGATCATCCAATTAATCAAGGCTGAAGGAGTCGTCCTACAAGCATTGAACATTCTACTATGGGTGGCTTTCATGAATTGTTGAGTAAAGCTGGTGAAAAATTGTACCCGGGATGTACAAATTATTCAAAGTTGTCTTTTTTAATGAAGTTGCTTCTTTTGAAAGTGTACAACAAGTGGAGCAATAAATCATTTGACATGTTACTTGCTCTACTGAAGGATGTATTACCGAATGATAAATCTTTGTCGAAGTCCTATTATGAAGCAAATCAATTCCTACGGAGCCTAGGCTTAGGTTATGTGTCGATACATGCATGTAAGTACGATTGTTGCCTATATTGGAAAGAGTATGAGGACTTGGAAAGTTGTCCCCAGTGTGGAACATCAAGATGGAGAATTAATGATGGCAGGGGTAAGAAGATACCACATAAAGTATTGCAGTACTTTCCATTGCAATCTAGATTACAACGATTATTCATGTCAAGTAAGACCGCTAAAGAAATGACGTGGCATAAAAGAGGCTACATGGCATGTCCTGTTTGTAACAAGGACACTCCTTCTTGTAAATTAATAAGTAAGATTAGATACTGAGGTCATCGTTGTTATCTTCCTTATAATCATCCATGGAGAAAAAGCAAGAAGTTTGATGGCAAGAGTGATCATCGGCCTATACCTAAATTCATTAGGGGAGATGATATGGTGGAAAAATTAAGTCATATGCAGAATATATGTTATGGCAAGCACCCCAGCAATAAGAGGAGAAGGAGATTGGAAGGAGAGTTTAATTGGAATAAAAAAAGTATTCTTTTTGAACTACCATATTGGCGTAAGTTAAGATTAAGGCATAACCTTGATGTCATGCATATGGAAAAGAATATTTGTGACAATATCCTTGCAACTTTGATGAATGTTAAAGGTAAAACCAAAGACACAATCAAGGCTCGGCTTGATTTGGAAGATATGAATATTCGAAAAGAATTACACTTGATAAGAGCAGCTAATGGAACTATTGTTGGAAAACCTCCTGCATGCTATACAATGACTACCGATGAGAAGAAGAAGTTTTGTGAGTTTGTAAAGCAGGTGAAGTTTCCAGATAGTTACGCATCGAATATATCTAGATGCGTTAATGTTGATGAAAGGAAGATTACTGGACTTAAGTCTCATGATTGTCATGTATTGTTACAAAGCATTTTACCATTAGGAACACGTTCTATCTTGAACAAAGATGTGACAGGTGTTTTAATGGAGTTAGGGGACTTCTTTCGCCGAATTTATAGACGAAGTCTGAATAAGGATCAGGTACAAAATATGTGTCATGAGATTACTTTAATCTTATGCAAGCTTGAGATGATATACCCACCGATGTTCTTTGATGTGATGGTACATTTGGCTATTCATTTGCCAAATGAAGCCTTACTTGGTGGACCGGTTGTGTATAGATGGATGTATCCAATTAAGAGGTATTATTTACATTGATCTTATTACATCAAAGATTTAAGTAAATACTGGCCTATCGATTTATGGTTAATCATTTGTTTAGATTCTTAGGTACACTCAAGGGATTTGTTAGGAATAAAGCACCTCCAGAAGGGTCAATTGCAGAAACGTATGTTGTTAAAGAGTGTATGACATTCTGTTCAATGTACTTAAAAGGAATTGAAACCAATTTCAACATGCCAGAGTGCATCAATGATATGGTTGATGGTAGTGACAAATCGGTATTCTTTCAACAATGTAAGCCGATTGGTGCTGCCAAAGCAATTTCTCTTCCAACAAATGAGCTAGAGATTGCACATTGGTATGTGCTTATGAATTGTCATGAGATTAGCCCCTTTATTGAGTAAGTTTTTCTAACCTTTTGTCAAATTAAGATATGTCATAAGTTAAGATATCTCATATAATATTGATTGACTTTATGATGACCCATAGTGAGCACATGGATGAGCTGAGGCAACAAAGTCCATTGCACATTGATAGGAGACATAGAGAACAATTTGCTTCATGGTTAAAGCATTGGGTGAGAAGAAATTTTGTGCGTAGTGGTAACTAATAATTATATATTATTAACTAATTTTCATTTCTTGTGATAGATGACGACATTAACTAGCTCCCGTGAAGGAAATATGTTTGAGTGTTTGTATGCATTGGCATATGGACCACATAGCTTGGAACAAAAGTATACTGTATGCAATATAAATGGCATGCGATTTCGCACTGAAGCCCGTGATGGGCGAAGGATTACACAAAACAGTGGTGTTGTAGCGTTAGAAAATTATGAGGAAGATAATATAACATTTTATGGGATGTTGACAGATATTATAAGGCTTGAATTTGTAAGAGGTAAAAGTGTTGTGCTTTTCAAATGCAAATGGTACGATTTTGGGCATTCGAATATGAGGGTCAACGACATTATAAATGATGGATCCCGTTTCCGGAACCCAACCCTCTTGCTAAATCATAAAACATGAGTACATTACCTTGAAGGGTTATTGCATTAACCCCAATAGCCATCAATTTTTTTTCCTTGGGGCCCATAGTAGACATTATCAATTCATCTTTATTCTCATAACATCCCAAAAATTTACTTACAAATTGTTCCATGGTGTGCCACACAAAATAGTCACCATGCTTGAACTCATGTCTCCTATTTTCGAACAGAAATTGGAAAACTTTAAATCAGAATTTCAAATTGACTTCTTCATATAAATCATAGCTCTATGTCTCTTGTTTATTTTTAAGTAAGAATCACCTCAATCGGAGTTCTATAACTCAAGATATCATCAAAATACCAGAATGTAATCATACCCTAAACAAGCCCTCCTAACCGACCTCTCAATTGTTCTAATTCAAACTCTCTCAAATCAACTCCAAATGATACAACTTTTTATGGAGGGTTACATAAATGTCTTAGAAATCCATTTCTTCAAGAAACACTTCAATTGGAGGTCGGATGAGGGAGTTATGATCAAAAGAATTTAACATGTTCACATTATAAATCAATTTGAACCTCTCTTGGCGCGATCACCATAACTTTTAATCTAGAAGTTGGATTGCTTTCTTTCTTCAACCATTTGAAAGTAGACATGTAGACCTACAACTTTTAAGAAGACCACAAAGTCTTATTCGACCTCTAACAGTGTCAAAAATCACTATCTTTCCCGAGAATGTCCGTTAAACAGACATCCATGTCCGTTTAACGGATATGTATCGGGTAATCTGCACCATTTCACCTGAGAAGGTCCATTAAACGGACTTCCATGTCCGTTTGACGGACATGGGCGAAGCAAGGGGTCCTTTTTGACCCGATAAGGTCCGTTAAACGGATTCTAAGTCCGTTAAACGGACATGAGGCTTCCCAAAACCCCTCTAAACCCTCTTTCATGCTTCCTACCTCCTTCCTAACAACATATACACTTATAAACTTCATAATTTCACTTCTTGTCATGCAAAATCACTTCATAACACTTCAAACATCAAATTAATCTCATCAATCTCTCAAATCTTGTCTCAATTAATTCATCAAAACCACAAGTTCTCATCATACATCAAAGTTGTCATGTTCATACACTCTATACAACATCATAACTTGTATCAATCATATCTCTTAACTCCGACATCCAAAAATTACAAACTTTATAGCGTCGGAAAGATAAGAAGATTATCTACAACTTCAGAGAAGACCATTTTCACTTATTCTACCCATAATTTTCCAGAATTTCGCTTAAATCCTGAACACAAATCTTACCCTTATGAGAACCTGAACTTTGTCCCAATTTCACTTCCTTAACTAATATACCATCATTCTTATCCATTCAAATACTAATCCTTCTTTTCCATAAAATTTCAATTATAAGTAATGGTAACTCGTATTCAAAGTCCATCAATTTAGTTGGATTAATTCTTTAAGCATACTTAATTTCAACTACCAATAGAAGTTCATCAAATCATCTCTTCACTTTATTCAAAACATCTCATGATCATCATTGTAACATTCCTATCTTTCTGGTCCATATTGCGTCACTTATATATCAATTCATATGCAAATTTCATTAAATCACATGGATCGCTTCCCATTTAAGCTCATCCTTAATTAATCCATAATTCAAATCCACCTTAATCCATACCCAATTTCGCATTCAACAGTAACAATCATCCATACACAGTTTCACATTTCATTATCATCATACAAAATTCCATAATTCATTTCCACACACAATTCCATATTTCATTCACATCATAAAGCTCCAATGACATTTCCAAGCCATGTTACAATATTTCACAAAATCACGAATTACATCATTTAATTGCTCAAAATGCAATTACAGCTTTGTACTTACATCAATTGTGCCAAAACAATACAAAACATACAATGTAGCGCCCCCTTACCGTAGAGTATACACCGGGACACCCGTAGGTCATACCGGTACATACCCTACAATGAGGTGCACTACGATACGATTAATTCTTTAAACCTCATGGCATCAATAATAAATCAGTAAGATCACATTCACTAAATTTTGAAACCAAAAGAGTACTTCTCATCTCATTTCTGAAAAACCATACTTCTTTCATAATTTACAAATATACAGATCCAAAACAGACAGTACTAACTCATATCTAGGTCATCCCCAAAATATCCCAAAGGATCCCCAGCTGACCGACCTATGGGCCATGCTACTCTCATGGGCACACACGAGGAAAAGTCTCAAAATCCGAGCTAGGAGTCACACTCACGTCACGAAAAATAGTCGCAATTTGGGTGAGTTTGCGAAAACTCAATGAGTAACCATCATCGATGGTTCACTCAGTCACGACACGCAAAATTGCGTACAACACAAAACGATATCATAATCGAATCATAATTTAGAAGTTCATAAAATCATAATCACACATTTGCAATTAATCCCATATCAAATTCACAAGACAATCACAAAACAATCACATCTTGAATGCCTGATGATTTCCAGTTCATTTTAATGTTGTGACTGGACGTCAGAGTTATCCCATTCTTTGGGCACAATATATCGTTACGTAAATCGCATTTTTGGGGGTAGGAGAGCCCTCTGGGTATGCACTACTGCCCACGCGCATTAGGGATAGGAAAGCCCTCTGGGTATTTACTAATCCCTTTTCACAGTAATTGAGCTTATAGCTCCAATCGATCGTAATTGTGCTCCGATCCACAACGATTCGATTCTCGATTTCTATTCATGCCTAGCATGCGTTCACAATTCACAGTAACATATCTCATACGAATCATTTACTCATAATCACAAATAATTCATACAAAGCATTTAACACATCAGAGATTGAGAAACCAACTAGGTTACTCACCTCTAAACTTCCGAGCTATTGCCGGGAAGTCTCTGCTGCGTCAGAGGATCGACGCTCCACTTGAGCCTCTACAATGATCAGAATACTCGAATATTACTAATTGTATCAATTTCAGTAGTCAATGATGCAAGTATATCGAATAATTTACGTACTATGCATGTTATGACATTTCCGACCTCAAACTCGAATTGTCTCAATTCCGCATATTCATACTAATCCATAGCAATTTCTAATACCATGATTCAATTAGCTAAGTTCTATATTCTCCAAAGTCAAATTCTAAGACATAGGAATTATCCTTAAATCAGAATCAAATTCACTATTCAATTGCCATCCGATTTCGAGAACCACCGAATTAAATTTCCGCAATTTCATAGTCCCCAAATTGAATTCAACCCATATCTAATTGAATCATCAAATTCCTAAATCTCCAATTTCAAAAACCTAGAAATCCAATTTTCCCAAATAAGCATTCCTCATGGCTAAACACGCTGCTTCGACTTGCAAGACGATCGCAGTATGTCGCGACGCAGGCAGATCCACGCTTCGCCATGCAGACGCCATCCGCGCTCGTCGTGGCGTGCGGACGAAAATTCGCTCGCCGCGACGCGTTCTTCGTGCGCCACGGCGTGCGATCGCAGCAACGCCCAGAAAACCCAGAAATTCCCAGATTTCTCATATTCTAATCCACTTATTTCAGTCCAAAACACTTCTAAACAACTATATACACTATAATCACTTCATTTCTAACCTTAAATCCATCATTTATGCATAAATCATGAAATACCCAAATCAAAAATCAACATTTTCCCTAAAACCTATATCATCCGAAAACTTAAAACTTTCCAAACAATTTAATACTCAAATTCATAATCAAATTCAACCATGAAAAACACAAAAGAACAATAACTTACTTGATTTAAGCTTAAACCCCTTTGAAAATCACTTCAAAACTCTAACTTCACACACAATCACCACCCACGGCAACACCCAAAGCAAAACATCTCTTTAATTTCTTCAACCCCAAACTAGATGAAATGAAGGAAGGAAAGAAGAGGAAGTAACTAGCAAGGAGGAAATCAAGAAGAAGCAAGTCAAAGGAGAATCCACGATGAAGGAAGGAGGAAAAATCAAGTTTTTCTTCAAGGGAGAAGCAAGCATCGTGGGAGCCAGTTTTCAAAGGCATAGGTTTATATATTAAGGGATTAAGGGCTTGTTTGGCAAGTGCATTTGCCACAAGTCCAATCCGAACAACCTCGGTCCAATTTCTAATTCTAATTTCTCCCGAATTCCAATGATTCATACCTTAATTCCTCAAATCATAATTTAAATTACCTCATATAAATTGTCAATCAAATTCGGAACCAGACTCACAATTAATCAATCACTAAACCATTTTTCCCGGTTCTCCAGTCCGGACCCGATACTCTAAAAATTCTAGAAAAATTCCTATAAATTCTCAAAATTAGAAAACATCTAATCACATACTCAAATTTCAAATTCTCAATTCCTAAATTCAATTTGACTCTCAATTCATAAATCAAAGCTCTAAAATATCAAATTCACTAATAACACGATTTACAATAAATCACAAATTCTCCCTTTCACAAATCAAAGCACACTTAACCTTAATCATAAAGTCTCCAATATCACAAGCAAGTCGGAAATCTGTCATACATGCATGTACATACGTATGCTTATGCAATGCTGAACATTTATCAATGATGTAGAGGCTACGAATGCATATGCAGAATACGTATATAGAATGCGTATGAGGAGAACTGTACCCATCCCATCGGTGACGGGATGTTACATACAAAGTCCAAAATAATGTCGTGATTCTCTCCCTATTTCTTGGTTAACACCTGAATTGGGGAAAGAGAGTGGGGGTGAGCTTTAAAAGCTCGTGGGTAACATGCTTATAACAAAATAACAAGCAAATCCTTTCAAAAGTTTATTCTCATTGACCATTTTCATAAACATAGTCAATCCCCGTTAAAAATCACAAAACTCTTATTTCTTCAAATTTTCAACCAATGCACAATAATGCCAACAATGTACGCATCAAATTCACAATTTATAAATGCAAGGCTTATCAAATGTAAATGCATAACCAAATGGCTCGAGGGTTTCGTGAAACAAAACGGCGAAACCGAAGTTTACACCGTGAATGAAACGAGTCCACTTTCGGATCTCGTAGGCCACAAGCGGGCAGCCGGGAGAAGGCTTTGTCGACGTGCACGTGACTACGAAATAGTTCCTCTCTTTCCCAAACACAATCAATTTCATGCTCAAACCAATCATATCGAAATCTCAATTTCTCATGCTTTTCTTATACCAAAATGTCATAATTCAACTTAATGGCATAACAATCATGTCAACATGTCAAACATTGGTCAATGCAAACATGACATAATCACAATGCAATTCTTTTTCATATTCACCACAATTCAAATTCAATCATAAAAACAATTTTTCAAACCATTTGAAAACAGTATTTGTACAATTATGAAATACTTGAAATCATTTTATTTCTTGCTTCGGAAAAACTTTATTGGCTCATTATTAAACTATAAACATGAAACCCACCTTAGAATCCTTGCTTGTAGATCTTGCTCAAATTGCTTCCACTCTTACTCCTCTTGAATCCTCTCTTAATCTCCTTTAACAATAGTCACAAAATCCCCAAATCAAAAGACATCCAAATTGACAAACCCATAGCAACATAATCATGAAATTGGTCTTAGAAAACACAAACCCATACCATTCTTAGGCTATCTAAACCAAAACTCTCACAAAAATCCAACAACTCAAAAACAATATTACCTTGAATCTCCACCAAATAAAGAATTTCTTGGCTTGAAATGAAACTCTCATCATCTTCCACGTTTTTCCCTTCTTGAACAACTTGAAAATCACTTTTGAAGACCTTGGAAAATCGAACCCTAACTCTTCTTTCTCCTTTCTCCTTCCTCTCCACCGACCCTCTCTCTCATTTCTCTCTCTTCTTGTCTTTTTCTTCTAATTTTCGTGCCCCACTCTTCTTCTTATACCAACCCACATGCTTAATGACCACCTTCCCCTTACTAATAAGCCTTATAACCTTACAAACTTAAGTTGTCTTCCAATCTTGCCCCTTTTGCAACTTACCACACTAATTCAATTTAATCCATGTCATATTGTAGCACCCCACTCCCGCAAGACCCAAACCCGATATCGTGGGTGATATCCGAGCCCGTGTCTCACGAGGGTGGTATGCTAGAGCAGTCAATGGTACTCAAAAATTCGGTAATGCATTTTCATTTTTTTGAAAACAATAGAGTACGCAGATATCAGTAAATAATTTGAGCCCATATTTAATTTAAAAACAGTTCCAATTGAAATAAAACATTCAGTCGTATGAAAATAGTCAACATTCTTTAATCAATTACATGCACAAAAATCCGTAATCCAATTGGGTCCAAGACTATACCTGAACACTTTCAGAAATCACATTACAATTATAACAATATCCAATTGGGGCCCTAAAATAAGACAGTATTATTTTACGGAATTTGCAGAGTTACAAATTTACAGTAATACCAAATGACTCTAATGCAGATGTGAAACTGATCCCGACTTCAAACTCTAACTCTCTTGCAGTAATCATACTCCCGTTTGTCTAACAGGGTACTTTTTAATCCCTGAAAAATATTTGCAATGTTGGGTGAGTTTGCGAACTCAATGAGAAACTATCATCGATGGTTCACTCAATTCATGCATAAATAATCGATTTACCATAAAATACATACGATCACATTTCTCAAATGTAAGGCGTTTCGTCTTTCACGCAATTCACATTCAATCACACCAAATATGTAATGCACATGTGACACTGTCCAATTTATTATGATGTTGTGACCGAGCGCCTATCAGTGATCAGTAATTAGATGCGTCTAGGGAGTAGGAGAGCCCTCAGGGTATTCACTAACTCCCCTCGAGCTCGAGGCTCGGTTCAGTAACAGTATTTCGGTGGGCTTAAAGCCCTGTCTGATGAGCTGTGGCTCTTACGCTATCGCTCCGTCACTGTTGTCATTATCTGATCATGCTCTTATGCATGAATGCATATGCTCCAATTTCCGTTTATAGTCATTTATGTTTCAGTGCCATTTCCCATTCCTTCGGACCTTCGGTCAGGTATTTCAATCAGAGACATTTACAATTTATTTCATTGATGCATTCATGATCATTTATACACAATAACACTTCAATATCAAGTTCCTAATATTTCAGACACCCCTGGTCTGAAATCAATCAAAATCAAACACACATATCCATCCATTATCTCCACATGGCATCAATGCATAATATTAAACACACATAGATTGAGGAACCAACAAGGTTACTCACCTGTACTTTCGAGCTACAGCCTGGAAGTCCCAGCAATGTCTGTAGAATATCGATCCATCGGAGCCTCTATAATAATCAAATAATTTCCATTACGAAATGCACAGTCAAAATAATTTAATGATGCACATGCCTTAAATAAAGGATGTACTATGCCTATTCATGACTTTCCCGGTGCTATTTCCTATTTTCCACTTTCTTTTATCAAATTCTAACTTTCCACTCAATTGCTCAATAATAACTCAATTCCAATTCAATAACATATTACTGAACTCCACCAATTCCATCTCTAATATTCAGTCAATTTATCACATCATACTCGTTAGAGTATTACCTCAAAATCAATATCACTATTCTCTAGATCAAATTCCTCCTTTATGCTCAGTTCTTAAAATTCCTAGTAGCATTGGATTTATTTTCAAGGTCTCACATTATACCCCAATTATCAAGAACAATCCTAAGGTTGCAATATAATCACATTTTTAATTTTCTTTCTATAATTGCAATCTCATTCATTTGATTTCAAACTTTCTTTCTTTATATCAATTGTAGACCTCTTTCCCTAGATCATAACGAATTAAACATCACTTCATTTGGAGGTCTACACCATTAGTTATGAACCATAAACTAAACTAACTCAATTCTGAAAAGTCAGCCTCGCCGTGACGTCTGCTCGTTGCAACGTGCAATCATTCACTCGTCGCGACATCCCGCTCGTCACGACGTACGCTCGTCGCGGCGTACGCTCGTCGCGACGTCCAATAATTCCTTCGTCGCGACGTGCGGCCCTGGTTCATCTTCTCCGATCGATTTTTCGCCACTTCTCACTCTAAAACCAGTGTTAATTCACTCTCAACTACCCCAATCACCATATAAATGCCATAAATACATCAAACAATAATAAATAACAACATTAAACCATTAAACTTACCGATCAAGCCCTAAATCTTCCAATCTCCGAAAATCACTTCCACGCTCTAACACCCACGATTTTCTCCCAAAGCCACACAGAACATCTTCTTCTTTAGGGTTTAAGCTTGGTCTTAACAACAAAGGAAACAAGCAAGCAAGGATCACGCAAGGAGAGGGAAAACGAAACACAATCGAAGGAGAAAGAGAACGTGCCCTAGGAGAGAAGAGAAAAGTCTTTCCTACAATTTCAAAGCCTAAGGTATATAAAGGGTGATCTAAGCCTATAGATCATAGTCCCCAAATTCTTTAAATTTCAGTCTCTAAATTCTAATGGCTCAACATTTTTATTCCTAACGACCAAAAATCTAATTTTCCATCACCATTGGACAATTATTTCAGTACCATACGTGTTGGACCCCGAACTTTTGATGAAAATTAGAAATATTAAAATGAATTTAAGTGAGAAAGAAATTGGTGAGAAAATTATGAATTTAAGGAAATTTGATGAAAAAAAATTTATGAGAAAAGAATTGTTTAATTTTGAGGACTTAGATATTTGAGTGAACTTATATGGATTATGAGAAGAAAGTGGATGAGTTGATTGAAATGAAGTTAAATAGCAAGAATTAAAAAGAAAAGTGTAAAAATTTGAAGAATTTAGAAAGTTTGACTTTTGGAGATAAAATGTTTGACTTGAGAGTTGACTTTTTGATTTTGGGAGAATTTGAGAAAATGATCTTCTAGAAACTTGTAGTTTATGTCAAGAATTTTCTGTAGCCATAAAGTTTGATATTTTTCGATATCGGGAGTGAGAGTTATGATCAGTCAAAGTTCGCTTGAAGTTTGACTTTTTGAGGAAAAAGTTGACTTTTTGATTTAGGCAAAATTTGAGAAAGTGATCAACATGAACATTGTAGTCTCTGTTGAGAGCTTTTTGTAGACATAAAGTTTGCTATTTTTCGATGTCGGGATTGAAAGATATGATTTTCTGAAGATATGCTTTGTTTTGAAAATGCTATTAAGAATAGATTTGTGTGTTCTATGCTTCGAGGCCGCTCATCGTATGGAATTAGTTTGAATTAGAGTAAGTGGTCTTCATGAAAGTTTTAGATGATGTTTTTATCTTTCCATTGGTATAAAGTTTGCAATTTTTCGATATCGGAGCTAGGAGTTATGAGCGATTAAAATTGGAAGTTGTTTAGGAAAAGCTGTTTTGGACAGAATTTTTGATTGAGGTTTTAACCTCTTTCGAGACCTAATTTGATTTTGAGTACTTCAGGGAAGTTGTAGAGCTTCCTTTGATCTTTTTATTGACACCAAATTTGTCAAATTCTAAGTTCGGGATCGAGAGATATGATTTTTGAAAGGTTCGGTTTTGAAGTTCCACTACTTTATTTTTTTTTATCCGATCCCTTTTGTAATCTTTTGCTTATAATTCCTTCGTCCGAAATCCGATTGATTTGATTCTCGAAGCATTGGATTCCTAAGATGATTAATTTCATTGTCATGAAGAATTATGATTTTTAGGAGATTAAATGGAAAGAGATTGATTGAACCAAAGTAGGAGATTTGGTTATAGGTTATAAGTTGGATAATTTTCTGAACATTGTTCAGTATTTTGCGATTTTCAGGAGCTGTACAACTCCGATTGAGTTGATTCTTGAGGGAAAATAAAATTAAGATATGGGGCTACAAATCATGTGAAGGGATCGAAATTTAATTTCATCTCTAAGATTGTTTATTTCTGGACTGAAGTTATGTTAATGTTTAGTCTTGGATTTTGTGAAGGTCTGATAGTATTTTGGCTATAACTTCTTCGTTTTAGATCCGAATTGAGCGCTGTCAGTTGCGTTGGATTCGTATGATCTAGAGGAAAAATTTTCAAGCAGAAAGTTTGTCCAAATTATTTTGTTTAGATGCTTAAAAATAGGACGCAAGTAGTCAGTTTTTCAAAATCCTGTGCAGGGGCAATGGTGGAAGATTGCTTAAATGGAGGGGCAATTGGATAATTGGCCACTCATTAAATGAAACACCATGTAAGCTGTCGTTTTAAGCCAAACAAAGACACGATGGTGTCTGAAAAATGAGAAGAAAATGAGAAAAGAAGAAGAAGGGATAAGAAGAAAAAGAGAGAAGAAAGGAGAGAATGAAGAGAGGATGCATCGGTGGTGATGGGGGAAGGTAAGTTCTCTAATTTTTTAGGCTTCTACCATGAGTTTTGCATGGATTTCAAGGGGAAAGGGAAGAAAGAAGATGAAGTTACCATTGGAGCTTAGGAATTTCAAAAATCTAGAGAGAGAAAGAGGTAAGAGAAATTTCAATCTTTGAGTTTTTTCTTAAACTTTGGTTTAGAATCATGGAAAATGATATGGGTATGTGATTTATGAAGTCAATTGTGATGATTATGCCTTAAGTGAGATTTAATTTTGGTTAATTGAGTGATTAGGATTATGTCAAATTTTGAAATTGGGGATTTTTGAAATTGATGCTTTAGATAGCTTGGATTAATGATGAATTTGAGATATCCTAAGTCAATTTTAATGTTTATGTTTTAGGTGAAGTTTAATTTGAAAAATTGTAAATTGGGGGTTTAGGCTTAATTTGAAATTTGGGGATTTTGTGAATTAATGGTGTAGAATCATCAATACTAGTATGAATTGGTGAAATATGAAATCAATTGTGAAGAAATTGTGATTTATGATATGGAATTTGTGTAAATTAGTTTAGGCCAATTTTGAAAATTGAGGATTTTCAAAATTGGAGATTGAAATAGCTTGAATATGTGAGGAATTGATGTTTCCTAAGCTCAATTTGAGTAATTAAGTTAAATATGATATTTAATTTGAGTGGATTGGTTTAGGTGCAATTTGGAATTTGGGGATTTTGAAGGATTTTGAAATTCATGATTTAGATAGCTTGATTTTATGTGAAATTAGTGTTTTCTAAGTTTAAACTGATGAATTATGACATTTATGAAGTTGAATTTGGATTAATTTGGTTTAGGAAATTTTAATGTGGAAGAATGAACGAGACTTGGGAGCAATTGAGGCACAAAGCAAGTTATTAGCATGGATATGAGGTGGGTAGTATATTTATTTATTGAATTTTAAGCTAAAGATGTGAATTTGAAAATTCAAGAAGCAAAGTTTTGAGAAATGAATGTTTATAAAAATGTTTGGATATTATGATTTTGAAGGATTAATTTCCCTATGTTAGAAATGATTTTTTTTGAAAATACAAGATTTATGAAAATCATGTTTTTAGACAATTTGAGCAATGTGTTTTATGAAACTATATATGTTTTGATTTATGTGTGAAAGAAATAATTGCATTCATGTTTATGCGTTTGATTTATATGTGATTAATTCATTTATTGAGTATGATTGTATATGTGGAATATGCATGTGTCAAGCTTTTTGACACAATTTGATGTTATGAATTGAAAAATGTGAAAAATCAAGATTTTTGAAAAGTGCCTTCGGGCAATCTGAATTTCCGTTTTCGCTTGTGTGTTATGTGGGCTTGGTCAGGTCTTTTTGTGAGTCAGTGCACTGTCTCTACTTGTTATAGCCTTCTCCCGGCTGCCCGCTAGTGGCATGGAGTTCTGATCACGGACTCCCTTCACGGCTGCACATGACCGCTATGCGGAAGTGTACAGTACGTCCTGTTATGGACCAAACCAAACCATTTAATGTGTTATTGTGATTTGTGTTGGATGCCGCGGTATAACCCGCAAACACACGCCACAGTATAACCTACAAACACCTACGGGTGGGGTGTGGGGTCCAACATCAAACCATTCTGTTACGTTAGGTGATTTTTGATTTTGTTTATGTGCTATGTGATGCATTCATGTTTAAAGCTGTGCATGATTGGTAAAAAGTTTGAGAATTTGAGAAATGAGAAAGTGAATTTTCAATCATGAATTTGGAAATTGTTTATGAATGTTTTGGAAAGTTTGAAAATGGGTTTTGGATAAATTTCGAATGGGAAATGTTTGAAAATTTGAAAAGATAATTTTCGCTTATGTTTCAATTTATAAATATATTATCCACGAGCTTCGAAGCTCACCCCTTTCATCCCCATCTCCGTGTTTAAATGCGGAGATCGGATGAAAGAGTATCAAGACGTTTGATTCGATTTTGTATTATTTGGATTTTTGTGCAAATTGAGATTTTGGTATTAAGATTGAATATGGCGAATTGCCATGTATGTATATGATTTATGAAGTTTGTATGAAATTGTGTATATTAGGTTGATGTAAAAGAATGAAGAGGTCGATGTACGGATTTTGAATTCTGTGTTTGTAAATGATTTTGGAAATTGTATATGAAATTGTGTATGATTTTGGAAAAATATATTGTTAATTGATATGGGAATTTGATTGAAGTGTTTAGATCTAAGATTGCGTTTGTTTGCTGGTGTTTGGATTCCAGATGGGAGAGTCTGATGATTCTAGATTTTGTGATATTAGAAGTGTATTTTGCCTTTGTAGGAATTTTTGGGATAGGATAAATGCAGCCGTTATGTTGCCAAATTTTCGTTAGAAAATAAATTGGAAAAGAAGAAAAATAAAATTTAGATGTATGAAAGATGGATTTATGAGATTGGTATTAATGTTAAGAAGTTTATTATGATTTGAGTGCGATTTGGGATTTGTATGAGTATCCAAGCATATGACGATTTTGTATGTAATGAAATAAAGTGATTAAGAATGAAAAGACAAGGAATAAGAAAGAAAGAAAAAAAAATTATATCGGGTTTGGATAGTCTAAGTTTCCAACGCGATCATGTTTCTCTGTTCGTTGTTTCCAGATGTCGGATTTGTTTGCTTTGGTTCGATCCGTTTCGTATCCGTTTTCATTTTTCGGTTGGGATTCGATTCCGGATCGGGTCCCAACAATACGGTCAACCGGTCTGTCACTCAAAAATTTCCAGTCCAGGCATTTTATCCCAAATTTTCCAGAAAAATTTCAAAGAGTCGCTAACAATTGGCAATCACTCAAATACAGTTCCAACTCAATATTTAAACTCAATTATTCCAAAATTTCCAATAAATCATAATCAAATCTAATTATCTAACAATTTCTCAATTCATGTCAGTATCAAAATTAAAAGTCGGGAAAATGTCATGAATGCATGTACCTATATGTGCATGTGCAAAAGACCCATTCCTCTAAAATTAGAGTCCAAATGAATGCTCAGTCAATAATATGCGGTAAAAATCTTATCCCGTCTCAATTTACCAATATCACCTTCCCATCGGCGACGGGATGTTACACATATGGTCTTAGTCAAATTAACATGTTAATTAACTCTCATTAACATGCTAATTAATCATATTAACATGCTAATTAATTCCTCAAAGTCATCAAATATGAAAAAGTCTCAAAATATCATAAAATCATGCTTAAATTAGAACATTTTTCTAATCATCAAATTGAAGGAATTTGCTAGAACTTCCTTCTAGAGAAATGTTCCTCATTGTCTTAAATTCATAATGACACCAAAATCATTCAATTTGGAGCACTACATCAAAAGTTATGCTCAAAACATTTCAGACTGTCATTTTGCTAAAATATTTTCCAACACTTTATCTCCATCCAAAAATTGACATTCTTAAGGACAAAATTGAAA
This sequence comes from Erythroxylum novogranatense, assembly GCA_029891385.1. Taxonomy (NCBI): domain Eukaryota; kingdom Viridiplantae; phylum Streptophyta; class Magnoliopsida; order Malpighiales; family Erythroxylaceae; genus Erythroxylum; species Erythroxylum novogranatense. The sequence goes on along the minus strand of CM057225.1, from coordinate 5,269,220 downwards.
CTCGATTTCTTCATAACAATTGTATCCTTATTTCTCTAGTTTAATCCAAATTAAGAATCATCTCATTTGGATAACTAGGGATCAAGTTATGGCTAAAACACCGAAGCATACTCTATGAACATATTTCACTTGAAATTTCTTGCATTTTAACTTCAACATATCACATAAAATCCATCTTATATCTAAACCATATTTTTCATTTCATTTCAAATTCATGAATTCTCCTTTCTTTATACATGAATAATCATGAACAACTTCTCATTTAATAGTCCTCTCTTCCAAGAAAGGTTCGGGGCCCAACAGTAAAAAGCATGAACGTTACTAAGTTTTGGTTCAAGGGTGACCCATTTGTTTTGGCAAACCAAGCAAAGCAATTTTTTCTAGTTGAAGATTTCTTACTTGGTTCAAATTTGTGGATTGTTCAAGAATGTGAAGTTAGACGCGCGTTTGATATCCCATTGCATGGTAATGAAGAAGATGCAGATGACGTTGAGGAGTCTTCTGATGTTCGAGTGGAACTCGAGGAATGTTCCTTAGAGTTTTTAGATCGGACTGATATTGCCTTTGATGTAATAAATAATGTTGTGGTGAATTCCGAGCAACGTTTGAATGATGATTTGGATGACTTAGATACAAGCAGTAGTGAGAATGAATGTGATATTGTATATGAAGAGTCCACTGATGACGATGATGAATAAATTCTTATTATGCACTTCTACCTTTCTTGATCTATCTTCATTCCTTTATCACATGTGTTTAGTTATGCATGTAATATTTGTGTTTGTTTAAGGTACGTAATATCACAAGTAGCGGACTTCATAACTAATCAAACAGACCAACAAAGATACTCATCAATAACATCAACCATGTAGAGGACTTCATAACCCTTCTTCTTCAACTTCTCAATGATTTTCTGATCTGCACTGTTTCATGCAACTAAAAAAGATGTATCTCTATTCACTTCATATAGCAGCATTAAATGTTTATGATTTGCATTCCCATAGCCTTTTATCCCTCTAAATTGATAACTTTAACATTGCAAATCGCTTTCACAATTTAGGTTGCTATTCCTACGGCTGCAAAATATCACTAACCTGTGATTTCCTTTGAAGTGGAGCAATATCTAGAGGTAAGTATCCTTTGCTGCATTTGTTTTATTTTGGAGTAGATGTTTGTTGTTGGCATATTGTTGGTTGTTGGCATATCTTCAGAATGAGTTTACAATGTTTGTTGCATTTTTTTTTTTTGCTTTTTAGAGGTAATTATCCTTTGCTGCATTTGTTTTATTTTGGAGCAATATCTAGATGTTTGTTGTTGGCATTATCTTCAAACTGAGTTTACAATGTTGCAAATTCTTTGACTTAGATTTTACAATAACCTCACAAAATCAGGCTTCTTTGCCCTAATCTAATTTCATATTCATACATTTACTTTGAGTTATTCAAGTTGTGGCTTCATATTCTGCTTATAAGTTCTTGTTCTTTGAATATGAACTCTAACAATTTGCTAATAGAAAAGGAATTTGAATATGAGTTGATACATATTATAATAGGTAATGAGCAAGTTAGGTATGCCTAAACATCAATTGCATCAACTATATAGAGGACTTCATAAACCTTCTTCTTCAACTTATCAATGAACTTATATGCAGTGTTTGATGCCACTAATAACCTCTTGTTTATGCAGTGTTTGATGCATTGTTTGATGACCTATAGTTTAGTGTGTTTGATGCAAAGTGGAGATGACTTAACTGGTTACTTACCTTTACTTAGTAATTAAAATTCCTTTGACTAAAAGGGTATTAGATACTCAAATCCTTAGCTAGAAGAAAGTTTTCCACTTGACAACATAACTCATCCTTGACTAATGGGTCATGAAACATATAGATTAGGACCTCATCAAGGCAGTCACAAAATCAAAGAGTGATTTTCATAATCACACTATAGAGGACTTCATAACTAGAGGTAAGTAATATCACAACTAGAGGACTTCACAAGGCAGTCATAAATGTTTATGCTTTTCGTTCCTATAGCCTTTTATCCCTATAAATTGATAACTTTAACAGTGCAAATCTCTTTAACATTTGAAGTGGATCAATATCTAAGAATGTCCAATTTGAGCTTGAACATTAGTTGCTTATCATTGCTTAATAAGAATTGACATCTATGATAGCAAATAACTATCCATAAACATAATAACACTTTAGCCCATGGAAGAACTTGGAAACACAACCTGACATGGATGTCATAGATGTCAATGAGTTTTTCCAAATAACTTATCTGGTATACGTGTTATTTGTTCTGATTCCATATCAATAACTAGAGGAAGCTTCACCCAAAGACACTATATATTTGATAATTATGTTCCATCAAGTATGTCCAATTTCACTACATCAAGTGGTTCATTGAAAACCCGACCATACTGATGTCTCATATATCAAATCTTAAAAATCATTTGTGGTTGTTGTTTATGGTTACACATTATTTGTGCAATTCTCAACCTAGCAAAGGGTTGTTTGTGTTCAATCATTTGTTATTGGCATAATTGTAGTGCTAAAAAAGATTCATTTATTATTGAAGTGAATATAGTGGTTTGCATAATTTATTGGATAGTCTTAATATGCTTAAATGAGTCTTAATATGCTTAAGTGAATATATGGTTTGCAGAATATAAATGAGTCTTAATATGCTTAAGTTAATATGCTTAAGTGAATATATGGTTTGCAGAATTGCTACACCTTTCTTTTTATGTAGCATCCATTGTTTTACAACAAAACCTCTTTGAATAAAAGACATAGACTACAGATCTTGTATCTTTGCTTGAGTAGATGTTATGTTAGCATCAATTGCATCTTGGAGTGCCTTGGATTAGGTACATGTTCTGGAAGATATACAAGAGTTAAACAGTGGTTTCTTATTAGCTATATCTTGAAAATGAGTTTACAATGTTGCAAGTTCTTTAAATTAGATTTTACAATGATTACACAAAATGCAACTTCTTTGCTACTTGTATACTACTTGTTTATGCATTTAGAATAAATGTATCTCTCTAGCTCTCATTTGCTGGATCCTGATGCTGCTGTATACTGTTTTCTTGCATGTATTGGATCCTGATTATCTGATTTGCTAGAGCAGGACTCGTCTGAGCAAGTGACTTATATAAGGTTAGAGTCTCAAGTTTTCCTCTGTTTTCCTTTTCTCATACCAAGTGACTAGTTAAATCCAATGACCTGATACAGAGCAATAGGTAAAGAGGCAAGTTAGGTATGCCTAAACATCAATTGCATCAACCATGTAGAGGACTTCATAACCCTTCTTCTTCAACTTATCAATGAACTTATATGCAGTGTTTGATGCCACTAATAATTAGTTCACTCTCTTCACTTCATATAGTGCAGATCATCGATAATTATTGCCTTAAGTTTTTCTTAAGATAAAAATGAATGAATTAAAGAAACGGGGACCTAAAGAACATACAAGGCCAGTTGACTCAACCAAGTAAAGGACAATAGAACCCTAGCATACAAATTTGTGACTGATCATGTCATGAGGTTATCCCAACAGAGGATCAACAGGTTGGCTGATTAGCATATTGTTGATAGGGTTATTTCATATTCCATCTTCATGTCATGTCTTAACTGATTTTAGTATTGAATTATATAGTTAGGAGGGAATCCCTAATTCACATGAATCCTTATACGGTAAAGACAAGTGAGTCCATTAGTTCATCTTTCAACACTCTTTTGTCCTTTTCCTTTCCCATGACATATAGGACAAAATCTGAGTGCAATTGTAATAGTTAGTGAGTCTGTTAGGCAGCTGAAGTAAGCCTTGTATATCAATTTTATAATCTAACCACAATCCTTCAATCCTTCACCTGACATTGTAAGTTGCAAAGCTTCAGAAGTTGATTCCAAGTTGTAAAAGTATAATAGCAACAAAGAATATGTGTTTGATGGTTTCTGTGTTCTGTTGCAACGAACATTGAGGGAATTGCTAAATGTACCATAGCATAATATGTTTTTGGTGCTTAGTCTATCTTTAATTGTCAATCAATGCATAAAGGATGTTTTGCGTATGTTCTTAGGAAATCAAACAAGATTCGACTATTGAACCTTTTTTATTAAAAGATTTTTATGTAAGACTTCTCAGTAAGCTTTTCAAATTTATGCTTTAATCATATGATTTTTTTTCATTTCTCGCTAACATTCAACCACAAGAATGTTAGCAAATTTCAATTGATTTGAGTTCTGATGGTTAAATATTTGCTAATCAAATTGGAATGATTTGATCAAATGTTTGTTTAATTGTAAAATCCTGAAAGCTCAGATCCCATAACATGTTGTAAACTTGGAAGTGATTGCATGTATGGTTAAAAAGTGGTACCATAGGAATTTACTGATATTTCTAATTTTGATCAAGGAAGTTGATGAAAAGTTTGCATTTGCTAGAATTTGCCACAATCATGTGCTTCTTTTATACACGGCAACGGTATAGGCTACACATTGTATACATTCCCAATCATCAAATACATGATTAAAAATCACTTTCTTGTTTTTTTGTGTTCTTGTTTTCAACTATTGTTTTTGTAGATGGGACCTGGTCTACCCAAGAAGAAGAATAAGGCTGCACCAAGTTCCTTAGTACCTACACAACTGCAGTTGCGGTATCGTCAGCTAATTGAAAGTGCAGCTAATGAGTCATGTGCTCGTCCACAACCACAAGATAAGACACCTGCACCTGCACCTACACCTACACAGGCACAAGCTCAGACACGTTCACCTTCTGACGATACTGCAACACCAAGAGATGTCAATTCTATGCCTAGTATTCGTCCTAGAGATAAGTATGAACAAATTTTGAATATGCGACGCAATATTAGCACTCCATCAACTTCTGAAGAGACGCCTCCAGCTTCAAATTATCAGACACCAGTAAATCCTGCAGTTTCTAATTATCAGACACCAATAAATCACACTATTCCTTCCGGTGTGGGCTCCTCTTCTGCAAGCACTGCAGGTATGATCTTAACATTAATTAGATTTATCAACATTGTTATATGCTAATTATAAATTATTCTTTTGCTATTTTAGGATCCAAAAATAATGCAAAAAAAACAAGGGGTGTCATGAAAGGACACGGATTAGCAAAGATTAATAAGGTGATAGGTAAAAGATTGCAGATAGAGATCTCCCCTGCTGAAGGAAGACCAACCAACTCCATACAGTCTACCAAATTATCGAGTGAGATTGGTCTGATATCCCGAACTTCTTTGCCTGTAAGAACAAAATTCTCAAAAATTACTAATGAGGAATTGGACATTGCATTTGATAAGTTAGACGTAAGTATTCTAAACCAATCCAATTTGTACGTATTTTCCATTTGGTTAAAGCGTTGACTGATAACTTATAATTTTTTGCAGCAAAAGTTGGAAGTCAAGGGAATGAGGATTGACAACGAAATACATGCTACTGTGAAGAGGTTTCTTTCTTTAAGGTCTAAAGATCAAAGGTATAATTTAAAAAGGCATTTTACCAAGTACGAAAAGGATGTTCAGCCACCTAATGTCACACTGGCGGAGTGGATGAATTTATGTGTGTAACATCCCATCACCGATGGGAAGGTTACATTGGTTATTTGAGACGGGCTAATAGGTTTTATTGCATATACTGAATTGAGCATTCATTTGGCCTCTAATTATAGAGGAATGAGTTATTTTGCACATGCATTTTTAGGTACAAGCATTTCTAACATTTCCGGCAATTTAATTGTGAATATGATATGATTTGTGAATTTTGGAATAATTGGGTTTGAATAGTTGAGTTAGAATGTCTTTAGAGTGATTGCCAGTTGATAGTAACCCTTAGGAAATTTTCTGGGAATTTGGGAGAAAAAGTCCGGATCGAAATTTTTCGAGTGACAGACGGGTTGACTAAATGGTACTGAAATAATTGTCCAATGGTAATGGGAAATTTAGATTCATGATTTTAGGAATCATGATATGTCGAGCCATTGGAAGTTGAAGACGATTTAGACTAGAATTGTTTTGTATAGAGACTGAAATTTAAAAGAATTTGAGGAATTATGCCTTATGAGCCCTAGGTTTGAAATCAACCTTTAAATACCGTAGGTTTTAAATTTTGGCATTAAACTCTCTTCCTCCAACTTAAGGCTTTTCTTTCTTCTCTTCTTCCCTTGGTGATTTTCGACCCCCTTCACTATCCTTGATTGTCCAATTGCTTGCTTGTTTCTCCTTGTGCAAAGACAAGTCTAAACCTTAAGAAAAGATGAAGTTTTATATGGCTTTGGGTGAGAACCGTGGGTGTTAGGGCTTGGAGAAGATTTTCGAGAGATTTGAAGATTTGAGGCTTGATTGGTAAGTAATTGGTTTAATGTTATTTTATTGTTGTTGAAATGCATTTATGATGTTTATTGTGTAAGATTGGGGTAGTTGAGAGTGAGTTATGGTTGTTTTTAGAGAGAAATAGGGTATAAATCTGTCGGAGAAGAAGGCCGAAAGCCTGCACTTCGCGACCTGCTCGAAAGCCTCGCCGCGACGAATAAATATTCGTTCGCCGCGGCGAGCGTGTAAGAGGTCGCCGCGGTGAGCTCTAAACATTTGATGCCGCGACGAGCTCGCGTTGACGTCGCAGTGAGCCCAAAGAGATTGTTACGCTGGCGGCGTCTCTTCACGCCGCATGAAGCGACTCAGACGCCCATGCGAGAGGTCTGAGGCCGCGGTGAGGACCAGTTTTCTTAATTAGTTTATTTTAGTTTTTGGGGCATAACTTATGGTATAGACCTCCAATTGAAGTGATTCTTGATTCGTTATAAACTAGAGAGAGGTCTACAATTGATGTGAAGAATGAAAGTTTGAATTTTAATTAGTAAGATCTCAAATTTTGAATGGAAGTTAAGGATAGGTCCTTATTTCAACCTAAGGATAGTTTCTTGATAATTGGGGTATAATTGTGAGATTTCTGAATGTAAATTCAATGCTATTGGAGTTTTCAATAGGTGAATTTGATCTAGTTTAAGCTAAAAGTGGTTTTGATGAAATGGGTGAAAGGATGGATTTTAACAAAAGATAGAGAAATTGGGGAAATAGCGTCGGAAGGTCATGAATATGCATCATACATCTTTTCTTTAAGACATGTGCATCATTAAATTGTTCTGATTGAGCATCTAGTAATGGGAAATTATTTAACTGTTATAGAGGTACCGTTGGATCATCATTCCACGGATATTGCTGGGACTTCCAGGCAGTAGCTCGGAAGTTACAGGTGAGTAACCTAGTTGATTCCTCAATTTTTGATTGTTAATACTCTATAAACTGTCTGTGAATGTGAATTGTATGATCATATGAATGATTAGGATCGATATGTCTGCTTTTGATAAATCGGATTTAACTGCTACGTGATTATGGAAAATTGTGATAAATGGGTATTAATGGCAATATGACTGTGAGTTGGTGGGCATGTTGCATTTCATACACAAATGCATGAACAGATAATGATAGTTGTGACCTAATTCGCCACTGATACTGAAAAAGAGCCTTGAGCTCGATCACTGAAAACTAGCCTTGAGCTCGATCACTGAAAAAGAGCCTTGAGCTCAAAGGGAGTTAGTGCATACCCAGAGGGCTCTCCTACTCCCTAGATGCGTCTACTGAATACTAATCACTGTTTAAGCGCTCGGTCACAACACTGTAATAAAATGAAAAAGAGTCACATATGCATTGCATACACATTGTGATAGATTGAATACTGTGAATGGGAAATCGGCATGACTGTATGATACAACTGTGACAACTGATTTGCGAAAGTTCTAAATTTGTTATTGTGATATGCTGTACGCTATTTGTGTAATGCCTGAATTGAGTGAATCATCGATGATGGTTTCTCATTGAGTTCGCAAACTCACCCAAAATTGCATCTATTTTTTCAGGATCGATAGATTAGACTCCTAGCTCTAGAGATAGATTTTTCCTGCCGTGTGAGCGCGTTGGCAAGAGAAGTGATGGCACACAGGTCGGTCAGCTGGGATTGATTTTGTGGATGACCTAGTATAGATTTTTGTATCGGTTCCTTTTTGGAGTTATGTATTTAGATAGTGAAAAACTGATAGATTTGTATATTTCTGTTTGATGATATGAAACGAGCAAGCATCTTGGTTTTAAAATATAGTGATTTTTGGATTGCGGTTTTATTATATCGATGCCATAGGAGTACTGTAGTGACCGAATGCTCGTAGCTCTCCCTTATTGTGGGATATGCGTCGGAATGACCCGCGGGTGTCCCGATGCGTACCCTGCGGTAAGGGGGCACTACAATGTGAGTATTGGGAGCAATCAGTTACAAAGCTTAGTTTTTATTTTATACAAAAGCTTTATTTCACAGCTTCTTTCATAACCAATTAAATTTTAGTATTTATGATTTGTGATTTATAAATGTTATAATAGATTTTGCTACGTTTATGATTAGGAAAAAAGTCAGAAAGCCAAACTGGCCTTGAAGTCAGGTCAAATGTCGACCAAACACTGGCTTCAAGACCTTTGTAGCGATACGACATGAGATTGTGAGTTACTATCTTTTTAATTATATTTTACTTTAATTGACATTTAAAGATTTATGAAAATTATTACTTGTCATATTTTGTTTTCAACAGAGTGACAGAGATGGAGAAGAGTGTGACCGGATGAAGCTATGGTATCACACTCATTATGATGAAAGCAAAGATCAATGGACAACTGTCGAAAGCAAAACAAAATGGGTGAGTACATAGTTCATTTACAAATATTTGTTAAATGAGAATGTGTATGTAATTAATTCTTACTTTTCTAGGAATTAATGTGTCATGAAATGGCACATTCAATATAACAAGGTTATTCGATGACAGTGGATGAAGTGTGCGACAAAGTCCTGGGCACTAGATCAGATTACATTATTGGCATGGGAATTGGGCCTCAACCACAAAGGAATACTTCGGTAAGAAAGAGACTTCGAGACGAATTAGAAGAGTCAAAGAGGGCTAATCAGGAATTGCAGTCTCAAGTCGATGAATTGACTAAACAATTTAAAGAAATGCAGGATCGATTGGAACTTTTATGTTCTACACATAATGTCCGTTCAGACTAAACATGTACTCATATTGATATATTAAATACTTATGACGTTTTATTTATTTTAATTATCATTTTATGACATATTCTGGAGTTGCAATTAAATTATAAATTGTTTGCATTTATTCAATTCTTGTTATACATGAATAATTATTAAAATTTATTATATATTCAAAAATGAAGAATTATTAAACAAATTTATTTCATAAATATTATTTAATAGTTATTAAATAAATATTATTATTTTAAATTAGCAAATATTTAATTAAAATTATTTTCGTTAATTTGAAACAAATTTAAATAAAAGCTAATTACAAATCTAATTTATTCAATAATTTTTAAAATTGAAAATTTTCAATTTAATAATTAAATTTGATTAAATTTAAAATTATTCCAATATTCAGATCAATAAATACAAATCAAGAAATTCTAATTTATATTAAAACATTATTAACATAATAATTATAAATTAATTAATTTTCAGGAAATTTATATTTTATAAAAAAATTACAATCCGCAACGTCTCTTAATTCAGACGTTGCATAATATTCCTTCTTTTTTGACGTCCTTTAAATGTCGTTAAAACCACAACGATCACTGACGTTCTCTCCAAACGTCGCAAAATACACCGCTCGTTCTTGACGTCTCTATGAACGTCGCAGAATAGATAAGCATTCTACGACGTCTTGCATCAGACGTCGCAGAAACCTATTACCTACCCCACAATCTATGACGTCTATTGTGACATTTTAATAGACGTCGTAGAAGGTTTTATGCGACGTCTGATTGGCTTCTACGACGTCTACTAGACGATGCCAAATGTACCTTTTTGTTGTAGTGTTTGTTTTTACTATATACGTGAGTGTTGGGTATTTTTAAGGATGAGAACAAAATTAATTTTTGAGTTAAGGAATAAGTATATGGTGATGGCTGGGAAGGAAAATGAATGATCTAAATTAAAAGATGAGGAATAAATGAAGAAGATGTAGAAGTTGAAGGTGTAGAAAAATGAGAGTGAAATAGTGTAGTAAAGTGGAGTTCTGCGTGGATGAAGTTTTCTGGTTCTTTTGATGACTTTTATGAAAAAGTGGATTTTGGAATTTTGTTTATGAATGATGAGTATAATAAGAAATGAGAAGATTGTTTACAGTGAATGTTGGGAAGAAAAATGGAGAATGTACAGAAGGATTTAAAAGCAGGGAATGTGGAATGCAGACTATAATGAGTTACATAACTGATATATGGTTTTTGAGGATTTAAGGATTTTGAGTAAACTTGTTTATTTAAAGGCACCATGAAATTGTGTTGTGAATGAGTTGAATGGAAATAGAGTAGAAATAGAAAAAATTTGAAGATTGAGGTGTAGGAGTTAATGGGAGAAGAAGCACAATGAATGAAGAAAAGAAGTTAGAAAAGTTAGTAATGATCTAAAACTTCCTTGATTAAACTGTATTGATCTAGGAAGAATTTGATAAAATTGTCTTTAACTAAGTTGTAGATCATTATTTTAGCTTTTCATTGATATAAAGTTTGCAATTTTTGGAGTTCTGGATCAAAAGATATAGAGGTTTGAAGGGGCATTATGCGACTAGGGGAAAGTCGTGATCCTGCATATTGCGAAATACATACCCATATGCATGATCACAACTTTGAAGGTTTAAGGGATGATGAGTATAGATCGGTTTTCTGGAAATATCTTCTTCATCCGACCTCCAAATGACATGAGACTTAGACCATTAGACTCATAAGACATTACTCTACCTCTCCACCAAAAATCATAGCCATCTCAATTGAATTGGGGGAGATTGAGTGTTGAAGGTGGGAAGGGTCTGACTATACCCTCATCCAACCTTTGTGTCTTTATCTATCACTCCAATGAGTTTTTGTCTCACGCCCGTGGCTCTTGCACAGGCATGAGTTTTTTCTCTCAGGGTCGTGAGTTTCAATTAATGGACACTCACAGCCTTAATTGTCCCATCAAAACACTGTGCTTCATAAATTATTAGTTGTGACTTTCTGCACCCGAGAGCATTGTGCAAGCTAAATTATCTTGCTTCTTTCGACTATAACTTCTTCTCTAGAACTCCAAATGAATTGATTTTTGATCCAATAGATTCCTAACACATTATTCTATCTCTCCACAAAAATTGGTGAACTAATTTGAAAAAGATTGATCCAATGAAAATGTGGGAATAACATTTTACTAAACACACCTTGGTATTGTGATTATATTTGGATTTGTAGGATTCCAAATGAGCTGATTTTTAATTTGGAGTAAACTAGAGACATAAGGTTACAAATTATCTAAAGAAGTTGAATTTTAACTCAGTCTTTATGATGTTCAATTTTTGGATGGAAATTGTGCATAATATATTATTTAGAAATAGAATAGTCAAAAATGGTTGAGGTATATCTTTCAAATTACTAAACCGAATTGACTGATTTTGATGTCAATAGAAACATAAGATATAGTGGAACACTCTTCTAGAAGAGAGTATTGCCAAATTACTTCATTTTCATTGTCTAAATGATTAAGAAAAATAGACTCAAAAATTAGTTTTTGGGAAAAATCTGAAAGTGATACAAGGAGAAATGAATTGTGATTTTAATGATTTTATTGAAGTATAAACCTAAGTATAAATTATATTTAGGTGAGTTTTGTTATGGGATTGATTTTGTGAAGAAACTAATGGATAAATACTCGGGATTGTCATGAACATGCATTGTACATATTTCATTGTTGTTAAACACTTATAATTGTGCAAATTGTGATATATGTATATGTTATTTGTTATAGAGGAGTAACTAGAACGTCAACCTCCAGAAATTGCTGGAACTTCTAGGCATTAGTTTCGGGAGCAACTTATGAGTAACTTAGATGGTCTCACTCAATTAAATATTTTTTTTATATTATGTTTGAATTGTTGAATGAATGTGTTTTGATTGTTGGATTTCGGATAATGAAGGTCTGATAATTTTGATATATGAATGTATTATTGAAGTGCTACTTGTATGTGAATGTGACGAACTACATGTTTCATGATATGAATGATTATGACAGATGCATTCTATACATGAATACACAATCAGATAAAGGTAGTTGTTGTTAGACTTCATCTCCGAGGCCTAACATTCGGAAACACACAAGCATAGCAAACCCAAAACCGACCACACACTGGCCACAATTTGGGAAAACCTCCAAAAGGAAACTCAGATCAACTTCTTAAGGACATTTTTTCCTCATATTCTAACGATTCTAATGCCACTGAAATCGCTCAATTCGGATTAGAAATGAAAAAGTTATGCTCAAAATACTATCTAAAGAAAACAGTCAAAACTGACACTCTACCGACTTTATGTCAGAATTATAAAATCTTAGAGGCTCAATTGCTGATCGGTTTATTCATAAAACTTGTAGATTTAGGTCTCTAGTTTAATTTAAAACAAGAATCGCCTCAATCGGAGCTCTATAGCTCAAGATATTTTAAAATAAGTGAAGTATATTCAGACTTTATCAACCGATCGTCATACTTTGTTTCAACCACCTTTTTCAATTTAAAAGCAATACTGATAAATCAGGTATAAAAAGATATAAAAATTTTTTTGGAATCCAACGCTTCGAAAATCAGCTAAATCGGAGGTCTATGCAAAAAGTTATGGCCAAAAGAAGGAAGAAGGGTCAAAACGAAAGCAGACGATGATGATGTCATCTTAGACGAAGATGACGTCAGCAAAACTGATATGAAGATGATGTCATCATAGATGAAGATGACGTCAGCACAGACGAAGATGACGTCATCATAGACGAAGATGATGTCAGCAAAAATGAGACAAAGATGACGTCATCATAGAGGAATATGACGTCAGCACAGACGAAGATGACGTCATCATAGACGAAAATGACGTCAGCAAAACCAAGACGAAGATGACGTCATCATAGACGAAGATGACGTCAGCACAAACGAAGATGACGTTAGCAAAACTAAGACGAAGATGACGTCATCATAGACGAAGATGACGTCATCATAGACGAAGATGACGTCAGCACAGACGAAGATGACGTCATCATAGATGAGGATGACGTCAGCAAAACTAAGACGAAGATGACGTCATCATAGACGAAGATGACGTCATCATAGATGAAGATGACGTCATCATAGACAAAGATGACGTCAGCACAGACGAAGATGGCGTCAGCACAGATGACGTCAGCACCTGCATCTGATTCTAACAACTCATATCTACCCATTAACACACCATAAAATAGTTCATAACACATCAAGGAAGAGCTCTACAACTCGCCTACAGCTCCCCAAAAAAACAAAAGATCCCATCTGATCTAAACCGTGCATAATTTGGCTGAAAACACACAAAACACCCAAATCTAACTCAAGGAACACATCAGCCCAGAAATTTGCAGAACTTTAACAGCTCCTAAACCTATGCAAATTTCCAGCGAGCCCTCTCAAGGCAAAACTCAACAGCGAACTCAATAATAAAAGACTCATACACATACTTCACACATAGATCACAAAACAACACAACACTTGATGAAGAGAGTACTAGAGCTCTCATTCTCTTTTCAAATCATAACAAAAGTTCATACACAGCTTTAGTTGCATATCAACATATTCATCAAGAGTCTAGTATAAATTACAAAATATGAGATGCTCAATGATCGATATGCTTATAAAGCCATTCCAAAATGTTAGTCACTAACTTAATACAAAAGTTTCTAGAGTCCTTGGAGTTATGCCCGATGCCTTGCAAGGTTTCGCGGTCAACTAGAATTTGCACCTGAGGAGGGAGAATGGGGTGAGCAAAACACGGCTCAGTGGTTAACACGTTTATAGCCATCGCGCAATGAGCCATATAACACATAATCAAGAATCCATAACATTTGCAATTAACATAATATGCATAAATACCCAACTTTATCACATAAGTCATAATTAACCAAACTCATCACATAGAGCATAACATGGGATCTTTTATCAATTAAAACACATAATATGCATCATATACTCAAAAATGTTTAAATGCATACAATTGGCTCGAGAGTTCCTTAAACACAACGGTTTACACCATAACACAATGAGTCCGATTTCTCAGGATCTCGTGGCCCCAAGCGAGCAGCCGGGAGAAGGCTATGGGTCATCGTGCATGAGACTATCGAAACGGTTTCTCTCTCGCCCAAACATAACCAATTTATGCTCACATATTCAAACACAAGAATAGCATTTTATGCTTCTTTCATTGTATCAAATCATCATAGTTTCATTCTTTTCTTTCAAATTAAGGAATACACTTTCAATATACACACAATTTAACAAAGATAGCACACATAGGGCATTTGCCCATTACACAACAACTATAAAAATGTTACCCACCTAACGTCAGAATCCGATTTCAAGATTGCCCTTCCTCTTTGTCTTGAGTGGGGTTTTCTTGAGTTCCTTCAATTAAATTACACTCCATTTAATAAATACATTCTAAAAGAAAGGCATAGCATTCATAAAATCATGCAAAGGTAAAATAAACTCTAAACCTAACCTACCCATAAGCCATCTATGTCAGAAAACCAAAACCCTAACTTAGAAATCCCAAAAATCCATAGATCTTACCCTTCTCTTCTATCTTTCTTCAATCTCTACACAAACCCTAACTTCCATTTCCTCCCATTTTCGAACCTAACACAAACAAAGATGGAACTTACCTCTCACAAGTAGATTTCTCTTCTTTTTCCTCTTCTTTCTTCCTCCCTTCAAGCTTCCTACAGCTCTCCCTTTTTCTTCTTGGCCGAAACCCTCCTTTCTCTTGGCTCACGATTTTCTTCTCTTCTTTTTGTTCTTACGACTCTTGCCTATTCTCCTACACAACTTAACTCATTTTATTTCTCAACTTAAAGCCTTTCTCCAAAACTACATAGTTTTGAGCTCTCCTTCTTACAATGCCCTTTTTGTCTCATATGGCTCTACACATATCACAAGCCTACTTCCAATTAATCCAATTAATTCTAACCCTTCACTTAAATTTCAAAATTTCCAATTCCCAATCATTCTAACTAATTTCAGGACTCAATAAATACATATATATATATATATACATAATTAAACAATTAAGGCAAAAATAAAGAATAAGTCAATTAAATCAATAAATGAATAATAATAAAAAATTTCGGGGCCCAACAGTTGTGACCAGAGTAGCCATAAAAAATGAGCTTATCAACCCCTCGACAAACCTCTGGTAATATCCGGCCAATCCTAAGAAGTTTCATATTTTAGACAGATTTCTCGGAGCTTTCCAATTCATCACTGCCTCAATCTTCTTTGGATCTAATTGTATGCCATGTCTAGTCACTATATGCCCCAAAAACGCTACTTTGTTCACCCAAAATTTGCAAATATTTTTCAGGCTTAGAAGAGTAACCCGTTAGACAAGCGAGAGTATACCTATTGCATTCAAGTAAGAGGTAGAGGTCGGGATCAGTAACGTCTGCATATTTTTTTTTATTTATGTATTCCACAACTTTTGTATAATGTGTATTTGAACACGCTTCTGCATGTAATAACTTTCCATATTGGAAAGGTTTGTAAATGAGAATGAATTGGAGTGTAATGTTAACAAATATGATTTTTATGTTATGAAAGAAAAGATTGGGCTCGATTTTGATTACTGATTTCTACATATGCTTATATTGAAAAAAATTGTACTAAATTTTGAATGTTTGACCGTTCTAGCATGTCACCCTCGTGGAGCACGAACCTGAACATCACTCAGGATGTCGGGTACGTGTTTGGTGAGGGTGGGGTGTTACATGATATATTTGCATCTTCTACTGGAATGCCTTCGTTATTGAACTCCAACCCAATATCTTAATAGACTTCATCTGCATCCTCATCCAATTGACCAATATCCCTTTCACAAAAATCAAATACATTCCTTTATTGAAACTTTTGAACAACCTTCCAATTGCTACCCAATATAGTATCGTTGACATAGAAAACTTGTTTGACTTGACTTGCAAAGACAAAAGGATCATTATTATACCATGTGTTACTAACATTTATGCTAGTAATATGCCTGTTCACTTTCATGTCAGTTAGATCAAACCATTTGCATTTAAGTAGAACAACCTTTTTATCCTTGATGTAGTGCAACTCTATTATTTCAAAGATGAAATCGTATAAGTCAATGATTTCGTCATCATGACATTCTTCAATGATAACCCCACTATTTTGACTTCAAACTCGACTATCTTGATCTTGTATCTGAAATCTCACCCCATTAATAATGCAATCTATGTATTTCTTCCCACAAATATAAGGCCCATATGCCAAACTATATAATGTTGTTATTACTTCTTGCACGTTACGATTATGTAACCGTATCATCTGTACGACAAATTGAAAATAACTATAAGGATGAGACATATTCTCATATTTTCATAATATGTAATCAATATGAAACTTACTCGATTTCTAAACCATGAAACAAACTTCTGCCTATGTCTTTCTTCAACATTAATAATCCCTTTGTTGTGAATTGTGTCTTTGTGCTCTTTATTTAAAAAAGACAACGATAGTAAGATCTTAGAGTGAATGAAGAAAATTGTAATATGATTCCTTGAAAGAAAAGGAATATACGTACTCCATATATGTATCAAGTTTCTTGCAATTGTTCAAAATATACTAATAGGCGATTTCAAATTCATCTTTAGTTAACTCCACATATTTACTCACACCATGTGGCCTAATTTTTTGGGAGAAAATAGACAACCACTGTTGTTATGAAAATCAAACTTACGTTCTGGCCTATTAAATCTTGTCTCCACATCAGTTAAGTACATTAAACAAAAAATCAAGCAATCAGTTGCTATATAAGCCTCTAAAATAGACCGCTCTGGTTGAGCTCTATTATGACATAATGCTTAAAAGAGCATAAAAACCTGAACATAAATAGTTATAAACTTAGGAATTATTACAAACAAATAATATAGAAAACAACTTGTTGACTTTAATATGCATTACTTTTTAATAGAAAACATCAATCGAAATTGAACCGGTTCACAAAGTTTTTCTTCATATAGTAAGTGAATTGCCAAATGAACCATAACATCAAAAAATGATGGGGAAAAATAGTTCAAGCTTATATAGAATCAATGCTATGTCTTTTTCCATTTTATCAAGCTGTTCAACTTTAAGTGTCGTGCAACATAATTGCTTAAAAACTCTCCTAGTTGACCCAAAGTAGCGGACACATCCTTCAGCAAACCCACGTATTCCAACAGGAAGTAATTGTTGCAAAAGTATATGACAATCATGACTTTTCAACCCTGACACTTTTCCCTCTTTAACATTCACATAACGACCTATATTTGATGCAACCCATTAGGAAATTTGACTGATTGGAGGAATTGACAGAATGATTATTTCTCACTTTTTAGCATGTTATAACAAGTAGGGGGAATAATGTATAAACCATCATCTCTTTTTTTCAAATGCAAGTCCTTTATAATATTCATGTCTTTCAAGTCAATTCTAGCCTTAATTGTTTCTTTGGATTTCCCATCAATTGCCATAATAGTTCCAAAAATGGACTCACAAATGTTTTTCTCAATATGCATGGCATCAAGATTGTGCCTCAATAGTAATTCCTTCCAACATGGCAAGTTGAAAAATATTTTTTTTGTCCAATTTAGTTTGACATCATTTCTCTTTTGCGTTCTATTACTTGGGTGTTTTCCAGATATAATGTCATCCAAATGTGACAGCTAGTAAATAATATCATCACTGGACAACTGCATCGGAGCTTCACCCAACTCTACTGTTCCATTAAATTGTTTACTTCTTTTCCATCTATGCTCATGTTCCAAATAACGACAATGACCTGTATAATATGTTTTACTTCATATCCTTTTTAAATATGTTTGGTGGTTACACCCAGGACAAGCCATATACCCTTTAGTGCTCCACCCAGACAAATTCGCATAAGCTGGGAAATCATTTATCGTCCATAAAATAGCATAATGCATTATAAATGTTTCACCTTCAACAACAACAAAATTTTGTAATCCAAATTCCCATAGATCGTTTAAGTCATCAATTAATGGTTGCATGTATATATAGATGTCCTTACTAAGAGCAGTAGGTCCTGGAATAAGCAAAGACAACAATGTAAAAGGTTGTTTCATAAACTTCCATGGAGGTAAATTATATGGGACTAGGATCACCGGCCACATGCTATATGAATTACTCATATTACCGAAAGGATTAAATCCATTTGAGGCCAATCCAAGTCGAACATTACGATAATCTTGTCAAAACCATGGAAACTTTCTATCAAGCTTTTTCCATGCTATTGAGTCTACTGGATGATGCATAATGTTATCATCAACACATTTCTCTTTATGCCACCTCATACCTATGGTTGTTTTTATTGACATAAAATGTCTTTGTAATCGTGGTTTAATAGAAAACTATCGAAGGATTTTATTTGGTCTCTTTTTCCGTCTCCCATCATCCACCTGCGACCTTGCTGTACCATAAATAGAACATTCCTGAAGATCTTTACCTTCCTTTCAAAAAAGAGCACAGTCATACTTACAAGCATGAATTGAAATATATCCTAATCCAAGGCCCCTTAACAGTTTCTTTACATCATAGTAAGATTTTGGCAACTTGTGTCCAATAGGTAATGCATCGTTCAGTAAGTCAATTAACATGTTAAAGGACTTGTTACTCCATTTATTATAAACCTTCAAACACAATAAATTCACAATAAATGATAGTTGTGACAAAGTAGAGCACTCGAGATATAATTATTCTTGAGCAACTTTTAATAACTTCATAAAATTATCTTCTATAATACTACCAATTATATTAGGCATTCCTGTTTCATTCATAGTCTCCATATAATTCTAACAATCGTTTAACATTTAATCAATCCCATGATCACCATCATCATTCACATCACAATCATCTACATCATTAATGTAACTGTCATCATAATATGTACCGCCACTTCTACTACAACTTGCTTCCTTATGTTCACCATGATAAAGCCATAGAGCGTAGAATTTATCTATGCCTCAGATTAGCAAGTGATTATACACCACATCTTGACTTTGGAAGTCGACATTTAAACAATCGAAGCATGGACAATGAATACTACATTCATCACCCATTTAATCTTTTCCAAATTGCATGAAACTCTAAACTCTTTCTATGTATTCAATTGACCATTTTTGATGAGACATCCAACTCTTATCCATCTAGCTATACAATAAAATAAGATAATTGAGCTCTTACATGCTTTTTTCGTTCAATATTATATTTAAAAAAACTAATGTAATTAAGGTACGTGGCATTGTTTCTTGTTTCCAACCTATATAACATCTTTTGTCTGACTATGTTGAGTTGTTTTTTGTTTGCTTTGTCTGTTTAACTTCTTCTATTACATAATGACATTGTAATTGGTTAAGTCTTTTTTATTAATTTTATTGTTTACATTGAAGCTATTATTTAAATGTCATTGGCAAAATAAAGAAATTATGGTTCCAATTTTTATCTTTTTAAAATTGTTGGTGAAATTACCTTTACCTATTTCCTCTATAACACCTATTGTTCTTTTAAAATTTGTCAATATATAAATTATATCATTTACATTAGTGTATAATGTAATTGAACATGTTATATTCATCATTTGATATGTTGGATGTTGTTTTGGTACTAACTATTTAGTACAAAATTAATTACATTGTATGAGGTTAACTAGTAATTTTGTATTAATTTTTGTTGTTTACATTGAATCTATTATTTTAAATGTCATTGGAAAAAGAAAGAAAATAAGGTTCCAATTTTATCTTCTTAAATTGCATGGTGATTCAATTTCAAAACACTTTTTTCAAAAAATGGGCTACAAAATGAGGTGACAATATCGTGTTTTTACTACATACGCATCAATGGGTTTACTATCCACTCAATTCATGTTGTCAGTTCATACACACCAATTACGTTAGCTTTATACATCAAAATGAAATGACCATCGATATATAAACAATTAATTAACAAATCATTTCAAATGCGACGAATACTAATAATTCGAATTAACAATAATAGTTACTACTAATTCACATTCACAATAGTTGCAACTATTTGGACAAATGATATTTCTAACTGGGTTAGACGAGTTACCTGGATTGACAGATAACTGCAAACCACTAAGAAGGAGGAACTTCAACGATTAATCCTTAGATTGCCTATAAATATGAGAGAATTTTTATATGAAGTAATTAAAAATTAATAAAAATAACAAAAAGTTACATTATGATTAAGTGATACTAGAAAGAAATAAGTCATAATTGCTTAAAAATATATATTGAAATTAAATAAATCAAACCCTACAGGAATTCTATATAATTAACCTCATACTTTATCATTATAATTCTTGTTCACAGGACATAGGGCTTTTGTCCAACATGTGGTGGGAAGGGAGAATATACCTGAAGATGCCACACAAAATCTTGGTTTTGTCTCCAATCAAACAGATGAAAACAAAATCTGCAAAAAAAACCTATCCACAATCACCAACTAATGTAAAAATTGAGGTTATAAGTGTAGATTTAATAAGAAAATAGATATAGCAAAGACAAAAGAATAAACATACCAAAGCTGAAAACTAACTAAGAATTGTAAATGTTAAAACAAATGACTTATACGAATATTACTTTCATTCATTTACTTTAACAAAGAAAGAACTATTTCAAAATGCAAGCTAAGTAGTACATTATCTTCTTTAGGTAGGTGAGACGACTAATGCACCTATGCTTTCACACAAAATTATATTTAAAGCATATACTTACATATAATGCGCATATAATTACATTTATTAAAAATCATAATAAATTATAATAATGAACCTAATTGTAATTCTTCCATGTAAATTGAAACTCTGTTTATGACATGAAATGTATACAA
Organism: Erythroxylum novogranatense; assembly: GCA_029891385.1. Classification (NCBI taxonomy): domain Eukaryota; kingdom Viridiplantae; phylum Streptophyta; class Magnoliopsida; order Malpighiales; family Erythroxylaceae; genus Erythroxylum; species Erythroxylum novogranatense. Next base: position 5,248,122 of record CM057225.1, on the reverse strand, counting down.
GTAGCTCAAAACAACGTCAAATATGAGTTAAGATAACATTTAATTTCATCGAAATGCGTTAAGAATTCACTCAAATTTGCATAGTATAAACAAAGTCACGAGTTTGATTGGAAACCCTATGATGCTTCCGCATGCATGAGTAGTCTTCTCCCATTCGCAAAATTGAATATATACTATGCCCCTCCCTTGTATGAAAGGAAGTTATCAAGATGAGTAATGTTGAATCATGCATTAATGATCAATTAGCAATTGTTCAACACAAGTGACGAATCCTAACCTACTCAACTTATTATAATAATAATAATATTAGTTGGAATGCATGACACCAATTTTTAAGATTACAACTTCTTTTATCTATATCATTTTCTTTTATCATTATAATTCTTATTAAAAATAGAAAAGTCATATTCATAATTTAGAAAGGCCAACTCCCTTCAAATTCTTCAATTTCATATATAGAATTCAATCATTTTAGTAGGCAGTGGAAAGGGGACTAAATATTGGTACTAAAGGTTATGAATTGTATGAGCTTTAAAGGAAAAAACTTATGATAATTAAAAAGGACATTAATTAAGGCAAACTCTGCCCTAAACCTTTAAAATGATACATATGCTTTCCCAGTCCTAATATGCTCTTACTGATGATCCCTTGAATGTGTATAAGCTAGAAAATTTAAAATGAAATATATAAACTAACAACAATAAGGCCATGGATATACAAACCTCTTAGATCATACAAAAATCTAGAATCACGTAGCATAAAGATGGGGATAGTAGTACCAAATTCTTTCACTCCACCTTACTTTGTTCCTTATCAAAATAGAGTACTAAAATCCTATAAGAACTTTCATCGAATAGTTTACAGATAAGCAAAATTCAACCCAAACTAATAACAAAAATCGTATTTTTTCCTATTCTTCACCAACATTAACACATTGAAACAACCATTCAACCTTTAACAATCAAATTTTTTTAACTTAAACAACTTAACAACTCACCCTAGCTAAAACCAACCATTAACATAGGAAGCAATGAAACAAGAAAAAAAAATCGACACTTACCTCTAATACAATTGCAAGGAGAAGATGGAGGAGAAAACGAAGAGAACATGATGAAAGAAGATGCAAGGACGAGGAGAAGAGAAAAAAATCAAACAGAGGAGAGAGGAAAGGGTGAGAGATTTTTTCGGGGGTAGAGGGTGGAGGAGGCTCTATGTTTATTTAATGTTTAATTTCACAGTTGTTGAGATGATGTCGTTTGATATGTGTTCGTTTAATTTTACAGTTGTTGAGTTTGTTCAACAAATGTTATCGTCTCAGCAAAAAAAAATTCAGACTGACACATTTGGTGATGAATTCACAATTCATCCCCAAATGTTAATGATCTATTAAAGATTTGGTGACCAATTCACAAAATCATTGCCCCTTACATGAATGCGATGTCATTTTACTTAAATCATTTAAATGCCCTTCCATTTTGCGACACTATCACAATTCGTTGGAAAATGTTCAACATTTGGATACCAAATTTCAAAAGGGTCACCAATATTGTTCAACATTTATAGAATCTTAATTTTTGCTAAATTGTGATCTCATAAAATGTATTTATTATATATATTTTCTATATTAATTTATATCGATGAAAATTTTTAAAATATCATAAACATAAATTAATATAGAAATTATATATAACAAATACAATTTTGAGACCACATAAAATTATGAAATCATATATATTAAAAAGAATAATAAAAGTATAAATAACATTTTGTTAACTAAATTTATTTTTACACTTATACAATCATTGTCATTAAGAAAATAAAATGAAAGTAGACAAATAAAAATAAATTAAAGAAAACATGCAAAAATTGATAAAAGTGGAGAATTCGGTAAGAACCCAGCTCTTTGGTTCAATCCCAGCCTACTCCTAATTAAACATTTTCTTTACATTCTTAATTTTCTTAATTGATTAAATCTTTACATGAGGTATTCCTATTACAAATAACAAAATGAAAATTTTGTCTTTTACACTTATATATGCAATTGTTCTTGATTTGCTTCATTTTGGGAATTACTAATCTTTAATTTTAATTTGGTAGATAAACAAAATAAAATTGGAAATTTTTAAAATTTTGTATCTTTCATTTTTACCAAATTCATCACTAACATGACAATATATACCTTTAGCCCTTAATACCATTGAGTTTTTTTATTTGTATAAAAAGATACATTTAAATTAAATACCCTCAGGTTTTTGCGACAAATTCAATTTAGTTTCAAAAGACCATTTTTGTGACTAATCACCACACTTAGTCACAAATGGTAGACAATTTGCTACCAATTTTTCACATCATCGCCCAAGACAGTTTTTGCGACGAAGACGTGTGAGTCTGAAAATATCGGTTTTGACGACTAGCTTCCACATTTAGTCACAAATGGTTGACCATTTGCTACCAAATATCCACATCGTCGCTAAAACCCAAGCAAATTTTGTACTTTCTAAATAGTTAACAAATTAACATCTAAATAAATTATCTAAATTACTTTCTTAATTATTTAAGTGTTTTATTTAATTTGAAAAGTGGTTTTCTTTTAATATTAGAAAATAGACTATTATGATACAAAATAGTAATTTCTAAAGATATGTTAGAAATAGTTTTCTAATTATATTAGAATGTCTTGTTAAATTTTAAAAATTATTTTTCAAATTTCATATAATTAAATAGTATATTTTTGAAATTTTAGTCGGGTTACTTTCATATAATTAGGCACATTGAAGATGTATAAGTGCTAAATTGGACTACTTTCAGTTATCATCTAAATTGGAGTTAAACATATCATCATTTTATTCTAAATCGACATTTGCATAATATACTTCTTAACATTATTAATCAAGGAATATCGACATGGCGACTAGTTCTGGTTGGCCCTAATTCATTCTGTTGAGAGGAATGTGAGAAAATTGTCCCTACTAAAAAATAAACAATACATAAAAAATCTCTACTTAATACACTAATCATTGTTTGCCTTCCATGGCCGATCTTCTGCTTCAAGTATTTAGTATCATCCGAACAAGGTCACTTTCCTTATTATGTATATCTTATTTCCTTTTATGAAGCTATTATATATATAGCTACTAATTGATGGTATATACTACATGTTGTTTTAAACTTTCTTGTATCTCGAAGATGACATGTATGCCTATGGAGGTGGGAGCGATGTCACAATGGTCCGTAAAGGATTAGGGAAATCGGTTGTTTTGAAAAATTCATCAATTCCACAGACTTTGTCTTGTCATTCATGTATGCATGTCACTCTAATTTATGTTCGTTTAACGATGTACTAATATAACAATATCTAATATCTATACTGATTGTGTTTTAGGTAAACCGTTTCGTACTGACAATTCATCTGGAGAACTTAACTTCCATGCTAAATCTGGCAATTCATTCACTGTATCCTCTATAAGTTTAGCTATGGAAACGTTGTTGTAAGGTGTGAAAAATCCTACACCTAAGGGAAGAACTATCATTGTTTCAATTGGTGCCTTTGAACGTGCAAGGACCCTTCTCGGGAATCCAGATATCGAGGGCTCATTTACCTTTACCAACTCTCATGTCACTTGGAATCTAAAAAATTAATTATATCATTGTCATTTATCGATGCAATCAATTGGACTCAGCTTTAAAGTTGATTTATTATTGTATCTGTAAGAATTTGTCAAATGACCTCTCTACTAGCTAGGGGTCAAGCTACGTCCTATTAAATGTGAATTGTTATTGTTCTTGTTCTATCACTGTATGAATTGTTAAACTTCTAATGCAAAGTTCGTACTACTCCATATATCATATTATAATATTGTACAATTATTTAAATTTTTATAACTAAATTTTGCAATGTTAGTAAATATTAATGATTAATTAATACTATTGTTTAATACTTAAAATTATTATGTGTGTGTTTTTTCAACAATACGTTGTAAACATTCAAAACAAGTCTCCAATAAAACATACCTTAACTATGATAGATTATAAACATGTTAGTTTAACAATTTTGGAAAATGTCAACCCTTCTGTTTACAATTTTGGAAAATGTCAACCCTTCGGTGACGATTTAGGCAAATGTTCACCAAATGTGTTACCAAAAATCGTCACTGAATGTGTAACATTTGATGACGCTTCCAAATATCGTCACCAAATGATCACTTTTAGCGACAATGTCAAAAATGTAACAAAAAACCAAATGCCTTTTTAGTGATGATTTTATATAGTCATCGTCAATTGTGAACTTTTTGGTGATGATTTCGAACATTGGTCACCATATGTTTAACAAATTATGGTGACAATTTTTGAAAAGCTTCACTAAAAGTTCATTTAGCGATGAATTTATGAAATCGTCACCCATTGTGGATCATTTTGTGATGATTTTTGGTAATCGTCACTAAATGTTCACCATTTAGGGACGATTTTTATCATTCGTCACAAAATGTTGTTCCTTTTGTGACGCTTTTTTAGTTAGTCGCTAAAGGTTTAGTTTTAATGACGATTTAAAAAATCGTCGCAATATCATAACTTTTGTCGACGATTTTCTGAATGTAAAAAAAAAATGTAGCTAAATGTCTACATTGTTATAGTGATGTAAACGCGATTGATGGGTGTCGAATCCACCAAAAATAAATCCCAAACACCAAACGAAAATAAATTGCGCACAGTGGTAAATGAGGTCGATCCATAGATAATGGAACAATTGATTTTATTCAAATGCCAAAGAACGAATGAAATTAAATAAAAAGGGGTTTTGAAGTTTTCGACTAAATCTACTAATTAAAATAACAACTGATAAAAGATTAACGCAATTAATAAAATAACGACTACGACTCAACTAACAAAGAACGCAGATAAAATTGATAAACTCAATAAACGACAACTTAGCCAGGAAATTCCTAATTATGCTTAGACCACGATCATCGACTCAAATATTTTCTTTGGTTTAATAATAGGTTAGCTATGGTTACCAACTACCTCCGCTCCCTCGCTTCTTCTTAATTTTAGAATAGTCGCAGAAACTCCTTTGAACTATTCCCTAATTAATTAATAACCCCTTCGAGACTCTCTCCGAGATTCAATTAATTAACAGCAATAAACTCTAAAGAAACACTAACCCTAACTGACTACGCACAGACTCATGCTTCATCTAGTTAGATCGCAAGTTCCTCCACACAAAATCAGACAAGTACTATGCCCTAGTGCCAATTGCCACAAACACCGATCACCCAGTTAGACTCCACCAAGTAAATCAGTTGGCGATATGTAAATTAACTACTCTACAATCAGGCCTCAATCGCAGAATCAATTAATAAACAATGACAGTAAATCAGAAAAAATACGAATATTATAACCAAATAATCAGAACAATAGTCTCACGAGTCAAAGCATAACAATTGGAATTCCCCGACTAAAAATAACTTAGCTACTCATAACGGAATTAAACCTAACAGAATTCTTAATTAACATAGTCTCCATAACAAAGGAAAGAAAAATAAAAAATAATAAAGCAGAAATCTGGAAATTGATCCTGGATGTTGCTCCCTGGCGGCTAGCGGTGGTATCGTCACTGTTGTATTATTTTAAATCCAAGACAAAAGTCCCCCTCTAGTGTTGCCGTCATCTCCCTTTTAAATCCCACTTCCTAGGTTTTTAATAAAAAGTGGGCCCCATGACACTTAAACAATTAGTGCTTAGGCCCATTACAATTGAATCCACCTTCTTTGTCTTCTTATTTGCGTTAAAACCCTTCAGCGTGATCCTCTGTTGTTGATTGCCTTTCTTTTAATTTTCTCTTCATTAGTCACGTGAGCTGCTTCTATTTCATTTGTTTTCCCCACATGTGACCTTATGCGTGACTCCTGGATTGTTGATTTGCTCTCCATAATTTTAATTTCAAACACCCAAATGTCATTGTCCCATAATTGCTAGCGTTTCGGTGTTGCTTTTGTCTTTGTTAAGCAATTAATTGTTGTTTTCCTCTTAATTTCCAACCTCATGTAGAAGTTACAATTTCCTACAAGGAAACATAAAATCAAGTTAAATCCCAATAATTGAATCAATCAAGAGGAGCAAAAGGGAATAATTAAAACATAAATATTGGACAAATATGCACTTATCAGCGATGCAAAACAAGGTCAAGTAAAAAATTATCCTAAATCCTTTATGGTCAGGATTCTAAAACTTTATCTTAACACCCTCAACACTAATAAAAGGTGTTAAATGTTTTTTGTGCTCATAAAAATAACTAAAAACCGAAGGGGTTAATAGTTTTGCAAACTTTCCGATTCGTTTCCAGCAAATAAACAAAATCAAAAAAATTAAGAGAACCAAAAAATAAAAACACCAGAAATTTGGTAATGCAATTCGGCACACCTTGCCTACGTCTGCGGGGTCCTCATCCAGTTTAATAACTTTTACTCAAGTACAATAGATTTATCCAAAGCTTTACTGAGTTGACCCACTCAACCTTTGACACTATCTCTCAACCTTACTTCCCATGAAAGAATTTCACACCCAATAACATAATCAACTTGTGTTGACCTCATCAAAGGATTTTTCTAACTACTTTCACTCAAACAATAATTAATAAAAACATCTTAAGTATTTAATCAGCTAAGAACTGAATAACAAAATACTTGAGAGAAAAGAAAGAAACTTCCCTATGGATTTATCTTCTCAAAATATTCCAGCTGAAACTCTTCACCATAACTGATTCTTTCTTCACAAAATAAATTGTTGTGTTTCTTCAATTAATAATCAATACCCACTCCACCTTAGATAATATTCACTGTGTCATAGACTCACACCATAGTCACAACTCATCAAAATCATAGAGATTCACTTCATGTTTTAACAAAACCCCTTCATCGTGACTCACAAATCAACTTCACAGTCACAACATCTAACGCGCTACACTCTGGCTATTTTACTGTGACTTTGCAATCTCCACCGAGTTGCTGCACCCATGCCACCAACACTTTCTTCAACAATTTTCTTAATATATGCCGCAAGCTTTTATTTTCTTCATAGAAACATAACCTATGGAACTTCAGCGACTCTTACAAGGACACCTAATACTCCGTAAGTCACATACGTGATGTGTTATTTAGCTCAAAATCATAATATGCACAACCAGCTGAAAACCTTCTTCATAGACACATGACTCCACTATTTCAGTAATGCACACACACTACTAGGCTTCTTGCACTAACGTGTTTTCATAGACTTCAAATAAAATATCAACTGTGGAGATTCATGAAAACACCAACTTTGATGTACGTGTATGACCCCAACTCAACCAAGTCAAAAGGGTCCATCTGTACTACGCAATTTCAATATCCCAATTCCAACACTCAACATCCAATTAATACACATCTTAGTTTCTTCATTTATATGTTCAATTTAAAATGCAAAAACTAAATAAGGAATATATAAAATATATCCTAACAATCTCCCCCTTTTTCGCATTTTTGTCACAACCCTTGAATTCCACATAAATAATCATAATTGAATATATAAGTATCAAATTCACAATTTATATGAAAAATATTCCCCCTTAATCAAACATTAAGATCCAAAGAACATCAAGTGTATCCATTCATCCAAATTTCTAAAGTAAGACAAATAGTCAAATGTATATCTTAAAATCTCCCCCTGAATAAACATTCACCATAAACAATCTGATGTCTTCCCCTTGGGAAAAAACATTGCCAAAATGCATAATCATAGCAGTGGAATAATTATAAGCATGCCAAAATGACACATTCCCACCATTCAGGGCACTGAGAGATATACCCGAAAGAGAGAGAGATACCTGAGAGAGATCCATACCGATGAGAAAGTTGACGAGTCTTCGGTGGAGCCAAATACAAATTATAATGCAAACTACTAAAAAGAGGAGACAACAATAGCAATATAAAACTAAAAAACTAAAAAAATAAATCTTTCTTTTTTTAACAACAAAAAAAACTTTAAAAATGTAAAACACAGTCCTTATGGCCCTCGAAGAATTTCAAACTTGAGCTTATTCCTTGTCACATTATCTTAGTCATCGATTTCTTCTTCAGAAGTAATTGACTTACGCTCTACTTGACCAGTTACTTTACAAACAGTAACTAACTGTGAATCTGTACATTTCCTTGTTTTTCTTTCACTACGTTTTTGTGCTTGTACTTGACCTTTTTTAATCCAAGCTTGCTTCGATACCATGGGATGTTGCTGAAAATTTAATGGAGAGTGTCCAGATTTTTTATTTTGACCCCTTTCAAATATCATTTGTAACATCTTGTAACATTTTGGCCTTTTGTGTCCGATAACTCCGCAAAAATGACATGTCGATATAAATCTTCGATTCTTTCTCGATGTTTCTTCTTCTTGGACAGATTTGGACATATTGTTTTTCTCCTCATTCACTTTGGAGCACTCACCCTTATAGCCAATGCCTTGAAGATCTTCTTTAACCTTACCAATTTCTATTAACTTGTCTAATTTTTCTATGCCTTCATTAAACTTTCTCAATCCCTTTCCAGTACTTACCAATTTCATTCTAGCTTCACCAAGCTCATCTGATGTCAACATCAATTTCTTTTCTAGCTCTTGTATGATGTTCTTCATGGAGAGATTCTCTTCCTCAATCTTTCATTCTTTCTACATATTTTCACCAATTTTTCGTACATTAATTCGTAAGCCTCGTAAATGGTCTCCTTTTTATCACTTAATCCACTTTCATCACTGTCATAATCTGAGATTGAGCTTTGAGTTGAATCATTTACGTTTTTCCCAAAATTTCCCGATTTACTCACTTTTTTGTCTTCAGTTACTTCCTTCTCGACTGTTGAACAAGTAACTGGACTTTTGCTATGTAAGGCAACCAACGTAGCACTATTCGCTATTTCTTCTTCGTTTCTGGATTCACTCTCGGAATCATTCTCAATCCTGGTGCTTATGAAAAACTTTCCTTTTCTCTTCTTCAAAGTATTAGCACATTCAGATTGAATGTGTCTGAAACCTTGACATTCATGACATTGGATTCTCCTTGCCTTCCTTTCACACTTTTGTATTTTAACTTGATTTTTTACATTATTGCTCGATGAACTACCACCATATTCTCTAAAGTCGGGTTTGTCATTTTTCATTCTCTTCAGCCACTTACTAAACTCTCGTTTTAATAGCTCCATACCCTCATTCTCTTCGGATTCATCTTGTAAGTCATTCATGACTTTACCAATCTCGACTTGCAATATTAATCCTTTCTTCTTCTCTTGTTTGTCCCTCAACAAATTCATTTTGAAATTTGTAAGAATTCCAATTACCTTCTCCAATGACAAATTATTGATGTCATAAGCCTCCTAGATTGCTGCAATTTTTGGAATAAATCTTGGACTTAGTAATCTCAATGTCTTCTTGACTAGTTTCAGATTGGAATATTTCTTCCTGAGTTGATATGCCTTATTTGCTATATCATGCAATCTTTCATGAAAGTCCCTAATAGTCTCATTCTCATCCTTCTTCGGTTCTTCAAACCTCACAGCTAACATGTAACATCCCGTCACCGATGGGATGGGTACAATTCATTTTATACGTATTTTTGCATATGCATGCATTATTGAATTATGTATATTTGGCAATTATTGTACTGGCATTCGTACGTACATACATGTATGACATATTTCCGGTTTGATTTGGATAACTTGGATTTGGAGATGATTAGGGCAAGTGTGATAATTAGGTCAAATTAGGCTCGAGAATTGAATTTGAGTTAGAAATGAAAGTTAGGAAATAGAATTATGAAATTGGAGTATACGATCATGAGTTTTCTAATTTTGAGGATTTATAAAAAAATTTCTGGAATTTTTAGAATATAATGTCTGGACCGGAAAAATGGCTTAGTGACTGATTAATTGTGATTCCGGGTCCGAATGTGATTGAAAATTGATATGAGATAATTTGAATTATGATTTGAGGAATTAGGGTCTGAACCATTGGAATTCGAGAGAAATTAGAATCAGAAATTGGATTGAGGTTGTTCGATTTGGACTTGTGGCAATTTAAATTGCCAAACAAGCCTTATTTTCTCCTTAGTATTTAAACTCTTACCTTTGAATTCTTTTCTCCCACGATCCTCCCTTTTTGCTTTGAAAGAAAACCTTTATTTTTCTTCTTCCTTCATCATGATTTCCTCTTGGTTCCTTCTTGCTAGTTGCTTCTTCTTCCATCCTTGAATCTATCATTTAGTTTGGTGTTGAGGATGATGAAGATATGTCTAGCTTTGGGTGTTGCCGTGGGTGGTGATTGAGTTGGAAGTTGGAGATTTGAAGTGGTTTTCAAAGGTTTAAGGCTTTAATCAAAGGCTCAAGAGGATCGTCGATTATCCGACGTAGGCGAGACTTCCCGGCAGTAGCTCGGAAGTTCTGAGGTGAGTAACCTAGTTGGTTTCTCAACCTTTATGTGTTACATTTATGCAATTATGCCATGAGGAGTTAAGGCAGGATTATGTGTGATTGTATTGATTGATTTCGGACCACAAGTGTTCGAAATAATTGAAATGTGCTATAGAAGTGTAAATTGTGCATTAATTGTTAATCAGTGGTTTCAAATGCAAATTGGATAGTGATATTAGGTTGTGGCACGATTTGTGGGATTTGTAACACGTGCATTCATGCCATCATGAATGATCAGATAATTGACAGTTGTGACCGATGCAGCCACCGTATTCAGAGCTTTAAGCTCAACGCACAGGGCCTCGTGCCCAATGATTTTCAGAGCTTTATGCTCAACGTATCAGGGCTTCAAGCCTAATGTTTTCAGAGCCAATGGCTCAACGTATATGAACTCAGGCGCACGGTCACAACAACGAAATAAAATGAAAGAGTCACATGTACATTGCATATATGAATGTTTAAATGTGAATTGTATGAAAGGCGTACCGCCTTATAAATGTGAAATTGAATGCATGTGATTCTTGGTGGTGATAGATATATATATATGATATTGTGTGATTGTTTGAATATGCATGAGTTGGGTGGACCATCGATGATGGTTTCTCACTGAGTTCGCAAACTCACCCAACATTGCATTTATTTTTCAGGACAGCGATAGTTTGACTTCTAGCTCCAGTCAGCGAGACTTTTCCTGTTGTGTGTGTGTCGGCGAGAGGAGCATGGCCTACAGGTCGGTCAGCTGGGGATCTTCTGGAATATTTTGTGGATGATCTAGTTAGGAGTAGTTACTGTTTATTTTGGGCTTGTACAATTGTATATATGACCGAATGGTGTATTTATGGTTTTATGAAATGAATGAGAAGTATCTTTGAGGTTTTAAAATTTAGTGAATTCGATATTACTGCTTTATTATATTGATGTCATGAGGTTTATAGAACAATCGAATCGTAGTACACCCTCATCGTAGGTTATGTATCGGTACGACCTACGGGCATCCCGGTGTATACTCTACGGTCTACGGTAAGGGGCTATATAACATCTATAGTTTTGACGTTATCACAGATTTGGAGCCTTCATAAATAGTTTGGAAAGCATCCCATGTTTTTCTAGACAATTCACAGGCTGATATCATTGAGAAGCGCCCTTCATCAATAGCACTGAATATTGCGTGCAATGCTTGTGAGTTTCCAAGTTCTCTTTCTTCTTCGGCTCTTGTCCATTCAAATGGATCCTTTAAAATTGTCTCTCCCTTATCGTTTGTAATCATCGGATGTGTCCAGCCATGTAACACTGAATTCCATGCTTTTGTTTCTTAAGCTTGGATGAAGACTTTGATCCGTGATTTCCATGCAGGATAATTGGAACCGTCCAATGGCTATGGCAGGATAATCGATGCTCCTTCTCTTATGGCTATATTTACGAAACTAGGATCTGCACCAACTTGCTACCAAGTTCTGACTTGGTGACCTCGCTCTGATATCAACTGAAAAACCGAAGGGGTTAATAGTTTCGCAAACTTTTCGATTCGTTTCTAGCAAACAAACAAAATTAGAAAAATTAAGAGAATCAAAAAATAAAAACACCAGAAATTTGGTAACGCAATTCGGCACACCTTGCCTACGTCTGCGGGGCTCTCACCCAACTTAATAAGTTTCACTGAAGTACAATAGATTTACGCAAGGCTTTACTGAGCCGAGCCACTCAACTTTTGACACTATCTCTCAATCTCACTTCCTGTGAAAGAATTTCACACCCAATAATACAACCGACTTATGTTATCCTCATTAGAGGATTTATCTAACTACTTTCACTCAAACAATAATTAATAAAAACAAGTTAAATATTTAATCAACTAAGAACTGAATAATAAAATACTTGAGACAAAAGAAAGAAACTTCCCTATGGATTTATCTTCTCAAAATAATATAGCTGAAACTTTTCACCATAGCTGATTCTTTCTTCACAAAATAAATCACAGTGTTTCTTCAATTAATAATCAATACCCACTCCACCTTAGATAATATTCATTATGTCATAAACTCACACCACAATCACGGCTCATCAAAATCACAAAGATTCACTTCATGTGTTAACAAAACCCCTTCATCGTGACTCACAAATCAAATTCATAATCACAACATCTAACACGCTACACCCTGCCTACTTTACCATGGCTTTGCAATCTCCACCGAGTTGCCGCACACACGCCACCAACATGTTCTTTAGCAATTTTCTTAATATATGTCGCAAGCTCTTATTTTCTTTATAGACACATAATCCATGCAACTTCAGTGACTCATGCACACACACCCAATACTTCGTAAGTCAAATACGTGATGCATTATTCAGCTCAAAATCATAATATGCGCAGCCAGCCGAAAACCTTCTTCATAAACACGTGACTCCATTACTTCAGTAACACACACACACACCATTAGGCTTCTTGCATTGACGTGTGTTCATGTACTTCAAATGAAACATCAACTGTAGCGCCCCCTTACCATAGGGTATCCACCGGAACGCCCGTAGGTCATTCCGATAAATATCCCACGACAAGAGACCACTACTGACAACAACCGCTACACTCCTCATGGCATCACAATCATAAGACAAGAATAAGAAATTGACTACTTTTAAAACCAAATTGGATTCCGTTTCATTCACTTAAAACTCGAGAATTTACAATCACAAGATTTTTAATTTACACATGATCCAAACATCGCACATTAAGTATCATCTGCATCGCATAAGAAACAGATCTAACTATAAGTCTCCAAAAGAAAGCCCACTGACCGACCTTTGAGCCATTGCTTCTATCGCCAATCCACAAGATACTCTACAAATTCCGAGGAAGCTATCTGCTATGCTTATGCCGAAAAATAATTGCAATTTTGGATGAGTTTGCGAACTCAATGAGAAACCATCATCGATGGTTCTCCCAATTCATGCATCATATAAGCATGTAACAATATACACTCAGATGTTATACAAAACACAATAGTAATTCAGTCACAGACAGTAAATATACAGGCAGTCAATAACCTTGTCAAATGTTCAGTTCAGTATGCAATGCACATGTGACTCTTTTCCAGTTCATTTCAGTATTGTGACCGAGCGCATAATAAATGATCAAGATAGACGGCGTCTGGGAGAATTATCTCCGTCGAGCTCGAGGCTCTGTTCATATATCGAGCTCTAGGCTCGGTTCAGTACAGTGGTGTCTCGGTTCACAATTTTCCTTTTAACAGTGTGATGCAGTTGTGCATGAATGCACATGTCCCATATCAGTAAACATGGTAATACACAGTCCAAATACACAATATAATCATACAATCCAATTAACAGTTGCCTAATGCTTATTTCACAGTCAATTGGGCCATATATAACCACATAATCCCAGAGGCGCCAATTCACGCCTTAATCCACGAATCCCGTAGGCAATCAATTTGCAACAATAATTCAAGTATTCCCCGTAGGGCAATCAAACCACAGTTAACACATAGATTGGAATAACCAACTAGGTTACTCACATAATAACTTCCACGCTAGCGCCGGGAAGTCTCTGCCAAGTCTGTGGAACGATGGTCCACTTGAGCCTCTATAGCAAGTTAAATGAATAACCATTACCATCGGTATAAATGACTAAACAATGCACATGAAATCAGTAAAATGTGTATAATGCATGTTCATGGCAATCCTGGCCCTAATCCAATATTTTCCCATAATAAAATTCTATCAAAAATTAGGAATCCATAGGCGCTGACGGTGCGCAATTCGGACCTCTATAGGTCCCCAATTAAATAAAAGCGATGATTGACCGTTCAGCTTGCCGGCTACGCCAAATTCCGCCTAAAATCCCGAATCTCTCAGAAAATGAAATTAAATATTCAATGAATCCGATGCCTCAAGAATCAGGTCAATCGGACGTCGGACGGAAAAGTTATTCACGAAAGAAACCAAAACTCAACAATTTATATTTTTATATATAACCCTTATTTCCCCCTTTTATTTTCTGGTTTCCAACCAAACTTCCAACACCCATAACTCTTTCTACACATTTCTGAAAAATGCAAACTATACCTTGTTGGAAAGCTTATGAAAAGCTCTACTATTCTCAAGAAGACCATAAAAATTAATTCCAACCCTAAGGGTGTCAAATATCCCATCAAAGTTACTGCCTACTCAAAATGGATCAACACAGGACAGTATCTTGCTAATTCAAGAAATCACTGATTATTCAGTTAAAAATTACCACAAAAATATGGTCAATAATCTAACAATGTCCTCAACAACTTTCATGAACAACCCAAAATCAAATTCTATTTCTAAACAAGTCAATTAATTCATTCAATGTTACTGTCCCTGAAATCGTCCAATTTGGGCAGTAACCTTATAACAAGCATAACTCCCTATATACAAGTCAGTAAAATCAGAACTTTATATCCCTGAAAAGATAACACCTCAAAATTCAATTTTCATGAAGCACTCAACATCCAATTCGATCTCTAACAATTTCAAAACTGTTATGGAAGTTTCTGTTATGACCAGCCATTCATAACCTAATGTAGGGTCAGTTTTTGAAAAATCATAACTCCCAATTCTGACTTCTAAAAATTACACACCATATATCAATTTCAAGGTAATCTCTTCCTCTACAACTTTTCAGAAGCTCACTCACACCAATTCAGTCCACATAAAATGTTAAAATTGCCTCCAATCAGTAAACTCACAAAATCACACTTAAGCTAGGTTTCATCCAAAATGCTCAAAACCAGTCATTAGTAATAAATTTATATCTCCCAATATACAATTCTAAAAATAGCAGGATCAGTAGAAATAGAAAGATAAATAAATATGCTACAACTTCCATAAAGACCATTCTCCCTAATTCCATCTCAATTAATTCAGAAAAATCAGCAAAGTTCATATGTTGTGGTTTCGGTTACTGTTCACAAGCAATGGAACAGTAACTTTCCATTCAAAAATTCACCCTTCTATCATTGAAATTCAACAACACCTATTTCACACTAAATTGAAGCCAACATCCCAAAGTTTCAGTGGCCACTAACGTTACCTCATTTGCATTTCTACACAATAAGTTATGAATAAAACAGTAACATCAATTTCAACTCTAACTTTCCAGATTTAATGTTAACCTTAGTTCTAACATTTCCAATGCCTTTTTCACATCACTAGACATCCAAATAAATACAAATTAAATATTACTACAGTCATACATATACTAGGGCTAATACAGAAAAATTGGCAGCACTAAATTCCTCAATTCAAATACTCAAATAATTATCCATATTCCATTTAAAATTAAGCCATAATCACTTCTATCATACTACTTTTAATTCATCCATAACCCTAACCTTATACCCATTAATCCAAGCAATAAAAGACATCAATATCATGCATCCCTAAGCATACTAGATGCTCCCAACCTCTCATTCAAAGCTTCTACCAACCATGACATGCAAGTCATGCTAACAACATCATTAAACATAAGAATTAAAGAACTTACCTATTAGCTTTTCCTCCCTTCTCTTCCCTTCAATTCTTTTCCTATGCTTTCTACCTACTTCTACTAACATCCAACAAGCTCGTGACTCTTCATGAAGAGGGTAAGACACTAAGTTAGTTGGAAGTAGGAGAATCCTTGAATGTTTGGAGGAAGGTTTGATGAAAGAAGAAGAAAATAGATGGTGGTGGGAAAGAGTTGAATGATTTCGGTGGAGAGTAGTTTCTAAACAATTAAGCTAGTTTTCCATCTTCCCAAAGGTTATAACCGTGGGTGAGTGGGTGAGTGATGATAAGGAGGAATTAATGAGAGTCTAGGTGGCATTTAATTCCATATGAAAAACCATTTAAAGATCAAATCTTAAATGAATACATACCTAAGACAAAATCTCCTTCAAAGCTTCAATAACCACTTCTAACTTCCACACCAAAATACCAACCTCCTTTCCTTCTCAAGCATGCACAAAACTCATCATCTAACTTTGGTGGGATAAAGGATAAGAGGTATCTTGAATTTATGATGAGAAAAGAGAGCAAAAGTTTTCGATGGATTTGTGTAAAGAAGAGTGTATGTTTCGGATGACTATAACATAAGGCACAAAATCATCTTTCCTTCTTTAAAACATACACATCCGAAAGCTTTGAGAGGGAGCATTTAATGTAGCCTTTTAAATGGCAAAATTTGATTGGTTCTCAATTTAAAGAAAAATCAAAATATCATTTGTTTAATCCAGATCAAAATTTTACTCCAATTAACTCTAATGACCCTACTTTCAGTCCTAAAATAATATACCCAATATTACAGTGCCATTGGGTAACGATTTTTGCTACCGAAAATCGACCGATTCGCCAATTGGTGATTTTTCCTATTCGGAATTGTCTCCGGAAAAATCCAGAAAATTCCTAAAATCCCTAAAATGTAAAACATTTTATGGCGACTCCAAATAATTTTCCAAACTCGATTATCCCATTAATTTCATACAGAAGTTCAATTTCAACCTAAGCCGGAAAATGACATGAATGCATGTATACTATGAGCATGTGCAACCATTCAGTAATTATAGAGGTTATATGCTGTATATGCATGCCGAGATATAATTAAATATCCCAAACCCGACCTAATTACTAAAATACACTTTCCTATAGGAGAGGGGATGTTACAATTCTCCCCTCCTAATAAAAATTTCGTCCTCGAAATTCTTACCTGGTTGATCGAAAAGGTGAGGATACTGTCTCCTCATATGCTCCTCGGTCTCCCAGGTAGCCTCCTCAGTCGAATGGTTCCTCCAGAGAACCTTCACTAGTGGAATACTCTTATTCCTCAATTGTTTCACCTGAGACCCGATAATCTGGATTGGCTCCTCCACATTACTCAGATTACTGGAGACCTCAATCTCCTGAGTCGGTATCACATGTGTCGGATCCGACCGATATCTGCAGAGCATACTCATATGGAAGACGTCATGTAACTGAGACATCTCACTCGGTAAAGCTAGCCTATAGGCCAAAGGTTCGATCCTCTCAGTGATCTCATATGGACCAATGTACCTAGGGCTTAACTTACCCTTTCTCCCAAATCTCAGTACACCACGCCACGGTGACACCCGTAAGAATACTCTGTCACCCACATCATACTCAATGTCCCTCCTATGCTGATCCACATAACTCTTCTGTCTATCCTGAGCCGCCTTGATGCGACTCCGAATCAGTCTCACCTTGTCAACAGTATCCTGAATCAGCTCAGGACCCTCAATCATCCTCTCACCCTCTTCATCCCAATACAAAGGCGATCTACACTACGCCCATACAAAGGCCTCATATGGAACCATCCCGATGCTACTATGATAATGATTGTTATAAGCAAATTCAATCAGGCTAGATATCGATCCCACGCTCCTCTAAACTCCAATACACAAGCCCAAGCATATCCTCATCAGTCTTAATCGCCCTCTCACTCGCCCATCCGTTCGAGGATGAAATGTCAGATCGAATTCAGCTTAGTACCCATAGCAGCATCGCAAACTCGCTGTAACCTCGAAGTAAATCTGGGATCCCTGGCAGATACTATCGACACCGGGACCCCATGCAGTCTCACTATCTCTGCCACATACTTCTAGGCCAACTGATCCATGGTATTATTCTCCCTCACTGGTAAGAAATGGGCCGATTTAGTCAACCGGTCCACTATGACCCAGATAGCATCATTTTCGGCATCCTAGGCAACCCCATAATGAAATCCATGGTGATCCGCTCCCATTTCCAC
Organism: Erythroxylum novogranatense; assembly: GCA_029891385.1. NCBI lineage: Eukaryota > Viridiplantae > Streptophyta > Magnoliopsida > Malpighiales > Erythroxylaceae > Erythroxylum > Erythroxylum novogranatense. The sequence continues at coordinate 5,229,852 of CM057225.1, read as the reverse complement.
TCCGAATGGGCAACGAATGAAGCTTCCCTCATTGGAGCTTGGTGCTCACCTTAACTTCACGGGCACGCCAAACACCTGAACACAAACTCAGCTACCTGCTTCTTCATACCGGGCCACCAGAAATGTTGCTTAAGGGTGTTATACATCTTGGTAGTACCAGGATGCATAGCATAAGTGGCCATGTGAGCCTCCTCCAGTATCTCTCGCCTCAGATCATCCACATCAGGCACACAAAGTCTCTGTCTCATCCATAAAGTCTCATCCCTCACATCAAACTCAGATCTCGAATTAGCTTTCACTTTCTCAATCAGTCTCACCATAACAGGATCCTTATCCTGAACTCTCCTGATCCCGTCCAAAGAGCATCGGTCTCAGTCTCAATGTAGCCAATAATACTCCATCGTGCTCCAGATTCAACTGCACATTCAAAGCCCTCAACTGAATCAGATTAGGCAACCTCATTGCTCAATCGAAACAGACTAGTGTGTGACTTCCTACTCGAGCATCGCCACCACATTAGCTTTCCTGTGGTGATACTCGATAATACAGTCATAGTCCTTCAACAACTCAAGCCACCTCCTCCGCCTCAAATTCAACTCTCTCGCTCAAGAATATCTCAAACTTCAGGGTCGGTGAAGATCCGAAAGGTCTCACCATACGTAATGCCTCCAAATCTTCAATGCAAATACAACTGTAGCTAACTCCAAATCATGAACAGGATAGTTTACCTCGTGAGACCTCAACTGTCTCGAGGCATAGGCAATGACTCTACCATGCTGCATCAAAACACACCCCAATCCTCGATGTGATGCATCACAGACACCCCAAATCCTCCGTCCCAGATGGAATAGCCAACACCGGTGCAAGAGTCAACCGATGTTTCACTCCTCAAAACTCTTCGACACTCCTCGGTCCATCCGAATGGCACATTCTTTCTCGAAGTTTTGTCGAGGGCCGAGATCAATGAGAACCCTCGACAAACCTCTCGTAATAACCACCAATCCGAGAAAACTCGAATCTCCAGACATTCCTAGAGCTTCCCACTTCAAGATCGCCTCAACCTTACTCGGATCCACCTGAATACCCTCTCCAGTCACTATATGCCCCAAAAAGATCACCTGATCCAGCCAAAATTCACATTTGCTAAATTTGGCATACAACTGTCTCTCCCTCATCGTCTGTAACACAATCCTCAATCACTATGCTCCTGTCTATTCCTCGAATACACCAAAATGTCATCAATGAAAACAATAACAAACTGATCCAGGTAGGGCTGAAATACCTTATTCATCAAGGCCATAAAAGCTGCCGGGGCATTAGTTAACCCAAACGGCATCACTAGAAACTCGAAATGCCCATACCTGCTCCTGAATGCACTCTTAGGCACATCGGCCTCTGCAATCTTCAACTGATAGTAACCAGATCGCAGATCTAACTTGGTGAATACCGAGCTCCGCAACCGATCAAACAAGTCATCAATCCTAGGCGGTGGGTACTTGTTTTCATCATCACCGATTCACCGCTTATAATCGATGCACGACCTCAAAGTCCCATTCTTTTCTTCACAAACAAAACTGGAGCTCCCATGGTGAGACACTGGGTCTAATAAACCCTTCTCCAACAACTCCTGAATCGAGCCTTGGCTCCCTCGATTCCAAAGCCATCCTATATGGAGGTATAGATATAGGAGCGACTGAACGAGGTCAATAGTAAACTCCGCCTCCGATCCGTGGCAAACCCAGAACTCATCAGAAACACATCCGAAATTCCCTAACCACGGAATATCCTCAAGCCTTTGCTCAACTCGTGTCAACCACATGAGCCAGATATGCCTCACAACCTCCTCAGATCAACCTCGTGGCACTAAGGAAAGAGATCATCCGGCCGCCACCGCCGACTAACTCCTCGAACACTTCTCAGTCGACCAGAGACTCCAACACAATCTCCTTGGTATAGCAGTCCATGATAGCCCTATGGGCCGTCAGCCAGTCCATCCCCAGAATCACATCGATCTCTCTCAGCGGCAATACTATAAGGTCGCCTCAATATCGCTGATCAATCTGGATCGAGCATCCCTATGCACCTCTCCTAATGCAGAGTAGTACCTAGAGGTGTATCGACCTCCAGCCCATCTTGTAACATCTCCCTATCCCCATGCGCCTACATGTCATATGAGGTGCAATAAAGGAATGTGAGGATCCAGGATCCAGCAGAGCAAATGCCTCAATATCGTAAAGGAGAAGCATACCAATACAACATCGGGAATCTGGCCTCCTGTCGCGTCATGGCGTACACTCTTGCTTCAGGGGCGTGGTCGGTGCCCGACCCTCGGCCCTCACAAAGGACCCCTCGGCTCTACCTCGGCCTCTACCTCGGCCCTCATGCAGATCCACCCACTCTACTCGATGTACAACAGACGTCTAACTCCCAACCATCGCTAGCAGATGAACTCTCAATGTATCGGGCAATCCCTAACTCGATGTCCGTCGAGCCGCACCTCAAGCAGCTCCAGAATCCACCAACACTCCCCACTGTGTCTCCTCTCACAATGTGGGCACACTGGAGAAATCGCCAGAGCCTCGCCACTACCACTACCAATGGTCCTAATCTCCCCTCGCCCAAAACCAGACTGCCTCGAACCTCCCGGAGACTGAAAGTCCCGCCTCAAGCGCTTACTAAAGCTCCTGCCAGAGTCGCCTTGACTCTCTGGGCGCTTACCCGGGACCCAATCTCGGCTGCCTCTGTCTCATCACCGCTCCACTCTAACAGCAGCTCTCAACTCAATAAATGTCCCCATGTCCGACCGAGCCAACTCGGTATGCGAATCTCGGTGTTGAGGCCATTCTCGAACCTCCAGACTTATCGCCTCGGTCGGGACCATCATCGTGGCATAATCTATCAACTCATTGAATTTCACCTCATACTCGCCACCGACATCCGCCCCTCGCTTGATTCGTAAACTCCTCAGATCTTCATATCAAGGTAGACCTTGGGCATATAATTATCCTGAAGGCCCTCGTAAACTCGCCCACGACAAGAAGCAAGGCACAGGTGGTACCGCTCGCACGATCTTCCACCACTTATATCTTTGGGCCCGCAACAGAGACATCGATAATCGAACCTCTCATCAGTTCGCATCCATCTGATCAAGACTCTCTCCGCCCTCTCCAACCATCCCTCGGCCTCGGGAGTCAGACTACCATAGAAATTCATACTGCTTGCAAGAAGAAATCGTACCTCCTCTCCCGTCTTACGGGAACGCGAGGAGGCAGATCCTCAGTACGAGGCATAGACGACTCTCTACTCGCTCCCACTGATCCTTGGTCAGCTGGCTGCTCAACCTGATCACCTAATGCAGAAGACCTAAAACAAAACAAGAGTTCTGATCAGTTTCAACAGTTTCATCCGATTCATACCTACATTGTTACTATTCCCAAAAGATGCCAAACCATGCTCTCATACCACCTAATGTAGCGCCCCCTTATCATAGGGTATCTACCGGAACGCCCGTAGGTCAATCCGATAAATATCCCACGACAAGAGACCACTACTAACAACAACCGCTACACTCCTCATGGCATCACAATCATAAGACAGTAATAAGAAATTTACTACTTTTTAAAACCAAATTGGATTCCGTTTCATTCACTTAAAACTCAGTAATTTACAAATCGCAAGATTTTTAATTTACACATGATCCAAACATCGCACATTAAGTATCATCTTGATCGCATAAGAAATGATCTAACTATAAGTCTCCAAAAGAAAGCCCGGTGACCGACCTTTGAGCCATTGCTTCTATCGCCAATCCACAAGATATCTGGCTCTACGGTCCGAGGAGCTATCTGCTCATACTTATGCCTGAAAAATAATTGCAATTTTGGATGAGTTTGCGAACTCAATGAGAAACCATCATCGATGGTTCTCCCAATTCACGCATCATATAAGCATGTAACAAAGATACACTCGGATGTTATACAAAACACAATAGTAATTCATCCACAGATAAGAATATACTGAAATAATAACCTTGTCAAATGTTGATTCAAGATGCAATGCACATGTGACTCTTTTCCGCTCATTTCAAGATTGTGACCGAAGCGCATGCGGTGATCAAGATAGACGCGTCGGGAGAATTATCTCCGTCGAGCTCGAGGCTCGGTTCAGATATCGAGCTCTAGGCTCGGTTCAAGATCTGATGGCGCCTCGGTTCACAATTTTCCTTTAATAACAGGATGCGATTGTGCATGAATGCACATGTCCCATATCAAGAAACATGGTAATACACGGTCCAAATACACAATATAATCATACAATCCAATTAACAGTTGCCTAATGCTTATTTCACGATCAATTGGGCCATATATAACCACATAATCCCGTGAGGCGGTCAATTCACAGCCTTAATCCACGAATCCCCGTAGGCAATCAATTTACAACAATAATTCAAGTATTCCCGTAGGCAATCAAACCACGCTAACACATAGATTGAATAACCAACTAGGTTACTCACATAATAACTTCCACGCTTAGCGCCGGAAGTCTCTGCCAAGTCTGTGGAACGATGGTCCACTTGAGCCTCTATAGCAAGTTAAATGAATAACCATTACCATCGGTATAAATGACTAAACAATGCACATGAAATCAGTAAAATGTGTATAATGCATGTTCATGGCAATCCTGGCCCTAATCCAATATTTCCCCATAATAAAATTCTATCAAAAATTAGGAATCCATAGGCGCTGACGGTGCGCAATTCGGACCTCTATAGGTCCCCAATTAAATAAAACAGTGATTCACCGTTCCGTTACCCGGGACTACGTCAAATTCCCGTCTAAAAATCCCGAATCTCTCAAAAATGAAATTAAATATTCAATGAATCCGATGCCTCAAGAATCAGGTCAATCGGACGTCGGACGGAAAAGTTATTCACGAAAGAAACCAAAACTCAACAATTTATATTTTTATATATAACCCTTATTTCCCCCTTTTATTTTCTGATTTCCAACCAAACTTCCAACACCCATAACTCTTTCTACACATTTCTGAAAAATGCAAACTATATCTTGTTGGAAAGCTTATGAAAAGCTCTACAATTCTCAAGAAGACCATAAAAATCAATTCCAACCCTAAGGGTGTCAAATATCCCATCAAAGTTACTGCCTACTCAAAATGGATCAACACAGGACAGTATCTTGCTAATTCAAGAAATCACTGATTATTCAGTTAAAAATTACCACAAAAATATGGTCAATAAGCTAACAATGTCCTCAACAACCTTCATGAACAACCCAAAATCAAATTCTATTTCTAAACAAGTCAATTAATTCATTCAATGTTACTGTCCCTGAAATCGTCCAATTTGGGCAGTAACCTTATAACAAGCATAACTCCCTATATACAAGTCAGTAAAATCAGAACTTTATATCCCTGAAATGATAACATCTCAAACTTCAATTTTCATGAAGCACTCAACATCCAATTCGATCGCTAACAATTTCAAAACTGTTATGGAAGTTTCTGTTATGACCAGCCATTCATAACCTAATGTAGGGTCAGTTTTTGAAAAATCATAACTCCCAATTCTGACTTCTAAAAATTACAAACCATATATCAATTTCAAGGTAATCTCTTCCTCTACAACTTTTCAGAAGCTCACTCACACCAATTCAGTCCACATAAAATGTTAAAATTGCCTCCAATCAGTAAACTCACAAAATCACACTTAAGCTAGGTTTCATCCAAAATGCTCAAAACCAGTCATTAGTAATCAATTCATATCTCCCAATATACAATTCTAAAAATAGCAAGATCAGTAGAAATAGAAAGATAAATAAATATGCTACAACTTCCATAAAGACCATTCTCCCTAATTCCATCTCAATTAATTCAGAAAAATCAGCAAAGTTCATATGTTGTGGTTTCGGTTACTGTTCACAAGCAATGGAACAGTAACTTTCCATTCAAACATTCACCCTTCTATCATTGAAATTCAACAACACCTATTTCACACTAAATTGAAGCCAACATCCCAAAGTTTCAGTGGCCACTAACCTTACCTCATTTGCATTTCTACACAATAAGTTATGAATAAAACAGTAACATCAATTTCAACTCTAACTTTCCAGATTTAATGTTAACCTTAGTTCTAACATTTCCAATGCCTTTTTCACATCACTAGACATCCAAATAAATACAAATTAAATATTACTACAGTCATACATATACTAGGGCTAATACAGAAAAATTGGCAGCACTAAATTCCTCAATTCAAATACTCAAATAATTATCCATATTCCATTTAAAATTAAGTCATAATCACTTCTATCATACTACTTTTAATTCATCCATAACCCTAACCTTATACCCATTAATCCAAGCAATAAAAGACATCAATATCATGCATCCCTAAGCATACTAGATGCTCCCAACCTCTCATTCAAAGCTTCTACCAACTATGACATGCAAGTCATGCTAACAACATCATTAAACATAAGAATTAAAGAACTTACCTATTAGCTTTTCCTCCCTTCTCTTCCCTTCAATTCTTTTCCTATGCTTTCTACCTACTTCTACTAACATCCAACAAGCTCGTGACTCTTCATGAAGAGGGTAAGACACTAAGTTAGTTGGAAGTAGGAGAATCCTTGAATGTTTGGAGGAAGGTTTGATGAAAGAAGAAGAAAATAGATGGTGGTGGGAAAGAGTTGAATGATTTCGGTGGAGAGTAGTTTCTAAACAATTAAGCTAGTTTTCCATCTTCCCAAAGGTTATAACCGTGGGTGAGTGGGTGAGTGATGATAAGGAGGAATTAATGAGAGGCTAGGTGGCATTTAATTCCATATGAAAAACCATTTAAAGATCAAATCTTAAATGAATACATACCTAAGACAAAACCTCCTTCAAAGCTTCAATAACCACTTCTAACTTCCACACCAAAATACCAACCTCCTTTCCTTCTCAAGCATGCACAAAACTCATCATCTAACTTTGGTGGGATAAAGGATAAGAGGTATCTTGAATTTATGATGAGAAAGAGAGCAAAAGTTTTCGATGGATTTGTGTAAAGAAGAGTGTATGTTTCGGATGACTATAACATAAGGCACAAAATCATCTTTCCTTCTTTAAAACATACACATCCGAAAGCTTTGAGAGGGAGCATTTAATGTAACCTTTTAAATGGCAAAATTTGATTGGTTCTCAATTTAAAGAAAAGTCAAAATATCATTTGTTTAATCCAGATCAAAATTTTACTCCAATTAACTCCAATGACCCTACTTTCAGTCCCAAAATAATATACCCAATATTACAGTGCCATTGGGTAGCGATTTTTGCTACCGAAAATCGACCGATTCGCCAATTGGCGATTTTTCCGGTCCGGGAATTGTCTCCGGAAAAATCCAAAAAAATTCCTAAAAATCCCTAAAAATGTAAAACATTTTATGGCGCACTCCAAATAATTTTCCAAACTCGATTATCCCATTAATTTCATACAGAAGTTCAATTTCAACCTAAGCCGAAAAATGACATGAATGCATGTATACTATGAGCATGTGCAACCAATCAGTAATTATAGAGGCTATATGCTGTATATGCATGCCGAGATATAATTAAATATCCCGAACCCGACCTAATTACTAAAATACCCTTTCTTATAGGAGAGGGGATGTTACATCAACTGTGGAGATTCATTAAAACACCAACTTTGATGTACGTGTATAACCCCAACTCAACCAATTCAAAAGAGTCCATATATACCACGTAATTTCAATATCCCAATTCCAACACTCAAGATCCAATTAATACATATCTTATTTTTTTCATTTATATGTCTAATTTAAAATGTCAAAATTAAATAACAACTATATAAAATATACCCTAACAATAACGAATTATTAACTCAAGCAATAAACTTGGTCGCTAAACTATTGAATTCTATTGTCAAGAGTTAAAAAAATTTAAATTTTAGAATGAATGTGATAAAATCATTTTAATTAAGTGTAGAAGTTTTAGAAAGATCACGACTTCCAAGCATCCTAGTTGAACTAATTTATACTTCCAATGTATAAAACAAAAAGCCTCGAAAGTCAAATAATGTCATTGTAAGATGAAGTATTTAATTCTCAACTCGGGGAGTAAGTGTAACCACCCACCATTTTTTCCAACTTAAGGTACATAAAGTGCAATTCTATAAACTATGAAGTTTTTTTTTACATATTGGTTTTGGTGATAAAATTCTTGTATATATCCAAACAAATATATGACGACATAAATAAATTACAAAATTGGTAATTAATTAAAATTTGTACGCTTTTGATATTAACAATAACTAATAAGAATTTTAATTTATCTTTTCATTTTAGTGATAACGTCAATTTTTGTTTTAACTTTCTTGCTACACTTTAAATATTTTTGCATTTAATAATTTACATTAAATTGTTATTTCCCAAGCTTTATCATTAAACGTTATTCATGTACTACATTGCGAAATTATTGATGCGACAGGAGTTCCACCTTATATTTTCGTCAAATTGATGTTCTTGTCCACTTATGGTTTCTATTTTGAAAAGTAAATGCGAAGAAAAACGACGAAACACTTGTAAATTCGATATTCCACCCACAAAATGACAGCAAATTAGAAAAAAAGACTTATTACAGTTGTAGTTATTCTCTCTTCATTGAATGCTCTGCCTTCTCTCTTCCTTCCCTTTCCCGCTCATTTTGGTTTTACTCTTTTACCCTTGTTCCATTTAGACTTCCCCTCTTCTGCTCTTTGACCAACCCCTTTTTCATCTTTTCCAGGGCCCTTTCTGGGTAGTAGACGTTCACCCTTGCCATGGGTGAACCGTCACTGTCGCTGGGCTCTTCCCCCCCATTGTCATCTTCGGTGGTTGCTGTTAGTTCGTGAGAGTTGGGTGTGTTGGAGGTCGCCGAGATTCCTCCCTTGCCGTCGTCTATGGTTGCTGGGCATGCGCAAGAGTTGAACGAGGTGAACGTAGGCGCGGTCTGAGCGTCCTCACCAATCGGGGGTACTTCTTGGCGTGACAAGGTGGGCACAGGTCGATCGCCGGTAGATTGAAACATTATCCTAATGTTCTTAAGGATGGCATCATTTCCCCTCCAATGGAGCTGTTGCAGGCTGGTGCTCAGGCATGGTCCACTGCTCTGGTGGGATTCTTTTGGTCCAAGAGAGTCACTTTCCTAGTGGTCAGTGCGTGGGCTAGAGGGCGTTGGGGTAAAAAGGGATTAAAAAAGGTCATGCTTCGAGAGGATGGGTCAGTTTTGTTCAAGTTCTCTCTGAATTCTAATATTGGTGAGATTCTGGAACTCGGGCCCTGGCATGTCGGGGATCAACCTTTGTTCCTTCAGTAGTGGCGTCCAGGTATGGGTGTGGACAGGGGAGCCATTGAAGTTATTCCGCTTTGGGTTCAGTTTCATAATCTACCGATGGAGTATTAGACAATTGAGGGTCTGAGTCATTTGGCTAGTGGGTTAGGTAAGCCCCTTTGCATGGATGCGTAGACAACGGCTATGGATCGTATAGGTTATTCCAAGATTTGTATTGAGGTTTCGAAAGACCTTGAATTGCCTGATAGTTTGCCCATTCAGAGACTAGGTGAGAATGGGGAGATGATTTGTGATAGAATTATGGTGTCATATCCTTAGAAGCCTAGAGTGGGTGTTCGACAGTGGGTTGCAACGAGGAGACGATTTCAATCTGGTTGGAGCGCAGATTTGGTAGCTAGAACTAAAGAGGGGCAGGCCCTACCTCAGGATAGTCATTGTCCGGATCAGAGTAGTGTGGAATGGAGGGCTGGGGGGCAGGCTAAGCAGCATGGCCGGGTATCTAGTGCTGATACTCTTGCAGTATTATTGCAGCCACTTACGAGTGGGTCAGTTGCTGTTGAGAGCTATGGTGGTGGTAATGTAGTTCGGGAGGATCTGGGGGAGCTTGGGCTGATTAGCGAATCCCCTCCTCCTCGCATGGAGACTCCTTTGGCATCTGGAGAGGGTCGGAATAGTGACGACAAGGGGGCGAAGTCGGAGGGGATAGTTCCGATAGAGGTTGAGGCCACTACAGTTTCTGATATAGCCAGTCCAACTGTTTGGATTGAGGCGGGGTCTGCTGTGGTGTCAACGGAGTGTAACCCATCTTCGGGTGAGATTGTGAAGAAAAAGACTACTAAGAAGAAAACGAAGAAGAAAAAGCGCAATGGGGTAATGTCCCCGGAGTGTCTTTTTTAACATGACGTTTTTGGTTTCGAATCCTAGGGGGCTGAACGCTCCCCACAAGAAGCTGATGGTGAAGCAGCTTGTTGCGGAAACTCAACCGCTTTTGGTAGGTCTTCTTGAAACGAAAATAAAGGATAATGCGGATAGGAGGGATCTAGGTTTTTTGGGGCCTCATTGGTGTTATCTCTCCAATCATGCCCATCATTATAACAGGCGGATTCTGTGTTGGTTTAATAAGCTCAGAGTGGCAGTCCGTGTCCTGAAGATGGGAGATCAGTTCATGCATCTGAAGTGTCAGGTTTTTGGCATGGGTCTCATTATGATTACTTTAGTGTATGCCTCTAATTTTGTTTTTCAGCAAGCTACCTTATGGAGTGAGTTGAAGGAATTTCATATGGGACTACAAGAGTCGTGGTTGGTCACAGGGGATTTTAACTGTTGCTATGATTCGACGGAGGTGGAAGGCAGAGTGGACTTTCATGGTGGTGCCGGCAGAGAGCTTCAGCAGCTATTTTCGCAAACTGATCTTGTTGATCTTCGAGGGAGTGGTAGATGGTACACTTGGGAGAATAAACAAAGGGGTAACTTGTTCATTCGGAAGAAGTTCGATCAAGCTCTGGTCAATTAACATTGGTTGGGTGCTTTTCCGTATGACTCGGCTGTGTTTGGTGAACCTGGATTCTCTTATCACTCTCCTATCATTCTTCATCATACTAACGGCGTCAGAGGCCTGGAGCTCCTTTCAAGTTCTTTAATGGTTTGCTTCGGGTTGGGGGTTTTTTGGATATGCTTGCACAGGTGTAGCGGTCTAAAGTTCAGGGGTTCAAAGCATTTCAATTAATGCAGAAGCTGAGATTGGCCAAACAAGCGATCAAGGAGTTTAATATTAGACGACTCAAAATATTGAACCGAAGCGAGAGGTTGGTGACGCTCGATGAATTGCTACCTTGAGCCCCGGAAGATCAACTACGAGCACTTGAGTTCGAGAGTTTATATAGATATCAGGAAGAGTTAAAGCTGTCTGATTCTATTGCGCAACAAAAATCCCGACAAGTATGGATTAAGGAGGGCGATTGTAATTCTAAATTTTTCCATGCTGCTATTAGGGGGCGTCTACTAATACCATTACATGTAGGTGGTTCTGTGGTGAGAGGTCAGGAAGCTGTGTCCGATCAGGTTAGGGAATTTTTTGTTCAACTTATGGGCCAGAGTGTTGATTCGAGAAATGGGTTTGGAGTGCGCGATGTGTTGAACTCTACTCTTTTCCAAGAGCAAACGGATATGCTTAATGCTCCTTTCATTGCCCTACAAGTGAAGGCGGCTTTATTTCGGCTTCATAGTTCCAAGTCGCCAGGTCCTGATGGTTTCTCGGCTAGGTTTTTCCTACAAACCTGGGATATCACAGGGCAACTGTTCACGGAAGCTGTTTTGGAGTTTTTTTTCTTCAGGAAAGATGTTGAAGGAAATTGATTTCACTTATATTTTTCTCATACCTAAGAAGGAGAGCTGATCGTGTGATTGATTTCCGTCCGATTTTTTGTTGCAATACTGTGTATAAGGTGATTGCTTCTCTGTTGGCGGAGCGTTTGAAGTGTATTTTGTCTGAGAATGTCAGTTTTGCCCAAGGAGCCTTTCTTCCTTCGCGTAGCATTGGGGATCATATTCTGCTGTTGCAGGAATTGCTGGGGGACTATCTTTCTAGTAAGAGGATCGATAGTTGTGCTCTTAAAATAGATTTATTCAAGGCATATGACACGATTGGGTGGAGATATTTGACGAAATGTATGCTCGGTATTGGTCTCCCGCCTCTGTTTTGCAGTTGGGTTGAGCAGTGTATTCACACTCCTTCTCTCAATGTCTTGATCAATGGAGTGCCAACGATGCCATTTCGGATTCGTAGAGGGATCTGGCAAAGGGACCCTTTATCCCTGTATCTATTTACTTTAGCAATGGAAGGTTTGTCCAGGTTATTGTCTAGATTGACCCAATGTAATGGCTTATTTCAATACCATTATCAATGTCACGAGATGCAGTTGTCTCATTTATTACATGCAGATGATGTGATTTTATTTTGTAAGGCGGACCCTCAAGTGATTTCTAGGATGCTCAATTTGTTGGAAACTTTCTCTCGATGGTCAGGTATGACAGTGAATGTACAGAAGAGTGGCATTTATGTTTCTTCCGATGTTCCCAACAAAGAGGAACTTAGTCGGTTGGTGGGGTTGCCTCTCCAACAGCACCCTTTCAGATATCTGGGTGTGCCGATTACTACGGGTAAACCTAAGTTTTCGGATTTTCTTCCGTTGTTAGAAAAGTTGAGGAGCCGCATTAATGCATGGCAACATCGCTTTCTTTCTTTTGCTGCTAGAGTGACCTTAATTGTTGCAGTGTTGAACAATATGCATATTCATTGGGCGGCACATGTGACAATCCCGAAAAGGGTCATTAAAGAAATGGAGCGTATTATGAAAGCATTCCTCTGGACAGATAAGCATGATAATGGTAAAGGGGCTAAAGTCAAGTGGAGTGAAATTGTGATGCCCAAGAAGCAGGGGGGTTTAGGTATTATATCTATTTCTCAGATGCAGCGAGTGCTGATGATGAAGCAAATTTGGTGGCTTTTTGTCGATAGGGAAGCCATGTGGGTGAAATGGGTGCATACTTATCGCCTTAGCGGCCTTAGTTTTTGGCATATCCCTTTGAGAGCTGATCACTCGTGGATCTTTAAAAGTATGTTGAATTTCCGTGAGTTGATTTACCCATTCATCCAGTGGCATATTGGGCAGGGAGATGGGGTAAGTTTTTGGTTTGATAATTGGCATGGTCTTAGTCCTCTTTGGCTGAGACCTGACTTGTTTGGTTTTAGACCTCGCCTTCCGAAAGAGGCATCCGTGGCATGGGTGGTCCGGTGGCGAGCCCAAAGGCCAAACTGTCGATTCGGTCATACCATAGATCAATATATTAATGGTATTGCGATTGGATCGGAGCAGGATAAATTGTTGTGGTCTATTAATCACAGTGGTGTTTTCTCTACTAAATAAGCTCATGTTGTTGGTCTAGGAAGGCAGGTGGCAGTCAGCTGGGCAAATGTGGTTTGACACCAGGTAGTTAGTCCACGAGTGGCGTTTGTAGTATGGTTGGCGATTAAAAACAGGTTGCGTACAAAGGATAGATGATTTGGAGGCTTTGACCCTATTTGTGTGCTGTGTAACCATATGGTGGAGTGTCGGGACCATATGTTTTTTTATTGTGAGTATTCCAAATCGATTTGGAGCCTCATTGTGCATTTGCTTGGTTTGTTTCCACCCTTTTATGGTTGGAGTGACGTTTTACATCTCTTAATTGCGGTAACTCGAGCAAGGCGATCTGAGGGCCTCATTGTCTGGACTTTCTTTCAGCTGGTAATATATTATATCTGGCGGGAGCGGAATCGGCGGATCTATAAGCATTTGGAGAGGCCGAAATATGAATTGGCTGATACTATTATTAATGTTATTCGACAAGTTCTTATTGCTTCTAGAAAACAGGATAGTTTGAGTTTGGATATGCGTAGGCGTTGGCATCTGTAGTTAGGGGGTTGCCTTTGGGTGGTTTTGACAGAGGTCTTTTGAAAAAGCCTCTCTTCATTGATTGTATATCGTTTTGTTCCTCTTTTGGCTTGTACAGTGTAGTTTTATAGTTTTTAAGTAATATAATTCCTTCTAAAATTTCAAAAAAAAAAAATGACGGCAAATTTCTATATAGGACTTGCCTCCTCTCTCAGATCATCAAAACAAGCAACCATGGAGCTACTGTCTCCATTCGCAGCCACTGTTACAGTCATTTTACTTATGTTACCGACGATATTTGTTTACTCTTTTTTTGTGGCAGCAAAGAATAGGTACAAAAAGAAACCACCACCTGAAGTTACCGGTGGGTGGCCTGTTATTGGTCACCTTCCTCTCTTAGCTGCAGAGTCTGAGCCATCTCATATAACCCTAGGAAAATGGGCTGACAAGTTTGGACCAATATTCACCATCAAGCTTGGTTTACATCGAACTCTGATAGTCAGCAATTGGGAAATGGCTAAGGAGTGCCTAACTGTCCATGACAGAGCCTTCGCCAGTCGTCCTCAGACTCTTGCCACGGAGATTTTGGGCAACAATTGCTCCATGTTGGGCTTTAGTCCTTACGGAACTTATTGGCGACAAATGCGCAAAATAGTCACTGTTGAGCTTCTCTCTAGTTACCGCCTCGAGATGCTTAAACAAGTACGAGAGTCTGAGTTAAAGGCAGCTGTAGAAGGGTTGTACCTGAAATGGGACAATAGCGTAAGTGGTTCGAATAAGCTTCTAGTGGACATGCAAAAATGGTTTTGGGACGTAGCCTTGAACATGATTTTGAAGATAATTGTCGGCAAGCGATATGTGGAATATACATGTTGTAATGACAAAGAACAGAAAGGTGGGTGGCGAAAAGAGTTGAGGCTATTTTTCGAATTGTCAGGGAAGTTTTCAGTGTCAGACTTTCTTCCGTTTCTAAGGTGGATGGATTTGGGTGGAGTTGAGAAAGCGATGAAGAAGTGTTCGAAAAATCTTGAGATTGTTGCTCGACAGTGGTTAGAAGAGCACAAAAAAAAGAAAGTTTCAGGTGTAGCAAAAGACCATGAAGATTTCATGGATGTTCTGTTTTCTATTTTGGAAGATGCAAAAGATCTGTCAAGTAGAGATTCTATTTCTGTCAACATATCTACGTGCCTGGTATGTCTTTTCTTGTTAGCTTGGTCAATCTTGTCTTTAAATTCCATGCCTGCTGTCGATACGAACTCTTTTAAATTTATAATTAGAGGAAATTTTGTTTTTTTTCTTCAATTCACAGGCTCTGATAATAGCAGCTTCAGACACCACAGCAGTTACACTAACTTGGACCCTGGCTTTACTGCTAAACAATCGAGATGTACTGAACAAAGTTCAACATGAACTGGATATCCATGTTGGTAAAGACAGGCAAGTTAAGGAATCAGACATGCAAAACTTGGTCTATCTCCAAGCTGTAATCAAAGAGTCGTTTCGGTTATATCCTGCCTTGCCTACATTGTTGCCACATGAATCCACGGAAGACTGTAGTGTAGGCGGATACAACATACCAGCAGGGACACGACTTTTTATAAATGCATGGAAGATTCATCGGGATCCACAAGTATGGTCTGATCCCCATGAGTTCAAACCAGAAAGGTTCTTAACAACCCATAAAGATGTGGATGTCAGGGGACAGAGTCCTAAACTGATCCCTTTCGGAAGTGGAAGAAGAATGTGCCCTGGAATCTCATTTGCTCTTCAAGTTCTGAATCTTACACTTGCCACTTTGCTGCATGGATTTGAAGTTGAAACTCCATCAAACAAGCCAGTTGATATGCGAGGAGGCCCTGGATTATCTAATATCAAATTAACCCCACTTGAAGTGCTTCTTAGTCCACGCCTTCCTCAGTATTTGTACTAGATCAATGGTCATGATGTTCTATTCTCGGAATAATGAACAGATTGTGCTAGTATTTATATTCTAACTAGTTAGTACTAAATTACATGGGTTATTTATCGTCTAAAATGTTACTAGTCAAACCGTGTGGAACTCTTCTGGTTTTTCTAGTAGAAAACAAATGAATTGTATTTACTTAGATGTATCACTTTCTTAGGTGTATGCTATCTGTGAAAGTTTCTTAATAGAGTTGTCTTGTTAGTGAAATTATAGCTTTCAAAGTCGGTAAACAAACCAACTCCCAAAGCCTATAAAAGGACTACTATGTTTGTAATGTACAAACTGAGAAACAAGAAGAAAAACATAGAGGTAGGGTTGAAGCTCCTATAACAGTAGTATTGAAGAGAGTGTAACATCAGTTTATTATCAACATATTATTGTTTAAGTTATAATTGCGAGTCTATTACAGTTCCAAAATAAAACGTCTCGAAGTGTTGGACTCCAAATAGTGTTTGATTTTTCTAACACCAATGTCACTAATGGTTGTCTTTCGTTCTGTGTTCAATCTTACGTTTCTTTTCTATGGCAATTATGAAGTGATAAGATATGTGTTATGACATTTTGAACATTATTTGTAAGTGGATATCTTTAATTATTTGAGAAATATTAATAGGATGAATATTATATCTTATGTGGGGTTTATTTGGGATAAAAATGTTAGTGATGATATGATTTAATTGGAATCAAATCATCATATCTTGGCTAAGATAAGATGCAAATTTTTGGTGATAATTTAGACTTTTATTGACAACCTATTTTGGGGATAATAACAATCTTAGGTAGCAATAGTTTTTTGAAGATTTGATTGACTATTGCAGCTGACTGATGCGTGATGTGTGGGGCTGCATTGTTGTGTTTTGGATGATTTATTGGAGCTATTTTGTTGTTGTGTATTGGAAAAGATGATGGGCATATAGTGGCTTGACAGCTGGGATTTTTATGCTATCTTGGATGATCTTTTGTAGCCAATACCATGGTGATATTATCCTAATTTGTTGCTGCTTTTTTTGTCAAAAATTATGACCTTTTTTGGGTGGTTTTATCATTGATTGTGTGCGTTTTTGTTATTGCCGTTTTGGTGTGGCGGTGCATAAAGACTCCAGAAGTTTTTGTGAATTTGCGACTGTTGTTCAAAAAAGAGCAGCTAGCAAAGTTTTGCGGATTTTACAGCCCCAATATTTGTAATGTTTCAGTGATGAAACGTTTATTTTGTTGGTGATTATGTCCAGAATTGTAGTTGCATTTTATGTCCATCATGGGTGATTTTCTAGGCTATCTTTGTAGTGATGTTTATGTGGAAACCTTCAGCAATTGTCGTAGGTACACTACAAGGAAAATAAGAAATAGCGACGGAAATATACCGACGGTATATAAACTGTTGAAAATATCGACCGAAAAAACGTAACCGTCGGAGAAATTGGGTTTTCGTTAAACATTTTGCGACCAAAAACCATTCGGTCGCTGAATTTGACAGCAATATGTACCGACGCCCATTTCCGTCGGTAAACACGTCAGATACGCGCCCCTCACTTAAGGTAAACGACGTCGTTTTGGTTTAAACCAAAACGACGTCGTTTTGGTTGTTATTTAGGGCTGCCTCTGGCCTTCCTCCTCCTCTTCCCGCAGACGCAACCCGCCTCTCCTTCTTCTTCCTCGGTTCTTCGGCATTCTTCCTCCTTGCGCGTCGCCTCTTCCTCTTCCACCGCTTGCCGCTTGCTGCTCGTCGTCCGGCGCTAGCCACCGTCACTCCTCCTCCTAGTCTCCGACGACAATGGTAAGTTCTCCTCCTCCCGATGAATGACTCGACTACAACATCTTGGTATCTTAAAGGTTTTATAGTTTTATATGTAAATGGGAAGTCACTTTGGTCATTGTTTAGGTTAATCAATTGA
This sequence comes from Erythroxylum novogranatense, assembly GCA_029891385.1. NCBI lineage: Eukaryota > Viridiplantae > Streptophyta > Magnoliopsida > Malpighiales > Erythroxylaceae > Erythroxylum > Erythroxylum novogranatense. The sequence goes on along the minus strand of CM057225.1, from coordinate 5,212,213 downwards.
TAGGTGAAGCACCATCGATCAAATGTCAAAAGGTTACTAAAACTTTACATTTAATCTTACGTAAATTTTTAGATAGTAAGTTAAGGTGATATTGCAATTGCAAGTTATTAGTGAAATTATATTCATACGAGACTACGATAATTATCAATAATAATCGCAATAGTTCTTAAACTGCAGCCTCAATTACTTCTTTGTACCGTGACTTTTTTCACCGAAATTAAGATTAGACAAACAATTTCATTTTTACCCGAATTTGTTTGTGTATTTATTCTTGGACTTAATTTAAAAAAAAATAAGCTTGGACTTAAGATAGCCAATTGGAATGTTGTTTATCAAATATACTAGTCCCCAGGTGATGTCAGGCTTAAATTGCAATGCACGTAAATATTACTCTCAAAACCCAAATTGAAAATTCTTTTCTTGCTTGTATGTATCTCCTTATTTATAGTAAAATTTATATTTACAAGAACTTGAGAGTTCGCTCTTATTTATATTTGAATATATATATTTTATAATAAGTCAAACTTTTAATTTAATTTATTTAAATTATTCTTCTTACAAACTAATAATCCTTTGCAAGAAATAATATATTTTAAAAAATTTAGAAATCTTTTTCTTTAAGAAGAGTTATGAATATAAATGTTTTAATCCGTTTCTATCTTGTAAGTATTTTTTTATTATAAATGCTTATTTTATACACACACACACACATAAATATACATTATCTAAATTATCTACCTCCAAATATAAATGGTAACCCTGATAATTTAGAGTTAAAGAAGTTGTAAGCTTTCAAAATAGACTAAGTAATTAATAAAGTTATAATATATGCTTTTCATTGATTTAGGGAAGAAACTAAGCGAGTATTTGGACTTTTGCCATAAATGAAGTGTCTTAAGCAAATGTCAAGCGTTAATAGAGCGTTCAAGTGATGTAATATTATATAATGTAGAGTTTTAGTTGTAACATAATGCTTTTCATGTTGAAAAGATAGGTGTCAGTATATGTTTTCTCACCGTAACAATTCATCGAGGACATTCTAATTTAACTATATATACGAAAATACTTAAGAACAAAAACATTAGAGCTCGAGATGGTTACCTATAAAGGCAAGTTAAATGCGGACAATGACCTCATTCTCCATCACCATCATTTCTTGATTGCCAATCGATCTTTGTTCTTGACTTTATATGAGTTTGATTAAGGAGAAAATGTGTAAAAGGACGTTCTATATAGTTATTCACATGGCATGCATCAGCTGTCCCCCTCCATACACATTGAAGTTTTCTAGGCTTGCTCTTCTTGCAAGAGTGAATGGACTGATGGAAGTAGTCTTTTTATATTTTCCTTTTGTCATAAAATTAACAAGAAATAATTTCTTGAGAGTTTGGAAAATTGGATTGTTTGTGTTGAATAATGGTATTACGATTAATATATATTTTGATCTTAACAGTTTACCGACATAAATATCTCAGCATACCTAAATACATAAATAACTGATGAAAATGATTTAGGTAGATTTGTTCTTGTTAGTAGTTCATCCGGAGAAGAAGTTTACGATTCTAAGATGGGGAACTCATTCACTGTTTCCTCAACAAGTATAGATATAGCTGCAATGCTATTGCAAGAATGTGATCAACAACGCACAAAAGGTGGACGAAGTTTCACTGTTTCCATTGGTGCGTTTGAACATGCGAGAACCCTTCTCGGGAACCTAGACATTGGGGACTCTTTCACCTTTGTCGACTCCTATGTTATATGGAATCCAAAAAAATGAATAGATCAATGTGCTTTCTTACTGCCAGACGTTATTGCACTTTGCTTTCACATTGATTTATTGTTGTATCTATAAGACTTCGTTAAACAGTGCATATTTATATTACTGTTAAGGCTCATTTATGGTTGATAACAATTTGTTAAGCTTCATATATTGCCATAGTTTCTTCTGTATGTGTTGTGTAAAATATTGCTTTCAAATTATTAATTGTACATGTAGAGAATTGTGCGAAATTGAATTTCAGGAAAAGAATGGGACCGAAGAGACAACGTGAGGTCATGCGATCGAGGTTTCGAACCATGTTCGAGAGAAATTACAGTGAAGGTGGTTCATCACAATCAGCCGCACCTCTTGACTCACCTTCTCCACCTCAGTGCCGGGAGTTCAGATTGAGGCATCACCGAGCGCTTCTCACCTACACCATCCCTTCCCTAACACATATCGTCCAACACCGTGTCTGGGATGTAGGAGACGTCCGTCAGCATGGCGTTGAGGGAACTGATGGAAGAAAGTTTGTTTCTATTGTCAATGACCAGTAAGTGAAATCAAAGCACTTCACAATTTGCTTATTATCAACTTTTACTTTTACCAATATGTACATAGGATAACATCACTTGACATGTTAGGTTGGTTCCGTCTTTCAAGAAATATGACTTCCTCGTTCAAGCAAAGAATTGAACCAGAGGGTTATGTGTGAAAAAATTTAGCTGACACCACAAAGCAATTATACTTTCAAGAGTTTGAGGTACAAATCATAGTTACTTTCTTGTTACATTGCTTTATATTCATAATGTTCATACAACATTTTAAAATTTTTTTATTCTTACTCATCTTATTTGAAAGAATTTTCTTGAGATTCTTGTTTGGCCTTGACATGTATAAACAATGGGAAAAGAAAGCACGCATAACGTTATCGCGACTTAATTAATCAAATCATAAGGTTGGTGCACGACCGCGTTATATTTCGGAGGAAATTTGGACTCATTGGATCGAATATTGGACATCACCTACAACAATGTCCATATCAGAGCATAATTATTATGAGGCGTGGAAGGCGGGAAGTGCGAGTCTTGCGGTGCATCTGGAGAATCAATTACCCACCACGAGCATGCACATAGACTTGTAAGTATCTACTTTCTCACACCAATTTTAAATATATTTTGCTTCGCTTTATTGAATATAGTGATTATGACATAAATGTCTGGTGCCATATATGGCTGTGTGAAGTTGTTTTCATTGTTAAACAGGGGCAAATATCATATATCTGAGCGAAACTCTGGAGAAATTTTTTTAAATTCTAGTTAACATCTGACAATTTAAGTTATACGTGCAGGGAAAGGCATTAGCCACGAAGCCTACACCTATGCAGGTATTTTTGCACACCCACACGAAGAAACATGATGGTGTCACCTTCATCAACAGTCGATGTAGAGAAGTGAATGTAAGTGAAATTCACATATTTTAATAATTTCTTAACAATTATACCTTATTTACTAATGTAAAGATTGTTTCCTAATAGAATCAAATACAATAAAATATTCAGCGACAATCTCAGGAGGAACAACCAGTGGACGAGGCTCAGACATATCTTGATGTCGTGGGTGGTTGGGACCGTCATGGAAGAATATTCGGCCTGGGCTTATATGCAAACACATGTTATTCACGCTCTTCCCTTTCTAGTACAGCAGCATCTGCTCGGCCATCGCAATCTCATGACGTATCGGAGCTCCAGGCCACAGTGGACACATTGAGGGAGCAGCTAGTTAATCAAAATGAGCAGCTGGTTACTCAACATCACTAGCATATGGAGGACATAGCTAAGGTGAGGGAGAAGATTAGTCTGCAGATGAGAGAACACCTGAGAGCAGAGATGAGTCAGTAGTTGAGGGAGGAGATGAGGACGGAGTGGGCAGTTTCAAAGATCGAGAGTCATTGGAGCAAATGGGCGAGCAGCTAAGAGGAGAGAAGAGATGGGCGGCTTACTAAGATGAGGCGGAGATGGAGCAGATGACCGAGGAGAAAGCAGACGCGGAGGAGATGGCTAAGCTTAGGCGGAGATGGAAATGTTAAAGAGGGGACATAGTTGAGCATCCATGATCACCACGACATTAGCATAACATTGTCATTTGTTTTCAATTAAAAACATAAGAGATTTGTTCTTTCTTCTTTTAATTATTAAATTAAATTCTTTATATGTTTTATTATTTATTAATTTTCTCATTATTCATTAATATAACATAACACAAATAAATAAAGTAATATATAATATAACATTATTTTAACAACAAAACAACAAAAAAATTATATTATCGGTTATTACCGATGGACAATTGTCCGTCGAAAACTAAGGTATTTACCGACGGTAAACTCTTCCGTCGAAAAAAGTGGTTGCAGATTCCTTCTCCTCACCGACGGACCAAATGACCGTAGCAAAATTTATCCGACGGAATATTACTTGCCATTCTGTCGTAAAATAAATACCGACAACAAACGTTCTGTCATTAATTTCGTAGTAAAATTGCGACGGAATTTTTCGATTGGTATTTTTAGCTGCAGGCAATTCACCGACAGATTTTTGCGCCACCAACTTCCGTTGGTGATTAATTTGACCGACGGAAATCTATTATTTACCGATGGTATTTTCCGTCAGAAAATCACTATTTTCTTGTAGTGGTATTGGAACTCTATTAGTTTAACATTTCATCACTATTAGGTTAACGTTTCAGTGATGAAATGTTTATTGTTTTGCTGAGTTTTTGTGGCTATTGTGTGTGGAATATTTCAGTGACATTATTCAAGATTCACAGTAGATTTCTTGATGGAGAAGTTGCCATTCATTTGTTGAACAAGCTGAAGTTTTTGGGGAGTTGCTTTTCTTTACTTAAGTGTCTTTGTTTATGCCCATTATTGTTTCAATCACTTAAATTGGTTAATTCTCATCTTTATTGTTAAATTCTATTAAGAAAATCCTCTGTTGAGGTTAGCACCAGGTGGTCATGTTATGAGGAGTGATTTACTTTCACAAGGTGTGAGGATGAAAAATAGTGTCAAGGGTTGAGTGAGTAGGCTCAGTAAAGTCTTGTATAAAACTATTGTCATCAGGTAAAAGTGATTAAGTTAGGTGAGGGATCCATAGACGTAGGTAAGGTATGCCGAACAGTTTTATTAAATCTCGGGTGTTGATTTATTTATTTTATATTTAATTTTCCTTTGAGATTTTTCCTAAAGAAAAGATTAAAAAATATTTTCATATAATTTAAATTTGAATTATATATTTTAAAACTTACTTTTAAAATTTAATCCTTATACATAAAATTATTCTTGAAAACTTTTAACTTTATATTCAACAGCCCGAACAATTTATCATATGGCCCACATACATTATAGTTTTCGCACATTTATCACTGTCTATACTCTTTTGATTATTCCTTACTGATTTATACAAGTAGTGGCACGTTTGGTAACATATCAAACCTTATGGATTCCTCATGTCTGAGGCTTAACATTCACACAAATTAATTTTTCATTAGTCCACTCTCTCTCGGCATCACCTTCTATTCTCTTGATGCGCGATAGTTGATTAGCATGTAAATCATTTATCGGATCGAAAGATTTGTGCACCTGTATCCATGATTGTTTGTCGTTGTTGCAAGATGTTGATTTATTTCCTCTCGTCTTCTTCCTTTAGAGAATTCCTTAATGGTTCAGAATAATTTTAGAATCGTTATGATGAAATAAGTTGTTTCAACTTATATAGCATCTCCAATGGACATGTCCTTTGGTAAGTAGAAGAGAGAGGAAAAAGGTCCATGAACCATTTGAGACCCAGTCTATAATACCCAATAACCATTATCTTGGGTGCTTTAATTGGACTCAAATTTATAAGTGACATGGGACATAAAATAGTCTAACAATCTCCCACTTGGCCCATGTTACGACTTGGTGATCCAACAACTTTAAGTGCACACAATACATGGAATCGATCAAGTCACCCTTAATTGAATTAAGTCGATGGGATCATGGCGGTCTGAGTTATATAACTGGTTCCTTCCATATATCACGAATCAACTCAACTCATCAAACTTGAAGTGGGTAATTGATTGTTATCTCACAAATAATAATTATTGTATACAACATAATGTGGATAACCAATAAGTGTGCAAAAACATAAGACTATAATTGAATTCAACAAGTGTCATAACAATTCGAGCAAGACAATGATATGTATATATACATGTCTGAATATTATACTAACAAGGACTTATCTATAAGGCCCATACGTTTAATATGACCAATAAATGTTTTAGGCGGTAAGCCTTTCGTTAACGGATCTGTTATCATGAGATCGGTACCAATATGCTCAATTGACACTTTATGTTTTTGCACTTCTTCTTTCACAGACAAATACTTCAAATCCATGTGTTTTGCACCCTTGGAATATTTTTCATTCTTAGAGAAGAATACGGCTGCGGAATTGTCATAATAAATTCTTAACGGTCTGGTAATACTATCGACAAGACCAAGACCTAAGATAAAGTTCCGCATCTACAATCCATGAACTGTAGCCTTAAAGCACGCTACAAATTCTGCCTCCATAGTGGAAGTAGCAATGATGGACTACTTTCCACTTTTCCATGAGATTTCTCCTCCAGCTAATATAAACATGTACCCGAATGTAGATTTTCGTGAGTCTATACAACCGACATAGTCTGAATCTGAGTAAGCTATCACTTCAAGATGAGTTGATTTTCTATATGTAAGCATATAGTCCTTAGTGCCTTGTAAGTATCTAAGGACTTTCTTTGCAGCTTTCCAGTGATCCAGTCCAGGATTACTTTGATATCATCCTAACATTCCAACAACAAAACTAATATCTAGCCTAGTGCATGTTTGAGCATACATTAAGCTCCCAACAACTGACGCATAAGGAATAGATTCCATGTTCTTACGTTCTAAATCATTTCGTGGATATTGCATTAGACTAAATTTGTCCCCTTTTTGAATTGGAACTATCCCTGCGGAGCATTTGTCCACTTGAAATCTTTCTAATATTTTCTCGATATATCCTTTCTGAGACAATCCTAACAATCCTTGTGATCTATCCCGGAATATTTCTATTCCTATCACATAAGATGCCTCACCCATATCTTTCATTTCGAAATTATTAGAAAGAAAATTCTTTACATCATATAACAAAACAGCATTATTCGCAGCAAGAAGAATATCATCAACATATAGAACTAATATTATGAACTTGCTCCCACTCACCTTCATGTAGATACACCGATCAACGGTGTTTTCTACAAAACCATAAGACGTAATGATATCATTAAACTTAAGATACCATTGTCGGGAAGCTTGTTTCAGTCCATATATTGACTTCTTTAATTTACACACTAATCGTTCATTTCCTGTGGTCACAAAACCTTCCGGTTGGTCCATATATACTTCTTCTTCCAAGTCACCGTTAAGAAAGGCGGTCTTTACGTCCATTTGGTGAAGCTCTAAATCATAATGAGCTACCAGTGCCATAACAATTCTTAAAGAATCCTTCTTTGAAACTGGAGAAAAGGTTTCTTTATAGTCAATACCATCCTTCTGAGTGTAACCTTTGGCAACAAGTCTGGCTTTATACCTTTCAATGTTGCCTCGTGAGTCTCGTTTGGTCTTAATGACCCATTTACAACCCACTTGCTTTGCACCTTCTGACAACTTAGTTAATTCCCAGACATTGTTGTCATCCATCCATTTCAACTCTTCTTTGATAGCATTGAACCATCTTTCAGAATTGTTACATTCTATGGCTTGTTTGAACGAGCCTAGATCTTTATCAATGCTCAAGTCACATTTATGTTCAAGTGAGTAAATTTCGTAGTCATTTGAGATAGCTAGTCTTCTTTGCCTTACAGACCTTTGTAATGCTACATCTTGTGACATTACTTGATCATTTGTAACTTGATCATTATTAGCTGGTTCGTCATTGATATGTTCAATTTGTGGAATTGGAACATTAATTTGTTGTTCCGGTATGTTGCGTGTTCGTGATGCAACAAGAGGAATAACAACTGGTGGAATCACGTCTGATGTAGCAGATTCTACTCGACTTTGAGTAGCTTCTACTCTATTCTCGTGAATATCCACTTTTGTGTTTCTCCACTCCCACCGATTTGACCATTCTCGATGAGGCGAGCATTACGGACTCAACTATTCTCGTCTTATGGTTAGGACAATAAAATCTATACCCTTTGACTTTTCGGGATAGCCCATGAAATAACCACTAACGGTTCTTGCATCTAGCTTCTTTTCATATGGATTATACAGCCTTACTTACGCGGACAACCCTAAGCGTGGAGGTGTAAAAGTAAACTAGGTTTCCTTCCGTCCCGATTCATAAGGTGTCTTAGGAGGCGCCTTACTAGGAATCCTATTTATCGATATGCGTGGTCTTTAATGCATGCATCCTGATGATAAAGGTATAGAACTATTACTTAACATGCTCTAACCATTTCCATAAAGTGCGATTCCGCCTTTCGGCTACACCATTTTTTGTGGTGTACCAGGCATTATGTATTGTGCACATATGCCTCGACTAGCAAGAAACTTTGCAAATGGACCTGGACATTGTCCACTTTCATCAAATTTTCCGTAATATTCACCACCTCTATCAGACCTCATTATTTTTACTTTTCTATCTAACTGCCTTTCTATCTCATTAATGAACATCTCTAGGATGTCCACTGACTGAGACTTCTCATGTAGCAGATAAACATATCCATATCATGAGAAGTCATCAACAAAGGTAATGAAATATTTTTTGCCACCCCAAGAAGGAACGTCGAAAGGACCACAGATGTCAATGTGTATTAATTCAAGTAATGTGTTACTTCTTGTGGCTGGATGTTTTGATATATGTTTGGTTTGCTTGCCTTTAATGCAATCCACACATATATCCTAGTCAACAAAATCCAATGGAGGTAAGATTTCATTTTTCACTAACCTCTGTACCCTTTCTTTGGATATATAACCTAATCTTTTATGCCATAAAAAAGCAGAACATTCATTATGTGCACTACGTTTATTTCCTATAATATGGTCAACATGAAACAGAGATTCAGCAAAAGCAACATCAAGATTGAAACGATATAAACAATCAATTAATGTACCAGAACCATAATAGTACTTATGTTTATGCAATGAAAAGACATTGTTTCCATTCTTGAATTGAAATCCTACATCATCCAATTTTGCAACAGAAACTAAATTTCTAGCACATTCAAGAACATAAAGACACTTTTCTAGATCTAGGTAACATCCAGTGTCCAAGATCAATCTGTACGTCCCAATGCCCTCTATCTATGCCTTCATTCTGTTTTTCATATACAAGAACTTTTCAGTTCCCTTTATGATCTGGATTGTAAGGAATCCCTGTTTAACATTTGACACATGAGTAATTGCACCAGAATCTAACCACCAAGTATTTTTGGGCACATCAATAAGATTTGATTCAAAACATACTGAGACATAATATGTACCTTTCTTTTTGAACCAAGCCTTTCTTTTCGGACAATCTTTCTGAAAGTGACCAGGCTTCTTACAGAAGTGACACCTCTTATCTTTCTTGATTCAACCCTCATTAACTTTGCTGAGAGCTTTGTCCTTATCTTTGCCTTTCTTTCGTGGCTTATTCTTGTTCCTACTAGCACCTTGATGAAATGTGAGATGAATGGAGTGGTCCTTTATTTTCTTCAATCTCCCTTCCTCCTGAACTAGCATGTCCTTAATTTCTTGAAGGTTCCATTTTTCCTTAATGGTGTTATAATTCACTTGGAACTGGCCAAACTCGGGAGGAAGTGACTTGATAATAAACTGTACCAAAAAGGACTCACTCACATCCATACCCATAGACTTCAACTTTGCAGCTAGGTTTGACATGTGAGTTATATGATCATGAATGGGCTGTGACCATTCAAACTTCTTGGTCGTTAGCTCACTCATTAAAGTCCCTACTATGGACTTGTCAGTTATATCAGATTGGGAGTATTCTTTCAGCTTCAACATGAACTCCTTTGCATTGTCCGTTTTAGGCATTGATGGCTTGACATTCTCTGTGATCGTCATTCGCATTAAATTCAAGCTCAACCTATTACACCATTCTCAAGCCTCGTTGTAAGACTTGTCAACTTCAGAACTGGCCTCAGTTATGGCTTCAGGCCTTACGTCTGAAACTATGGCCAAGTCCAAATCCATTACACCCAGTTGAAACTGGATTTGTTCGGACCAATCCCCATAGTTCAGACCATTGAATTTAATCAAGCCATTTTCCTAAAGCGAACAAACTAGTAGATGCTGCACATAAAACATATAATTCACATTAATGCTTTGAATCAACCTAAACGGATTCAAACTAACTAATAAACATTAATTATGCATTTAAATCCTCCTTTGGGTGAAATTTAAATACGAAATAACCTAGGATGATGCTTATATATAATACTATAATGGACAATCAAGCATATTACAAATAATATGTATGTTATCTTGGATATACAATCATATTAACTTAATATGTTGATAAAACCCTTTAATGTCATTAATTATAACCAATGGTCCACCTTTGGGTGACCTTCTAGCATTATAATTAATAATCTCAATTGTTCAATTCAACCGTTATGTCATTTTCGCATCATATTATATTGAACAATTAAAACAATTAAATGACTAAAATTCTAAGCTAGGTCGCTTTGGTGACTAACAAGCTTTCCATGCAATAAACATTTAATTGGACAATTATCATACATGACAAAATTTAATTTAACTAGTTTGGCCACTTTGGTGACAAACAAACTATTTTAAATATCCATAATGTCATGTATTATATTATAGATATACTAGGAAAATTTAATTCCTATTATTACATAATATAAAATATTCCAAGTACCAAACAAATAAATAATATGGCACTAAATTCCAAAATTATATTATGTATAAATCAATTATGAATTAAAATTATTTATAATTGGGCTATACATATCTATAAACTTAATATAACCTTTAGGGCCCAAAACTCATCAAAAAAACAGTCCAGATCCTCATTATTGGGCCTGAAGCCTGACTGGAGGAGTGGGGTTGCGTCAGCGCGTCGCAAACATCTTGGCACCTTCTCGAACAGCGCGTCAGCTTGTGTGCAACACATGGACGCCGTTTCATCGCCTTCCTTGTATTACGTATTTTTTAACTATTCTTTTACCATCTTCTTTGTTTCATACCATCCATCCCTTCCTAGTGTTATAGCCCTCAGAAATATATCATGCTTTTCATTTCAAGAAGCAAAACCTTATGTGTTATTTCAACATCCGTAAAACATGTCTTTGAAGAAACATAACACAGCAAACACAACGGTAAGTCCAAAACAAATAGTTGGTTTCGACTCTTTCTCCCAACCGAAAACTATCCCAACATCGTTCTTTCATGTGTGTTTCCATAACATAGAAACATGTCTTCAACCACAAAGACAAGTTCATCGATTGTTCTTCCTACGGTATGCTTTGTATCACAAACACAGAGGATAGTATCACAACCACAAAGACAGACTTTCGTTTCATTTCCGTTTCTTGTAGAGCAAATACAGAACCCATACACAATACATATCATCACCGAAAATCACTTATCATATCTTTCATACCAACACTGAAGATTCATATTACGGTGATAAAGCATTTCCCATGAAAATCCATTAATATCTGTAAATAAAAACAATCACAACTTACGTTCTCATTTACGGCAATGCAATTTTTCACAGAGGAATTCATATAACATAAACAGAAACACAATCATAGTAATACACGATAGAAAATACCGTAGATAACAAATCATAAATATCCAGGCTCTGATACCAATTGTAAATCATTTATCGGATCGAAAGATTTGTGCACCTGTATCCATGATTGTTTGTCGTTGTTGCAAGATGCTGATTTATTTCCTCTCGTCTTCTTCCTTTAGAGAATTCCTCAATGGTTCAGAATAATTTCAGAATCGTTATGATGAAATAAGTTGTTTCAACTTATATAGCATCTCCAATGGACATGTCCTTTAGTAAGTAGAAGAGAGAGGAAAAAGGTCCATGACCCATTTGAGACCCAGTCTATAATACCCAATAACCATTATCTTGGGTGCTTTAATTGGACTCAAATTTATAAGTGACATGGCACATAAAATAGTTTAACATAGCAATCTTGGGTTGCCGTGATGTTCAAGAAGAAATGTGTTGTGGGGAAGATAGACAATAATGCACGCGATCTAATGGAGGCATAACCATGCTCGGTAAAGGGGAGTTCTCCGAACTCTGCTTCAGATTCAGAGAATCTGGGAAGGAGAAGGTTAATTTGCAGGTACAAACAATTTTAACCGAGATTACTAAGTCTAACGGCCGAATAGAAGACAATTTGCAAGGCTTAGAGATTAATGACTGGCTGCAAAAGGTTAGACGAGGTTCTATCTTGTCACGGTGTGATGAAATCTCAGCGAATGGAAGTGAGAATAACATAGCAACAACCGACAAGTCAGGTACGATGTGGGATGACTTTGATATTAACAAACCAGGTAATCATGGTTGCAAATTAAATTACATTCCTCCGAGGGTTGAGGATGGCACTGCCCGTGAGAAAAATTGATAATGGGAATGTAGAGTCGTAGATAAAATATTAGAATTTTGCTGTTTTTTGCTGTATCTTAGACGTTAATCCTCTATTCCAAGTACCGAAAGAAGTCTTGAAGGTTAGAGAGAGTGAGCGTTATGAGCTGTGGGTGTATTTGGTTGAGGGTCGTGTATTGTGAATTGATTTTCTCTATGTATGTTCTTCTCTATTCCCTTTGTTCCTTCCTTTTCCAGTCTTTCTTCTCTATTACGGAAATAACCCCAGATCCAATCCCGGTTTAATATAATAGCCCAAATAGATAATAACAAAAAATAAATAAAGCCAAAATAAAATTGGACACTGAACACAGAGATTTACGTGGTTCGGTCAATGTGACCTACGTCCACGGCCGGAAGGTGAGCAATTTTACTAATATGTGGAGATGTATACAAATGGAAAGGCTGAAACAAAAGGCTTAGAATTATACAAAGAGAATAGGAGGATTTTTGTTAGGAAGGAATGGTAATCTCTTGTGCTTGTGTTGAAGCCTGTATTTATAGTAGTATTGGAGAGCATCCGTCCAAGCCAACTCTTCTCAAATCTTCAAACCTCCGTGATCTTCGCATAGACAAAATCTCTCCAAAGCATGCTTGAGATTTTAGCCATGTTAGGTACCTCTTTATTTGACTTATCACAAGCAGCCAATTGTTTAACATGCAGCCACCTTTGAATTCATGCAAGGAGAGTTACGTGAATAAACTTCCATCCTCCAATAAAAAAACCTTCTTCTTTGACAAAGCAACCAAGTGGAGGGGCAAGTCATCACATGCAACAAATCTCCACCTTGACTTGGTCCTGAACAATTAGTGATCTACTCCACCTTCTCCGGCAATGCCCCAAAAGGGCTATATCACCAACTATAAATTCCAATCAAGTCCAAGCATTGCTTGAACTTGTAAACAGGAAGAACCTTTGTAAACATGTCAGCAGGATTGTCCTTAGTGTTAATCTTCTGAATAAGGACCTTCTTCTCTGCAATTGTATCCCGAATGAAATGATACTTCACATCGATATGCTTTGTCCTCTCATGATACATTTGATCTTTTGTCAAATGAATAGCACTCTGACTGTCACAATAAATGGTAGTAACCCCTTGATGTAGAGATAATTCACCGAATAAACCTCTCAACCATAAAGCTTCTTTAATAGCCTCTGTAACTGCCATATATTCTGCCTCAGTAGTAGATAGAGCCACTACATGTTGTAAAGTAGCTTTCCAGCTAACGGCACAGCCTCCGATGCAAAATACATAACCTGTCAGAGACCTACGTCTGTCGAGATCACCGACATAGTCTGAATCTACAAAACCAACCAAAGTGTTGCTAGTTCTACCAAACTCCAAACTAAAATTTGAAGTACCCTTTAAGTATCTGAGAATCCATTTCACTGCCTGCCAATGTTCTTTGCCAGGATTGACCATATATCTGCTAACGACACTAACAGCTTGTGAAATGTCAGGACGAGTACATACCATTGCATACATAATACTGCCAACGACACCAGAATATGGAACTCGTGTCATATAATCTTCCGCTTCCTGTGACTGTGGTGATTGAGCAGCAGATAGTCTAAAATGACTAGCAAGAGGAGTACTAACTGCTTTGGCATCTCGCATGTCAAATCTCTCCAAAACTTTATTGAGATAATTCTCTTGGGTCAAGAATAATTTACCAACTCCTCGATCACGTCTTATCTCCATGCCAAGAATTTTCTTTGCTGCTCCTAAATCTTTCATCTCAAATTCACCATGCAGTAAAGCCTTCAAATGGTTAATATCTGTAACATTCTTGGCAGCAATGAGCATATCATCAACATATAACAACAAATAGATGAATGAGCCGTCATCTAACTTCCGGAAGTAAACACAACTATCATACATACTCCTGGAGAAATCATGACCCAACATAAATGAATCAAACCTCTTATACCACTGTCTCGGAGATTGCTTTAACCCGTACAAGGATTTCTTCAATAAACAAACTTGGTCTTCCTTTTACTGCAGAATCGCAAAACCTTTGTGTTGTTTCATAAATTTGCTCATCCAATTCACCATGTAGGAATCTTGTCTTGACGTCTGTCGCTCTAATTCCAAATCAAACATGGCAACCAATGCAAGTAATACACGAATAGAGCTATGTTTCACCACCGGTGAGAAAACATCATTAAAATCAACACCTTGTACCTGACTGTAGCTCTTTGCAACCAATCGTGCCTTATACTGTTGGGGTTTGGGTCCCGTATGTCCATTCCCGAGGGCAGCCCCTCGGGTTCTTGTGACGACAGGCGCCCATATCCGTCGGACCCGATCCCAACATCCATCTAAATAACCATTCGATCCGTATAACAATACGTATACCCATACATGTACACATTCTGCACATGCATTCTACACATTCATTCATCATTCCATAAGCATAATTCATCCGTCATTGTCATACAAAAGCATTCAACACTATTCTCAAATGCAGCGTAATACAAAATAACATGAAATCTCAAATACAAAGTATGTTCCATGATGACATGCTCGGAGGGCCAACCAAAGGACTAACTTATACAAGTTCCTAGCTAGCTCGAAGTTTCTGATGCCCTGCAAGGTCGACAATCGGCTCGATCTGCACCTGAGGAGGGGAGAATAATGGGGTGAGCTACGAAGCTTAGTAGCATATATGTTTATAGCCATTGGCAACGAGCCACACAATCAAGTATATACATATACATATCAATAGAAAATCATAATTCATTAATTCAATTCACATTCGTATAACATAAGTCATGCATTCACTATTCCTCAACATATAAATCAAGATGCAACATAGCTGTCAAACTCATTATGTATTATGCTCAACAAATCCATCGTGTATGCACAATCAATTGGCTCGAGTTCAGAATCCATCCGGATAACCCAAAGGTAAATCCGTAATCCATCCGAGTCGATTTCTCAAGGATCTCGTTGCACAAGCGGGCAGCCGGAGAAGGCTTTTATCACAAGCGTGCACGTGACTCCATCCGTAACTCTCTTATCCAAACAAGGCACATAGTCCATTCGATCCATGTTCAAAGCATGTTTCACATTTTCTCACATCTCGTTACGTCCATTGCCATAAAGGCTATCAATTCATGCATAATTCTATCATACTCAAAGGCATAGTCAAAAGTTCTCATGTAATTCAATACAATCAAGATCATATAAAGCAAGCAAGCACACATCATGCAATTGCCCATACACACAATAACCATAAACATATTACCCACCTAGTATCATTTGGAGTATCGGACTCATCGCTGTCCTTCCTTTTGCGATTGGGTCAAATCAGCTTGGTTCCCTATAATAAACTAAGTTTCCATACAATTAATATCTATAGAAAATAATCAAAGCTTGAAAGACCAAAATAAAGCATAAAAGTCTCCATCTGATTTCCTCCTAAAATTCTGAACCCTTCGAAACAATTTCCGACTTCCCTTCTTCATACAACTTATAGTCCTTAATCTCTAGTTCGCAACGAATCTAAAATTACCTTAATCGGACATCTACACCGAAAGATATCTTCGAAAATACAAAAATCTCACTTTCGGAAACAAAGGGGGTTCGCCGCGGCGAAAGACCCTACTCGCCGCGACATGCACCAAATTGCATACCGCATGGCATGCTCATCACTCACTGACGCCGTGGCGTATTTCAGACGCCACGGCGCAGCACGCTCTTCGCAGACGCCGTGACGTGCACATGGTGCACGCGGCGTCATCTGTTTCCATCGCATGCCGCGGCGTGCTCTCGCGCACGTCGCGACGTGCGGGTCGGAGCTTCGACTCCGAACCCCTCTTTTCTGCATTTTCTGACTTCATTTTGCTCCCAAACTCAAATGCAGCACACCCACATTATAGATCAAGTCTTCTACTACCATTCTAACCCATTCAAAGCTTCAAATCCAACACAAACACATCAACCCAACGATTCTCCCAATTTTTCCACTCAAAACCCTAACACCTTCGATTTCTCCCAATCCAAGCTATCTTAAGGTTCAATCTTACTACAACAAGAAGGGATGAACGTAACGTACCCGGACAGCACTTTGAATCGGTCGGAAACCTCAAAAATCGCAAAATCTCTTCTCTTCTTCTTCCTCTCCTCCCACGGCTACGACACCCTCTCTTCTCTTCTTCTTCTATTTTTCCTTTTTCCTTTCCTTTCTCTTTTCTATTTCTATTCTAAGTCTCTTCTTTAAACTCTAAGGGCATGGGCCCTTCCTACTAAGCCCAAGCCCAAAACAACTTAAAGCCCTTACACACTTTACATCCTCAAATGCTCATTTAAACCTCAATTAAACCATAATTATCCATAATATTCCCAATTTAATCAAGCTAAGACAAATACCACAATTATCACAATTCATGCTTAATATCATCATTAAAAAAAATTTTCGGGGTCTAACATTTCTCCCCCTCTTAAAAGAAATTTCGTCCTCGAAATTTACCTGAATCATCGAAGAGATGCGGATACTTCTCCCGCATAGTCTCCAATGGCTCCCAAGTAGCCTCCTCACCAATGGTTCCTCCAAAGAACTTTGACCAACTGAACCGCCTTGTTCTCGAGAACCTTGTCCTTGGTATCCAAAATCAGACTGGAAGCTCCTCATAGCTCAAATCATCCTTAACCGAACCTCACTAGTCCGAATGATGAGAAGGATCCGATCTATACCTCCTCAACATGGACACATGAAAACGCCGTGAATCTGCGATAATTAGGAGGTAACGCCAATCAGTGGCGAGTGGTCCAATCCTCTCAAGGATCTCATAAGGACCCACATACCTCAGACTCAACTTCCCTTTCTTGCAGAATCTTAATACTCCTTTCCAAGGAGATGTCTTAAGGAACACCTTCTCACCGACCTCATACTCCATCTCCTTTCGGTGAGCATCAACATAACTTTTCATCCGGTCCTGTGCCGCCTTAAGCTGCTGCTTAATCAGATTGACTTTCTCAACAAATATCCGAATCAATCCGTCCCTCCAATTGCCTCTCTCCTTCTTCATCCCAACAGATCGGAGTCCTACACCTCCTGCCATACAATGCCTCATATGGAGCCATCTGAATGCTCGAATGGTACGAATTGTTATAAGCAAATTCGACCAAAGGCAAATGCTCATCCCAAGCTCCTCTGAAATCCATCACACAAGCCCGAAGCATCCCCTCAAGTGTTCGAATAGTCCTCTCAGATTGACCATCTGTCTGAGGGTGAAAGGCCGTACTGAAATTCAGCTTTGTCCCCAAAACCTCCTACAAACTACCCCAAAACTTCGAAGTAAACCGCGGATCTCAGTCTGACACAATCGAATATGGAACTCCATGCAGCCTCACTATCTCATCTATGTACTTCTTTGCTAGCACATGCAAAGAATCCGTCTGTCTAATCGCCAAAAAGTGGGCTGACTTGGTCAACCTATCCACAATCACCCAAATGGCATCATGCCTCCTGCTGGTCCTAGGCAAACCCATCAGAAAATCCATCATCACTCGCTGCCACTTCCACTCCGAAATAGGCAACGGTCTCAACTTGCCCGAAGGTGCCTGGTGTTCAGCCTTGACTTGCTGACACACTAGACACTTACTAACGAATTCTGCGATATCCCTCTTCATACCTTTCCACCAAAAATGCTCTCGCAGATCTTGATACATCCTGGTGCTACCTGGATGCATGGCATAAGGCGCATTGTGTGCCTCATCCATAATTTCAGCCTTAACCTCCTGCACATTAGGAATACACAATCGACTCCCAACTGTCATAAGCCCATCATCCTGCACATCTATCTCAGAAACCTTGCCATTCCGAATCTCATCTCTGAGCTTGCTCAAATCTGCATCCTGAGCTTGCAAATCCTTAACCTTTTCCTTCAGAATCGGCCTCACTCAAAAATTAGCTAGGAGGCACTCCGACTCCTCCTGCCTCAAGCTTATCTTAAGCTTGGCCATCTCTTCCAATAAAGGAAGATAAACTGATCGAACATGAGCAATCGACGACTTCCTGCTCAAGGCCTCCGCCACAACATTGGCCTTGCCCGGATGATACTCAATCAACCAGTCATAATCCTTTAGTAGCTCGATCCACCTTCTCTGCCTCAAATTCAATTCCTTTTGACTCAACAAATACTTCAGACTCCTATGATCAGTGAAGATCCGAGTCTGAACTCTATACAAGTAATGCCTCCAAATCTTCAAGGCGAAGATCACTGCTGCTAACTCCAAATCGTGCGTCGGATAGTTCAGCTCATAAGGCTTCAATTGCCTCGAAGCATAAGCAATCACCCGATCTCCCTGCATCAAAACACATCCAAGACCCTTCCTCGAAGCATCACTATATACCGAATAACCCTCATCACCCGATGGCAAAATCCAAATCGGGGCACTCGTCAATCTGCGCTTGAGCTCCTCGAAGCTCCTCTGACAATCCTCACTCCAATCAAACTTCTGATTATTCCTCAGCAATTTCGTCATCGGAGAGGATATCATAGAGAATCCCTCCACAAATGTCCTGTAATAGCCTGTTAAACCCAAAAAGCTCCTCACTTCTGCCTCATTCTTCGGCGCTTCCCAACTCACAACTGCTTCTATCTTCTTTGGATCCACATGAACTCCTTGCTCTGAGATCACGTGTCCAAGAAATGAAACTTCCCTCAGCCAAAATTCGCATTTCTCGAATTTGGCATACAACTCATGCGTCCTCAAAGTCTCCAAAGCGATCCTCAAATGCTCCTCATGTTGTTCATCACTCTTGGAATACACCAATATATCATCAATGAAGACAATGATAAATTGGTCCAAGAATGACTTAAATACCCGATTCATCAAATCCATAAACGCTTCCGGAGCATTCGTCAATCCGAAAGGCATCACCAAAAACTCAAAGTGCCCATACCAAGTCCTGAAAGCAGACTTCGGCACATCCAACTCCTTAATCCGTAGCTGATGATATCCTGATCTCAAATCGATCTTTGAAAAGACTCTCGCTCCCTGCAATTGATCAAACAGATCATCAATGCGTGGAAGCGGATATATAGCATCCCACTCCCACAAGACCCAAACTCGATATCAACGGTGATGTCCGAGTCCACGACCCGCGAGGGTGGTATGCTAGAGCAGTCAATGTAGTTTAAAACTCGGTAATATATTTTATTTTATTTTATTTTCTTTGAAAACCAATCGAAAAGTAAATATCAAGAATGATTTAGCCTCGCTTTAATTGAAAACATATAATTTCACTCATAAAAGACACTCCACAAGATTTAAATATTACAAGTACGAGAATTCAAAACCAAATTGGGCCCAATGGCTGTCCCTAAACATTTTCAGTAATCACATTAAAATACAACATTTATCAATTAGGGACCCTCGAAATAACGGTATCATTTTGCTAAAAAATACAAATTTTCACAGAATGTAATGACACTAATGCAGGCGTGAACTCGATCCGACCTCGAATCGACTTAAGTGCAAGTAGGCATACTCCGTGTGTCTAACGGGGTACTCTTCAATTCTTGAAAAATAATTGCAATGTTGGGTGAGTTTGCGAACTCAGTGAGAAACCATCATCGATGGTTCACCCAATTCATGCATATACACACAATTTACCAATTATCACATACGATCACAATTATAAATGCAAGGCGACGCTTTCATACAATCCACATTTAATCATACCATATATACAATGCACATGAGACCCTTTCCATTTTCATTTCGTTGTTTGGACCTGTATACCGAGCTCAGAAGCGGTGAGCGGTGGCTCTGAAATCATGGGCTTGCACCACGATACATCGAGCCCGAGGCTCAATACGTTGGACCCGAGGTCTGTGCGCTGGTAAAGCTCTCATATACGTTAGGCGTGATATGCCACGACACGGTGGTCTGCTCGGTCCACAAATGCCTTTATCGATCATGCCATCATGCATGGATGCATATGCTCTAATTCCCTTTACTGATCAGCTATAGTTCGGTGACCAATTTCCGGTTTTACCTTTCCAGTAGGGGGTGGGATGTTACAGGATACTTGTTCTTCACCGTGACCTGATTCAACTTCCTGAAGTCCACACACATCCTTAAGGATCCATCTTTCTTCTTCACAAAAAGAACCGGAGCTCCCCAAGGCGAAGAGCTCGGTCTGATATATCCTTTCTCCAATAACTCCTCCAACTGCTCCTTAAGCTCTTTCAATTCCGCCGGAGCCATCCGATAAGGCAGAATTGAAATCGGTCTTGTACCTGACACAAGCTCAATAGGAAACTCAATCTCCTGAGCTGGCGGTAGTCTTGGCAATTCCTCAGGAAAGACGTCCGAGAAATCCCTAACTATTGGAATATCCTCCAGCTTCCCTCTATCAGCTCTGGAGTCTATCACATAAGCCAGAAACGCCTCACAACCCTTACTCGTCATCTTTCCCGCTGTCAATGCTGACACAATCCTAGGCGGACTCGCTTTCCTGTCCCCAGTAAACACTACTCTTCTGCCATCATTCAATTCAAACTCCACTGTCTTCTGTTTACAATCCAAATGGGCATTGTACTTTTCCAATGTATCCATGCCCAAAATCACATCTAAACCGCTCATCTTCAGTGGCATCAAATCTACCACTAGAAGTTCTCCACCGATGCGAATCTCACAACCTCTATATACTTGACTAATCACAATGCACTGGCCGATGGGAGTACTCACCATCAGCGGAGCATCCAATGGCCTCACAATCAAATCACACACGGGTCTACTCGAAGAAACAAACGAATGAGTAGAACCCGGATCAATCAAAACTATCACATCATCATAAAATAACTGTACCGTACCCGTGACAACATCTGGTGCGGTCTCAGCATCCTCCCTAGTCATAGCGAACACCCTGGCTGGTGCCTGCCCTCTCGGTCTCCCCGGAAGATTCGCCCTCCTGGCAACATCAGAGCTACCTACCTCTGTCCCAGTCCCCTGACCCTTGGTCTCTGTCCTCCTCGGAGCTGGCATCTGACCTCTCTCCTGTCGTGGAGACTGAGGACACTCTTTGGCAATGTGTCCCTTCTCCCCACAGTTGAAACAAGCTCCTGTCCATGCAAGCACTCTCCTCTATAAGGTTTCCGCAAAGGCTCACACGTCCGATAACCGATCTATCTCCCTCTCTCTACCACCACCACCCGTTGAAGCTTGGTGAGAGACAAGAGAAGTCCTCATCGGCCTCTACCGACTAGCCCCATCGCTCCTCTCCTCTCAATAAACTGGAAGCTCCTAGCACTCCTGTCTGGCATAGGGGTACTAGTGCTACCCCCTCTCCTAGACTGCTCTCTGCCCTTCCTCTTCTTATTCACAACACTCTTGATATTTTCTATGTTCTCCACCCGAAGAGCTGCCTCAACTAACTGCTGAAAATCACTGAAATTCTGCACTATAACTTTCTCTCTGATAGCTAAATGCAATCCTGACTCAAACCTGCGACATCTGGCAACCTCACTCAGCATCAAGTCTGAAGCATACGGGATAATCGAGTGAACTCAAGGCTCATACTCAAGAATCGTCATATCCTCTCGAGTGAGACTCAAAACCTCCCTCTGCTTCTGCTGGATGTAAACCTCTGACAGATATTTCTTCTTGAACGCAACCATAAAATCCTGCCATGCCAACCCTACTGGCCTCATCTGACTACCCGACACGGTCTCCCACCAATGCAGAGCATCTCCCTGAAGCAAACTGGTAGCATACACCACTCGCTCATCTGCCTTGCAATCCATCTGATCCAGTACACGCTCTGTCCTCCGCAACCATGTCTCAGCTTCCTCAGATCGACTGTCCCAAAGAAGTCAACTGCTCCATACTTCCTCGACTTGTCGAACTGCTTTTCCCTTCTTCCGGAGCGAAGGTTGTGGCATCGGCCCATGCTGAACAAGCGCTGAGTAAACGCTCAAACATCCTCGGGTCAAATGGGCACTTCGCTGGCGAAACGGCGATTCTTGAGTCGCGAACGACGGGCTCACTCTCTAGCCCTCTGAAGCCTCAACATGCATTGGGGCTACAGACTCATCGGTCCTCTCCTCCCTAGTCGGAGAGTCGGGTGCAACAGACCTTGATAGCTCCTCGTGTCCTTCTACGAGGTGGCATCGCATTCTTCAAATGGAAACACTAAGAATTAGCTATATGGCAATCTACATGTATGCATGATATGCATGTCACGTAATAATGTAACAAGTAATCATATATCACACAATCCTATTATGCATTCTAAACCAAGGACACCTAAACCTAGCGCTCTGATACCAAACATGTTGGGGCCCGGGTCCCGTATGTCCATTCCCGAGGGCGACCCCTCGGGTCGCGCCGGCGACGGGCGCTCCATATACCGTCGGACCCGATCCCAACATCCATACAAATAACCATTCGATCCGTATAACAATACGTATACCCATACATGTACACATTCTGCACATGCATTCTACACATTCATTCATCATTCCATAAGCATAATTCATCCGTCATTGTCATACAAAAGCATTCAACACTATTCTCAAATGCAACGTAATACAAAATAACATGAAATCTCAAATACAAAGTATGTTCCATGATGACATGCTCGGAGGGCCAACCAAAGGACTAACTTATACAAGTTCCTAGCTAGCTCGAAGTTTCTGATGCCCTGCAAGGTCGACAATCGGCTCGATCTGCACCTGAGGAGGGGAGAATAATGGGGTGAGCTACGAAGCTCAGTGGCATATATGTTTATAACCATTGGCAACGAGCCACACAATCAAGTATATACATATACATATCACTAGAAAATCATAATTCATCAATTCAATTCACATTCGTATAACATAAGTCATGCATTCACTATTCCTCAACATATAAATCAAGATGCAACATAGTTGTCAAACTCATTATGTATTATGCTCAACAAATCCATCGTGTATGCACAATCAATTGGCTCGAGAGTTCCATAATCCATCCGGATAACCCAAAGGAAAATCCGTAATCCATCCGAGTCCGATTTCTCAAGGATCTCGTTGCCACAAGCGGGCAGCCGGGAGAAGGCTTTACTGTCAACGTACACGTGACTCCATCCGTAACTCTCTCACCCAAACAAGGCACGTAGTCCATTCGATCCATGTTCAAAGCATGTTTCACATTTTCTCACATCTCGTTCTGGTCCATTGCCATAAAGGCCTATCAATTCATGCATAATTCTATCATACTCAAAGGCATAGTCAAAAGTTCTCATGTAATTCAATACAATCAAGATCATATAAAGCAAGCAAGCACACATCATGCAATTGCCCATACACACAATAATCATAAACATATTACCCACCTAGTATCGCTGGAGTATCGGACTCACTGCTGTCCTTCCTCTTGCGATTGGGTCAAATCAGCTTGGTTCCCTATAATAAACCAAGTTTCCATACAATTAATATCTATAGAAAATAATCAAAGCTTGAAAGACCAAAATAAAGCATAAAAGTCTCCATCCGATTTCCTCCTAAAATTTCGAACCCTTCGAAACAATTTCCGACTTCCCTTCTTCATACAACTTGTAGTCCTTAATCTCTAGTTCGCAATGAATCTAAAATTACCTCAATCGGACATCTACACCGAAAGATATCTTCGAAAATACAAAAATCTCACTTTCGAAAACAAAGGGGGTTCGCCGCGGCGAAGGGACGCTTGCCGCGGTGAAAGACCCTACTCGCCGCGACGTGCACCAAATTTGCTAGCGTCTTGCATGCGCACTCTTCGCAGACGCCACGACGCACATGGTGCACTGGCGTCATCCGTTTCCATTGCACGCCACTGGCGTGCTCTACAAGACGTCATGACGTGCGGGTCGAGCTTCGACTCAACCCTCTTTCTGCATTTTCCGATTTCATTTTGCCCCAAACTCAAATGCAACACACCCACAATATAGATCAAGTCTTCTACTACCATTCTAACCCATTAAAAGCTTCAAATCCAACACAAACACATCAACCCAACGATTCTCCCAATTTTTCCACTCAAAACCCTAACACCTTGATTTCTCCCAATCTAAGCTATCTTAAGGTTCAATCTACTACAACAAGAAGGGATGAACGAATGCATCGTGACAAAGACTTTGAATAGGTCGGAAACCTCAAAAATCGCAAAATCTCTTCTCTTCTTCTTCCTCTCCTTTCACGGCTACGACACCCTCTCTTCTCTTCTTCTTCTATTTTTCCTTTTTCCTTTCCTTTCTCTTTTCTATTTCTATTCTAAGTCTCTTCTTTAAACTCTAAGGGCATGGGCCCTTCCTACTAAGCCCAAGCCCAAAACAACTTAAAGCCCTTACACACTTTACATCCTCAAATGCTCATTTAAACCTCAATTAAACCATAATTATCCATAATATTCCCAATTTAATCAAGCTAAGACAAAATACCACAATTATCACAATTCATGCTTAATATCATCATAAACAAAAATTTCGGGGTCTAACATATACCTTGCATTCTCAACACCTGAAGTACCTTCTTTCTTCTTGAAGACCCATTTGCACCCAACAATTTTCTTACCCATCGACGGCTTCACCAGAACCCAAGTACCATTCTTGTGTAGAGATTCCATTTCTTCATTCATGGCCACCACCCACTTATCTGCATCAGCACTAGAAATTGCTTCTGTATGTGTGGAAGGTTCACCGTCTCCACCTGTTTCCTGTGCCACTGATAAAGCATATGCAACTAAAATTGCATACTTTTGTGGTGGTCGAATCTCTCGTCTTGGTCTGTCTCTAGCTATGGAATGTTCTTCTTCTACTGGTTCACCTTGAACTTGATCAGGACCTGGTTGATTAACTTGATCGGTCTGATGTGTAGAAGACACCTGTGAAGGACTTGAACTACCAATCTCTAACTCCACCTGTTTCTGTGTACTATCCTCTTTTTCTAAATTACAAGGATTACAAGACTCTTTTCTAGGATACAACATAGAGGACTCATCAAATGTAACATCTCTACTAATTAAAAATTTAGGTGACTTGGGATCAGGACACCACAAACGATATCCTTTCACCCCTGAAACATAACCAAGGAAAATACATTTCTTAGCCCTAGGCTCTAACTTTCCCTCATTTACATGCATATATGCTAGACACCCAAATATTCTTAAAGTAGAGTAATCAGCAGGAGTACCTGACCAAACTTCCTCTGGAGTCTTGAAGTTAAGAGGAGCACAAGGAGAGCGGTTGACGATGTAGCAAGTCGTAATAATAGCTTCGCGCCCAAAAATCAAGTGTCAACTCAGATTAGAGATCATACACCGAGCTCTTTCAAAGAGTCCGTTCATACGCCGCAACTCCATTTTGTTGCAGAGTCATTCTGACAGTGTGATGCCGAGCAATTCCTTCATTCTTGCAAAATCCATTGAAGTCACCTCCACAAAATTCCAAACCATTGTCTGTCCGTAGCCGCCTAACATGCCTTCCTGTTTGCTTTTCAATAAAAGCTTTCCATTGTTTAAAGGTTAAGAAAACATCATTCTTATGTTTCAAAAAATACACCCAAACCTTCCTCGAATAATCATCAATAAAAGTCAACATATACCGGGCACCACCTTTAGATGGAACACGAGAAGGCCCTCACAAATCAGAATGAATATAATCCAAAGTACCTTTAGTTTTATGAACAGCTGGAGAACTGAAGCTCACTCGTTTCTGCTTCCCAAAAATACAATGCTCACAAAAGTCCATCTTACCAGTACTTTGACCACAAAGTAGGCCTCTTTTGCTTAACAACGTTAAACCTTTCTCACCCATATGTCCCAAACGCACGTGCCACAATTTGGTAATGTCACCTTCAGAGAGGCGCCACAAGACTCAAGCATCTGAGATCCTCGCAAAACATACAAACTACCAGACCTGCAAGCTTTCATCAATACAAGAGCACCTTTAGAAATTTTCAAAACTCCACCTTCAGCTGAGAACTTGCACCCCTGAGAATCGAGAGTACCCAAGGAGATGAGATTTTTCTTCAAATCAGGAACATGTCTAACATCAATGAGTGTTCTAACGATACCATCATACATTTTGATCCGGACTGTACCTTTACCAACAACTTTACAGGCAGCATTATTACCCATCAAAACAATTCCACCATCAAATGAATCATAACTGGTAAAACACTCCCTATTAGGACTCATGTGGTAAGAACAACCCGAGTCTAAAATCCACTCCTTATTAAACCTGACTTTATCTTCTGTGGCTACAAAGATAATTCCCTCATTCTCATCTGCTGCTACACTAGCTTCAGCGGTGTTGCTTGTATTATGCTCAATTTTATTTTTCTCCTTATTCTTCAATTTATAGCAATCAGCCTTAATGTGCCTTTTCTTCTTGCAATAATTACAAATTAAGTTCTTATGTCTGGATTTCAACCTGCCTTTGGATCTACCCTTTTCAGAGTCTCTATTTTCAGATCTACCCCGCATAAATAGTCCCTCTGCCTGACTTCCACTAGTTTCCCCAGTGATGTCCTTATCTATCTGCTCTTTGGACTTTAATGCAGACTTAATACTATCATATGAAATAGACTCTTTCCCATAAATCATAGTATCACGAAAATATTTAAAGGACTGGGCCAGGGAACACAACAATAAAATGGCTTGATCCACATCCGTAACAGTAACTTCCAAATTCTTCAAATCCATAATAAGTGAATCAAATTTATCTAAATGTGAAGTTATTGATGTACCTTCTGTCATCCTTAACATGTACAACTTCTGCTTTAAATAAACTCGATTCTCTACCGTCTTCTTCATGTACATGGTTTTCAACTTATCCCACATGCCTTGGTCGTGATTTCACGACAACTTCTCGCAAAACCTCATCAAATGAGATGTAAATAATACATGATCTAGCCTTATCATCTAGATCCTTAAATTTGTCCGACGACATGTCTGCCGGGCTTTTTCTCCTCTCCATCGAAAGTGCTAACTTACTTCCATCTGTGTTAGAATGGCTGATGTAACATCCCACCCCGATGAAGGAAGGGTAAAGTAGTAAATTGGCATAGGATGAGATTGATAGGATTTCTTAGTGTTTTCCAAGACATCTTGGTCTAGTGAAGGAATAAAACTCGGCACATGAAATTACTTGAACATGCATACATGACATTCCGGCTTTTGTGCCTAAGGCAATTTTATTGTGATTAACGAAGCTATTGGGTTTGAAAAATTATTCGAGTGAGCCATTGAATGTTTTACATTTTAAGGGATTTTAGAATTTTTCGGAATTTTCAGGAGAAAATTTCGAATGAGGAAAAAAATTAAATCAAGTGGTGAACGGGTCGGTTTTAGTACTGAAAGTTTTTGTTAAATGGACTTAGGCTATTGGGTTAATCGTGGGACCACTGAAAATGCAATAAGGAATTGAAATTAATTGATTAAAGTTTAGTTATTGACTTTTGTCTTTTGTTTATTTTGTTTTTTCTTTCTAAAGTGACAAGTGTCCTCCAATCTTTAATTGTTTTTGTCTTCTTTGGCTGCATCATTCACGATACTCTTCAATTCAATTACTACTCTTATTATTGCTCATCCATTCACGGATCTCTAAAAGGGAAAGAATGAAAAAGATTGAGTTTATTCCTTCATCCCACCGAAATCTTCATAGTTTGCCTTGGCTTCTCCTTTGGCTTTAGCCTTATCCTTGCTTCCCCTCTTTCTTTTCTACTTTAAGAGCCTTCCTCTCCACCCCCTTTTATGATGGTGATCATATGGCTAAAGTGAAGTGGAGGGTTGGTGAGGTAGTTAGAAGAAGTGAAGAAGAATTGAAGGGTTAAAAGCTTAAATAGGTAAGATTTTATTCTATGTTTGTTACATGTAGAATTGTGACATATTGTGCATTATATATGATTGAGGATGCATAAAGGTCATGAATCATATGGGTTAAATTGTTGGGTATGTTTGTATAAAACTTACCAAGGTTAAGATGATTAGTGTATAAAAGGTGGTTTTGAAGTGATTATAGTAAGGTTAGAAGATTAGTACTTAAAAGAAATTGATTGAATATGGATGCTGAAATTTTGAGGGTTTATGTTAAGTGAAGTGTTTGATGAAAGATTGGTTGAATAGGAAGGTAAATTGAGTGCTAAATTGAAGTAGAATGGACATGGGAATGAAATGAATTGAATTGAATAACAAAGCTGGAAAATGGATATTGAACCTATTGTAATGTTTTGATCATAACTTATTGTGTGGTTATGCAAATGAGGTGAGGTTTGTTCCAAATTAAACTTTGGGATGTTGGCTACATTTTTGTGTGAAATAGGTGTTGTCCAATTTTAACTTTAAGAGGTTGTAATATGGCTTGGAAAGTTACTGCTATTGACTGGAATGAATAGTACCCGAAACCATAACCTAGAGTTTTGCTATTTTTTTTTTCTAAATTAATTGAGAAGGAATTAGAACAAGTGGATTAAAGGACAATTGAAGCCTATTAAGTTAGCTTTCCAATGCCACTGATTTTTGCAATTTTTCGATATGTACGGTTGGAGTTATGAACTGTTAACTATTGACTGATTTTGTGCATTGAGTTAAACCTAGTTGAAATGATGATTTGATGCACATTTTGATTAGTAGCAATTTTAAGAATTTTGTAAATTGAATTGGCTTGAGTGGTCTACTGGAGAGTTGTAGAGGACACATTTATCTTGAAAATGGTATCTGGAATGTAATTGTTGGAGATTAGATGTGGGAGTTATGGATTTTCAAAATCAACCTGCATTAGGATGTTAATTCTGATCGGTCGAAACTTGCATAACGGATTTGAAATTGTTAGAGGTTGAATTGGAATGTGGGTTCTTCATGAAACTTGAGGATTGTATCTTTTCAGGGATATAAGATAGTGATTTTTTGACTTGTGTACAGGAGTTATGTTTGATAGAAATTTATCGCTCAGATTGAGTGATTTCGAGGACAGCATCATTGATTGAATTATTTGACCTAGTTAACAATGGAATTGGAATTTGAGTTGTCATGAAAGTTATAGATAACATTGTAATCTTGATGAGCATATTTATTGTGCATTTTTGACTTAATGTAATGAGAGTTACTAAATTTACCATGTCTTTGCTCATTTTAAGAGGTACGGACTAGGCAAGATCTTTGATTGGGAATTTTGACACCCTTAGAGGTGGAATCGAGTTTTATGGTCTTCTTGAAACTTGTAGAGTTTTTCATGATCTTTCCAACGAGATATGGTTTGTAATGTTCTGAATTGTGTGCAAGGAGTTATAGGTGTTTGACTTTCGGTTTGACCATAAGAAAAAAAAGAGAAGGAAATAAGGATATATATATATTAATTGTTTAATTTGAAATTTGGTTTCTTTTGTCAATTTCTTTTCCGTCCGACGTTCGATTGACCTGATTCTTGAGGCATCGGATTGGTAACACATTGAATTTCATTTTGTGAGAAATTGGAAATTTTTAGACGGGAAATTGACGTGGCCCCTGTAATCTGAGCCTTTAATCTTTATTTTTGTTTAATGGGGACCTATAGAGGTCCGATTTGCGCACCGTCGGCGCCAATAGGTTTCTAATTTTAGATAGATTTTCCTAATGGAAAAAATATAATAGGGCCGGAATATCATGAACATGCATTGTGCACCTTCTAAGTATTACATGCATTCGAAATAGTTCGATCAACAATTGATAATGTTTATATATCGTCACTATTATAGAGTCACACTTGAGCGTCGCCCACCGACGCCATCGAGACTTCTAGATTTTGGCTCGAAGTACAGGTGAGTAACCTAGTTGGTTTCTCAAATTCCTGACTGTTTAAATGCTCAACGTGAATTTACTTGCCAAATGAGAAACTGTATGATTACAGAAAAATACATGATCGAATGGTATGCTTCCACTGTATTGGACTGTGAAACTGCATGATTATCGAAATGTCTGAAATGTACGTGATCAAATGACATGTTTCTCTTGGCTTTGGATTGGATTATCAGATCGACCGAAGTTATCAGATATTACCGAGAATCACAATACTGGGCTTTTATAGCCATACACTGAATTACTGAACACTACATTGCATGCATAAATGCATGATCAGATAATGGACATGTGACCCAAGTGCTATTATCACTGAAAAGAGCCTCGAGCTCGAACACTGTTATCACTGAAAAGAGTCTCGAGCTCGAACACTATATCGATCGCCTCGAGCCCGAGGGAGAAATCTCGACGCGCCCCCACTTAACACGGCCGAGCACTTGGGCACAATATCAATAACCGAAAGAGTCTCATATGCATTATATACATGATCGATTGAATTGCCAAATTGTGACGACATTAAACTGCGTGATGCCACGATTTATCAGAATTGTGATGTGATCCGTGAGCTGCTCTGCGCTATTGTAAATTGTTATCGATACCGTAAACTGTTATAGATCGCTATAAATTGTTATATAATATCGTTAAATTTAATTATCGCTTGTGCGTCAGCACGCAATTTACGTAATGCATGATTTGAGTGAACCATCGATGATGGTTTTCACCGAGTTCGCAAAACTCACCCAAAATTTACACCTATTTTCAGGTCTTCAAGAGTACCCGCTCGACGCGGAGTATGTCTCATCGTAGGCAAGAAGTGAAGATTAGGGGTCGGATCGATTCGTGTCTACATTAGTGTCTTATCAAATTGTGCTCCGCGATCATCGTGATAACAATGCTTTGTATTTCACCGAGCCCATTGTGGTTTTATTGTTTTACCTATCAATGATTGTAAATTATTCTCGATGACTGTAATAAAGCAAACGGTTTATCAGGAATACGGGTTTTGATTTCTTCTTTGTTTTGCCGCTTAACGAGAATTAATGGTTTAAAAAATGTAAAGCGAGTTTTAATTCATCGATGTAAGACGCCCTCGTGGGCACGGACTCGGATATCACCAACGATATCGGGTCCGGGTCACTCGAGAGTGGGTGTTACATTTAGGTGGTATCGAGCCCGGCAATACTGACGAATGTATCGGGCACACCAAACA
Organism: Erythroxylum novogranatense; assembly: GCA_029891385.1. Classification (NCBI taxonomy): domain Eukaryota; kingdom Viridiplantae; phylum Streptophyta; class Magnoliopsida; order Malpighiales; family Erythroxylaceae; genus Erythroxylum; species Erythroxylum novogranatense. The sequence continues at coordinate 5,180,726 of CM057225.1, read as the reverse complement.
TAGGTCAAGTTGCATGCATTTGAGTCGTGTCGTTGCGATCGTGGTGGCGATCCCTGGCCCGAGTCGCACGAGAATAAATCCTACGTGTGCATACATGTTAAGTGACTAAGTGAGAGAAAAGTGAGACCGTATTAGAATGTGAGCCCATGAAAGTGTATGGGCAATGAGGAATGGGAAAAAGGAAACATCGATAATGAGAATTATAATGTATCGTGGTTAGAATGACTATGTTGGCCTAGGCGATTAAGGAAAGAATTGATATCAAAGCGAGTTCCCGATTAATGTGGCAATATCATGGCGACGGAAAGCGAATATGTCTAGAACTTGAGAGGCCCTTTGGAGATATGAAACATCTTGGTTATAGTAGGCCTATGTGCAATTACATGATGAGGTAATTAGAGTTCTGACTTGTATCTTCGACGAAATGGGAACTGGAAATGAGCAAAGAGTATATGGTTCGATGAGGCCGATATGGATTCACTCCATTTGTGTTAGTGAATATCATAGATGATGATAGTGAGATTGTATTGAGATCGATATTGTATTGTAACGGTCTACAAAGAACTGATAGAGCAAAGTGCCTAGTAGGGTAAGAAAAAGTGGAAATGGTGAGACAAAAGTGTACAAGTAAACTGAAAAGAACTCGTGAAAAGGATATGATCCTGAGCGCATAAGCTTGAGATTGAAATGGTTATACGAATAATGTGCTAAGAGTTTGGAAACTAGTATAAGAAGATTGTAAGGGAAAAAGACAGATTGACAATTTTTCCTGATAGTGTATTGAAAAATTCTGGATTGGTTGAATGTCTGAAAATGGACATAGAAATGGGATGGGTAAATAGAGAGAGAGACAGTGTATGAGTATCTATAATTTTGTCGTGTTTTGGGGACATATCCCCGAATATACTATCAATGTGAATACCCTATCGTGGATTGTTTGAGGAAAATAAAGAGAGACGTAGCAATAATGCGATGACATTGTATAAGCCAAGTGTATATGACCTTAAAAGGTTAAGCTGACACATGAATGATATGGGAATGAAACTAGGGAAATGAAAAAGAAAATGAAACAATGATAGTGATATATGAAAAGAGTTGTTGCCTTTAAATCGATTTACCGTTGGGATTATCTATTGGACAGTAAAGTTGATCATGATTAATGAAACGTAAGTGAAAGATACATGGAAATAATAGAGGAGATGATCGGTGAATGGTTATAAGTGTAAAGTTCATAATGGGTTAAAGTAAGACATAGGAGGACTGAATGCACCTGTATGAGAGGAAATAAAGAAAGATTATGGCATAAGTCCTTTATTCGAGGATTAGCATAAATAGAAAGGATTTTATGGAAGTCTGAATTGTATAGGTTACTAATTGGTTTCCGGATAAAACGAAAAAAAAAGTTCTGCTGAGGTGTAGATTACTGAATAAGTGTTAAAGAAAGTGTTTAGGTGACTGTCACAGGGAACCTTAGTGCAAGGAATGTTTTGATCTTTTCAATTATGGCATAACATTGTTCGACTGAATAAAGGCGATAGTTAAGAATGATTGAAAAGCAACTAGAGACATTAATTGGCTGATGAGACTTTCGTGAACAGTATAATGACGGTAGCAAGACTAATGGTTAAACGAAAAGAAGTATGGACGAAATCAAAGGTGAAATTGAGTCATATCTCAAGAGGAGATCTAGACATAACAAGTGACATATGCAACTGAGGTTTTCTGCACTGTGTGTACAGAAATGTAAAGTATCTAACTACGTAAGTGGAACTTTAAATTTGAGGTGATTCTATTGCAATGTGAAGTGAATAGGTCTCCATATGTGATGCCAAACTGTTGGGAAATCTAGATTTGAAACTAAGAATAAAATAGTCCCGAACTGTAAAATGAAAGACTCAAATGAAGTGAAAATTGATGGAAGCCCAAGTACAGATGACTAGGTATTGGCATACATCGATGTGAATGACAGGAAATCAATTGAAAGGAGAAAATGAATGGAGACAAGAAGTTCAAAAGGAAACCGACAATGATGTGATGTATGGGAAAATTAATAAGACCCTAATAGGAATGATGTGAAGTAAGCAAATGGTCGTGACTATGATTATCGACATTGAATGTGTTTGAAATTGTTGAGCAGTGAAAAGTAAAAAGAATTACATGAATAATTGAGGAATTTGATACTCTTGATAAGCCTACCTTTGAGAGTGGACAATGTGTGTTGAATGAAACATAATGTTCAAACAATAGTAGATAAGTTAAATTGACTTTGATAAATGGTATTGGTGTCACGATCGCGATTGAAAGCCTTCGAGACCGTAGATTCCTATAAGGATACACCGAGTTAATTTGAGGAAAGAGACAGGCATAAATACCGACAATGCTGAAATGAACGGACAATTCTGCCTACTAAACTCAACTAGTGAACTGATAATGCTGCAATGAACAGATCAATTACAGATATTAGGATTTTCAAAGAATGTCAAGTAGATCATGGGTAATTATGAAGTGTTACTGGAAAATTGAGGTTGTAGATCTAGTGATACTGGATAGAGGTAAGAAAGGTTACTAGTTCAGGAAGCAAACTAGTGTCTCCCATCCCTAATCAAAGAGTCAAGTGTAATCGGGAGAATGGTATTGAATGAATCAAAATAATAATAATAATAAGCATGTGTCGGGATTGAACAAAGGAATTGATGAGCAAAGAAATTGAACAGTCGAAGCTAGACATTCTAGTGATCTTATGCGAAAAGTGAAATTGAATAACTATGGCTATAGAATGAAGTGATTATAGATTTAAGTGCTTATAGGTGTGAATGTTCAACAGGAAAAATACTTGATTATGATCGTGTGATAGAGTTCTGATTTACTGTAGGGATATATTGCTACCCGCACAATGCCTAACAAGAGTCAAAGACCATAATGGATTTGAGGCTGTGTTGGGTGAAACAAAGGAAAGTGACATAGAAAAGCAAATGGGTTAGCTATAGTAGTTCAAGATTGGATAAATGAACGGAGTAAAGTGCATATCCGAATAAAGTGCGTTAACACTTTAGAACGATAAATTGTCTTAGGAGAGTTGAGTTTGAACACATAGCCAATGGAATATAAAGAATGACCGCATTAGGTAAATTATCACCGGTTATAGCAAATGGATCTAAATGTCCTGATTGGTATCAAAGGAAAGTGAATCGTGGGGGACGAGATAAAGGAGGTTATGGTAAGTATCATAGGACAAAGGGTGCAGAATTGGCATATCAAGGAAGGTATTAGAATAAGTCTCAGATATTGAGAAAAGGTATTAAATGATAACAGTTGGAAATAGTGATTTAAGTCATAGATCGGAACTACTATGAAAATGACAAGAGATAGTGAAGACAAGTGAGATCGCCAACCGACAAACATTGTTGAATCCGCTCATCGTGATGAGGGATAGAATTAGCCAAATAAATGGTGAATAACTAATCGATCGTGTCACTGTGACCTTTGGGAAATGAATCATTGATTGGAAAAGTGTATGGAACATGTTGGGATATTTGATAACTGTCATTGTAAACCGTTGACTGAGAATTTCGATGACGAAATTTTTATAAGGAGGGGGGAGTTGTAACATCCCACCCCTGAAAGGAAGGGTAAAGTAGTAAATTGGCATATGATGAGATTGATAGGGATTTCTTAGTGTTGTCCAAGCATACTGGTCTAGTGAACAGCGAAAACTGTGCACATGAAATTACTGAACATTCATACATGACATTCCCGGTTTTTGTGCCTAAGGCAATTTTATTGTGATTAACGTAGCTATTGGGTTTGAAAAATTATTCTGAGTGAGCCATTGAATGTTTTACATTTTAAGGGATTTTTAGGAATTTTTCTGGAATTTTCCGGAGAAAATTTCTGGACCGAAAAAAAATTCGCCAAATGGCGAACCGGTCGGTTTTAGTACTGAAAGTTTTTGTTAAATGGACTTAGGCTATTGGGTTAACCGTGGGACCACTGAAAATGCAATAAGGAATTGAAATTAATTGATTAAAGTTTAGTTATTGACTTTTGTCTTTTGTCTATTTTGTTTTTTCTTTCTAAAGTGACAAGTGTCCTCCAATCTTTAATTGTTTTTGTCTTCTTTGGTTGCATCATTCACGATACTCTTCAATTCAATTACTACTCTTATTATTGCTCATCCATTCACGGATCTCTAAAAGGGAAAGAATGAAAAAGATTGAGTTTATTCCTTCATCCCACCGAAATCTTCATAGTTTGCCTTGGCTTCTCCTTTGGCTTTAGCCTTATCCTTGCTTCCCCTCTTTCTTTTCTACTTTAAGAGCCTTCCTCTCCACCCCCTTTTATGATGGTGATCGTATGGCTAAAGTGAAGTGGATGGTTGGTGAGGTAGTTAGAAGAAGTGAAGAAGAATTGAAGGGTTAAAAGCTTAAATAGGTAAGATTTTATTCTATGTTTGTTACATGTAGAATTGTGACATATTGTGCATTATATATGATTGAGGATGCATAAAGGTCATGAATCATATGGGTTAAATTGTTGGGTATGTTTGTATAAAACTTACCAAGGTTAAGATGATTAGTGTATAAAAGGTGGTTTTGAAGTGATTATAGTAAGGTTAGAAGATTAGTACTTAAAAGAAATTGATTGAATATGGATGCTGAAATTTTGAGGGTTTATGTTAAGTGAAGTGTTTGATGAAAGATTGGTTGAATAGGAAGGTAAATTGAGTGCTAAATTGAAGTAGAATGGACATGGGAATGAAATGAATTGAATTGAATAACAAAGCTGGAAAATGGATATTGAACCTATTGTAATGTTTTGATCATAACTTATTGTGTGGTTATGCAAATGAGGTGAGGTTTGTTCCGAATTAAACTTTGGGATGTTGGCTACATTTTTGTGTGAAATAGGTGTTGTCCAATTTTAACTTTAAGAGGTTGTAATATGGCTTGGAAAGTTACTGCTATTGACTGGAATGAATAGTACCCGAAACCATAACCTAGAGTTTTGCTATTTTTTTTCTAAATTAATTGAGAAGGAATTAGAACAAGTGGATTAAAGGACAATTGAAGCCTATTAAGTTAGCTTTCCAATGCCACTGATTTTGCAATTTTTCGATATGTACGGTTGGAGTTATGAACTGTTAACTATTGACTGATTTTGTGCATTGAGTTAAACCTAGTTGAAATGACAGATTTGATGCACATTTTGATTAGGAGCAATTTTAAGAATTTTTGTAAATTGAATTGGCTTGAGTGGTCTACTGGAGAGTTGTAGAGGACACATTTATCTTGAAAATGGTACCTGGAATGTAATTGTTGGAGATCAGATATGGGAGTTATGGATTTTCAAAATCTGAACCTGCATTAGGATGTTAATTCCTAATCAGGTCAGAAAATTGCATAACGGATTTGAAATTGTTAGAGGTTGAATTGAAATGTGGGTTCTTCATGAAACTTGAAGTTTGGGATTGTATCTTTCAGGGATATAAGGTAGTGATTTTTTGACTTGTGTACGAGGAGTTATGTTTGATAGAAATTTCTTGCTTTCAGATTGAGTGATTTCGGGGACAGCATCATTGATTGAATTATTTGACCTAGTTAACAATGGAATTGGACTTTGAGTTGTCATGAAAGTTATAGACAACATTGTGATCTTGATGATTATTGTGCAATTTTTGACTTAACAGAATGAGAGTTACTAAATTTACCATGTCTTCGCTGCATTTTAAGAGGTATGGACTAGGCGACATCTTTGATTGGGAATTTTGACACCACTTAGGGGTGGAATCGAGTTTTATGGTCTTCTTGAAACTTGTAGAGTTTTCATGATCTTTCCAACGAGATATGGTTTGTAATGTTCTGAATTGTGTACAAGGAGTTATAGGTGTTTTACTTTCGGTTTGACCATAAGAAAAAAGAGAAGGAAATAAGGATATATATATATTAATTGTTTAATTTGAAATTTGGTTTCTTTTGTCAATTTCTTTTCCGTCCGACGTTCGATTGACCTGATTCTTGAGGCATCGAATTGGTAACACATCAATTTCATTTGTGAGAAATTGGAAATTTTAGGCGGAATTGACGTGGCCCTGTAACGGAGCCTTTAATCACTATTTTGTTTAATTGGGGACCAATAGAGGTCCGATTTGCACCGTCGGCGCCAATAGGTTTCTAATTTTAGATAGATTTTTCTAATGGAAAAAAAATAGAATAGGTAGGAATATCATGAACATGCATCAGGCACCTTCTAAGTGTTACATGTGCATTCGAAATAGTTACACTAAACAATTGATAATGTTTATATATTGTCACTATTATAGAGTCACACTTGGGCGTCGCCCACCGACATCATTGAGACTTTTAGATTTTGGCTCGGAAGTGCGGTGAGTAACTAGTTGGTTTCTCAAATTCTCGATTGTTTAAATGCTCAACGTGAATTTACTTGCCAAATGAGAAGCGTATGATATTTGAAAATACATGATCGAATGGTATGCTTCCACCGTATTGGATTGTGAAACCGCATGATTATCGAAATGTACGAAATGTACGTGATCAAATGACATGTTTCTCTTGTCTTGAATTGGATTCTTATCAGATTGGATCGAAGTTTCTTATATATTCGAGAATCCAATATTGGGCTTTTATAGCCATACACCAATTACTAAACACTTCATCGTATGCATAAATGCGTGATCGGATAATGGACATGTGACCCAAGTGCTATTATCATTTGAAAAGAGCCTCGAGCTCGAACAATCGTTATCACTTAAAAGAGCCTCGAGCTCGAACCTCGATCTTGGCCGGACCTCGAGCCCAGGGAGAAAATCCTCGACGCGTCCCTCATCAACACCGGGTGAGCACTGGGGGCAATCTTGAATAAGCGGAAAGAGTCTCATATGTATTATATACATGGTGATTGAATTGCCAAATTGTGTGGCGATTACTAAGCTGCGTGATGCCACGATTTCATCAAATTGTGATGTGATATGTGAACTGCTCGTGGTTATTGTAAATTATTCGATACATCAGTAAAGCGTTATAGGATCTCTGTAAATTGTTATATAATATTGTTAAATTTAATATTCTTGTCGTTCAGATTTAATTTGCGTAATGCATGATTTAGTGAACCATCGATGATGATTTCTCACCGAGTTCGCAAAACTCACCCAAAATTTGCACCTATTTTAGGTCTTGAAGAGTACTTGATTCGACGCGACGGTATGTCTCATGTAGGCAAGTGAAGATTAGGGGTGGGATCGATTCGTTCATGCTGCATTAGTGTCTTATCAAATTGTGCTCCGCGATCACCGTATAACAATGCTTTGTATTCTCTTGAGCCCGTTGTGGTTTTATTGTTTTACCTATTGATTGATTGTAAATTATTCTTGGATGATTGTAATAACTGGCTGGTTTATTGTGAACATGGGTTTTGATTTCTTCTTGTTTTTGCCGCACTAACGTAGAATTAATGGTTTCAAAAAATGTATCTTCGAAGTTTTAATCTCATCGATGTAACGCCACCCTCGTGGGGCACGGACTCTGATATCACCAACGATATCGGGTCCGGGTCACTCGGGAGTGGGGTGTTACACTGCATTTTGAGTTGCCACATTCCGAAATTAATATTCCGGCCAAACTTTTCAATGGAGGTCGTTATCGTCATAATGGCTATAAGTGGACCCCACACAAGAAATCAGAATAGTGGACCCCACAAATGAAACTAGAACAAATAAAACCGGGTAGTAAGCTCAACAAATGAAAAACAGGACGTGGGCCCCACAAATAAAATCGAGAGGTGGGTCCCGCAAACAAAACTTGAGGTGTGGGCCCCACAAATAAATTAATCCCCGAATACAAAATCGAAACAAAACCGATAAAATAGGGCAGTGGGCCCTACGAGTCAAAACCGAGGCAGTGGGTCCCGTTTAGGCTTACTACAAAAAATCTAACTCACTTTCTGATGTGAAAGATCCACCTAGTGGCGATCGCAGAGCATACGGTAAGTTAGATCTAAAAAATAATGGCTAGAGCTCTGATACCAATTTGTTACGGAAATAACCCCAGATCCAATCCTGGTTTAATATAATAGCCCAAATAGATAATAACGAAAAATAAATAAAGCCAAAATAAAATAGGACACTGAACACAGATATTTACGTGGTTCGATCAATGTGACCTACGTCCACGGCCGGAAGGTGAGCAATTTTACTAATATGTGGAGATGTATACAAATGGAAAGGCTGAAACAAAAGGCTTAGAATTATACAAAGAGAATAGGAGGATTTTTGTTAGGAAGGAATGGTAATCTCTTGTGCTTGTGTTGAAGCCTGTATTTATAGTAGTATTGGAGAGCATCCGTCCAAGCCAACTCTTCTCAAATCTTCAAACCTCCGTGATCTTCGCATAGACAAAATCTCTCCAAAGCATGCTTGAGATTTTAGCCATGTTAGGTACCTCTTTATTTGACTTATCACAAGCAGCCAATTGTTTAACATGCAGCCACCTTTGAATTCATGCAAGGAGAGTTACGTGAATAAACTTCCATCCTCCAATAAAATAACCTTCTTCTTTGACAAAGCAACCAAGTGGAGGGGCCAAGTCATCACATGCAACATTCTCTATTTTCTTTCGGTATCTGTGACTTTGTAGCTGTGTTGCTAACTCAATATTATACACCAGCAGATTTCAGTCTCTGATTAGTGTATCTGGAAAATATTCTCTGATTGCTTGCAGGTGTTATTGACATAAAACTTATCATTACCCAAGAAAAGTAGAGGAAAAAGATTTGGTTACCTAAAGCTACTATAGCAAAAGCCAAGAGAAAAGTACACTTTCGAACCACGAAATTATGGTGACTGAACACTAGGAGGATGCTTAGAAAACTCAAGAGTAATAGGGTAAATTAAGGAAAAGAAAAAGATAAGAAGTCTACTTTTGATCAATATGCCCAAGTCGAAATCAGTTCAAGGAGGTCAAAAGGTGAAAGAAATAATGTCTTTAAATAATTAACTAATAGTTGGCCTTATACGCAATCATGGATAATTTAATTTAGCTACATAGAACATAAGAGGGCCAAATAGCACTAACAAGTAATGAGAGGTGATACTCCTCTGTAAAAAATATGAAATTGATTTTTTAGGTATCTTTGAAACTAAAGGGAATCAATAGCAGTATGTAAATTTCTATCAGAAGATGTGCCCTTCTTGGGGTACCCAAATCAACTTAGATGGTAACAAAAAAAGGAAAATTGGTTGCTCATCTTAACTTGTGGACTATGACATTATATCTTTACTTTCAGTGATGCTCCCAACAGACCCTCTCTATGGTAGCAACTTACTCACATTATAGCTTCTTAGAATAAAGCATGATTGATGTTAGATGATTTTAACTGTGTGTTATATGATGATGAAAGAATAAGGGAATCTTGTGACACAAGTAAAAATTGCAGATTTTAAAGAATTTATAACTCAATGTGAATTAGTGAAAATGTGCGTGGTGGAAGGACTGTAGGTTTAGTTGGAAAAACAAGCAAAGCGAAGGCAACATATTTTTTCAAAAATTGGTAGAACTTTAGAAAAAATCAAGTGGATTAATGACTTTATATTGATGAGAAATATTTTTACCTAAGGGCATCTCAAACCATTGTTATTATGGTTTAAATAGGAATCTATTGGTCACTTGGTAATGTTGTCGCTCACAACCAAATATAAAAAAAAATCAACTTTATACAACATAAATTGATGTAATAGTAAAAAGTAGGATCGTTCTCATGAGAAATCTATTGGTAAATATTATATGAGTTGAAAACTAAAACAAATTAAGAGTTGAATTAACATGATTTAAAGAAATTAAAGATGACAAAAATTTGAAATAGACGAAAATATTCAGATCTAGAAAATTAATAATGAACCTTGGTTTCGGGTCACCTAAGTTATCAAACTAATATAGATCATCGATTTAAAATTAAATCCATTAACAAATTTTCATTAGGTGATGTTCTTTCTTAAGATTAAATGAATAGAAACATGTATTCTAATCACTCTTATTAATCAACAACTTAGATAGTTTGATTGATTAATAACTTTAAGAATCAAGAGAGTCAGTAAGCAAGACAATACACATACGTTATTTATTTAATATAGATAAGTATCTTTCTTAAAACTTCCAATCCCTAACGTAAAGATGGTAATCCTAATTGTCACTTTGGACTAGTAAAACTGAACATCAAATCCTACTAATCTGGCTGTAAATTAAATCAATCAATTCCTAGTTGCGTACTTTAGAGATCAATCAATTCAATCATAAAAAGCAATACGGAAAACATTTAATATTTAACAATGAGATAAACTTTATTCAGAAATCTCACACATATTAGATGATAACGTGGTTCCTTTCAACCAAGAAGGAGAATTTAGCTACTCATAACAGAGGTAAAACCCAACAAAAGAATAGTAAAACACATAGTCTCCATATCTTTAATTTTTCCAGCAAAATCCAAAACTCCTAAAAACCAGAAAAAAACAGTAGAAAACGTAAAGATGATGTAACTAGATGTCCTCCCTCTTCCCTCTTATTGTTATCTTTATCAGATACACTCCTTATATAATCAGGTAGCAGATCCCTACCTAAAAGATAACAACTTGATTCCTTAAATAATAAAAATCATAAGTGTATTGAATCTATATTCAAATCAAATTCTACAGATAAATTTTCCTTTTGCACGTGTCCACGCTTAGTTAAAAACTTTTCTTCCAGCTGAGAATTTGAATTGTCTTTTCTTTCCTTGTATCTTTTTTTATTCAAATTCATCTACTATATGTTGAAAATCATCTGAGAATATTTAAGAAACAAGTTCATTAATTTTAAATAAAAATTTCAATACGTTAAAGAGATTTATTTCTAAAGTTAGCACCAAAATAACAACTTATCAAATTCTCCCACACCAATCTGTTGCTCATCCTCGACAAACTATATTTACAATCAATTGGCCAACTAATCAACTTCCTTTATTCAAAGTCTCACAACAGTAAGTAGTGCACGCTTCAAGAGTCAAACAATTTGTAACCAATGAATATCCCAGAGTTAACCATTTAAGTAATATAAACAAAGTCAATTTAAAGCAATCATATTTCAAAAACTACCTCATAATTATAGTAAACTCTCACGAATTGGAGTTCACTCAAGTGTTTGTTGATTCAGTATTTCACTCAAATTCTTCTAATGCAAATATTCTACCATATGCTTGCTTTTTCACCAACTTTTCACCACTTTAAATACAAACATGCACAAATAAAAAGGACTTTATTCAAGGTTGTATTGGGCTGTAGGTAAAGGTAAGGATTGATAAATGAAAAAGGGCAAAAATCATAAACATTAGCAAAGTGTCTAACCAATTGTGGAGACACAAATTCAATCACAAAGGAGTCAATAACGGCATTCCGTAGAGATAGATTACTCCGTAACTTGTTTTTCACTATTGTATTATTATTTTTCTTTTCTTTTCTTTTGTTTTTTTCATCAATGTACTGATATTTAAAGATAGCAGTATAACATACAATTCAAATCTAAATCTCTTCAATTTCCTTTCATCTTTTTCTTTTCTTTACTTTCCATATCTCTCCAAATAAGTTTGACATAAATTGTAGTTAGAATGCCTGCTTACATTTATAATGGGTGAAGATATGAGAGGTTTTAGTTGTTTATTGTGAATTTATCAAGAAAAAGAGTTAAGCCCCAAAAGTTTAACAAAGGATATTTGTTGGATGCATTTTCTCATTAGAATGACTGTCATTTTTCCCTTAAGTTCTGTATTAATTATTGGACTTATACATATTTTTCCTGCTAAATTGTTTAGTTTACAAGGTTAGGATATTTCACTTGTGGAGGATAGCTAATTAAATATTAAGGTTGACAAAATATCGTTCCCTAAGAAAAAGTCATCACATTAAAGTTAATATTTTAATTAATCAATTGTTGCAATTTTTTCTTATTTAGTTCCTACACAAATTTGTCATATTTATAGTTATTTTGGTCGCAATGAATTGGTTAGTTGTTTAAAATTTATTTAAGTTTTAAAATTTTTTGTTTACATTAATTTTAATTTCCTAAAAATTTCACTCAACTCGGTTTCAATTACCGTTAGCTAGCGTAGAATTGAACTTTCTCATAATCTCTGTGGATACGATTTGGTTCTTAACGATTTATTACTCACTTCAACAATCGTGCATTTGCGGTTCACGAACAAGCAATAATTTGATAAGTCAAATTATTTATATATGATTTTGGGATGAATTGGAACTGATTTGACTTATCTCTATGTAAATTTTGAGCTTTACTTGGTTAATTCTCACATATTTCAACTTTATTGCTTAATAGGTGCAAATAGATAGATTTTGGGAAAAGAGGCATAACTTTTGTTGTGGATGTCAGATTAAGGTCATTCAAGTACACTTTTAAAGAGAACTCAAAGTTTTATAACTTCTATGAGACTTTGAGGTGAGATTTTTGCCGTCTAAAGAGTCAAACTTGCACATTTATGTAGATGCCCAATGTATGTCCGCCCAACGGACATTATGTCCGTTCAAGTGGACATGAGCGAAGTTGGAAAGCCGGAAAACCCGAGAAGGTCCACTTAGTGAAAACAAAGTCGGCCTAATGGACATTTACTGGCCAAAATCGCTAATGAAACCTGAGAAGGTCCGAGACATAAAGTCTGCCTAACAGACTTTGACAGTGTTGTTACGATCCATATTCTCATGTTTAGCAAAAACTAGGTTTCTTTAAGTCCAAGTCACTATAAATACTCATTTTTAAGAACAAAAGTGGGGGTTTTGCACTAAAAAATGAGGCTGCATAAAAGGTGTCACCCAAAACAAGCAAAGAAGAAGTGAAAAGAGGATTGAATCAAGCATTAGACGTAATCTTGTTTTGCGTTCAGTCTGCCTTCTCTCTCTACTCTTTCTTGGATGTTGATTGTCTTTATTTATATGGATTACATTATCATGTTTTGGGACTAAACCCAATTAAGGTTAGGGTGTAGCCTATTTTGAGGATTGATTTATATTTTATAGATTGATTGGTGTTGAATGAAAGTTCTTGGGTTATGTTTATCTTTCTTAAACTTCACTGTTGTTTCTATACTTGATTACCATTGATGCCACCTTAGGAATTATATGATGAACTGAGAGGTGAAGTATGATTTATGCACTAGGAAGATAAACACATTAGATTTAGAGATATCCTAGTGTGATAACTTGCGATTGCTTATTCTTAATGAATTTGACTAGTTAGGTTTCACCTTGAAAGATGGTAATCAATTAGTTAGGTATTCTTATATGTCTTGAGAGATAATATGAGTAAAGTTATGCAATTGCTATTATAACCTGTTATTCAATCAATTTCATAATTAATTGATCAATCTCTTAAATTGGTGAATCCCAAAGCCCTAAGTCTAAACCATCATATTTTCCTTGTTTGTTTATTTACAATCTTTACAATTTATTGTTTGCTCTCTTCTAATCATCTTTTAAGTTTCTTGTCATTTTAGTTCAAGTAATTAGGATTAATTTAGGACAAAATTGTTGTAGCGACCCCTGTATTATACGAAAGTAGCTAATTAAACCCTGAGATATAAAATGTTACTCTATTAACCTTATGTTTTCAATTTTCTCAAAAAAAACCCTTAGCCGTGTGTTGTTCCTCCACGCAAGGGGCTGTGAGTTAATAAAATTTCAACTCAGGGTATTTTTTGCTAATTTTTATATGTCAAAATTTTTTTAGCAACTTTTGAATAACACAGGGTTATTAAGGCAATAAATTCTTTAATTTAGTAGTGAATATTTTAGTCTTTGTGGGAGATGATCTTGGAATACTCAATTGGTAAGTAGTAAGAACTATTCTGTACACTTGCAGATTGTCAACCATTAAACAAGAAAAGTTCCATAATTATCCTACTGCATGTGAAATCAAATCTTGTCTTAATTTCCGAAGAGCAACTACTTATATAAATTGGAGTGAATAACCGATAGTCTATAATGAATGTACGGAAACTATAGTATATGTGGGTACATGAAGTAAAACGGAAACATAGCCTAATACTAATTAAAGTTGACAGTGGATAGACCATAATCTATTCTCGTCCGTTGAATCTAAAGTTAAAAGATTTAAGTTTTAAGAATAATTTTATATATAAGGATAAATTTAAAAAATTAAAATATAAAATTCAGATTTAAGTTCTACAAAAAAATATTTTCTTTATAATTGCCACAGAAAAAAAGATTGAAAACAAAATGAAAGATAAGATCATTACTGAAATTGGTGTAAGAACCACACAGATCGTCTCCCTGTTTGTAAGAGGAGTCCAATCCTCGAGACGTTTTGGAGGATAAATAACCAACGTAAATTTGGTAGCACTAATTGGAATTGGAAATTCGTATCTATAAAACTGTACGTACCATAGTCTTAACTAGCAGAGTTCTCTGCGCATTTGCGCAGTAATAATGTCCACTCAATTTAATTGATTATATTATCATATAATTTTAATGTATAAATAAATATAAAAAATTTAAAAAGTGAAATTAAATTATAAGTAAATTTTAAAATTTTTAATTAAATTATAAATATTTAAAATATGTATTTGGTTATATTATTATCTAATTTTGATATATAATAAATATGGAAATTTTAAAATTAGTAATTAAATTATAAATAATTTAAATATGCAATGAAAATTAATTAAAAAGCTTTAAATATGTCATATTAAAATATAAAAGTTAGAAGATAATAAATGAAAAGGTAAAATTAGCAAGTAAAAATTTGGGTTGAAAATTTAAAAATTAAGGTAATGTATAGTGTAACGTGTATATTATAAATGTATAAAAATATAAATTAAATAAGAAAATTGAAACATAATAAGTTTTAAATAAATAATGTGTAATTTAACCATCCAAGTATTCATGAAAATGTCCATTTTGTCATGATTATTTCATGAAAATAAATTATGAAATTTATCTCATATAGGTTAAAATTCATTCTGAAACTAAGAAAAAAAATTGCTTGACATTCATTTTGCATATGTCTAAAAGACAAAATTAATAGTCGAAATATTAAAAATACATCTTCAAATTCATGAATTTTCATGCCACCAATACAACTTATGACAAGGTGAATAAACAACTTCAAGAAGTTGCACCCGTATACAACTATAAGTAAAGACTAGATTCTCTCAATTTGCTATGAAAGACTAAAAGCGGATATGGAAAATCTTTAATTACTACTCATATTTCAAATGAGAAAGGATGGAGAACCACAAGCCTCTCTTAAATCTTTTACTAACCTTTGCACTTGATTCTCCTCACAATAGTTAGTGCCTCATCGGTGGCATATCGCCAGGATTTCTCCGAGCACGGTGAAAGGAATAATTGTTTCACCCCATGTTCTGCACCATAAAAGGATAACAATTATGATTGATGTCAAATCGTTAAGTAATAAACATGTGCAAGCCAATCTTATTAAGTGCCAGAACTATCGTAAGCTCTTTGGACAAATTAACAAAGAGGATAGTGGCTTTGCAAATGCATTTTGTTGAGATACCATTGCAATGACCTCAGTGGATGCATTTTGCTGAGATACCATTGCAATGACCTCAGTGGATGCATTTTGCTGAGATACCATTGCAATGACCTTAAAGAAGTAAGGTTGTATTCACACGCATCAACAAAGAAAAAAGGTAGCAGTTATACATGTTGATGCAAAAATATTGGGAAAAAATATATGCTAAAAAAACTCAAGACGGTAAAAGTGCAGAAAACATCAGACCTACCAAGCATGAATCTTGGGCAAAAATGTTGAGATGAGTTGTCTTGAGCAGCCTGAAGTATTAAAATTGGCAGAGGAATTGGCAATGATAGTGAAGGTAAGGAAGAAGAGAAAGGTGAAGGGAAAGATGAAGGAACTCAAGTGCAAATGGAGATTGGAATGGATGATCCTAAGCATAATTCAACAATGTATGGATCAAAGTAATGAAGATACAAGTCAGATGGATGAAGCACAAGGCAAGGAAGAATGGAAAATGAAAGAAACAGATGATCAGATGCACAACAAAAATTGAGAATCAAATGCAGTTACTTGCAGTTACTCGTAGAAGGAAGTAACCAGAATCGCATAAGAAGTAACCAGGAAGGAAGTAACCGAAAGTGCAGAGAAAAAAAAAACCAGCAGAAGATTGAAGCAAATTTCGAAATGATTAATTAGTAAAAACAAGTTTAGTGTTAATCAAATGTATAAAGCTGAAGAACATCAACTAACAGTAGGATTTGCATGGAGAATCAGATCTGCAGAAGAATTAATGGCTGTTTTTTCTGTTTTTGCAATTGTTGGTTTTAGTTTTGTTAAAGACATAAGAAGTTTGCTTTTATGTTTAGCCAAATCAGGAAATGATGTACCAGTTCAGTTTTATTCATCAGTCCAAGCCTTTACATTCCAGTTTAGAATCAAAAATATATCAGAACATGTGTGAGCTAATTATAAAGCTCCACTTCTTTTCTTCATTTTCGTATGATGTATGGATGTATGAGAGAAAAACCAAAAATCTCAATACAAGCTCATCATCTTTCAAGTTTCAATTCTTCTATTACTTTTCTTTCTGTTTTTTTATTACCAGTAACAAGTTTTCAGAAGTTGAGTGATAGAAATCTATTCAAATACCATTCCTTTCATTACACAAAACCAAATGCCTTACCTACACTAATTTGTGAGTGATTTAAGTTACAACTTAGGAGGAGCATCATACAATCTGATTACAAAACAGAGGAGCCAGACGTTGTAACATTCTTCTTGTGTTGGAGGCTGAGGTGAACAGAGCACACCAAGTGCTTGATGATTTGCTTCAGCAGATTTCAAGCTTGACAAGTTGCTAGCTGAAGGAGCTTTCTTCAATCCTTGGAGGGAGCACTTTCAATAGTGGTATCAGAGCATCACGGTTCACCTAGCCTGGACCAAACCGAACAATGGCAGGTATGAATCCGACGATGATGAACTTACAAAGTGTGCAGGCCAATATTCCGGTGTTGACAGGAGACAATTACAAAGCTTGGGCCATTCGAGTAGAAGACTATCTAAGGATCAGTGAGTGCTAGAATGTAGTCACTGAAGGAGTAGCTGAAGAGCATGGAGGCATGACACAAGCTGACCAAACACAGCTGAACCAAGAAAGGGACAGAGATTTCCGAGCCTTGGTGTTCTTGAGGTCAGTGGTAAGTGAATCAATTTTGTTGAGAAATGCAGGTTGTAGGAGTGCCAAAGAACTATGGGAAACTCTCAAAGTGGAGTATGTTGGTTCAGCTCAAACACTAAGGCTAAAAAAGCAAACGATTTTGAGGAATTTTGAGAACTTTGCCATGAAGGATGAGGAGAGTGTGTCAGCTGCAAAGGGTAGGTTTCTGAGTTTGGTGCAGCAACTAAAGGAGTTCGGGGAGAGCACTAACACGGAGAGATTGGTAGACAAGTTCCTAAGCCGATTGCCACTGAGGTTTGAAGCAAGTGTAGCACCTGTTGAGTGGCAGTTTACAAATGACCCTGAATCAGCTACTTTGGAGCAGATTTTCAATGTTTTGGAGTTGCATGAGGAAAGATATGGGAGTAGAAGAGAAGGGGAAGTGCTTGCACTCAAGGTTGAAAGGTTTAGAACTCCAGAAAATCCTCCAAACTACACACAAAACCAGATCAGTTCATCTGACCCAAAACCAGTACAAACTCCAAACTATCCACTAAATTAGCCTCACAACCATCAAACACCACATATGATTTTTACCTATCCTCAAAACAACCCTTACCCGAATCAGCCCTATTCTCAAACACAATATGCCTCACCAATGCCCTATCAAAACATACAAAATCCAAACCAATATCCTAGCCAAAAAGACACCCGAATGCAAGGAGGAACAAGGATGAGTAGAATGGGAATGTTTGGTAATTGCAGATTTTGTGGGAGGAATAATCATACAGCAGAGGATTGTTTTTGGAATGACAATATTGAATGTGTTTTTTGTAGGAAAAGGGGACATACAAGGAGGGTTTGCTATGAAAGGTGGATGAAGGAGCATCAAAATCCCCAAAGTTCACTCTTTGGGAAGCCACCACCCATACATCCTCTCCAAAGAACCAATCCCTCACCAAACATGCTGCCATACCAACCTCAATCATACCAACAAGTTTCTGAACCTCAAAACCATCAAGCTCATATCATTGGAAAACCAAAAACTCAATCATCTCAACCTTGCCTAACCTCATACCCGATTTCTCAACAGCCTATATATCAATCTCAAATGCCACAACCCTCTTCAATTTCGCAATCATATGCATATTTCCCTCATCCAAGCCTACCTCAACCTAGTTCAATGTAACAAACTCACCAAAACATGCAAGCAAATCTGCCAAATTCACCAAACTGGCATTTTCAAGCCACAAAACCAATGACAGAACCAGCATTATATTCACAGCCACAAACATCTTCAAATACACAAAACCAATCTTTAAACATGTCAAGCTTTCAACCTGAACCTTCATAAACCAAAAACCAATCAAACCAAGCTATAACAGAAGAGAATGTGTTTACAGCTGAAGCTGAAACTTGTCAAGAGTTGAAAATGGTGGCTGCTGAAAATGTGTGCATTTCTGAAGTGAATTTGGAGAAGGAATGTGAGTGGTTAATAGATAGTGGTTGCTCCAACCACATGACAAAGAAGAAGGAGGGATTTGTGAGCAAAAATGAAGGAGTTAATGCTGTGGTTAGGATAGGAAATGGTGAAATTTTACCGGTTACATGGAAGGGGTCTATGAAATTAGAAACTAGAGCAGGAAGTACAACCCTTGATGAAGTGTATTTTATCCCTGAACTTGATCAAAACTTGATCAGTGTGGGATAGCTGTTGGAAAGAGGATATAAGGTGTACTTTGAAGAAGGAATGTGTAGGATTTTCAATAAAGAAGGGGAGGTAGTGCATAAGGTTCCAATGGTGAACAAAATTTTCAAACTAAAGATGCAGGAAGTGGATGGAGCATTTGCAAGTCTCTCATTGACAGAAGTAACTCAGCTTTGGCATCAAAGGTATGGGCATGCAAATCTAGATTATGTAATTGAAATGCAAAAGAAAGGATTGGTTCTTGGTATACCTCCATTGAGCAACAAGTTAGAATCAGTATATGAGGCATGTGCAAAGGGGAAGAGTCATGTTTTGCCTTATCCATCAAGTGATTAGAGAGTAACCGAAAGGCTCCAATTGGTGCACACTGATGTGTGTGGTCCAATGAACACTATTTCAGTAGGAGGAAGCAAGTATTATGTTGAATTTATTGATGATGCAACAAGATATTCATGGATCTACTTCATGAAAACCCAAAACCAAGTTTTCGGATTGTTCAAAGTTTGGAGAGCTGAAGCTGAAAGTCAATATGGACATAAGGTGAGATGTTTGAGAAGTGATAGGGGAGGTGAATATGTTTCAAATGAGATGAAGAGCTACTTTGAAAAGGAAGGGATATTTCACCAATTTTCTGTTGCATATTCACTACAACAGAATGGTGTTTCGGAAAGGAAGAATAGAAGCATAATGGAGATGGCTAGATCAATGATGATTGGGATGAATGTGCCAAGAAAATTCTGGACTGAAGCATGCAATACAACAGTGTACATTCAGAACCGATTGAAGACTAGAGCATTGGATGGAAAGACTCCATTTGAAGTTTGGTTTGGAGTTAAACCAAAAGTGCAGCACTTTAGAGTCTTCGGATGCATTGCTTATGTACACATACCTGAAGTTAGAAGAACCAAGTTAGATGAGAAGGCAATCAAGGGGATGATGATGGGATATAGTGGAGAATCAAAGGGGTATCGGATCTACAATCCAGAAACTGGAAAAATGCTGGTCACTAGAGATGTAAAGTTTGATGAAAATGAGGCATGGAAGTGGAATGAGCTGACTGATGGAAGATCATGGACTGTTGGTGTTGAATTTCCTTTGGTTGATCCAAATGTGGGTGAAATAGCAAGAGAAAATGCAGATGATGATAACAACCTTGGAGATGATGGAACTCAAGAGGAGACACCTCACTTGGATGCATCAAATTCAAATGAAAATAACAGCAATAGAAGTCAGGAGGAGAATGTTTCACGTTTTGGAAGTGGAGGATCATCAAACTCCAATAGTGCACACAAGACAAGGGACTTGGCATCAATTTATAGAAACACTAACCCTATCTTTGATTTGAGTGCAGAATTGAAGATGATGAAGAACATGATGAAGCATTGACCATGGTTGAATCTGCATTAGTTGTTGGTGCAGAACCGAAAACATTCAAACAAGCTATCAAGCATGAAGTATAGAAGAGAGCTATGGATGAAGAAATCAAAGCAATTGAAGACAATGGGACTTGGCTACTAGTGGATTTTCCTTCAGCTGAAACAAAAGTGGTTGATACGAAGTGGATATACAAGGAGAAGCTGAATCCGGATGGCACAATCAACAAACACAATGCAAGGCTAGTTGTGAGGGGATACAAGCAAGAGTATGGAGTGGATTACACTGAAACTTATGCTCCACTTGCAAGATTAAACACAGTGAGGATGTTATTGGCACTAGCTGCAAATAATGGGTGGAAAGTGCATCAAATGGATGTCAAGAGTGCTTTCTTGAATAGGATGCTAGATGAAAATGTCTACTTGAAACAACCAGATGGTTATGTGAAAGATGGTGAAGAGCAGAAGGTATACAAGCTAGTGAAGGCCTTGTATGGGTTGAAGCAAGCTCCAAGAGCTTGGTACTCAAGAATCAACAAGTATTTGGTGCAAAATGGCTTTGAGAGGAGCAAAAGTGAAGCAACATTGTATATCAAGACCTATACCGAAGGTAAACTGATTTGCTCACTCTATGTTGATGATTTGATGATTATAGGGACTGAAGATAATCTTGTGAGTGAATTCAAAGACTCAATGCAATCTGAATTTCAAATGACCGATTTGGGAAAGATGAGATATTTCTTGGGTTTGGAGATTCAACAAAGGGATTATGGAATCTTCATTCATCAAAGGAAGTATGCCGAGGAGTTGCTTGATAAGTTTGGATTGAAGGATAGCAGTGGCATGACAACACCTATGGAGTATCAATTGAAGTTGAAAGCAACCAAACCAGGTGAAAATTTTGATGAAACTTACTATAGAAGCATAATCGGATCACTCAAGTATTTAAGTGCATCTAGACCCGATATTGCTTGTGCTATTAATATGTTGGCTGCTTTTAATCATAATCCATCAAGATATCATGCATTGTATGCTAGGAGAGTGTTGAGATATGTTAAACATACAGTTGATCATGGTATATGGTATGGAAGAAGGAAAAATGTGGAGTTATATGTGTTTAGTGATGCAAGTTATGCTGGAAATGAAGATTGCAAGAGTAGGAGTGGATATTGTTGTAGTTTAGGGACAGGTGTGTTTGCATGGAGTTCAAGGAAGCAAAAGGTGGTTGCTCAATCCACTGCAGAGGCTGAGTATGTGGCTGTTAACATGGCAGCCAAGCAAACACAATGGATGAAGAAAACTCTGATGGATGTTGATGAATTGAAAGAAAAATGTGTGACTATCTACTGTGATTCAAGTGCAATAATTGCAATGGCTGAAAATCCTTCGGATCACATGAGAACAAAGCATATGAGAGTAGAGTATCATTATGTGAGGGAGTTGATTGAAGAGAAGGAGATTAAGTTGGCTTTTTGTCGATCTAACTTCCAACTTGCTGATGTATTCACCAAAGCATTACCAAGGTGGAAGTTTGATTCATTTAAGAAGATGATTGGAGTACAGGCTCCACAAGACAAAGGAGGAGCTGTTGAGATGAGTTGTCTTGAGCAGCCTGAAGTGTTAAAATTGGCAGAGGAATTGGCAATGATAGTGAAGGTAAGGAAGAAGAGAAAGGTGAAGGGAAAGATGAAGGAACTCAAGTGCAAATGGAGATTGGAATGGATGATCCTAAGCATAATTCAACAATGTATGGAACAAAGTAATGAAGATACAAGTCAGATGGATGAAGCACAAGGCAAGGTAGAATGGAAAATGAAAAGCAGATGATCGGATGCCTGATAAAATTGAGAATCAAATGCGATTACTTGCGTTACTCGCAGAAGGAAGTAACGAGAATCGCAGAAGAAGTAACCAGGAAGGAAGTAACCGAAAGTGGAGAGAAAAAAAAAACCAACAGAAGATTGAAGCAGATTTCGAAAGGATTAGTTAGTAAAATCAAGTTTAGTGTTAATCAAATGTATAAAGTGAAGAACATCAATGACGATGAGGATTTGCATGGAGAATCGGATCTGCAGAAGAATTAATGGTCATTTTTCTGTTTTGCAATTGTTGGTTTTAGTTTTGTTAAAGACAAAAGAAGTTTGCTTTTATGTTTAGCCAAATCAGGAAATGATGTACCAGTTCAGTTTTATTCATCAGTCCAAGCCTTTACATTCCAGTTTAGAATCAAAAATATATCAGAACATGTGTGAGCTAATTATAAAGCTCCATTTCTTTTCTTCATTTTCGTATGATGTATGGATGTATGAGAGAAAAACCAAAAATCTCAATACAAGTTCATCATCTTTCAAGTTTCAATTCTTCTGTTACTTTTCTTTCTGTTTTTTTATTACCAGTAGCAAGTTTTCAGAAGTTGAGTGATAGAAATCTATTCAAATACCATTCCTTTCATTACACAAAACCAAATGCCTTACCTACACTAATTTGTGAGTGATTTAAGTTACAACTTAGGAGGAGCATCATACAATCTGATTACAAAATAGAGGAGCCAGACGTTGCAACATTCTTCTTGTGTTGGAGGCTGAGGTGAACAGAGCACACCAAGTGCTTGACGATTTGCTTCAGCAGATTTCAAGCTTGACAAGTTGCTAGCTGAAGGATCTTTCTTCAATCCTTGGAGGGAGCACTTTCAATAAAAAAACTTGCTCTTTTTTCTCTGATAGTCTTTCTGATTCATGCTCACCTTTTGACACATACAAGTTAATATAGGGATATTAAATCATTGGATATGACAAAAGAAAACAATTTACATATTGCTAACACCTAAAGGCAATAAAGGAGCCAACTAAACTTATAAGCCAAATTAATACATTGAAAAAGTGGGAGATAAGTATGAAACTCTAGAAGTTAGATTGATAGTCGAGCGACATAGCTACTTAAATATGGATTCTCAGAAATATCTTTAACAATTAAAAGATTTGATCAAAGAGAAAAGGTGGAAATAGATATGAATAATACCAAATAAACAACGTCTTGGCGATAAGCAAGCTGGAAGGTATTTAGAATCTCGATATCAAGAACCTTCCGGTCTCTAAGCGGATATCTTTCCCATCTTCAAGTCATGCCTTGACACGCAAACCTTGAACGGCATGGATCAACAGCGGTTAAAATTTATTCCATCAAATCTTAGAAATGATCTTACCATGGGGTTCAAAGCTGGAAAGGAATGTGTTGGACCACGAATTTTTGTGAAAGATTAGACCTATTGAATAAGAAATTTTGGTGATTAGTCATGAGTAAAGAAAAAATAAATGAAAGTTCTTGAACCAAGAATTTATAGATAAGAGTAAAGTAGAGCTAAGAAATGTACATAGATTCATGATTTTCTATGGGGTTTTGGTGGATAAAAGATTTTGAAATAAAAGAATTAAGATGAAAGTTAGAAGTAAAATGAGAGCAATATTGTGTAGTAAATTGATGACGAATAGGTATATATGTGTATGTTATTTTATTCATGTTCATGATTATTCATAGATTATGATTTCTTTATGGAGGACATTGATATGAAATGAAGTTAAGAATGAAGAGTCTATAAAGTAGAAAAAGGTGATCTTGGTATGAGTTGTGTTAAGGGAAGATTCTGAAAGAAACTGGTAGATGATCTGAAAGATATTGGCTTAATATGCTTTAGTCTTTTAGCCACAACATTTTCTCGAGTTATCCAAACGAGATGATTATTAATTTGGATTAAACTAGATATATATGGCTACATTTCGTATGAAGACATCAAATTTCAATTCTGTCTCTAAGAATCTCAAAGGTTGTCATGAAGTTAAGAAATTAGTGCAGTATGTTGAATAGAAAATTCATCTTTGGACTTTAGGGGAAAAATTAGGATTGATATAAATAGATTTTGATAAAGTTGTCTTCTGGAAAGTTGTAGATCGTTCTTTTATCTTTCCAATGGTATATAGTATGAAAATTTTGGACATCTGAGCTGAAAGTTATGCCCTTTTGATTGCTTCGGCCTTAGATTTCGTCTAAGTTTGACCGTTTGCTTTTGGTTCCATCTCAGTTTGATTTTTTGCATCTCAGTTTGACCGTCTGCTTTTACTTCGGTCTCAGTTTGACTTTTTAAGTCTCAATTTGACCGTCTCAGTTACTATTTATTGTCACCTTCTGATCCATTTTAAACCCTTAAAACGTTGGAATTGATCTTTGAAATCTTCATACTAGTTGTAGATCTTGAAATTCTCTTTCCAACCATATAAAGAACTCCTTAATTCGATGTCTATAGAGAAAGTTATGGCAATTTTCCCAATCTGTATCGTCTGATGACGTCATCATTGTCTCAAAATTACGTCATCATCGTCTGCTTTTGTTTTTGACCCTTCATATGAAGTAATTGGCTTTTGAGGTCTTCATAAGAGTTGTAGCTCTTGAAATTATCTTTCCAAACATATAAATAATTCCTTAATCCAATATATGTGGGGAAAGTTATAGCAATTTTCCCATTCTGTATCGTCTAATGACATCATCATCATCTCAAAATGACATCATCATCATCTGCTTTTGTTTTTGACCCCTCAGATAAACGAATTGGCCTTTAAGGTCTTCATAAGAGTTGTATGTCTTGAAATTATCTTTCCATACATATAAAGAACTCCTTAATTCAATGTCTGTAGGGAAAGTTATGGATATTTTTCCAATTTGTATCATCTGATGAAGTCATCATCATCTCAAAATGATGTCATGCATCGTCTGCCTTGTTTTTGACCCATCAGATGAAATATTTGGCCTTTGGGATCTTCATGAAAGTTCTAGAGCTTCATGTCCTCTTTCGCACGATTTAAATAACACCTCAATCAGAAATTTTTACCGAAAGTTATAGCTGTTTTCCCGAAACAAGTTCAGTATAATTGAGTTCATAAACATGGTTGCTTCTTTTGACAATAACTTCTTCTCTAGACCTCCGAATGACTTAATTCTTGAACCATTGGATTCGTAAGGCTTTTATATACATATAATAAAATAATAGAAGCTATATGAAATGAAGTGAGAAAGATTAAGTGGAAAAGGTGGGATGGGTACAACAAGTGTGCTCTTAAGTGTTATGAACTGGTGATAATCCACTGAATATACTTTAGTATTTTGATGATTTTGGGATCCGTAGAACTCCAAATGAGATGATTTTTTATTTGTGATAAACTAGAGTCATGGAGCTACAAATGATATGAAGAAAGTGAAATCTAATTCAGTCTCTAAGATGTGTAAATTTTATATGGAAGTTGTGTATAGTATACTGTTATGAGCAAGAGTAGTCCAAAAATGTTTGAAGTATATCTTTTGAACCTTTGAACCAAATTGAATGATTTTGGTGGTGTTAGAAACTTAAAAAAAAGAGAGGGAAATTTTGTAGAAGAAAGTGTTATGTAAGTAGGTTCAAGGATGTTTTTGGCAAGACACTTAAGTTTAAAAGAACATAAGCTTATAAGGAAGGATAAAATGGACTTTTTGGACTCATTAATGACATAATTGAAAAAAAAAGTGTTGTCTTGCTTATAAATGGAGAAGAATTATGGAAATGAGAAGATTCTAGAGAGAAAAAAAATGTGTGGATGAGAAAAGAGATAAGAGAGAGAAAATATGAAAAAGAATGAGAGAGAGAAAGAAGAGAAACCAGCTAGGGTTTCATTTGTGTTAACCCTCAAGAAAGATTTTGAGGTTGTTCAAGAAAAGAAAAGGTAGAGGAAGAGAAGAGCTTCCTTTTGAGCTAAGGATCCCTTCATTTGAAAAAATTTCAGTTCATGAAGTTTAGAAAAATATTTGGGTTTGAGTATTTTGGAACCAATTTTAGTGTTTGTGTTGTGAGGGATTTTTAATTGAAAACCCTATTGAGTTGGATTTTTCATTATTATTAAAGGGATCAAGAGGAACAAGAGAAAGAATCTTTGATACCTCAGGTTGTTTGCAAATAGAAGAAGCATTTTGAGCAAGTCAAGTCTTTTCAGCAAGGAAATCAATGTGGGTACATGTTTATAATAAAATCAATAAGTCACTACTGTTTTCATTAAATCAAAGAAGTTTTTTGATTTCAATTGCGTCATAAGTGTTGCATTTACTGTTATGAATGATTTGAAGAATTATTTTACGATTCGGTATATGAACTTTTTGATGAAAAAAAGATGGAAATGCATTGAAACATTTTATGTTATGCCTTGAAAAATGTCATGGCATTTTGTATAAGTGATCAAGAGAAAGTATGACCATCTGATAAAATGATTTTGAGCACGATTATGTGCTTTTGTTTGGACGAGAGAGAAATGTTTTGCTAGTCACATGTACGTCGACGTATAGCCTTATCCTGGCTACCTGCTTGAGGCCATGAGATCCCGAGAAATCGGACTCGTTTTGTTCACGGTTTGAACTTCGGTTTATCCGTTTTGTTCCACAGAACTCTCGAGTCATTTGTTTGTGCATTGCATCTATGAATTGTTAAGATGATGCATTCATGTTTGTAAGTTGTGAATTTTTTCTGCACGGCAAGAATTTTGAAAAGTAAGCATTTTTATGATTCAAAGAAAGATTTCTAACACAAGAAAAATGTTTTCAAGGTTTTTGCTTATTCGTTTGTTATAAACTGTTCCCACGAGCTATCAAGCTCACCCCCCTCTCTGTCCCATCCTCAGGTTATAGAGAAAAGAAGATCAAGTGTTCACGAGCCTAAAGGAATTGCTATATTTTGCTACTTTGTACTTTTGTAATTAAGCCAATGGTGTGACTTTTGATTTGTAAACAAAGTATTTTCAAACTTGCTTGCTGGAGTAACGAAATGATAGATTTAAGTAGTTCAGTTATGTATGTATGTTTACATTGATTTAGAGCAAGAGTTGGATTCCGAAGCCAAACGGGATCCAACATAGATGGTATTAGAGCAAGAGTTGGATTCCGAAGCCAAACGGGATCCAACATAGATGGTATTAGAGCAAGAGTTGGATTCCGAAGTCAAACGGGATCCAACAGAATCACCGAGACAAACCTTGCCACAAAGGTCATGCTCTATTTTCAACTGCTTGTCGTTGTTTCTCTTCATGTTCTTTTTAGCATCTTCTATTCTTCTGTCCACAAATTCAATATCCTACATTGCATTCATGAAAAATAATATTTAAAACATCTCCTCACAAGGACTATGTAATAAAATCCAATGGCTGCATTTTTATCTAAGTTATATATGCAGAGAATCAACGGTAGGATTGAAGAAGTGAAACAAATAGTCTACAGATACTTGGGATAAGTTGTCAAAAACCCTAAAACAAGGCTAAACAATTCTTACTAAAGTAAAAAGCAGAGAGAGGATGCTAATCATTACAAAGATAAATAATTCAATAACCAAGCTATGCGGTTCTTAAAAGCTATATTGAGTCGACTCCAGACATCTTGTGAAACCAAATTTCATAATTTCCCAGTTTAGGCAATAAGTCATCATAAAAAAATGTTGCTATGCTATAAAGGAAGATAATTATGCTAAATATGGAGAGAAATAAGAGCACACTGGTTGGTTGAATGTCCCAACAAAAATGATACTTGATCATGTCAAATTAATTTGTTTTATCCCCAGAAAATTTGAAAGGACACCACATACAACCTAGCATCTTAATGCCATTATAAAACAAATAAAAGAATATAAAAACAACACCCACTGACTGCAGTTGTACAAGATATGTCAGAAACTACAAAGTTTCTCATGAAAGGTCTGATGACTCAAAGAAAAACTTATAAGACAACATAGGAAACAAAACCATGTCAAGAGGAGCAAGGTATGAAATAGGAATCTCCAAACATTTTCTCACTATGGACACAAAACACTGATTGCGTAGAAAAAAAGAAAGCTCCTGCACACACAGATAGAAATTTTCTCATCTTTATGATGTAGATAGGAACCCCTTCCCACACTTTGCTTTTAAAATTCTTGGTAGTTCAGATCACTATAAACAACGTCAAAGCCACAGAAGCATGGCAGAGGCAAGGCGAGCTAATGGAGAATGACATTTTTGGGATGCAAAAGATAAATTAAAACGTTTGCACTCCCTCAGAAAAATAAAAATGGCAATGAACTTCATAGGCATAGGTTCAAAATAGGCACATGAGCTAGATATTTAGTCAAACTCATTGCAATCAGTACTAAAACTCATTCCTGGAAAGTAGACTTCAAAAAAGGAATGGATAAACAGTATCATTCGAATTGAGTTGCATTGAGGATGGGCTTCTTACGCAGCACATGAAAGATTCCATCATGGGCTTCATGGGCACCCTTAACCAATCCAACTATATCATGGATTTCGAGAAAGCGAAACACGAATGTAACATGTAAGAAGAACTTTATATAGTTGAGCAGTAAGCTTTCTAGAGGCAACATATGTAATATGATATCACATTTATGATATATTTGGATAGGTAAGTTTTACATACATATACGAATAACTTGAACAAGAAGTGAAATATTCAAACACAAACCTCACTTTTGGCTTGTACAATTGACAAAGCCAATCAAATCTCTCATCGAGGGACATTAATTGAGCGTCATTAAGCAATTATACGAAAGGGCGGTTCACTGGTATCGCCAACTTTATGGCTCCCCTGTACTTGGGTTCACAGTTGAAAGAACTTCGACTGTTAGCGAGCGGCGTAAGCAAACATCTAATCCACCAAAAATGAAAGAAACAAACTTTAACCCATCATAAGTAAAAAAGAAGTGAAATAAACAAAAAATGGGGCTTTAAGCTCTTAATCCTTAACTTGCTTAAACTATCTTTACGTTCTTGAAGAGGCCGTGATTCCAACACAAGAAGACCATCTCATCACCCATGAGCGACGAGGACAATTAACCCCAAAAACCACAAATTTAACTTCTTTCTCATCACGAAAACCGGAAAGTTGAAAAAAGAAATTAGGAAAACAAAAATTCCTCAACGAGTAGAAGTGGATACCGGTGATAGACACACTCACATTATTGACCAAAAACATAAACTAAACAAAAGAGTAGAAATCCTCTCTACCCAATGTTACTATAGTCCAGATCTCCTGTCTAATATTATGGTGTCTTATTGTGTCTAATAAATCTCAGTCGTTTATTTATGTAGGTCTTGTGTAGGTCCCGCGTAGATCCCGCGTGGGTCCCGTAAAATAAATGGTTGAGATTTTATGAGATAGAATAAGACAGGGTAATATTGGACAGAAGATCTTAGTTCATGTTACGAAACCCTAGACAATGATGAATGTCTACCTGATTAGTTAACATAATGAACCTAAATTTACCAGCCACATCTGAAACAGAACTGATAAATCTACACTGAAAGTTATGCATTGCAAATATAAACCCAGGTTCAGAGTAAAATGAAAATTTCCAAGGATGGGAAAAACTAAATAAGAATTATACTGTATGAAACAAACCCTACTGGGTTACAGACCAAAGAAGTCAGAGGGATACCATCCTCCATCCTCCATCCTCCATATTCGTGCTGAACCATCAATGCATGTTGACGTTAGGAATTCTGAATCTAAACTGGAACATAAACCAAAAAAAAAACTCAAGAGTTTAGACAAAAATTGATACCCTTTGCATTTATATTCAGTCAACTCAAAAATAGAAAGGAAGAAGTAGATCTAAATAGTTCAATAAAATCCAAACTTTAGTTCCATATGAAGGAATACTCTAAAGATCGTATTACTCTACTACATTCTTCCATTAAACTATCAGCCATCAATAATTACCAAGAGCAGCAAATTTTATTGGCAATTGAACATAATTTATCCAAGGAGCTTATTGCATTCGATAACATTTCATAAGGAGACTGTAAATAATTCAAAGACAATTCCAAGAGGTGTCAACAGTGTTATGTGCATGCATTGACTTTCACTTGAATGACCATCCTACATTGAATAAGATAAAAACGTGTCAAGTTGGATATGGCTAACATTTAGGCTTCGGAAACACAAACAATAGAAAGCCAGTAACAATCATGCTTGAATCACATGCTATAACTTACCACTCCACCGGCTGCAAATTTTGATCTATCAACACTAAATGCTAGGCATTTCTATGACCCAACATCTTGGAGGGAATATAGGTCTTTGGCCACAACCTTTACATTTGTTTCTTGACCAGACAACTCAAATAATCTGTACAATCAAACTAGGCCCATTTTAGGTAAATGTACAAGAACCACAAAGCATGGAAAGAGAAAAAATTGTTACAGGAGTTACTATCATCCTGAAATTCACAAAACAAAGAAGGATTTGGATTCCCTTGTGGAATTGAAAGTTCATCCATACATCTGAAACAATTCTGATGAAAATGGACTATCATATATAGAATTTTTTTCTCGAGAAGTAGATACTATTAGTCAGAGATAAACAAAGCCAACTAAAGCGATGCCCCAAAATTTTATCTATAAAACTATGATTGTTAGTCCTTACCCCCAACTGAAGTGAACAGCTCGCAAAATTTACGCACGATAGAAAGAAGAACACAAACTTTATAATCCATTTAACAACTTTAACATTCTCGAACAATAATCCTTTACAAAAACCATAAACTCGGAATTTAGCAATGAATGAAGCCAACAGTTGGTTGAACTGCATCCATGTTCAACAAAATTGTTCAAGAAAAAACTATAGAACAAGGATATCATGACAAATATTACCTAGCCTAGCGAAGACTAATAATTGCTTTACCATGAAACTTGATACAGGAACCTATTATTGTTAGAGCACATGCATATGAGCATTGAATACTAAATGCTATGATTGGATGCATTTAAATCGAAAAAGGTGACATAATGGTCATAAATTTTAAATTGATCATTAGAGCCTTACGTGATGGCACCTTTGGTCGTAGAACAAACAAATTCATCTCCACTAGGATGGACTGCAATCGTCACTGAGTCATTATATATTCTGCAATCGTCACTGAGACATTATACATTTCACTTCATTCTAAGGTGAGCCATTAAATAAGAACTAAGAGGTAAGCTAAAACCCTCAGACTTCATAATGAACCCAAATCAAAGAGGCAAAGAAAACAGAACATACTAACAATCCTGTACCAAGAATTGTTACAAGATAAAAAGAAAAATGAAACATACCATAGTTAACTCTCTCAACATGGTGTGACTGAGCAATAGAACTTTCTTTCATCGAATCCTTCTTGGCCACCTCTTTAACAACTCCACCACTACCACTACCACTACCACTACCCTCCTTGTTTGATGATCCAAAACAAGGAAAGCACCCGTCCATATCAAATCCAACCAAATTAAAGCCGACCCACAAGCCTCAAACTTTATTACAATAATTGAAATAAACCCACCCAACCCCAATGAGAAAAAGCTTATAATTGCAAAAGTTTGAAACTTTATCAATCACCCATCCAAAAAAAAAGCAAAAAAAGAAAAAAAATTTATTGATACAATTCACTATCAAGTGACTCACTTTATTTTCTCCTTTAACTTTCTCTCTCATAAGGAGCAATCTGAAAGGCCAAATTATCAATTCAAGATGAGTCATCTAGTAGGCAAAAAAAACAATGAACAAATAGAGAGAATGAAGGAAGATAACCTGCTCTTTTAAGATTAAAAGATGATAAGGAAGAGTTGTCCAGCCATGGTTGTTGCTCTCTTTGCTACCAGTTTACTTGCTTTCTGTATGACAAACATGATAGGAAGAAGTAGCTAGTGAGAATAAATTCCAATCACTACGTCCTGATATGTGAAAATCTTCATTTAGGTTACTCACTTGAATAGAGACAAAGCAAACCTCCACCGCGCTACGATTGATGTAGTAATCACAATTGCAAACCAAAAGATTAACAGTTTGACAAAAACCAAATGAGTGAAACCTTGTTCTTTAAATTTTGAAAACAACAACTCAAGAACGAATGACTTCTCAAATTCAAATGGCAGGCCAAGCACTGTGAAAACAGTTGGTTCTGAACATCGATACAACTTGGAAAGGTATGATAAAGTTTTCTCTAGGAGTGGGTACCAAGTTTTAAAAGCATTATGATCTTTATCAACCTAAAATTAAACAAGCAATTCAAAGAATAAGAAGCCAAGTTTCAACCTTAAGAGCAACATTAAAACAAGTTTCTCCATGCAAGATTTCTGATCATGTTTTATTACCATAGTCAAAAAAGATTGATGCTTGTATAATATGGATGTGCCAATTGGTATGAACAAACCAAAAGAATTCACCAGTTGAGATCAATCATCAAATAACTACTATGCATAATCACCATAAGGTATATTATTCCATAATATTGATTCAATAAATATTCAAACGGTTACTACTTAATAAATGCGGAACTAGATACAAACCTTAAAATTATGAAATATTCCTAATCAAATGCTACAATGTTGACTACATGTAGATGGACTTAAACCTACTTCATAGATGTTATTGTCTATTGTATTTCTCTTTTCAACGCATAGAAACCTTGAATAGAACAAATGATGACTTAACTAAACCCAAAGCAATAAGAACTATTCAAGTATACCTGCATCATGCAAGGTCATCAGTGGAAGCTCTGAATGTAGGAGGAGGTTCATGAAATGCATGCAGAAAGTCATATATGGTAACTTTAATACTCTCTTCATCCACTTGCTTTGTGAGGCCATCCAGACTCAATTGTACGAGCAGTTGTAAATAAACAAAAGAAGTTTATGAACCAAAACCTTGCAGTATTCTAAATACACTAACATGTTCCCTTTATGATGAACATCTGGACATTTATGATCCATATGATACATACCAAGCTCTTGAAGGTTGACATCAGGACATTTATGATCCATATGATATATACCGGCCATTTTCATCTGGGAGGCTTATCTCAACTTGAACCTCCAATCGTCCTAGTCTACAAATGAAAAGGAATTACAAATTCAAGAACATTAGGTTAAAGACTACTATGAACACAAATGTAGGTAGAGACACAGATAGATCTTTTTGGGCAGATCAATTATCTTGAGCCTCATATGCAATATCATGTAGCTCTAAGAGTCCTGCCAAGGATCTTGAATATAGTTCCTGATAAAATCCAACACAATAATAATAGCTCTATACATGTTTTTACCATTTGTCTTCTAACCATGTGTAATAATATTGCCAGCACTGATACTTATACTTTTGTGACAAAAGGAATCAAGTCAACATAGAACTAAGAGATTATGAGAACAAGTAATTACCTCAAAAGTGCTTCATTGAGTAAATATTCTTAGCCACACTGCTTGGATTAGTAAATCACATACATGAAGCAAAGAAATAGTCAAAATTACAAGGCCCATAATCACTTCAAATTCATCACGGACCTTGTAGGTAGTTGGTTTACATTGCTATCATGAACTTCATTACCATCTCTAGTTGAGCCTCTTGACTGCAAAAACAAGAAAACATAAGCTTGCATTAACAATTTCATCAGGCTTACAAAAAATTTCAAAGCATTAAGAACATCGATATAGGAAACATAAGCACACCATTTTCTTCCAACCACGTGTACTAATATTGCCAACAACGATCTCGATACTTATGTGGCAAAAGGAATCGGGTCAACATAGAACTAATAGATTATGAGAACAAGTAATTACCTCAAAAGTGCTTCATTGAGTAAATATTCTTAGCCACACTGCTTGGATTGGTAAATCACATACATGAATCAAAGAAATAGTCAAAATTACAAGGCCCATAATCATTTCAAATTCATCAACGACCTTTGTAAGTAGTTGGTTTACAATGCTATCATGAACGGTATCCATCTCTAGTTGAGCCTCTTGTTGCAAAACCAAAAAAACATAAGCTTGCATTAACAATGTCATTAGGCTTACAAAAAATTCCAAAGCATTAAGAACATCAGATATAGGGAAACATAAGCACACCATTTGTCTTCCAACCACGTGTACTAATATTGCCAGCACTGATACTTATACTTTTGTGACAAAAGGAATCATGTCAATATAGAACTAAGAGATTATGAGAACAAGTAATTACCTCAAAAGTGTTTCATTGAGTAAATATTCTTGGCCACACTGCTTGGATTGGTAAATCACATACATGGAGCAAAGAAATAGTCAAAATTACAAGGCCTATAATCACTTCAAATTCATCACTGACCTTTGTAAGTAGTTGGTTTACAATGCTATCATGAACTTCAGTACCATCTCTAGTTGAGCCTCTTGACTGCAAAAAAAAAAAAAAAACATAAGCTTGCATTAACAATGTCATCAGGCTTACAAAAAATTCCAAAGCATTAAGAACATCTGATATAGGGAAACATAAGCACACCATTTGTCTTCCAACCACGTGTACTAATATTGCCAGCACCGATACTTATACTTATGTGGCAAAAGGAATCAGTTCAACATAGAACTAAGAGATTATGAGAACAAGTAATTACCTCAAAAGTGATTCATTGAGTAAATATTCTTAGCCACACTGCTTGGATTGGTAAATCACATACATGAACCAAAGAAATAGTCAAAATTACAAGGCCCATAATCATTTCAAATTCATCACTGACCTTTGTAAGTAGTTGGTTTACAATGCTATCATGAACTTCAGTACCATCACTAGTTGAGCCTCTTGACTACAAAAACCAAAAAAACATAAGCTTGCATTAACAATGTCATCAGGCTTACAAAAAATTCCAAAGCATTAAGAACATCTGATATAGGGAAACATAAGCACACAAATTTCAGCTCCACTATAATTACTAGTATTTACATTTAAGAATGTGCAATTGTCTATTACAATCAAGAATTCATTGCAACTCCTACAAGGTTATTTCTGAAGGAAACCATATAGTGTAAGTCAACAAGCATGGAGTCATGTCAGATGAAATGAAATTGACGGAGTGGATGGACTACGTGGTCGTCCATCGACTCGTCCTTAGTATATATATATTTAATTAATAGCCAATAACAAGAGGATCATGTCTACAAAAATACTCCGTAATCAATAAACAGATGAGGAATATCCTATACAATGGCATGAACATAGATCATAATTCCATATAATGGGTTAGACATGGATAGCCATATTCATATTAGTAAAATTACATAGGGGCAATTGAGAACTTTAAAAGGCCATAAGAAATCAACATAACCATAGAAAATCCAAAGAGAGAAAACATGGAACTTTGGATATATTAATGCACAGAGATGCTTGAAGCACATGCAGACAAGTGAAATGTATAAAAAGGACTCGAGATTGAAAAAGATCTTTTTGAACACAAAGAAGATATTAAATCTAGACAGAATGCAGCCACATAACTAATTAAGAAAAAAATGCATTCAAATAACAAGGACTATATGTCAAAAGATTGAATTTGTACTTACGAAGAATAGGAATACACTAATGTTAAAACTCAATAAACCCAAAAAAAAACCAAAGCCAGATCTGAATCAAAGCATTTAACCATAAAACATAAGCAAACAGATACTTACCCCAGGGGACACCAAGAGATCCAACCAAAACCTGTCAATCTTGGCAAAGGACCTAGAGATATAAGTTAGAAATTTATAACCTGGCGGAGGCAAGTCGTTCCCGAGCGTGGAGCTGAGGAGCTGAGATGTCAGAGGACGGAGTATCGTAGAGACCGACGAAATAAAGAAAAAAAGATAGGGAAAAAATAAGAAAGTGTCTGGCAAATTTGATAAAGAAGAGATCAGAAAATCAGAAGTAGGGAAAAATAGGAAAGTGTCTATCAGATCTGATAGAGAAGAGATCAGAAAATCAAAAGAAGAGAGAGGAAGAGAATGGGTCGGTGATATAACCTAGCAGAGGCGAGCCGTTCTCGAGTGTGGAGCTGAGGAGTCGAGATGCCGGAGGACGGAGTATCGTAGGGACCGACATAGGAAAATGTCTGGCAAATCTGATAGAGAAGAGATCAGAAAATCAGAAGAAGAAAGAGGAAGAGAATGGGTCGGTGAACGAGTCGAGCTCTACTGGTGAGGAAGATTCAGAGAATGGAAATTATTCTCTGAATCTTACAATTCATCTTCTGAATCGTTTAAGAATGGAAATCAACAGGAAGAGAAGAACCAGAGATACTAACGGACGGCAATGGAAGGAGGTGAACGACGAGAGAAACGTGAGAGCCGTAATACTGAAGAACTTTTAGGGGATGTCAAGAGTCTCTGCTTTCGAGAGTGTCGTGACCGTCAAATGAAATGAAATGGACGGAGTGGATGGACTGCGTGGTCGTCCATCAACTCGTCCTTAGTATATATACGTAATTAACAATAAGAACAATCCAAAGGAATGAAGGCATGTACCCTCAAATTAATTTTTTTCCCCTTTATCTTAACTCAGAAAGTCTTGGTTTATAGTAAATCAAACCACGGCCCACTTGTCTAAAATGGTAGCATACAACTTTATATAACAAGAAAATAAGTAGCAAAAATCCTATAAAAATTGGCACAATCTGTTCATTATTCCGATAAGACCACAACATAACCATTGATCTAGTACAAATACTGAGGAAGGCGTGGACTAAGAAGCACTTCAAGTGGGGTTAATTTGATATTAGATGATCCAGGGCCTCCTCGCATATCAACTGCCTTGTTTGATGGAGTTTCAACTTCAAATCCATGCAGCAAAGTGGCAAGTGTAAGATTTAGAACTTGAAGAGCAAGCGAGATTCCGGGCACATTCTTCTTCCACTTCCAAAGGGATCGATTTAAGACTCGACCCAGCGTCCACATCTTTATGGGTTGTTAAGAATCTTTACGGTTTAAATTCTTGAGATCGGACCATACTTGGGGATCTCGATGAATCTTCCATGCATTTATGAAAAGTCGTGTCCCTATTTGGTATGTGGTATCCGCCACACTACAATCTTCCATGGATTCATGTGGCAACAATGTGGGCGCCATGAGATATAAGGAAGGACTCTTTGATTCTGACTTGAGATAGACCAAATTATGCATATCGATTCCTTAACACTGTCTTTACCAATATGGATGTCCGGTTCATGTTGAACTTTGTTTAGAACATCTCTATCGTTCGTGATAAAGCTAGTGTCCAAGTTAGTGTAGCTAGCTTGTAGTGTCTGAAAGTCTGCTAATATAAGAGCACAGTAAATTGGAGGAAAAAAACAAAATTGTTTTAGTTATAAAATTTAGAAGTGTCGGTATCAACACTAGGCATGGAATTTAAAAAGGCGGGGACGGACCAATCGACAAGAAAAGGCATACCGAGCACGTAGATATGTTGACCGAATCAGCATCTCTA
This sequence comes from Erythroxylum novogranatense, assembly GCA_029891385.1. Lineage (NCBI taxonomy): Eukaryota > Viridiplantae > Streptophyta > Magnoliopsida > Malpighiales > Erythroxylaceae > Erythroxylum > Erythroxylum novogranatense. The sequence goes on along the minus strand of CM057225.1, from coordinate 5,143,151 downwards.
CTTGCGGATCTTTTGCATCGTCCAAAATAGACAACAAAACATCCATGAAATCTTCATGGCGCTTTGCAACACTGAAACTTTGTGCTCTTCTAACCATTCTCGAGCAACAATCTCAAGATTTTTGAACACTTCTTCATCGCTCTCTCAACTCCACCCAAATCCATCCACCTTAGAAGCGGAAGAAGCGTCGACACGGAAAACTTCCCGACAATTGAAAAATGTCCTCAACTCTTTTCGCCACCCACCTTTCATTCATCATCACTACAACATGAATATTCCACGTATAAACTTGCCGACAATTATCTTCAAAATCAAGTTAGTGGCTCGTCCCAAAACCATTTTGCATGTCCACTAGAACCTTATTGAACCACTTGCGCTATTGGTCCATTTAAGTACACCCTTGCGTTGCCTTTAACTCGGACTCTCGTACATGTTTGACATCTCAAGGCGGAGATTAGAAGCTCAGCAATGACTATCTTGCGCATTTGTCGCCAATAAGATCCATAAGGACTAAAACCCAACATGGAATAATTGTTGCCCAAAATCTCCATGGCTATAGTTTGAGGACGATTGGAGAAGGCTCTGTCGTTGCGATTCGCACTCTTAGCCATCTCCCATTCTTGACTATCGAGTTCGATGTACACCAAGCTTGATGGTGAATATTGGCCCGAACTTGTCAGCCTAACTTGCTAGGGTTATATGTGTAACAGAAGAAAACTCTAGAAAGCACAAGAACGAAGTAGAGAAAAAGTAAAGTTTATTTTCTCTCACTTAGTCAATCAATAGTTCTGTACAGTTAATGTATATATCAGTAAAAGTAAAACTAGTAACTACTTAATTTAACAAGTACCGAAAATACCACTAACTATTATGTACTTATTTACAGAAGCATATTGTAACATCCCCTCCTCAAGGTGGAATCGGTTGTGAAACCATTCCCAACCTTGCAATGATAGTTGTAAACTGTGGATAACCCAAGGACTTCGTCAAAACATCTGCTAGTTGAAGATGAGTTGAAACATACACAGGATTGATAAACCCCTCTTTGAACTTGTTGCGCACTATATGACAGTCAATCTCCAAGTGTTTAGTACGTTCATGAAACACTGGATTTTCAGTGATATGCAATGCTGATTGACTATCACACCATAAGGGAATTGGTGTGGGAAATTGAACCTGCAAATCATGAAGCAAATAACACACCCATTGAAGTTCACATACTGCTGAACCCATGCTGCGATATTCTGCCTCACAAGAACTTCTGGAAACTGTATTCTGCTTCTTGGTCTTCCAAGACACAAGTGATCCACCAAGAAAAACACAATAGCCACTCAAAGACTTCCTACTTATAGGACATGCCGCCCAATCACTATCACAATAAACCTCAACAGATGTATTTGGTTTAGCTGAATAAAACAGACCAAGAGAACTAGTTCCCCTAAGATACCGAAGAAAATGTAAAGCTGCCAACCAATAAGTCTCATATGGGGTGCATAAAAACTGACTCAATTGTTGAACACTATAAGAAATGTCTGGTCTTGTCATATTTAGATACAACAACCTCCCCACCAATCGTCGATACTTTTCTGGATCATCAAGGGGAGCAGAAACAGCATCAAATTTATGATTCTTAGGCAATGGTGTAGAAGGAACCTTTGAACCAGTAAAACCAACATCCATCACAATATCAGTCAAGTATTTCTTCTGAGAAATAAAAATCCCTGCCTGAGAACGTGCTATCTCAATTCCGGAAATATTTGGCATATCCTAGATCCTTGATAGTGAACCTAGAATGCAAGAATTCCTTGACTGCAACAACATCAGTCTCATTACTGCCAGCTACGAAGACATCATCCACGTAGACAACCAAAACAAGAAATGAACTACCAGATGACTTTGTGAACAAACAATAATCATTTGTTGATTGTATAAACCCATATGTCAAGAATCGACTAGTAAACTCGCATTCCACTCCTCGATGCTGCTTCAACCCATAGTAGAGATTCTGAGTCTACAAACTTCACGAGTTTAGTCTTTGTATAACCTTGGGGGCCAAATAAATCTCCTCCTTCAAGTATCCATGGAGAAACGCGTTGTTAATGTCCAGTTGATGAATACACCAACCAAGTTGGGCAGCCAAAGCCAAGAAAACTCTGACCGTAACAAGTTTCGCAACTGGAGAAAAACTATCAAAAAAATCCACCCCTTCCTTCTGGGTGTAACCTTGGGCCACTAAGCTCGCCTTCAGTCTCTCCACTGTCCCATCTGGATTAAACTTCACCTTATAAATCCATTTTGCACCAATAACATGCTTACCCTCTGGTAAGGTAGTAATCTCCCACGTAGCATTATCCTCCAATGCTTTCAACTCTTGATTCATAGCATCAACCCATCCAGGATGCAACACAGCCTGCTTGTAAGAAGTAGGCTCTTTGATCCTCTCAATATTAGCCATAAAATCCAAGTAAGGCTCTGAAAATTTCAGATCTGTCATGTTCAATCCAGCACTAGAAATCAGATTCACATTACTGCAAACAAAATCCTGCATCCAAGCAGGTGTCTTCTTTGATTGAGTACTGGTGCGTAACACAGCTACTGGTCTTTCCATCTCAGGTATAGGATCAGTATGGGGAAGTGGTGATGCACTTATATCATGTGCAGCAGAAGGAGAATTACCTGTAGTATCCAAAAAAGTTGTTGACAAATTACCAGAAATATGTTTATGTGAGCGTTATAAACAACACCACGATCATGATCGATCCACACGCACAAAAGGAAGAGAAGGATACAAGTCATTCTCAGACATAGCTTTATAAGGAAACTGATCTTCATAGAATGAGACATCTCTAGAAATAATAATGCGGTGAGATTGTAAATCATATGCTTTATAAGCCTTCTGACCATGAACATAACCCAAGAAAATACACTTGAAGGATCTAGGAGAAAACTTATCTTTATTTGGTTGAGTATTGGTGACAAAACACAAGCAACCAAAAGTCTTCAATCGTCCATAATCAGGCTTTTTGTTAAAGAGCACTTCAAATGGACTCTTCCACCTCAAAAGTGGAGTTGGCAGTCTATTAATTATGTGTAGTAGCATAGCCTCTCCCAAAAATGCTTGGTAATCTGCTTGAAATAAGAGAGCTCGGGCAACTTGAGTCAAGTGCCTATGTTTCTCTCCACCACTCCATTTCTTTGAGGAGTATATGCACAAGTTTTACGATGTAATATGCCCGTCCTTCCCAACATAGCTCTACATGTCTCATTAACAAACTCGGTGCCATTATCGGTTCTAATGCTTTTAACCTTGCAATCAAACTGATTATGCAGCATAAGCAAACATTGTTCAACTGTTTGAGTGACTTGGTGCTTGTAGTTAAGCAAAAAAATCCAAGTGGCTTTACTAAAATCATCAACAACAGTCAACATGTAATGAGCTTGATTAATGGCAGATTTTACGTAAGGTCCCCAAAGATCTATGTGCAACAACTCCAGTATATTTGTGGGTTGAATGGAAGAATTAGGAAAAGAAAATATATGTTGTTTGGAGAAATGACAAACATCATAATTTTTATTATAACCAGAAGAAGGAATACAAGGTATGTGCTGTAGGACAGGAAAAGAAGCATGTCCTAGCCTTTGATGCCAATATGAGGCATGATTAGCACTAATTACAGTAGAATGAGAAACAGAATTACAATTAGGAAGAGATTTATTGAAAGAAAAACAAAAATCATGAGAACTGCCATGTAAGTCATTTGGTGCAGAGGAAGGAAGATGAAAAGATTGTGGTGTGAGAATGTATAGATTGCCTATGACTTTACCAATAGCAATGAGAGCTTTAGTCTGTTGGTCCTGTATAAGTTTGTTGACAGAAAGCAAGTTGAATTTGAAGGAAGGAATAAGTAAAACATCTTTAAGGTGAAGGGTAGAGTGCAAAATAACATGGCCTGAATGTTTAACATGTTTAAGACTATGATCAGGAAGGTGAATTGGCACAGGAAACTGGAGTTGTGCAATGTTATTCATAGATCTTGCATCAAAACACATATGATTGGATGCACCACTATCAACAATCCAAACATCACTTGAATTCAGGGAATAAGCATGAAGAGTGTGCTGGATATTAGATACCTGACCTGCAAAATTCACCAGATCAGTCACCATGTTTACATATTCTTCATCAGGCCGCTGACCTTTAAAAATTCTGGACATCTCCTTTCGAATTAAGGAATGCACCATGCTAGCAAGACTATCATCAGTAGCTAATTTGTCTACGGGTGTTATGTCAGATTGTTCTTGTTGTACCAAATTAACCACTTCTCCCCTTTTTTCTGCTGCTTTCTTTTCTTTCAAAGCTTTGAACCAATCTGGATAACCATGTAGTTTAAAACATGCATCCCGTGTATGTCCAGCTATATTACAATGATCACAAAATCTATCTTTCTTGTTGACTTCTTTCCGTTTATAACTACCACCCTTAGCATTAGAATTCTTGGCTAGAAGAGCACTAGCTTCAGGAACATTACTGCTATAAACCATGCTCACTTGGCGTTGTTTCTCGACTTCATGACACCATAGCATAAGCTTTATCTATGTTAGCAAAGGCTCGAGAATCAAAATTTGACTCCTCACATTATCAAATGTTGAATGAAGGCCCATCAAAAATTGCATTAATCTGGTAGAATCCTCTCTCTCAACCAGTAAACAAGTGAAATTACATCTACAACCATGACAATTACAGCTAGGTAGAGGCATAAGCCTATTTAATTCTTCCCAACAACGATTCATCTTGCTATAATAAGCAGTAACAGAGTCAGTACCCTGTTCCAAAGATGAAACCTCTCTTTGTAATTGATACCGAAGAGGACCATTATTCTCACCCAATCTTTTCTCAATCGTATCCCATAATATCTTGGAACTAACACAATAGATGAAATTATCAGACATCTCCTTAGTCATAGAATTCAAAAGCCATGCCTTAATCATGGAATCAACTTTCTTCCATTTCTTGTAAAAAAATAGGGTTCGTAGGAGCAGGAAAACTTCCATCAATAAAACAAATCTTGTCCTTTGCTTCAAGACTAGTTTTAACAGCTATACTCCAGGTAAGATAATTATTACCTGTGAGTGGAGAAGCAACCAGAAGCATTCCTGGATGATCGGAACTCTGCAAGTGTAACGGATCTCCATCAAAATCACGATTCGGTCTGCGATCTGAAGCCGTGAACAACATCACCATGCAAATCAGCCATGGCTTCAACGAAATCAACTTAGGAGCCAAGGATGAGTGCGATCGTCTTGGGCTTTGATACCATGTAACAGAAGAAAACTCTAGAAAGCACAAGAACGAAGTAGAGAAAGAGTAAAGTTTATTTTCTCTCACTTAGTCAATCAATAGTTCTGTACAGTTAATGTATATATCAGTAAAAGTAAAACTAGTAACTACTTAATTTAACAAGTATCGAAAATACCACTAACTATTATGTACTTATTTACAGAAGCATATTGTAACAATATGAGATGGCTCGAATCTGTAGCTAGAAGAGGAAGGTGACCAATAACAGGCACCCCCGGTAACCCGGTGGCGGTTTCTTTTCGTACTTCTTCTTTTGCCCAAACAAAAAGTAAACAAATGTTGTGGGTAACAGCGATAAAATCGGCTGTAACTTCTGGCGTGACGGAGATAGTAGCTCCATGGTTGCTTATCTTCATGATCTTCTTAAAGAGGAGGCCAGTCTTATATAAAAACTTACCATCATCTGTGATCGGAATATCGATTTTGACAAGTCTTCGTAGTTTTCTATCGCAGATATACTTTTCAAAATAGAAGAGCCCAAGTGGATAAGCAGATCAAATTTGACGAAAATGTATGGTGGAACTTCTCTCACGTCAAGAATTTCGCAAGGGTAGTTCTCTCTTAATTATAACCCATTTAGTAGGCAATGTGATTGGAGTATCTTATCAGGAAAGTCATTGTTTAGAATGTTAGAGAAACAGAGAATTCAAGAGTGAATCCAAGGCATGTGGTGGATGAAAGTTGAAAAAACTTTCCAAAATTTTTTTTGACACCAACAAAATAAAAACAAATAAAACTAAAATAATAAAAACACAAAAAATTTAATAGCGCAGTTCGACACACTTTGTCTATGTCTGCGGAACCCTTACTCAGCTTAATCACTTTCACCGAAGTACAATAGTTTTCCCTAAGGTTTTATTGAGCCGATATCACTCAACCCTTGATACTATCTCTGAACCTCACTTCCCGTGAAAGAATTTCACACCAATAGTACGACCATCTCGTACTAACCTCGACAAAGGATTTTCACACACTATTTGATAGTAAAGATAATTAATTGAACAACTCAAGTGATCAATCAACTAAGAACAAAATAATAATACACTTGAGATAAAAAAGAAAAACTTCCTTATGAATTTTATCTTCCTGAAATAACCCAGCTAAAACTCTTCACTATAGCCGATTCTTTCTTCATAAAACAAATCACCACAGTCATGTTAATTACTGCAATCAGAAAATCACTGCGCCTTCAAACAAACGTCTCACACATTCCCACACAACCGAAAACCTCAACCTCCCACCTGATGCGTTATTTTCCCTTTCATTGTATATAAAACATAAGATGCAATATTCAGCTCATAAAGAAAACACCATACGCAGCCAGCCAATTTGTTTCCAAGACACACGTGATCTCCACTGCATCAAATTGATTCACGCAAGCTGCTTTCATTTTCTACCAAAGGTGAGACACCATATTTAACTAGTAAAACCCAAGTGCACAACCAACTTAATTTTTCATTGACTCCAACTACTGCAGTAATGCCCACACATATAGCTTCCATCGTAAATCCAACAACCGATACGTTCTTCAGCTTCTTATTTCATATGCACAGTAAGCAGTGTTTTGTTTATAGACACAACGGTTGTCACATCAATTTTTCACACACTCACACTAGCAAAAATAGACTCCTGCAATGAATCAAAGATGTAGGCAATCTTAACTGTAGAGATTCATGCAAACTAGCAAAAATAGACTCCTACCATGAATCAAAGATGTGGACAATCTTCACTGTAGAGATTCACGACTTAATTAATTAGAGAGAGTCAAAGTCCACCTACACAACTTCAATAGCTCCCACGCTATCTTCAGTTGCCACACAACCTCAACTTAGTTTCTTCAGCTTGCATGTTTTTTAATAGATTTCAATGCCAACTAGGAGATAAGAAAATGTTCACCTTATTTTGATAGATTTTAAAAGATTCCACCGTAACTCCTATTCACCATGCCTTCCAATCAGATAATCACAACCAAGCAATTGATGCACACTCTCATCCTATGCTACCATACACTCCCATTTCCCAAATAAGCAATTAATGCACACTTATGGACAATTAATGCATACTCCAATGTTCTCTAATCTCACATAAACTCTATACCTTATGCTCACATAAAAACAGCAAGATTGACTGTAGGAGAGATAAGAGACGTGTGCAATCTCCTCAAACAATAAAAGTCCCACTTCATATACACAATAACCTCATCTTAATTTGAATTTTAAGATTTGCAATATCTTGAAGATCTAATAATCAAAAATGTCAAAATTAAATAATAAGGTATATAATAAATATCTTAACAACAATGACTAAAGAATCTAAGATAAGTGGTGGACGACAAAAGAATTTTGTTTTAACAACCAGTATTATTGTCTTATAATCTGTACAATTATCCTTAGACAAATCATAGTTTGTTACAACATGTATTTATTTCTTTCCTAATAATTGAATACCAAGAGCTTCTGGTTTATCATTTCTCACATTTCTCCTCATCACAATTCTCTGTCACAAATTTCAACTTCACTATCCCCACAAAACTGGAGTTGAATAATTATAGAGTCTGGCAAGCCTAAGTTGTACCACCCATTCAGACAAACAATCTTGAAGAATTAATTGATGGAAGCAGACTATGTCCAAGGTGCTTCATCACCCCAAGTCCTGAATGCACAGAACATGTAAACCTTCCCAACCCAGACTTTTTAATTTGGAGAAAACAAGATCAGATATCGAAAGGAATCTTAAAAGAAGTTTCAAGTTGCAACTCGTCACATGAGTTGTGATCATCTCTTTATCTCAAAATGTAGCTGCAAAAATACAAGGAAGGGACAACTCACGGTAATAGATTACTTTGACAAAATGAAAGATATAGCAAATGAGCTAGCTCCTGTTGGATACCAAGTTCCAAAAGCTGAGCTAGTTTTTCAGATCCTTGGAGGCTTGGGCATCGAGTTCAAGATAGTAGTGTCAATAGCCACATCATTCAAAGAAGTACCAAACTTACAAGAAACATTTACACTGAGGAACTTTTATCCTCATTCTAGTTAGAATCAATGAAATCATAGAAGAGGAAAATCCAGAAAATCAAGTGGGAGAGGAAATGCAGGAATTAAACCAACTTGTCAAGTATGCCTTAAGTATGGACACTTAGCCAATGATTGTTGGTATAAGTTTGATAAGTCATATACTCCCTCAAACTCTTTTACTAAAACTAATTAGAACAAAAAAAAATACTCAAGTTTTTATAGCAAACTCAAGCCACCAAAACACTGCTCCTAGCTATCCTCAATCCAATTACTCAAGTGATAGTAACCGGTATATAGACAATGGAGCAACCAACCACATTATAAATGAGTTGAACAACTTAAGTGTTAATTCAGAATGTTGTGGACCATAAAAAAATCACAGTTGGAAATGGACAATCTCTACAGATAACACATTTTGGTAAAGTTGTTATGAACTCATTTCCTCCCAATAATGTACTTGTGGTTCCTGGAGTTATCAAAAATTTGATAAGTTTGTCCAAACTGATTAACGATTCCGGCTACTCTGTGACATTTCATGGAAAATTTTACCTGATAAAGGAAAAAAGGGAGAAGGACCTTGTTGGACCCCGTCTCCAAGGCCCAACATTCGAACCCATACAAGCATGCATAAGCATAGAGGACCCTAAACCGACACAAAATTTGCCACAAAAGGAGAAATCTTGAAATAGAAAATTTGGCTTTGGATTTTTAAGAAAATATGTTCCTTACGCTCTCACGGTTCCAACGTCACTGAAATCGTCCAATTCGGATTTGAAATGAAAAAGTTATGGCAAAAATGCTACCTTAAAGAAAACAGTGAAAACAGTCCTTCTACCGACTTCATGTAAATATTTGAAAACTTTAGAGGCAAAATTACTGATCGGCTCCTTCATAAAAAGTGTATATTTATGTCTCTAGTTTCATTTAAAACAAGAATCGCCTCAACCCGAGCTCTATAGCTCCAGATATTTAAAAATTTGTCAAGTATATTCAGAAAGAATCAGCCGACCTCCACACTTTGTTTCAAACCACCCTTTTCAATTTAAAATAAATACTGGAAAATCAAGTGTAAAAAGATAGAAAAATTTCTTAGAAATCCATCGGTTCGAAAATCAGCTCAATCGGAGGTCTATGCAAAAAGTTATAGCCAAAGGAAGGAGAGAATTGGTCGGCCAAAACCGACCCCAAATAACGATAGCGACCAGCTTTCATGTGTGTGGCGCCCATGCCGGCGCTGTCGGGCTCTATTTCCAGACTCCGAGCTCTGAAACTTCTAACCCTCATAACTTTTGACTCCGAGCTCCAAATTAGACACGGTCAGAGGCGTTAGAAAGCTAAGAGAAAAATCTATATTTTTCAAGAAGGATCCAAAGACTAGCTCGGCCATTAAGGGAAACAAATTTTTAATACAAAGGCCGATCGACTAGCTCTCCCTAACAGCATCAGAACTTGCGACCTCCATAACTTTTGACCCAGAACTCCAAAATTTAACAAACTTAGTGTCTATGGAAAGATAAAAGAATTATCTACAACTTTCATGAAGACCACCGACTTATATTCCAACTCTGTATGGGTCAAAAGTGGACTCAAAGCTTTTACTACCAATCATCACTTTGGCACCTACATTTAATTCAACGACTTACACCTACCAATTTAACTCCTCTTAAATAGTTCATAAAACCTCCTGGGAGAGCTCTACAGCCCGGCTAACAACCTCAACAATATTAAATGATCTCCTACTACTTGTACTAACCCAGAAATTGCAGAAAACACAGCATACCCAGAATTCTGCAAGACTTTCACAACTCACACACCATAGCAAATTTTCCAGCAAGCTCTCCCAAGACAAAAACCCAGCAGAAACCCAACAACAACTCAAACACAACCTTCATTCCACATCTTCTACCCAAACACATGCATTAACTACAAGTAACACAATTATACAAAAGGGAATACTTGTTCTCTTCATTCTCATTTCTAATCCAACCAAAAGTGCATTTATAGCTTTGATTACATAACAACATATTCATCATGATTTAACACCAAGTACAAAATACAAAAGATGCTCCATGCTTGTTATGCTTGCAAAGCTATCCCAAAAGTGAGTCACTAACTTAATGCAAAAATATCTAAAGTCTTGGAGTTTTCCCGATGCCTTGCAAGGTCCGATGCTAGACTTGAGCTTTTGCACCTGTGGAGGGAAAATGGGGTGAGCTAACACGGCTCAGTGGCTAATACGCCTATAGCCATCGTAATGAGCCATGCAACACATATATTCATACATATAGTCATGCATATATCAAACAATCCTAAAACATTCACGAACATCATTTTAGGCGTAACAAACATTACATTACATAAAGCCTAACATGACAAATTTATCAATTATAACACTTATGATGCATCATACACAACAAAGTTTGAATGAAAAATGCACAATCACATGGCTAGAGAGTTTCCGTAAACACAACGAATAAACTGAAGTTTATCGTAAACACAACGAGTCCGATTTCTCAGGATCTCGTGGCCACAAGCGGGCAGCCGGGAGAAGGCTAGGTCAACGTGCACGTGACTATCACAACGGGGTTCTCTCTTGCCCACACACACAAATAATCTATGCTCAAATAGTTTCATTCATAGGTTTCTTCAAAATTTTCAAGTATGCACAATTCCATACTTTACATTTCTTTCAAAGACAAGATGCCACATTTAACATACATATCCAAATATTCATTGGAAATCAACTTTTTACACAAATATAAAACAAAGCACAAAAGCATATAAGGTCACCCATTACATAATGACTATAAACGCATTACCCACCTAAATGTCGAAATCGAGGTTCACAAATGTCCTTCCTCTCTCTTGAGTGAGGTTTCCTTGGTTCCTTCAATAAAACACATTTCGATTTAATTTGAAACTCATCGGAAAGTTATAACATTCAAGAATCAAAGGAAAACTAACAATAACCTCAAACCTAACCTATCTATAACCCATTTAAGCTAGAATAACCAAAACCCTAGCTTAGGAATCACAAAACCACTCATCTCTTCTTTCTTTCTTCATTCCTACACAAACCCTAACCTTCATTTCATCCCCTTTCTTGAATCTAACTCAAAGGAAGATAGATACTTACCTTAAGCTCTTGATTTCTCTTCCCTTTTTCCACTTTTCTTCTTCTTTTTCCTTCTCCACAAGCCTCCCACAATTTTCTCTCATCCTTTCTTCCTTGGCCGAAAGTCCTCTTCTTCTTCTCTCACGTTTTCTCTTCTTCTCTTCTTGGGTGACTTACGACTCTTGCTACTTTTCTCCTCTTCCTTTAATTCATTAACTCATTTATTCCTTTACATCTCCACTTAAAAGCCTACACCAAAACTACATAGTTTTGGTATTGGGCTCTCCCTCTTACCATGCTTTTGGGCCCTTCCTCTAATAACTTACAAGCCCACCATACCTTGACCCACTCATCTCTAATCCTCCTTCCACTTAATCCATTTACCTAAAGCCCATACTTTCCAATATTAAATCCAAGCCTTAAATTAATTTCTAACTCTAATCCCAAGCCCAACATAAAAATATTTATATAAACACATAATTAAATCAATTAAGACAAAATTAAAATAATTTAACGAATAAATCCATAAATAAATAAATAAATAATTCAAATAAATAAATAAAAAAAATTCAGGCCCAACAGACCTACTTAGAGGAATAACTGATCATGGTCTCTATAAGATTCAAGTTCACAGTAACCAACAATGCCAACTGAAAACTAGGTCTTGTGACAAAACCACTCTATTTGCTTTCCAAGAAGTTGCATTGCAACATGTAAATGCTCAATGTTGTGCTCAATCCTCTGAATTTTTCCAATAAAATATTGATAGTTGCTGTTCAAAAATCAAGTCTATATAGCATTCAATTGATTCCAATGAAAGCCAAGTTCCTCAAAACAACCCTTTTATGTATCCAACATAGACATTATTTATAGAAAGCTAGTACAACAGAATGAAAACATTATGAGAATCAATCTAGGCTCTAACTCAATTACATCTAAGATCAACGGATATAACGACAAAGTTAGTTTCTATAAAGCATGCCAATATGGAAAACTCCACGAACTACATTATCCAACCTCTAAACTTAAAATGTCACCACCCCTTGAAATTGTATATGTTGATCTTTAAGGACTAATTCCCATACCTAGAACCAATGAGGCTAGATACTATATTAACTTCCTAAATGCTTTCACCAAATTCACTTGGATCTATCCCATTTCTCGTAAATCTCAAGCTTTAGAGACTTTGAGGTAGGTGAATGGAAAACAAACTGTGAGCTGAATGAAGTAAGAGGTGAAAATGATCCTAGCAATGTTCATCCTACGGTTACTCGTGCCAAGGATGGGATCTTTAAACCAAAAATGTTCCTCACCTAAAATAGTGACAGTATCACCAAAACTTTGGTTCCCAAAACAGTTGAAGAAGCCTTATCCAAACCTGAGTGGAAGACAGCCATACAAGAGGAATACCAAACTCTTATGAAAAACATGACATGGTTGTTAGTACTTAAATAAAGTAATAAGAAAATTGTTGCATGCAAAAGGATTTTTAAAGTGAAGATGAACTCAGAGGGAACTGTATCAAGACATAAGACCAGGCTTATGACAAAGGGGTTTCTCCAAATTGCAGGAGTAAATTACTTTGAAACCTTTAGTCCTATGGTAAAATTTAGCATTGTAAGGTTTATCCTTAGACTTATTAGGACAATGGATTGGAGCCTTAGAAAAATCGACATTAACAATGCCTTTTTAAATGGTGAACTCGAGCAAGAAGTATTTATGGAATAACCCAATGGTTTCCAAGACAAATTACTTCCAAATCATATTTTTCACCTACATAAAGCCATCTATGGCCTGAAACAAGCACCACATGCCTGATTCCAAAAACTCAAGGAAGCCTTATTGGAATGGAAGTTTGTAAATTCAAAATGTGATACGTGCATATTCTACCATCATAAAGAAACAACATTGTCATCACTCTCATCTATGTTGGTGACGTCACTGTTACTAGAAATAATACCACTCTTATTAAGCAAAACATTTCAAAATTAAAGTCTAGGTTTGCAATCAATGTTGGGACCCGATCCGGGAACCGGATCCCAACCGAATAAACTTAACACTTTCACTCTATGCTCTGATACCATAAATGTTGGATCCCGCTTTCGAGACCCAACTACGTAATGGAAACGGAAGCGAAAGGAGACAGAAATTTCGGATCGAAAACAAAATGCGGAAGCGAACAATTCCGAAAGTAGCGAAGCGGAAGCAAATGCAAATCGGAATCGAAATACAAACGCAAGCGGAAGCAAATACTAATCGAATCAAACGAACAGATTGCAAAACGAAACGAAATCAAAGCAGACACATCCGACATCCGGAAACAAGAATCAAAGAAAACTTATCGGATGAACATAATCGCGTTGGGAATCCTAAGACGTTCCAAAATCCGTTATGAATTTTTTTTTCTTTTCTTATTCTCATTTCTTTCTTTATTCTTTGTCTTTTTCATTCTTAATCACTTTATTCCATTACATACAAACGCATCATTCTTAAACCCGAAACTCAACAATCATACAAATTCTTATTCATCCATACAAATCTCAAATTTAATTTTTATCCCAATTTTATCGAAATTGGCAAAGATACTTGGTGCCTTTTTCCTAACCCAAACTCGCGAGGTAAAGAAATACACTTCTAAATGCCAATCAATCACACAAATATCGAATCCACCGGACCCTCCGTCGGGATATCTCGCAGAATGAACACAAACCTAATTCTAAAGCGCTTCAAATTGTAACTCAATACACTAGTCTCATCAATCAAACTCATTCCATAATCAAACATAAATATATATGCCCAAGCTATTCATGATTTCATATACAAATTTCTCAATCATTCCGATACTCAACTTTATACACAAATACACTTTCTTTCAAATCTATCTTAAACCATAAACATTTCCATACTCAAATTTCAGATTACTCAAAACTAACTCATACAAATTTCAAAAGCACAAAACCGTCGGCGATGTCTTCACATTCTTTCATCCAATCTCACCTTTCGAAACACGGAGATGGGGATGAAAGGGGTGAGCTCAGCTCGTGGATAACACATTTATAAACCGATAAATAAGCGAAATCATTTTAATACTCTTTTTGCCAAAAGGGTGAATTTTTCAAACTTTATAATTTTCAAACAATTTCCTCAAACCCATTTTTTTCATATTTTCAAACTTTTCATAATAATCTCACTTTTTCTCATTTTCAAAACTTCTTGAATTTTTCATAAATATGAACGCAGAACACATAAACAAATCAAAACATATTACACATCAGAATGGTCTGGTTCGGTCCAAATAGAACGTACTGCACATTCCCGCATAGCGGTCATGTGCAGTCGTGAACAGAACGTACTACACTTTCCCGCATAGCGGTCCATTGTAGCCGTGAGGGAGTCCGAATCGGACTCCGTGCACTAGCGGGCAGCCGGAGAAGGCTTAACAAGTAGAGGCAATACTGACTCACCAAAGGACCTAACCGACCCACATAACACATAATCGAAACGAGATTTCAGAATGCCCGAAGGCACTTTTCAAATTCTTGATTTTCCACACATTCACATAATGCATACAATTCGATCAATTCATCATTCAAATATTAATTTCAAAATCAAATCATTCAATCGGTGTATAATTCAATAATGCATTTATGACAATTGAATTTAAACTTGTACCAATTTCTCGGAAATCATTCGGAAATCATATTTTCCAACTTTAAATCAATTCTTATTTTCAAACATTTCCAATAATCTATCAAGCATACAAAATTTTGCTTTCTTTCATTTTCAAAATTCATATTAAGCTTACAGATCAAATTATAAATATGTTACCCACCTCGAATTATTAGGAAACTTGATTTCAAGCTCCAATTGATCCTTGCTTTTCTCTCTCTTCCAAATTACCAAAACCTAAACCATAATCATCCAATTTTCACATCAGAAAATACTTAATTTTCACAATCAACTTAGGAATTCACCAATTCCATTTACATTCAAGCTATTTCAATCTCCAATTTTGAAAATCCCTAATTTTCAAAATTGGCCTAAACCAATACACCCAAATTCAATCTCATAAAACATAATTTCTTCAAAATTAATCTCACAATTCATCAATTCACATTAATTCCAAACTATTTAAATCCTCAATTTCAAAAATCCCCAAATCTTAAAATTGGCCTAAACCAATTTATCCAAATTCAATACCATAAAATGCAAATTCTTCAAAAATTGATTTCATATATCATCAATTCTTATCACTATCTATAACTCTATACCAAAATATCTCAAAATTCTTCATCATAAAATTTAGCCTAAACCTTAATCAATTTTCCATCCAAAATTAAACCCAGCCTAAAGCATATATTTCAAAATTAACGTCATAAATCATAAACCCATCTTATATGCCATAATTCTAACCGAAAATTAATCAAAATCTCAAAGTAGAAAATTTCTCTTACCTCTTTCTCTTCCAAATTCAATTTTTTGGTTCCTTAGGAAGCTCTTATGCTCCTTTACCTTTTCTCTCTTGGAACCATCCCAAAATCCTTAAGAAAACAAGTAGAAAATCAAAATAACTTTCTCTCTCATCTTTTCTCCATACTGAAACTTCCACTCTCTTCTTATTTCTTCTTCTTTCTTCTTCTGTAATTTTCCAGACCATTCATCGTTTTAATAGCTCAAAACGACAATCATTAATGAGTTTCATTAATTGATGGTCAAATGACCATTTGCCCTCCATTCAAAACTTAAAATTACACTTACTTGCGGTTTGATTCGCACTATCGATTTGAAGGAATTTGTCAAAACTTCCTTCTCGAGAAATGTTCCTCTCACTCATATGAATCCAACGCCACTGACCGCGCTCAAATCGGAGTACCACATCAAAAGTTATACGCGAAACAGTGCGGAAATATCCATATTCTAACACATTTCCTATGTACGATTATTTCCGTCCACAATTTCACATTCTTAATCCCGGAATTGAAACTCGATGTCTTCATCACAATTGTAGCCTTATGTCTCTAGTTTAATTCAAAACAAGAATCGCCTCATTTCGATTCCCAGATCAAAAATTATGCTCAAATTACTCTCAGGTGTTCCCAATCCAAAAATTTCACCCTAATCCGAACTTAAATTCAAAAATTAAAAGTCCTAAGGGCAAAATTGACATTTCATGTCTTCATATGATTTGTAGCCCCTTGTCTTATCTTTATTTCACCTCAAGAATCGCTTCAATCGGATCTCTACAGATCCGAATTTCACAAAACACTGAATCATGCTCGGAAAATTTCCCGACTCACTTTGATTAAATTAATCACCATTAATTTAATCTCAAAAGTTCACAAATTTCTTATAAAATGAAATTCATTGTCTTAGGAATCCAACGCAAAAAGAATCAACTCAATCGGATGTCGGACGGAAAAGATATAGGCAAAATAGTGAGCAAAGGTCGGATTGAAAACAAAGAAATCAAAATTTAAGAAGAAAGGCTGGCTTGAGACGCTTAACTCATGAGGCGAGACGCCTCATGAGGCGAGGCGTCGCCTCTAGCGAGAGCGCAAGACTCATGATGAGCCTTGCCTCCTGAGGCGGGGCAGCGCCCGCCTCGCTAGGCGAGGCGTCGCCTAGCTAATGGAAGATCTGGCGCCCTCCTCATTAGAGGCGAGCCGAGCCGCCTAGCGAGGCTAAAACTTTCTTTTTTTTTTTTTTTTTTCACTTAAAAATCAGAAACTTCCGAAATTCATAACTTTTACTCCCGAACTCCGATTTTGACAAACTTAGTCTCTATAGAAAGCTTGAGAGAAGCTCTAAATCTTCCAAGAAGAACATAAAACTCAATTCAACTCCTACGGGAGTCCATTTTCCGGTCAAAGATACTATCCTCTATACAAACTTGTAAAAATCATAACTTAATATTCCGAGATCAAAAAATTGCATACTTTATATCGAAATAAAGATCAAAACAAATCCTTCAATTTTCATGAAGAACATCAAAGCTCAAATAACCTCTAACTAGGTTAATTTCTCAGTCAAAGTTTTAACCATAATAAAAGTCAAACCCGATCAAACATAAACTTTGACTGATCATAACTTTCACTCCCGATATCGAAAAATTACAAACTTTATGTCCACAAAAAGCTCTCAACATAATCTACAAGTTTCATGTAGATCATTTTATCAAATTTTGCCTCAAACAAAAGTCAACTCTCAAAGTCAAACATTCTCTCTCCAAAAAGTCAACTTTCTAAATCCTTCATTTCAATCAACTCATCCACTTGACCATTCCTATTACTAACTCAAATTGTCACTCAAGGTTCGGGGTCCAACATTTCTCCCCCTCTTAAAAGAATTTCGTCCTCTAAATTCATATTTACTCAACTCCAAGTAACTCATTCTTGCATAAATTTCTTTCTAAACAATGATCATCAAGCACTTTCTTACTAATTTCTTTCCACAACTCATAATCAATTTCTTTTTCATCACTTTTTACTCTTCATACATATTCTCAATCTCTTCAAAATTTTCACTTCCTTAAATCATATATCACTCATATCATATCAAAACACTATATCTATAACACATTATTTCTTCATATATGGGCACAAATTAATGGTCCATTTCTTAAGGAACCCTAATAAGGGTCAATCATCATTTAATCTTTATCACCATGTCATCTTTCAAATAGTCATACTTTCATCTCACAGAAGTATAGGCTATATCAATTTCTCCCAATTCATTTTGCAATTTACATTTCCAGTTCCACAAACACATGTTTCTAATCAATCATATTCTTAACACCCTAAACAAACAATCACTTTAATTCATCAAATAGTCATACATATCAATTTTCAAATTCCTAAAGGCAATCATACTTCTTTCATCAAAATCAAATGATCACTTAGCACATTCTCACAAATTCACTCTTATCTTTACAAACTCGTATCAATTCCTTATTCATACTCATACGCCCAAGTAAGATCATATTACTGGGCTCTGATACCATAAATGTTGGGACCCGATCCGGGAACCGGATCCCAACCGAATAAACTTAACACTTTCACTCTATGCTCTGATACCATAAATGTTGGATCCCGCTTTGAGACCCAACTACGTAATGGAAACAGGCGAAAGGAGACGAAATTTGGATCGAAAACAAAATGCGAGCGAACAATTCAAAGTAGCGAAGCGGAAGCAAATGCAAATCGAATCGAAATACAAAGCAAAGCGGAAGCAAATACTAATCGAATCAAGCGAACAGTTGCAAAAGCGAAAGCGAAATCAAAGCAGACACATCCGACATCCGGAAACAAGAATCAAAGAAAACTTATCGGATGAACATAATCGCGTTGGGAATCCTAAGACGTTCCAAAATCCGTTATGAATTTTTTTTTTCTTTTCTTATTCTCATTTCTTTCTTTATTCCTTGTCTTTTTCATTCTTAATCACTTTATTCCATTACATACAAACGCATCATTCTTAAACCCGAAACTCAACAATCATACAAATTCTTATTCATCCATACAAATCTCAAATTTAATTTTTTTATCCCAATTTTTATCGAAATTTCTGCAGCATAACGGCTGCCTTTTTCCTAACCCAAACCTGCAAGGGTAAAGAAATACACTTCTAAATGCCAATCAATCACACAAATATCAGAATCCACCGGACCCTCCGTCCAGGATATCGCAGAATGACACAAACCTAATTCTAAACTGCTTCAAATTGTAACTCAATACACTAGTCTCATCAATCAAACTCATTCCCATAATCAAACATAAATATATATGCCCAAGCTATTCATGATTTCATATACAAATTTCTCAATCATTCCGATACTCAACTTTATACACAAATACACTTTCTTTCAAATCTATCTTAAACCATAAACATTTCCATACTCAAATTTCAGATTACTCAAAACTAACTCATGCAAATTTCAAAATCACAAAACCGTCTGAATCGATGTCTTCACATTCTTTCATCCAATCTCCTTCAAACACGGAGATGGGGATGAAAGGGGTGAGCTCAAAGCTCGTGGATAACACATTTATAAACCGATAAATAAGCGAAATCATTTTAATACTCTTTTTGCCAAAAGGGCTTAATTTTTCAAACTTTATAATTTTTCAAACAATTTCCTCAAACCCATTTTTTTTCATATTTTCAAACTTTTCATAATAATCTCACTTTTTCTCATTTTCAAAACTTCTTGAATTTTTCATAAATATGAATGCAGAACACATAAACAAATCAAAACATATTACACATCGAATGGTGCAGTTCGGTCCAAGCAGAGCGTCTTGCACATTCCGCATAGCGGTCATGTGCGATCGTGAGCGAAACGTCTACACTTTCGCATAGCGGTCCGGTGTAACCGTGAGGGAGTCCGAATCGAGACTCCGTGCCACTAGCGGGCAGCAGGAGAAGGCTTAACAAGTAGAGGCAATGACTCACCAAAGGACCTAACCGACCCACATAACACATAATCTAAACGAGATTTGAGAATGCGAAGGCACTTTTCAAATTCTTGATTTTCCACACATTCACATAATGCATACAATTCGATCAATTCATCATTCAAATATTAATTTCAAAAATCAAATCATTCAATCGATTGTGTATAATTCAATAATGCATTTATGACAATTGAATTTAAACTTGTACCAATTTCTCGGAAATCATTCGGAAATCATATTTTCCAACTTTAAATCAATTCTTATTTTCAAACATTTCCAATAATCTATCAAGCATACAAAATTTTGCTTTCTTTCATTTTCAAAATTCATATTAAGCTTACAAATCAAATTATAAATATGTTACCCACCTCGAATTATTGCCGGAAACTTGATTTCAAGCTCCAATTGATCCTTGCTTTTCTCTCTCTTCCAAATTACCAAAACCTAAACCATAATCATCCAATTTTCACATCAGAAAATACTTAATTTTCACAATCAACTTAGGAATTCACCAATTCCATTTACATTCAAGCTATTTCAATCTCCAATTTTGAAAATCCCAAATTTGCAAAATTGGCCTAAACCAATACACCCAAATTCAATCTCATAAAACATAATTTCTTGAAATTAATCTCACAATTCATCAATTCACATTAATTCCAAACTATTTAAATCCTCAATTTCAAAATCCCCAAATCTTAAAATTGGCCTAAACCAATTTATCCAAATTCAATACCATAAATGCAAATTCTTCAAAATTGATTTCATATATCATCAATTCTTATCACTATCTATAACTCTATACCAAAATATCTCAAAATTCTTCATCATAAAATTTAGCCTAAACCTTAATCAATTTTCCATCCAAAATTAAACCCAGCCTAAAGCATATATTTCAAAATTAACGTCATAAATCATAAACCCATCTTATATGCCATAATTCTAAACCGAAAATTAATCAAAATCTCAAAGTAGAAAAATTTCTCTTACCTCTTTCTCTTCCAAATTCGAATTTTTTTGGTTCCTTAGGAAGCTCTTATGCTCCTCTACCTTTTTCTCTCTTGGAACCATCCCAAAATCCTTAAGAAAACAAGTAGAAAAATCAAAAATAACTTTCTCTCTCATCTTTTCTCCATCTGAAACTTCCACTCTCTTCTTATTTCTTCTTCTTCTCTTCTTCTGTAATTTTCCAGACCATTCATCGTTTTAATAGCTCAAAACGACAATCATTAATGAGTTTCATTAATTGATGGTCAAATGACCATTTTGCCTCCATTCAAAACTTAAAATTACACTTACTTGCGGTTTGATTCGACTATCGATTTGAAGGAATTTGTCAAAACTTCCTTCTAGAAATGTTCCTCTCACTCATATGAATCCAACGCCACTGACCGCGCTCAAATCGGAGTACCACATCAAAAGTTATCACGCAAACAAAGGCGGAAATATCCATATTCTAAAACATTTCCTATGTACGATTATTTCCGTCCACAATTTCACATTCTTAATCCCGAATTGAAACTCGATGTCTTCATCACAATTGTAGCCTTATGTCTCTAGTTTAATTCAAAACAAGAATCGCCTCATTTCGATTCCCAGATCAAAATTATGCTCAAATTACTCTCGGTGTTCCTAATCCAAAATTTCACCCTAATCCGAACTTAAATTCAAAATTAAAAGTCCTAAGGCAAAATTGACATTTCATGTCTTCATATGATTTTAGCCCTTGTCTTATCTTTATTTCGCCTCAAGAATCGCTTCAATCGGATCTCTACAGATCCCGAATTTCACAAAACACTGAATCATGCTCGAAAAATTTCCGACTCACTTTGATTAAATTAATCACCATTAATTTAATCTCAAAGTTCACAAATTTCTTATAAAATGAAATTCATTGTCTTAGGAATCCAACGCAAAAAGAATCAACTCAATCGGATGTCGGACGGAAAAGATATAGGCAAAATAGTGAGCAAAGGTCGGATTAAAAACAAAGAAATCAAAAATTTAAGAAGCAAAACGGCGTCGGAGACGCCCAACTCATGAGGCGAGACAGCTCATGCTCAGCGAGGCGAGGCGCCCCGCTAGGCGAGGCGGCGTCGCCTAGCGAGGGCGCCAGACTCACGAGGGCGAGCCTGCCTCTGAGGCTGAGAAGGCCCGCCTCGCTAGAGGCATAGGCGTCGCCCTAGCGAGATATCTGGCGCCCGCCAGGCGAGTAGTCGTCGCCTAGCGGTAAAACTTTCTTTTTTTTTTTTTTCACTTAAAATCGAAACTTCCAAATTCATAACTTTTACTCCGAACTCCGATTTTGACAAACTTAGTCTCTATAGAAAGCTTGAGAGAAGCTCTAAATCTTCCAAGAAGAACATAAAACTCAATTCAACTCCTACGGAGTCCATTTTCCGTCAAAGATACTATCCTCTATACAAACTTGTAAAAATCATAACTTAATATTCCGAGATCAAAAATTGCATACTTTATATCGAAATAAAGATCAAAACAAATCCTTCAATTTTCATGAAGAACATCAAAGCTCAAATAACCTCTAACTAGGTTAATTTCTCAGTCAAAGTTTTAACCATAATAAAAGTCAAACCTGATCAAACATAAACTTTGACTGATCATAACTTTCACTCCCGATATCGAAAAATTACAAACTTTATGTCCACAAAAAGCTCTCAACATAATCTACAAGTTTTATGTAGATCATTTTATCAAATTTTGCCTCAAACAAAAGTCAACTCTCAAAGTCAAACATTCTCTCTCCAAAAAGTCAACTTTCTAAATCCTTCATTTCAATCAACTCATCCACTTGACCATTCCTATTACTAACTCAAATTGTCACTCAAGGTTCGGGGTCCAACACTCAAAGACCTTGGTGAATTTTCCTATTTTTTGGGGATTAAAGTTGATCAGACAGAAGGGTCTCTATATATCTCACAAATAAGGTACACTCTAGACATCTAGAGGTAGATACACATGCTCAACTCTAAAATGTGCCCAATTAGAATGATCACAGGCCACAAGTTTGTGAAAGAAGGAGGAAAACTAATGCAAAACTCAACCATTTATAGAAGTGTCATTGGCAATCTCCAGTGTGCCACAATTAAAAGTCCAGATATTACATACACGATAAGCAAGCTGAGTCAGTTCATGCAATCACCTTCAAAAGACCATTGTCAAAGAGTAAAATGTATCCTATGATATTTAAAAGGAACATATGAACTAGGATTACGTTACACTGTTGAAAATGAGTTAGGATTATATGGTTTTATAGATGCTAAATGGGCTACTGATCCAGTTGACAAAAAATTTACAAAAACCTATCTAATCATGTTCAATAACAATCCAGTTGCTTGGATCTCTATGAAGCAGCAAGGTGTATCATGATCCAACATTGAAAGCGAATATTGAACAATTTCCCAAGGATGTGAAGAAATGATATGGTTCAGATCACCCATGAAGGAATTAAAAATCAGTACACCAAAAACTGCAACCCTATGGTGTGATAACAAAAGTTCTATATCTCTCTCCCGTAATCCAATCTTGCATAGTAAATCTAAACACCTTGAAGTCAATGTTCATTTCATCTCTGACATGGTCAATAATGGAGAAATCAATATGGAATATATACCTTCATCTAAACAATCAGCATATATATTTACTAAGGCTATCTCTTCTCAACATTTCCATTATCTGAGAAACAAACTGAAACTTCAAAGGAAGTTCAGTTTGAAGGGGAATGTTAAAGAAATAGAAAATTCAAGACCAATGAATCCAAGACAAGTGGTGGATGATAGTGATGAAAGGAATAACAGAATTCTGTATTGACAACATGTACTACTGTCCTATAATATGTACAATTGTACATAGACAGGTCATAGTTTGTTACAACAAGTATTTATTTCCTTCCTAATGATTGAGTACCAAGAGCTTCTGGTTTATCATCTCTCACCTTTCTGCTCTCATGCACCCTGATACTATTATACTCTATCATCATTTTCTCACTTAGAGGATAATCGCAAATCTTTTTCATATTACGCACATTTTCAAAATTGACATCTTGTATTACTAATAATTGTTCAAGTGGCATTGCTTTAATATTAGTTAATCCAATGCTCTCGCTCATATCAACCGATGTACCTAATGATGTGGAAAATTTGAACCTTTATAGCAATTTGGAAAGTGTTAGTTGTGTAACCAGAAGGGCAAAAAGACTCCTATGCATATGAAAATCTGAAAGTATGTAGTTTTACAAAAATTCTAGTTCATCCACAGTTGTTTTAAATTGTATCTATGGTTGCTTTATATAAAGCAACTGCGTCAGCAACCGTAAATCTTTTAGTACAAATGAAAATAGAAAAGTTAAACGTGAAATAAACAAATCATCACCTAAGATTTGGTAACGTAGTTTGATATACTTGTTTATATCTGCAGGGCCCTCACCCAGCTTAATCACTTTTACCAAAGAACAAAAATAATTTTACTCAAGGCATTACAGAGTCGACTCACTCAGCCCTTGACACTATCTCTCGTCCTTATAACCTGTGAAAGTAAATCTCTCCTAATAATACGATCACCTTATGCTACATCTTATCTTGGTCAAGATATGGTAATTCGATTTCAATTAAATCATATCATGAATAAGATTTTTATCTTAAATAAGCCTCATCTTTAAAGAGTCCCACATAAGGTAGAATACCCACCTTAATAAATTTTCTCAAATAATTAAAGTTGTCCAATTACAAATAATGCCCAAATATCATAACATGTATCTTAACAATCTCTCCCTTTTTGACATTATTTGTCACATAGTGAAACTCCCCCTTAAGAAGATAATTGGATACACAACATCAAGTCCATATAACGTATAGGAACTCCCCCTTAATTGAACCTCGAGCTCCAAATAACATTCAAGTTCACATAACAACAAGTTCATCAGGTTCACATAAGTAATTGGAAAATATCTAAATAAACAATAATCCAAAGTTAACAAAAACAACCACAATTACTACATCATCCATTCTCCCCCCTTAAGTCAGAAAGATGTCAAAAAGCAAGACTGTTTTTAATGTGATTAGTCTCCACGAGTAAGAAGGCATAAAAATCAATAGTAGGTGCAACAGAAGAATTATAAGCACGCCAATATAACAATTTACCAACAGTGAAAACACTAGCCAACATATCATTACTTATATCAAAGTCATTTGCATACAATCGAATAAATTCATAGACCCCAAAAATGCATTCAACGAATCATAATCAAACTTAATCAATCTCCTCCTCACCTAAACCATATTAAAGTATATTTTCCAAACTCATACAGCCTGCGATGTAGAGAGAAACCAAGATAAAACTAAAACAAATCAAATCTTCCTATAAGTCTTCAACCAAATATCAACATTTTCTTGACATAACTTCGTAAATCAAAATCCAAAAATAGAATTTTCAAATCATTTAAAAAGAGCCTCATTTTCACATCAACTCTACTTTTTGGTAAGTAAAGAAAAAACCAAACACACACGAATCACCTAAACCTTAAAAAACCCATAAATCAAAAACTCAAAAAGTCTAGATGTTAACTCCTTCAAACCCTTTTTTGTTTTTTAATAAACAACATCAATATACTTCAAAAATGTACAACACATAGTCCTTGTGCCCCTCGAAAAAATTCAAACCTGGCCTTATTCCTCATTACATTATCACTATCATCAACAGTCCGAATGGTTTCTTTCTCTGAAGCAACTAACTAGATATCTATCTAACCAATTTCTTTTGGTATTAGATACCAAGGCGATTGGCTTTAGGTCAAGTGGGAGATTTGTAGGTGTAAGTCGACTTGTATGGAGATGTAAGTGGACTTATACCGATTCAGTACTAATAAGTAAACTTGTATACCGTGTAAGTCGACTTATCGTGTCTGATCAGTGAGATTGTTAGAGTAGTGCCCTAAAGGCAATCCCTTTAGCGCTTTTGTTCATAGTCATGCAGACTTTATGAATAAATAAAGAAAGGCATGTTTCATTTATTTGATGTTCTTTATAAATTGATATTGATCTTTATTCAAATTAATGAAGTCCATGATATATGACATAGCATGAAGGAAATTATGATGTAATCATACTACTCGAGATTCCTATCATGTGCAATTATGTCAAGATATCTAAATTCTCCCTAGTCATAGGATTAATGAGTGGACATCATTAATCCGGACGGACTAAGATATGTTATACTCCTTGATTGGATCAAGCGGTGGATCTCGAAGCTGTAAATATGGGATATTTAGAGTTGACATGTGGATGCTTACTAGCGGTAGTAAGTACATTGGATGACTCGCCATGAGATCATCACATGGATGTCCTATTCTAATGTCATTGATAATCTCATCATAGCAATGGTGCAAGTATCCTTAAACTTGAGGTACTCAAGGATATCTTGGATATTGATTCTGTGCTTTGACTCCATTCCTTGTTGCCTTTCAGAGGTTACTCATAGGGTGGTGCTTGGGTACGACTTGAGGTATTGAAGGTAATTGAGTAGCCAATAAAGGATTCATCACTTACGTGATAGTAGAAGAGATACCGCCTCTTCGTCGGGATCATTACTTTAAGTCTACGGCGAGCATAAATATGTCATGAAGAGTGTCTTCATGGACATATAAAGTAATGAGTCCTAAGACAGAACTGATATCACTGGGCTAGACTTAGTCTAGTAAGAGTTGACACTTTGACCATACTCATAACCAAGTGGAGTATAGGATGATGAAAGGACGAATTGCACTGAGAATTGTCTATGGAAGGGTTCGTGATCCGGTTCGTGATGAATTCATCAAACCAATTACTTTCCGGTCAATTGGGGTCATGATGTGTTGCTAGACGCCGCTCATGACTTGCTCAGATTAAGTGTTAATCTAAGTGGCCAACATAACAGGGAACCTAAAGGATCACACGATAAGAGTGTTTGGAGAATCAGTAAAATAGTATTGGATGAGTTCCAATTATGGAGAACATTAGGATTAAATGGATCCCGATGAGATTGGGATATGTCCCGATGAGATCGCGACATCAATATTGCTTTGAAAAAGGTTTTGGGGTTTATTCCATACGGGACCCGGTAGGCGGTAGACCGACCCAGTGTGATGGACCACTTCAAGAATATATATATATATATATATATGATTAATTAATAAAATAATTAATATATATATATATATATATGTTGAAAACGTGCACGTGGATGGAGGAAAAGATGATCTTTTAGTTTTATTATATATATATATATATATATATATATATATATAAATGGCTAACGTGGAAGCTTGTCCACCATTAGCCTTTGATGAGTCTTTAAAGTGTTAAAGACAAATGGAAAAAGAGGGCTTGGTGAGTGTGTCGTTGGTTTTGGAAAGGGAAGAAGGTTTTTGAGAAAAACCTAAGTCTTCATCTCTCATCTCCATCGATATTCAAGGCTTCATCTTCTCCTCCAAGTTTTCATCTTCCTCCATCATTGTCTCAAGCTCTCCAAGACGAGGTAGGTCTAGCAGCCTTTACTTTGTTCTAGCTATTCCTGAGTTAAAAGAGTTTGTCCCGATTAGGCTTTCGATCTCTGCGTGGATACCTTTAGAGATAGTCTCTATTGGCTATTCGGTTTGAATCTTCATCTGAACACATAGATCCGGCCTTGGGAAGGTCCCGCGACAAAAATTTTGTTTTTCGCACCTGGTACATGTGATGTACCTCCCGGGATTTTCCTACATACAATACTCCAAAAAGGAAACTGATACAAAAGTCTATACTATGTCATCCTCAAAATCAATCCCAGCTGATCGACCTGTGTGCCATCACTTCTCTTGCCAACGTGCTCACACGGCAGGAAAAGTCTATCTCTGGAGCTAGGAGTCTAATCTATTAGTCCTGAAAAGAAAGGATGCAATTTTGGGTGAGTTTGAGAACTCAATGAGAAATCATCATCGATGGCTCACTCAATTCATGCATTACGCAAATTGCGTACAGTACATCACATTAACATTCAAATATCATATAACAATTTGCAAGTTCTCATGCCATCACAGAACTCAGTAATCATCACAAATTAGTTAACTCATTTGTATGCAATGCATATGTGACTCTTTTTCTAGTTTATTTCAGTGTTATGACCGAGCGCTAAATCAGTAATCAGTGTTAAGTGGACGCGTCTAGGGAGTAGGAGAGCCCTCATGCAGGATGCAGTAACTCCCCTCGAGCCCGAGGCCCAGTTCAGTGACAGTGTTCGAGCTCAAGGCTCCTTTCAGTATTAGTGGCGACTCTAATCACAACGTTCATTATCTGTTCATGCATTTATGCATGAAATGCAAATGCTCAATCATTCACAGTCATATGACTATAAAAGCCCATTTGTCACAATTTCACATAATCACGTAGTAGTCAAACCCAATTTATCAAAAACATGCATTTCGATCCTAACTATTCCCGTATTCATACAATTCAAATTTGCAAATAGTTCACACAGAGCATTTAACAATCAGAAATTGAGGAACCAACTAGGTTACTCACCTGTAACTTCCGAGCTACTACCTAGAAGTCCCAGCAATATCCATGGAATGACGATCCAACGGTGCCTCTATAACAGTTAAATAATTTCCCATTACTAGATGCTCAGTCAAAACAATTCAATGATGCATATGTCTTAATGAAAATAAGTAAGATGCATGCTCAGGATTTTCCAGCGCCAAAACCCAATTTTTCTATCTTATGCCCAAACCTAACTCTTCACTCAATTGATCAATAATGAATTATTTCATTCCTAAAATTGAGTTCAATCCGACATATCATACACCCTATAGTAATTCCCAAGAAAACCTATTCATTGGGTCAGAACCATCCATTGAAGACCCCTACTTATACTCCAATTATCATAATACAATTCTTAGGTCGCAATAGGAACTATAATCGACTTTTTTTTTTCTCTATGGGTGAGACCATATTAAATTAAATTCTAACTTTCATTCTTTTCCTCAATTATAGATCTCTTTCTCTAGTTCATAACGAATCAAGAATCACCTCAATTGGAGGTCTACACCATCAGTTATGCTCCATAAATTAAAACACATTCATTCAGAAATTTGATCCTCGCCGCGGCGTACAAAGGGTCGCTCGCCGCGGCGTGAAAGGACGCTCGTCGTGGCGTAAATTCATACGCTCACCGCGACGTCTCGCCCTGCTCGTCGCGACGAGGGCCTCAACCTGCTCGTCGCGACGAGCGCACTCGTCGCGGCAAGTACTCATTTACTCGACGTGGCGAGGCCGCTCTTCAGACGTCGCGACGTGCAGGCTCCATCGTCTTCTCCGATCAACTTTTTCACCATATCTCTCATTAAAACCAGTAATAACTCACTTTAAACTACCCAATCTTTCACAATAAATACCATGAATGCATCAAACTCAATAAATAACAACATTAAAACCAATCACCTACCAAATCAAGCTTCGAAATCTTCAAATCTCAGAAAATTTCTCCCACGTCTAACACCCACGATTCTCACCCTCAAAACTCAACAATCTTCATCTTCCTCAAGGATCAAGCTAGGCTTGCACAAAGAGAGGGAGCAACAAGCAACGATCGAAGGATCACACCAAAAGGAGAGAATCGGAAATCACCGAGGAAGGAAAAAGGGGAAATTTTCCCTAGGCTGTAAATGCCAACATTTCAAACCTGAGATATACATATAGGTTGATTTTTAACTTAAAGCTCATAAGACATAAGCCCCCAAATTCTTTAAATTTCAGTCTCTAAGTTCCAATGGCTCAACATTTTTATTCCTAACAGCATAAAACTAATTTTCGATTACCATTGGACAATTATTTCGGTACCATATGGTCAACCGGTCTGTCACTCAAAAATTTTCGGTTCGGACATTTTCTCCCGAATTTTTAGAAAATTTCCTATGGGTCACTATCAACTGCCAAACCCTCTTAAACCATTCTAAATCAGTTATTCAAACCCAATTATTCCTAATTCTCAATCAAATCACAATCCAACCAATTCATGTTCACAATTAAATGCCAGAAAAAGCCATGAATGCATGTACCTATAAATGCATGTGCAAGTAACTCATTCCTCTATTATTAGAGGTCAATGAATGCTCAATCAATAGAATGCAGTATGAAATCCTAACCCGTCCCAATTTACCGATATGCCCATCACATCAGTAACGGGATGCTACAATTTCGATGACATTTTGATCTATAGTGGTTCAGAAAATGAGCACTTGTAGCATTTGCATGAAGTGTGAAGAGCTTTGAAAGAAAATAAGCTCTATATGAATATGAAGAAGTGCATCTTTAAGACAAGTCAGCTTTTGTTCTTGGGCTTTATGGTTGGTGCTGATGGGGTTAAAGTTGATGAAGAGAAGGTTTGGGCAATTAAAGAATGACCTACACTGAAGATTGTCAAAGAAGTCAGAAGTTTCCATGGTTTGGCTACATTTTGTAGGCGTTTCATTTGAAATTTCAGTACAATTGCAGCACCGATCACGGAGTGTTTGAAGAAAGGGAAATTTCAATGGGGTGTAGAAGCAGATTCCAGTTTTGCTGAATTGAAGGAGAAATTGTGTACTACTCCAGTTTTAGTATTACCAGATTTCGACAAGTTATTTGAGGTGGAATGTGATGCCTGCGGATTCGACATTGGGGATATGTTGTCACAAGAGAAGAGATTGATAGCCCATTTTAGTGAGAAGATCAATGGTACAAGACGAAAGCGGTCCACTTGTGACAAAGAAGTCTATTTGATTGTGTGGGCTTTGAGGCATTGGGAGCACTATCTGGTCGGTAAAGAATTTGTTTTATATTTTGACCATGAAGCTTTGAAGTATTTGAGCAGTCATAAAAGAATTAGTAGTGATATGTATGCCAGGTGGACCCAATTTTTTATAAAAATACCCTTTTAAACTTATGTATAAATCAGGGATGCATAATAAAGTTGCAGATGCTTTGAGCAGGTGTGTAGATTTGTTGGTGACTCTGAAAACTAAAGTTATTGGTTTTAATGAGTTGAAGGGATTATATGAAACTAATGATGATTTCGGAGCTATTTGGGAAAGATGTTCAAAGAACTAACCTGAAGAGGATTTTCATGTTACAGATGGCTTTCTTTTCAAGGGAGATCAACATTGTATTCCCAATTCTTCCTTAAGGGAGAAGGTAATTCGTGACTTGCATGGTAGAGGTTTAGTTGGACACTTTGGCATAGACAAAACCTTTGCTGCTATTCGAGAGAGGTTCTTTTGGCCAAGGATGCGCATGGATGTTTACAGCATAGTGAAGCGTTGTTATGTGTTTCATATGTCCAAGGGATAGTCACAGAATACAGGTTTGTACATACCTTTACCTATTCCTGATAATATTTGTGTAACACCTCACTCTCGCATGACCCGAACCTGACATCGATGCTGATATCCGAGTCCATGCCCCGCGAGGGTGGCGTGCTACATCACTTAGTCAAAAACTCAGTATACAAATTTTTTTTGTGCAACACATACTCACACACATTATAATTTGTGCGGAAAATAATTTACATCAACAATTCAATGGCCTCAGGGTCATGAAAAACAATGCCCCATTATTCCAAAAACCATATATTTCCATCCCCTTTGTCAAAAATTCCAAACTTTATATCAATCAAAATATCAAAGCAAATACTAAAACTTTCAAGAACAAATTGGAAGCCAATTCCATCTCTAACCAAATCAAATTCACAAGCAAAGCTTCTGCCTACACAAATATAGTCACAACACTAACCCAATCTTCCAAAATTCATAACTCTCAAACCCATTGTCGAAAAATTGCATACCATATAGCAATCAAAAGCTCAGACAATTAACTACAATTCTTAAGAAGAACACCGAGCCCAATTCAATCTCTACATAGGTCGGATCCTCAAACGAGTGTGGCTGACCTGTTAGACTTTATGCAATCAGCCTATAGCCTAAACCATAACAGAACTTTACAAATTTATATCTTACAATACTTACACCCAAAATTCACATAAAATATCTCATTAGAAAGCTATATTAATCCTCTACAACTTTTCAGAAGGTCACTCGAGCCAATTTTATCCTTAATAGTCCAAAATAAATCTCCACTCAAAAATTTTTCGGTCCGGACATCAATTCCCAAAAATTCCAGAAAAATTTCCAAAATCCTCTAAAAATAGAAAACACACCTAGATCACTCCAAATCTATTTTTCAAACACAAATAACACATAAATCCCACAAAATTGCATTTAGACACATATGTCGGGAAATGTCATGAATGCATATACAATCATGTGCATGTGCATAAATTTCAATTTATATGCATATGGAGGCCTTATTATGCATAAACATGCCGAGACCAATTTATACACTCCTAACTCGTCCCAATTGACCAATTTACCCTTCCCATTAGTGATGAGATGTTACAAATTGGGAGGATTTGTCTGTGGATTTCATGTTAGGCCTTCGTCCTACATAAAAAGGTTGGGATTTTGTGTTTGTAGTTGTGGCCAGGTTCTTGAATTCCCTATAGGAAGACTTCAGATGCATCAAATATTGCCCAATTGTTCTTTAGGGAGGTGATGCGTTTACATGGGCCTCCTAAAACCATCACTTCGGACCGAGACAGTAAGTTCCTTAGGAACTTTTGGAGGACTTTATGGAAGTTGTTTGATTCGACATTAAATTTTAGTAGTACAACTCATCCACAAATAGATGGTCAAATAGAAGTAGTGAATAGGACTTTGGGTAATTTGATCAGGAGCATTTGTGGAGATAGACCAAAGTAGTCGGATTTTGCATTAGCCCAGGCAGAGTTTGCATATAACAATGCATTCCATAGTTGAACAGGGAGATGACACCTTTTTATATTGTTTATACTAAGGTTCCTAAGCATGTTATTGATCTAAATGATCTACCTAATGTTGCTGTTAAGAGTGTCGTTGCAGAGAAGATGGCGAATGATTGGCAGGATAATCATGCTGATCAGCATCGCAGGAAGCAGGTTTTTGCTGTTAGCGATGAGGTCATGGTATTTTTTAGAAGAGAAAGGTTTCCAGTGGGCCTTTATAGCAAGCTACAACCAAAGAAGCATGGCCCGTACCAGGTTCTGAACAAGATCAATGATAATGCTTATGTGGTGGGACTTCCTGATAGTACGGGGATCTCCAAAACATTTAATGTGGCAGACATCTACAACTACTACCCATCCGATGAGCCATTTTATCCTGATAATGTTGTTAACTCAAGTTCGAGTTTTTCTAAAGTGGAGGAGACTGACCTGGAACGTGTTGTGGATGATTTCCAAGAGTGGGCTGCGTGCCAAAAGCCCAAACGAAAGAGTTTGCAGATCCGATAGGCTTTAAAAAGTCAAATATACTATTATACTAAATAACTAATAATAAGAACAAGCAAAATAAATACCTGGAATCTGAAGATTAATTGATATGGAACTTCGAAATTACGAAGTCTCTTTGCACTCCACATCAAAAAAATAAGTTTGGCTTTCAATGCTTAATATAGGTATGGATAAATTTGAAAAATCCTTTCTTAAAAAATGGAGAAAACAATCTTCTCTTCATTTCTCTTGATTATTTCCACGCTTAAAACACCAAAATGAAAGAGTATATGTTTTCTGTTTTTAACTTTTGTCTTCGTAAGACATTAACGTGCAAAAATGATAGCATTAGTTTTTGCTGATGTTTTTATCAACGTACTGGAATAAATGAAAATGAAGATACAAAACGTATATATCTTCACACTGTCTTCTTTTGTAAGTTATTAACGCTATTGTTTTTTCAAACTTGAAAAACATCTTACCATCATGTCATTTCATTGTGGATAAATATATAACCAAAGCATATCCATTTTGATTTTAAATAATAATTATTATTTATAAAATGAAAAATAAAACTATTTTATTTTATTATTATTTATAAAATGAAATAAAATAAAAACTATTTTATTTATTCATTTATTTTTACAAG
The DNA here is from genome assembly GCA_029891385.1 of Erythroxylum novogranatense. Taxonomy (NCBI): domain Eukaryota; kingdom Viridiplantae; phylum Streptophyta; class Magnoliopsida; order Malpighiales; family Erythroxylaceae; genus Erythroxylum; species Erythroxylum novogranatense. Next base: position 5,109,190 of record CM057225.1, on the reverse strand, counting down.
AGAATTTCTAATATTAATTATATTTTACGTGCTAGCAAAAATATAATAATATGTCATATAGATTATTTAATAAATTATCTCATAATAAATTAAATAATCATAAACAAGAAATATTACACCGTAAGTATGTGAGCATATAGGTTTATTACTAAACCGTAGTAATTAATCCAATTAATTACTAATCAAGGTTGACGCCTAATAACACTCCTTAACGAATGAATAGTATGAAGTAACAACTTTAGAAAGACAGAATCTGATTAAGGATAATATATTATTACATTCCATCAGTACAACTCTGGATTATCCTAAGATATGGTTTAACTGTCAAATTTTATTCGATAACTAACTATGTTACATGTTAATCATTAATGATTAGTGAATGACTTCAGAAACTCCTTTCTTCACTCATTCAATTACCCTGGCCAAGGTCCTGAAACAACCATTAAGACCAATGACAACATAGAGTTTAAACTCATTACCTATAATTGATGGATCCCTTCTTGACTCACCACTAATCAGATAGGTATTTAATTATATTCTATGATCTTTCAACTAGTATTTTTACATACTAGGTGTCTGATATCAAAACATAATAAATGGCCTATTTATTACTATGATGATCTCAGGTCAAAAGAAAAATATACATTTAAATCCTTACAAGAATATCTCATTTGACAATTCATAGTTAATATTAACCATTGGCAATTCTCAATTTGGTCAGTTCAATGATCATATCTTCGTATGCATCATCTATATATGTAACTTAGTAAATGAGATCTACTAATATCCATCCAATAGATACTATTATATACATATTGGTCTAACAAAATCATTAAAGTCTTTATTTGATGATCCCATGATCAAAAGCATTTTTAGATTAAACCCTAAAGACTTGACTCTCATTATTATAATCTAGATTATGATGGCAAGTGTGTAAATTTAATCAAGGACTTATCATATTAGAATAAAACAATAAACGTAATATGATAATAGAATCATTTGCCATGATATTAATCAAAATTAATAATTACAGAACTAAGGTGTTCAATCTATTACATAACGATTGGGTCATGGGCATAATTCTAATAGTTTTCACTTACAATTATCGAAATGACTGAATTATAAAATTAAAGTGTTCAAATAACATTATACTATTTAATATGATAATTTCTTTTGTGTAGGCCTTAGAAAATCCAATGAGAATAAGTTCATAAGTGATTTTACGAAAGGACCTTTATGAACTGTTAAATCGTATTCGGTGTATTTCATTAATGGATACAAATATCATATAGAATATCATAGTCATAGCTTGGTAACATTAAATAGTAAAGGTTGCATATAGGGAGAATTGATTGATTACTATAGTAAAATTATTGAGATACTTAAAATTGAGTACCCTGCATTGCCAATAAAGCAGAGTATGATGTTACTGGTTTGATCCAACTCCTAAGGTTGGTACAAAGGTGCATAGCCGATACAATCTAGTTGAAATCAACCAACAAAGAAGATTTAGACAATTTAAACTTTTCCTATTGACGATACAAGCGATCCAGCTGTATTATATCCTTTTTCCCAGCTTACGACGAGATAAGTTAGATTAGTTGGTCATTTGTAAAGTTAAACCTAGAGATATTTTTGAATCACATGAAAAACGAGAATAAAGAATTGAAAATGAAGCGTTTCAAAAATATGATTATGAAATAAATGCATTTGTTACATATGATAAGAATGAACCTTTGAATGATCCAATTATGTTTCGTGATTTATTTTGCTTTCATTCCTTTTAAAAACCATTCTTGATAGCCATGAATTTTAAAACAAGTATATTACCATTGCAGTGACTGCAATGCAGCTCATCTTTTTTCGATTCCTAAATAGCTAGCGGATGCGATAGTTAGATGTGGTGGTTTTGGATCCCATTGCCATGGATGAACCTTCACCACTATTGCATTCTTGGAGCATGGTGACTTTGACGTTAAGCCTCTCGCCGAACAATATTGAAACATTCCTTAATACGGATATCACTTCAAACATAATCGAACAGATCGTCCAATCCTGCGAGAAAGTCATACATTCGATCTTTTTGAATTTCTTCTTTTCTAGTTTGGAAATCTGTGGTGCATACCATCTTAATTAGGCGTTGCTTATCAATTTCTTGCCAAACGTTGTTAAGTTTGGCATAATAAATGTTGACTGGACATCCATTCTGCTTTGTCCTCGTGGACTTACAATGTAATTCATAATATAAGAAAGATGTTTGATGAGAAATTGATTGTTTGTTTTATTTCTTAAGTTGTAATAACATGTGGCTAGGCTTTACTCGATAGTGAATTTAAGAATTTGAGTTTAATATTAAATTACGGTTTGTCTTAAATCTAATAAATAAAATCAGGGTCAAACATGACAAATACAAAGGGAAAAGGGTATACGATTAAGATAAAAGTGATCAAAAGATGACAAAAAGGAAAATACAATGAAAGAAGTGGTTGAAAATCCTGTGGATAATTACAAAACTTATATGAAATCATATTGAAAACAAGAAAAAAAAAATTGTTTGATAGGGTGTTTGGTTTGGCAGTTTATCCTTAAAGGGTTTTTATAATTGTCATAGAAGTCAAATAGTCTCATTCATGTAAAAAATGAGAGAATTGATTCAAGAGGAGGCGGGGTGTGTAAACGATCTAGAAGGGGGGTTGAATAGATCTTTAAGCTTTTTGTAATTTTCTACAATAAAATCAGAAGTTAATTAACCCAAAAATAATTTAAACAAATTTAAATTGAAAGAGTAGGGAAGAAGATCAAACACTGTTTTTATAGAGGTTCGGTGCTAAGACCTACGTCCTCTACCTAAGCTCCCACTTAGGATTTTACAAACCACTTTATTGCACACTTTGTAGTTGAGTGTGAACTTTTTACAATGCCACTTGATTTCCAGCTCAAGCTACCTTCACAATCGATTTGTCTTCCGAAACAAATCCTACCTCACATGTGACCTTTCACTAGTCACTCAAATTGTAAGAGAAATAAGATAAAGATTGAAGAACAAGTGCTCAATACAATTGTGTAACAAAATAAGAGTAGTAATGAGCAATTTTGGAGCAATAGAAGAGTATTTTCACTTATAGAACTTAGGTGATCTCTTCATCAATCATCCACTCTTTATACTAGAAGAAAAATAGCTGTTGGAACTCATTATAGTCATTGCATGATTGTTATAGCCGTTCCTTAACAATCTTCTTTTCATTTGTGGCTAATTGGACTGTTTGGAATTAATTTGTTATACCCATAAGTCGACTTGTTGTCATGTATAAGTCGACTTGTGACAACATTTTTTGTAAAATTTCATCTCCGCTCTTCCATAAGTCGACTTGTGCTGTGTAAGTCGACTTGTGGTCCTCGATAAGTCGACTTGTATACTGTTAGTCGACTTGTGTTGACATATCTTTATAAATTAGTCGACTTATGATGTTCTAGTCGACTTATGCTGTTCGGATCTTGATGTATAAGTCGACTTATGGTATGCAAGTCAACTTATGTTGGCTTCAACGGTAACATCCAACCAAATCCTCATTATTTATGTCATTTTCACTTATAAGGAAACTTCCATTGATTCTTCAATGATTTGTCACTTGCCCATCTTGATTTGTACAATTCTTTCATTGAATAATACCTGAAATAATTTCTTAACAATTCAAGATATTTTATTATTATCAAAACATAAAGGGATTTAATTTGTCAACCACCATTGGTCCAACAATCTCCCCCTTTTTGATAATGACAAAATATTTAGAAATTGAAAAGAAATTTGAAAAACATGAAACTTGATCAACGTTTTTAATCTCTTGTCTTGATGGTTAGTTTGTCTCCCCCTTAATTAATAAACCAAGGAATTTTAATAGAAATAAAAAATGTTGCAAATTAAAGTCTCAAATCAAACACACATACTCATACTCCCCCTTAATCAAACATCAATTTCCAATATTACTCCCCCTTTTTGTCATAATCAAAAATCAAGATGAACAAAGGTCTCAAATGAAATTTATAAGCAAACACAGCATCAAACACAAATAAAGACAATAACAATCCAACACAACAAGCACCATAAACACTAAAAGAGAACGTAAGAGTAAATGTTGGTCAAGGCAAAGGCAATACACATCATGATGAAGAGTCATCATGCCTACAACCTAACTTCTTAAAAATCTTCTTCAACATAAGGTGTTGAGCATCAACCTTCTTCGCCAACGCACCAAACATACTCTGAATATTATCAACACGATCATTGAGGTCATCCAATTGATCGTTAATGTCAGCAATGTCCTCATGAAATACCTCACTCCTACTCACATTACTGGGCCGTGAGCTACTCGGACGATCCGCTGCCCTCTTAGATCATTGTCGTGGAGGTACGTGCTCACTCTCCAAGGTCAGACCGAGTTTCTCTACATGATAAGAGTATACCCATCCTTTTTCAACTGTTTTCACCAGCTTCATGCTTCTCAAGTTATAAGGAGTGAATCTCCAACTCTGAGGATAAGGAACATGAGCATAGTTATTCAGATCACACCTCTAGAACTGAGAGAGATAAGTTATCAAAGCAGTATAAGGCATTCCTTTATGTCGAACTAGTTTCCCTTTAAGCTGTCCTCGTAATAAACTGGCCTTTTTCCTCATCATTTGTATAATCAAGCTCGGATAATTTATTGTCCTTCCTTCTTCCATATGCCAAAGAATCTCTTTATCCAAAGAAGTAATCTGATTATTGCTTGCCTTCTTTGGATAAACCATCCTATTAATAGCATAGTGTAATAACCGATAATTTAAAGGCAGATCCATAGCTTCAAAGGGAGGGGAATGATCAGAACATAACCGACTAAGTAAATCAGCCCCTTTTTCCTTAGTATAGCCGAAATTTTCTTCAGCTTCCTCATCGGTCTCACCATCCTCATTCCTCAAAATATCAAAATCAATAAAGGATGCTCGAGGCCTTACTCCTCCTCTAGGCAAATGAAACAACGAACACAAATTTGATTCACACAAAAAAAAATTCTTTCCAGTTAATTTTGGATTTCATAATAACTCCAGCCTCAACATTACTGCCAGTCACAATAAGATTCGCATAGAACTCCCTAACCACATCCTCATAAATATCATCATGAAAACCTAAAAATTCTCGTAGTCCAAGATTAACAATATCAGAAAACATATCGGAAAACTCACTGTGGTCTAGCTCATTCCAGTCAAATCTCATAGAAGGAATTAGTACTTCATGTTGGAGTACCTTGTAATATAAGGTTTGTGCGTCTCTTGAGACAAAACTTGGTTCAACTACATCATCCTCTCTTGAAGCATCTCCCCTTGAGGAAGACCCACGAGCACGTGGTCCATAGTGAACATGAGGACCTTGTGGAGGAGCTGGTTCTTTTCCTTTCCTTGAAGATTTTCGAGGAGCCATGGATTTGTAGAGAGAAGAGGGAAAAATCGCAGGTTAGGGTTTTGGAGAAAGATGAGAGAGGAGTTTTTGAAAAAGAAGGTTGATTTGAAGATAAAAAGAGGGGGTTTTGTGATAATGGAGGTCAAAAATTGATGGGTAAGGAAGATTTGAAGAGATTAAAGAAAGAAGTCGACTTGGAAGAGAGAAAGTTCAGAGATTTTGAGAGAATAGGTCTGCAGAGAAGAAAAGGGGAAAAGAATTTTAAAGCCTCCGTGTAAACATAAGTCGACTTGTTACCTACATAAGTCTACTTATCGACCTTAATAAGTCGACTTGTTACCTTCATAAGTCGACTTATCAACCTTAATAAGTCGACTTGTCGATCTTTAGAAGTCGACTTATCCTGAAAATTCTTCATTTTTCAAAGGCTGTGTAAATCATAGGTCGACTTGTTTCCTCATAAGTCGACTTGTTACCAGTCATGTCACCAATTAGTCGACTTAGACACCCATTAGACGACTAGAATTCCAATTCAATCACATTTCAACCTAAGTGTAAGTCATGATGATGGAATCTTCAGTTGTAATTGCACATTTGCCTCAAAATTTGACCATTTGATATATTAATGAATGTAACAAATTCAACCAAAAGAGTTTAAATCACATATGCCTAGTTTCAATTTAATATTCACAAACACATCTTCTTTAAGAGGTTTAGTAAAAATGTCAGCTAATTGATCACTAGAAGATACATGCTTCAAGCAAATGTCACCTTTTAAACAATGATCACGGATGAAATGATGTCTAATTTCTATATGCTTTGTTCTACTATGCAGAATTAGATTTTTACTCAAACAAATTGCACTGGTATTGTCACAATAAATAGGAATATTTTTAACCACAATGCCATAGTCAAGTAATTGATGCCTAATCCAAAGAACTTGGGCACATACACTCCCAGCTGCTATATATTCAGATTCAGTAGTGGAAATAGCTACACTAACTTGCTTTTTACTAGCCCAAGATATCAAAGATGATCCTAAGAAATGACATAAGCCACTAGTGCTTTTTCTATCGATCCTACATCCACCATGATCAGCATCACTAAAAGCATATAGATCAAATGATTCACAAGTAGGATACCATAAGCCATGATTGACAGTTCTACTTAAATATCTAAAAATTCTTTTGCAAGCACTCAAATGAGAGATTTTAGGACAAGATTGAAATCTAGCACAAAGACATGTAGCAAACATAATATCAGGTCTAGAATCAGTTAAATATAAGAGAGATCCGATCATACCTCTATAGAGTTTTTGATCAACATCTTCTTCATGTTCATGTTTCTCCAAGACCACATTTGTTGCCATTTGTGTTGCTGCCACTTTGCATCCTTCCATTTTGAACTTCTTTAGAAGCTCCTTGGTATACTTAGATTGGTGAATGAAGATGCCATCTTTGAGTTGCTTGATTTGCAATCCAAGAAAGAACTTGAGTTCTCCCATCATGCTCATCTCAAATTCACTTTGCATTAAATCACTAAATTCTTTGCACAAAAATTCATTAGTGGCACCAAACACAATATCATCAACATATATTTGACAAATAAGCATATCTTGATTAACATGTTTAATGAACAAAGTATTATCAATCTTACCACTAACATAACCATGTTAAGTTAAAAGTACTTAACCTTTCATACCACGCCTAGGTGCTTGCTTTAACCCGTAAAGTGCCTTCTTGAGTTTGTAGACATAATCCAGATGTTCATGATCTTCAAATCCCGGCGGTTGTTTGACATAGAATTCCCGGCGGTTGTTTGACATAGAATTCCTCTTGAATATATCCATTGAGGAATGCACTCTTGACATCCATTTGATTTAATTTGATCCTTTTATGAGATGAAAATGCACATAGCAATCTAATTGCCTCCAACCGAGCCACAGGAGCATATGTCTCATTATAATCAAGTCCTTCTTCTTGATAAAATCCTTGAGCCATTAACCTTGATTTACTTTTAATCGCTTCACCATTCTCATCATATTTAATCCGATTTACCCACTTGACTCCAATAATAGTCTTGTCCTTTGGTGGAGCTACCAAATCCTATACATTATTCCTCTTGAATTGATTAAGTTCTTCTTGCATAGCTAGAAGCCAATTCTCATCTTCAAGAGCTTCTTTTATATTCTTGGGTTCAACTAATGAGATAAAGGTTGAATTACTCATTTGCTCATAGACATTTCTCCTAGTCCTCAAACCATCATCCAAGCTACCAATGACTTGTTCCATAGGATGATTCTTCGCTTTCGCCCATGTTTTAATGTTGGGTACATGATTTTCTTCATCTAACTTCAATTCCTCAATCTTGGTTTCAATTTCTTCAACCTTATTTCCTGAATTTCCTGCATCATCATCAAAACAAACCTTTCTCGGGGCTGAAATCATATCATCGAATTAAACATGAATACTTTCTTCAACACACTTAATCCTATTATTATAAACTCTAAAAGCCTTACTAGTTAGAGAATAACCAATAAACACACCAACATCAGATTTTGAATCAAATTTTCCTAAATTGTTCTTCCCATTATTATGAATAAAAACTTTATAACCAAAAGGATGAAAATAAGAAATATTGGGTTTCTTACCTTTCCAAAGCTCATAAGGAGTCTTATTTTTGTCTCTTCGTAGATGCACCCTATTGATGACATAGCACGCGGTATTGAGAGCGATTCTTCCTTTCTACTACACCATTTTGTTATGGAGTCCTTGGTGTTGAGAAGTTGTGCTCCATTCCATATTTATCGCAAAGACTCTCGAATGGTTCACTTTCAAATTCACCTCCATGGTCGGTTCTAATAGCGATAATTGACAAAATTTTCTCATTTTGAACCAACCTACACCACTTAGTAAATTCGTTAAAGGCATCACTTTTATTTACAAGAAATCTCACCCAAGTAAATCTAGAGAAATCATCCACAATCACAAGGACATACAATTTTCCACTAAGACTAGCGTGTCGAGATGGTCCAATCAAATCTATATGAACAAGTTCAAGAATTTTAGATGTACAAATTTCCTTCTTTAGTTTGAATGATTCTCTAACATGCTTGCCTTTTAAACAAGATTCACACAAGTGATCTTTAACAAATTTTATCTTAGGCAATCCTCTCACAATGTCATTCTTTGAAAGCTTAGAAATTAAAGGCAAAGGAGCATGTCCTAATTTTCTATGCCATAAAAATGCATTTTCTTCTAATGTTACCAAACATTTTTCATTAAAAGAACTGTCATCATGTAAATCGACAATGTATGTATTTCCATGTCTTAAACCAATGAAAGCAATATGACCATCCTTCTTAACCATGCAATGTGATGATTCAAAAAAGTACATTAAAATTCATATCACATAGTTGAGAAACACTTAATAAGTTATGTTTCAAACCATCAACAAGCAAAACATTGTCAATGGTAGGCAACGGTTCCTTACCCACTTTACCAATACAGATGACCTTACCTTTACTGTTGTCTCCAAAAGTGGCATAACCTTGATTTTTTGGTTTGATTTCCGCAAATAGGTTCTTGTCTCCACTCATGTGCCTTGAGCATCCGCTATCAATGTACCAAGTACTTGATGGTTTTTCAGCCTTTGCTTGTACCTACAATATCAACGTTCTTTCTTTTTATAGGTACCCAAGCCATTTTGGGTCTATTTTGGTTAGCCATATAAACCACATTAGGTGGTGTTGTGTCTTTAATCACCCAAATATTCTTAACCTTAACACATCTCCTAGTACTTTTGCATACAAGTTCTATATGACCATCTTTCAAGCATCTAGCACATTGAGCAATTTTTCCATCCTTAGTAAATTTTGAAATTAAGGAACAATCTCTATCAAAAGGGTCATATCCCAATCCATGTCTAGAAATCAAATATCTTTGCAAAGATAACAACCTTTCAAACTTTTCGTTTCCATTCGCAAATTTTCCAACCACATATGAAATTCCTTTCTAAGTCTATTAAGCTCACAAATAAGATTTTCCTTTTCAACAAGACATGCAGAATGATCTTCCTTTGGACTATCTAAATCATCAATAGTTTCATGTAAGACACTGTTTTCATCGACTAGTTCTCTTATTTTCTTTCTCAATTTTTTGTTAATCTCAATAGCTTCTTCAAAATCAGCTTGCAAAGCATCAAAAGAATCTCTTAGGTCTTGGTCATTGAAAGTTACCTCATTTTCATCATCACTTGATGAGCTATTTACCATAAGTTCCAAGTTGTTTTCATCATTGCTTTGGTATGCTTCCTCATCGTCACTCCAAGTAGCTACTAGGTTGGTTTTCTTTTTCTCTTTGTCGTATTTGTCACTTTTCTGAAAATTTGATGTGGAAGAAGTGCTCTTGCATTCTCTTGCATGATGTCCCCTTTTTCCACACTTCCAACATTCTTCATTGCTTTTCTTTTCATCATACCCCTTTGATTTTCTTTCCACGACAAACCTCTTTCTATCTCCATTTCTTCCACCATTTAATTCCTTCCTCCGATTTTTGAGAAGTCCTTTAAATTTTTCTTAAATTTCTGGCATACATTGCTATTTCTTCATCATCCTCTTCTTCATCTATTTCTTCATCACTTTCATCAAGAGAGGAAATATTAGCCTTTAAAGCAATTGACTTTTGTGACTTACCTCTACCTCCTCTGGATTTGAGAATGATCTCATAGTTGATAAGTGATCCCACCAAGGCGTTGAATTCCAAATGATTGAGATCCTTGGATTCCATAATGGTGGTGACTTGTGAGTCCCATTCCTTCGGTAGTGAGTGAAGAATTTTCTTCACCTTCTCACTATCCGTCATATGCTTTACAAGGTTGCCTAGTCCATTTATGATTTCTGCAAAACGATCAAGCATAGTGGAAATAGACTCACCTTCCTTCATGACAAACATTTCATAGTCATGGAGAAGCATGTTGATCTTTGTCTCCTGGACTTGGTTAGTTCCTTCATGGGTGATGTGAAGTCTTTCCCACATTTCTTTCGCGCTGGTACAAGAATTGACTCGGTTTCTTTCCTCAATCGTGAGAGCGCAGTATATTAGTTTCATAGCCTTCGCATTGATGTAGGCTTACCTCCAATCATTTTCGTCATATTCCATCTCTGTTTTTAACTCACCGTTTTCTTTCAAAGGAGCTTGAGGACCAAAAATGATAATCTTCCAGTATTCCACTCCCTCGCTTATAATGTGAAACTTCATAGGATTTTTCCAAGAAGAATAGTTAGTACCATTAAATAAAGGAGGGCGATTGTTTGAATTACCTTCTTCCGCTAGGTTATTGTGTGCCATCCCTGGATACTTTTGCTCTGATACCAATTGTAAACGATCTAGAAGCGGGGTTGAATAGATCTTTAAACTTTTTGTAATTTTCTACAATAAAATCAAAAGTTAATTCACACAAAAACAATTTAAACAAATTTAAATTGAAAGAGTAGGGAAGAAGATCAAACACTGTTTTTATAGAGGCTCGGTGCTAAGACCTACGTCTCCCACTTAGGATTTTGCAAACCACTTTATTGCACACTTTGTAGTTGAGTGTGAACTTTTTACAATGCCACTTGATTTCTGGCTCAATCTACCTTTGCAATCGATTTGTCTTCCGACACAAATCTTACCTTTCACTAGTCCCTCAAATTGTAAGAGAAATAAGATAATGATTGAAGAACAAGTGCTTAATACAATTGTGTAACAAAATAAGAGCAATAATGAGCAATTTTGGAGCAATAGAAGAGTATTTTCACTTGTAGAACTTAGGTGATCTCTTCATCAATCATCCACTCTTTATACTAGAAGAAAAATAGTTGTTGGAACTCATTATAGCCGTTGCATGATTGTTATAGTCGTTGCTTAACAATCCCCTTTCCATTTGTGGCTAATTGGATCATTTGCAATTAATTTATTGTACCCATAAGTCGACTTGTCGTCATGTATAAGTCGACTTGTGACAACATTTTTTGTAAAATTTCATCTCCGCTCTTCTATAAGTCGACTTATGCTGTGTAAGTCGACTTGTGGTCCTCGATAAGTCGACTTGTATACTGTTAGTCGACTTGTGTTGACATATCTTCATAAGTTAGTCGACTTATGTCGTTCTAGTTAACTTATGCTGTTCGGATCTTGATGTATAAGTCGACTTATGCTGTGCAAGTCGACTTATGTTGGCTTAAACGGTAACATCCAACCAAATCCTCATTATTTATGGCATTTTTATTTGTAAGGAAACTTCCATCTTGATTCTTCAATGATTTGTCACTTGCCCATCTTGATTTGTACAATTTTTTCATTGAATAATACCTAAAATAATTTCTTAACAATTCAAGATATTTTATTATTATCAAAACATAAAGGGATTTAATTTGTCAACCACCATTGGTCCAACAGGGTGCACTTCACAAGGTCTAGAATTATCATTGTCGAAACAAAAGAAGGTAATAGCAGCAAGTAAACACTACTTTTTTGCATTGTTAGTTTTCTTGTAAGCCTATATATTTAGGCGTGTGTTCTGTAGAAAAGAAACAGAGTAATAGATTGTTGCAAGCATAAATTTCTCCTATTATCTCTGTTGCATTATTTTCCAACATGTTTGGTATCTGAGCCAGGTTCGTGAGAATTGGGTCCATTGGGTATTGAGTGCAATATTTTTTTTAGGTATAAAAGGGAAACACAAGAGTGAGTGACTGTTATTTGGCTTTGAAAAGTTGCAAGAATATGGCTGTTGTAGCTGGTTTTTCTTCTCAACCTATCATACCAATTTTCAGTGGTGAGAAATATGAATGGTGGAGTATTAAGATGAAGACGATGCTTAGATCACAGGATTTATGGAACTTGGTGGAGTATGGTTTTGTTGATATTTTGGAGCCGAATGCAGAAGAGGAAGAAAGACTAAATATTACCAAGCAGAAGGATGCTAAAGCTTTGTTTATTATTCAGCAAGCAGTTCACGAGACCATATTCTCACGGATTGCAACAGCAACCACATGTCAGCAAGCATGGTCAATTCTCTAGAAAGAATTTCAAGGTGACTCGAAAGTCATAATGGTAAAACTACAATCTCTGCGACGTGATTTCGAAACCTTAGTAATGAAGAATGGTGAGTTGATTGCTGATTTTTTCTCAAGAACAATGACAATAGCCAATCAAATGCGGTCTTATGGTCAACAAATTTCCGATGAGACAATTGTTGCAAAAGTGTTGAGAAGCTTAACTCCAAAATTCGATCATGTTGTAGCAGCCATAGAAGAAGCTAAGGATCTGTTAGTTCTTTCCGTTGATGAACTGATGGGATCTCTCCAAGCCCATGAGTCAAGGATCAATAGAGTACCTGAAAAGAATGAATAGAAGGTGTTTCAAGTCCAGGAGGAAACCATTCACCATGGAGACAATGACAGCTTAGCTATTAGAGGTTGAGGTAGACGAGGATTTCGTGGCAGTCGCGGGCGTGGTAATGGTAAAGGTAGAGGTAGAAATGATGGCCAAAGATAATTCAATACGCAAGGCTACACAAGGAGCAGCTGATTGAACCAAGTTTACATTATAAATTGGCTACATTTTCATAGTTGCTTATGCATTCGTTGACTCCTAATTGATGATTTTTGTGCTTAAATTGGTTCCTCATACCGATCTCTTTTAATTCAAAATTTGTCAGTAAATTGTCATGATTTGATACTACTTTCTCTATGATTTTCATGAGGACAATTGATACTACAAATTGTTATTTTTTATTGCAGGAGCAAAGGAGTCAACACATCAGGAAGTCAACAGTCATGAGGTTAATCCGCACGTCGCGACGAGCAAATCATTTCTACAAGTCGCGGCGAATATTAATTTATACATCGCGACGAGCAAGCAATTCCATACGTCGCGGCGAATATTAATTTGCACGCCGCGACGTACGAGTGGATATCTGACCTGAAATGGAAAGTTTGTCTCACTGCTCTGACCCGACCCGCATCCATTATATATAAACCTTGCTATTTTTAGGTCAGAGGCAGAGAGGGAGAGAGACTGATAACTGAGTCTTGAATACGCATACACGGAGAGACGTTTCGGAGGTGGCAGAGACAACGTTCTACTCACCCTCATTTCCAATTTTCATCATTATCGACCATTACCACCATCATCGCCACCGTTAGTATCTTCTGCTAATATGAGTATCGCTCAATCTCCAGTAGTTGAGGGACAGTCCGGAGCTATGCGTAGCTAAGTCACATTTTCTCTTGAAGATGTAGCAATGGCTTGAGTTCACTGGAAGCTTCAAAAGGGGAGTAATCATATAGTTTCTGAAGTTTAGTTATATTTGTGTAAACTCGAGTTAGAGTTTGCATCTCAGATTGCTAGATTAGCATGGTTAATAATTTGACTGCAGTCAACACTATGTTGCGATTTGGACAACGTGATTTGTAGAACTTTTGATGCTTAATATATGAAGTCTCATATATGTCATTCGGATATTGCATTTACTCTTTTAATCTGCCTAATTGTGTTTGATTTAGATGGTTGTGTTTTTATCCGATTGACCGATTGCATTTACTTGTCCAATTTTCACACTAATGTTTTTAACAAATATTTAAATAATGGAGTTCATTAATTAAATCTTGGGACCTAAAGAGTCCTTTAGGGTTGATCTTTCGAAACTTAGTAGATTCGATCCCTGAAAATTAATTTTTGAACTGTGATAGCCTGCGCCCATTTTCAAGAGGATTTATTATCATTTGCTCAATACCAAAAATTTCAGGTTCATTTATTCTATCAAAAATCCAAAACATTCTTTTATACTTTTTTCTCAAATTTTAATCATTTTTATCATTTTCAATCAAATTAACAAAACCCTCATTTTATCAACTTTGATTGCAATTTTTGACATTTAGGCTAACTTAGACCTTTTTCACTTGGTTCCAATTAAGTGAGATGACCCCAGGATTGCAACCTATACAGCAATCTTGGAATTTATTATATTTGACCGATTTACAAGGATCGATCATAAGATCGAATCAATAGAGCCGCAATCAAATTGGCGTCGTTGCCGGGGAACCAAGAAATTGGTTTACCGTAGGATAGCCATTGTCATTCATTTGAATTGTCGTTGATAATCAGAAACATTATTTTTGCTTGCATTTGGAATAGTTTGATTTTCACACTTGTTCATAGTATAGGTTTCATTTCCCTTTGCACAAGCATACTCCATACTTTGATTTTGTCTCTTACTTTGCACATTTTTCACACATACACTCATACATACATCATACACTCATACACTCGCATTCATCGCATTTCACTTTTATCTGATTTGGTGTGAGTGTGAGAAATTTTGTTACCATTCCTTTTATTTGTGGATTGATTTTTGGTGCATACATAGGAGAGGTAGACTTGTTCAATTCCAACCTAAAGTTGAGAGACATTTGAGGAAACTTAGGAAAGAGAGGAAAGAACAAGAGAGAAGGAGAATAGTTGAGCGAGACAGTGAGAATGTGGTTGAGAATCCAAACATTTTCCCAAATCCTGATTTTCCTGTCCACCAACCTAGAAATGGGACTAATGGAGGAAATGGTGAGCATGAGAGAGTAGAGAGAACAATGAGAACTCGAGATTTAAGAACCATTAGGAAGCAACAACTCTCGATGTGCATTATGATCCATTTACCGCTGCCCTAATTTTGATGTTAATTTGAGATTAAAGGTTTGTTGATTAATTCCTTCCTAAATTTCATGGCTTGGCAGGAGAAGATCCGTACATGCACCTACAAGCTTTGACGATGATCTGTCAGAGTATGAAGCTAGTGGGAGCTACTTTGGACCAAGTACTATGCAAGGTGTTTCATTTGTCCTTGGAAGGAAAAGCACGAGAGTGGTACATGAGTCTTCCGAGGCACGTGGCCAATGCCTATCATAGCTGGGCCAACCTGAGGAAAGCATTTTTGGAGAAATATTTTCCAGCCTTTAGGACATCTTCGATGAGGAAGGAAATTTACTCAGCCCGCCAGGAGTATGATGAATCACTGTATGACTATTGGAACCGCTTCCAAGATCTTCTGTCCAGATGCCCCCATCACCAAATTCCTGATGAAAAATTGTAGTATTTTTATGATGGGTTGAAGAGTCAAGAGAAAGGTATGTTAGATGCTGCATCTGGAGGATCTCTGATCTACTTTACAGCAGTGGAGGCATGGGATTTCATAAAGAAGATGGCTTTAAACCATCAACAATATAGTGTGAGAGATTCCATAGGATTGAATGAATTAGGAGCTTTAACAGCTCAAGCCAAAAGAATGGAAAGTCTGGAAACAAAGGTAGATTCACTGGAGAACAGTGATAACCTCACAGCTTGTCTCAGACATCGCAGAGTTCAAGAACTTGAATGTGCAACGCCCATCATCCCTCACGGATATTATCGCACCCAACAGACAATTGTGGGTCGGTGATGTACATATTAAGTGAATGCCCTAGAAGATATGAAGAGGTGTCAAGAAGTGTATCCAGGAGAGCCAATCGAAGTGGGATCCATACTCCAACACATACAATGAAGGATGGAAGTCTAATCCTAGATTGAGTTGGAGGAATGAGGAGAATAGGCTCAAACAGATTTTTACAAGGGGAGGAGCCGGTACTCCACTAGCAGCCCCAAATCAATAGCAAGCCCTCATAGTCCCACTAAAGGAAGACACCAACCAGCTTGCTTCACAAGATGATGACTCGATGAAGGAAGAGAGGATTCTAATACCGCTTTAATGCTATTGCTTCTTATTCAACAGATTCCGAAAGATCGCTAGATTCAATGCCTCAAGAAGAGAATGGAACAATGGGAGACCAAGGCAGAACATAATTCATATGTCACTCAGGTTGTCCAACAACATGAGTGAAAGTCAACAAAAGCAGTGGGACTATTCCTTCTAATATTGGATGAACCAAGAGCACGAATGCAATTGCCCTCCTGAGTGGGAAGCAAGTGAGGTTTAATCCTCAGTAGATGAAGAGGCATGTGATGAGGATATTGAGAGGAGGCAAGACTTCCACCCAAGGAAAAGATTAAAAATCAGAAAGTGTGAGGGAAGAAGAGCTATTGAAAGAGAAAAGCATGCTTCAGAAACAAGGGAACTACTTCAGAGAGTTCCAATGATCGTTTGAAAATGGAGAATCGAAAAGCAAACCAGCAAAGGTAAGGAGGTAAGTATTCAAGACCTTCCTTTCCAAACTCATATTTGATGAGTAAGTTTATGAACGAGGTTAAACATGAAAAGGAAATCATTGACTTGTTTGGGAAAGTCGAGGTAAATGTGCCTTTGCTTGATTTGGTGAAGAGAGTTCCGCCTATGAGAAATATTTCAAGGACTTGGCACTAACAAGAGAAAGTTTAGGCCAAATGAGAGAGTGCAAGTGAGCTCTAATGTGTCACTTTGTTCAAGCCACAACACCATCAAGTGTCAAGACCGGATCTTTCACCATCCCTTGCATTTTAGGAAAGTGACTATAGGTAGCTTTACTTGATGCAGGGCAGCGATAAATGTGATGCCTAAGTCGGTTTATGAGGCCTTAGGAGTGAAGAGTATAAAGCCTACATCTGTTGTCCTCCAGCTATCGATAGATCATTTAGGCATCCATGGGTATCATTGAGGACATCTTGGTCCAGTTAAGGGTTTAGTATTTCACGCTGATTTTATGTGTTTGATATGTCTTCGAAGTTGTGCGCAGATACTTCCTTAATTCTTAGGCGACCCTTTTTGCATAACAGAACAATGATAAGCATGAAGGAAGGTAAGATCACCATAGAGGTAGGTGACCAACAGTGAGCTTTAATATGTATGAGGCAATGAAGCACCCCACGAGGATTATTCTCGCTTGAGTGAACATTCTAGATATGGTTGTTGACGATGCATGTAGTGATTTTGCACAAACCTTCACATCGCTCACCGACAATCTCCTTGGAGAGAATTTGCTTGCTGCTAATTTTGTAGCAGAACCTTCAAGTAAGGGGTTAGACATGGAGCTACACATGAGCCAAGCTGCTGGGATGAAGCTTGGATATCAGCCGGATGACCATCCCAAGTTTTAGGACCCACCGTGAGACCAGGTTGTTTCTCTACCTGCATTCTCAATATATTCATGCACCCTGATTGGAAGTGATGTGAACTTTTGTTTTGCATGAGTATCTTGATTAAGTGTGGGGGAGAAACCCAACTAGTAGATTAGCTGTAGTTTGGTCGGATTTCTGTTCATTGTTCTAATAAATTACTTTCATTTTGTGAGCTTTAAATCTTTATGAAGAAGCATAACATTGGTGGAAGGATTGATTTCTGTGAGATTGATTATTTCTGGATTAAGTTAGGTTTGTGTTTTCTGTTCAGGCAGATACGTCGCGACATATTTTAATTCATACGTCGCGACGTGCCTCGTTTCTCTTTAACGCCTACGTCGCGACGTATTTTAATTTATACGTTGCAACGTATCTCGTTCCTTTTGGCACTTACGTCGTTACGTGGCACATTCTTACACCGCGACGTGACAATGTTTGAAATACCCTTTTGCCCCTTCTGTCCTTTGGTCTTTTCGTTTGTCTGGTGCCCTTTTTTTGTCTTTTCACACGTCGCGACCTTCCACCTCCACTCGCCGTCTATTCTTCTTCTCTTCCCCATCATCTTTTCTTCTCTACCACTGTGTTTCTGCCATCCACGCTCTCATTTTCTCTCGACTCTCTCCGTTGTTTTGCTGTACTTGCTGTCTCCGCTGTCTACCTACTTGCATTTTCGACTTCTATAAGTGTTCCATTGTTTCTCGTTTTCCTGTTTTTCGTCTTCCTTGTTAGTAGTCTTGAGTTAGGTTTTTCGCGACGAGCGTTGCTCGCCGCGATGTGTCTGGAAAATTGCCATACGTCGCGCCGAGCGCCTTGCCTCGTCGCGATGCACGAAGTACCATATACCTTCTCTCGTTGCGACGTCTGCTTTTGCACGTCGCGACGTCTGGTCAAGGACTTTGCCTCGTCACGACGTCCGCCCATAAGTCGCGACGAGGTGACTGATTTTTTCTTAACTCTTTATTTATTTTTTTATTCTGTTTCTTTTTGTGTGCAGGATAATGCCTTGGACAAAGAATGCTAGTAGGTCCGACCGTCCTCAATCTCCTTCGCATGCCCTCCCCTCTTCCTCCAACTCGCTCAACGAGTTTTACTCTGACCCTTCGGTTTCCCCTCACCCCGTTGCCTCCCCATCCTCTTTAGGAGTGTTCTTCGCTCATTCTCCTTCTCCTCAACCCTCCAATTCTTCGTACGACCACCCTTCTCCTACCCATTCCTCTTTCCTTCCAGTTGATCCGGAGTATGTTGCACTGGCTGCCAAAACTGAGGCCAGAGCCATACTCAAGGAAAAACCCTTTCCTTTAACCCCCCACAACAACCCCTTCTTCCGCCAGTTGTTTCAACTCAAGCTCTCAAACCTAGCTCAACCCCGCACCTCTGGGAACCTCACCTTCGTCTGCCACTACTATACCCAGTCCCGTTACTCAGGCACCTACGGCATCGAGTTCCGTGGTGTTACCATTCCCCATGCTTTTGCTGCCGTCTCTATTAGGGAACATTATCATCTTCCCCTACCCTGTTGCCTACTACCGGAGCTCATTCATGAGTACTGTGTCGATGTCCTTGTACCCTCCGTCACGAGGGTGCCGAATGGTATCAACCTAGGGGCTTAAGCGTTATATCCGTCAGGTCGATTTTCACTCAAGCCCGTCCGTGGCTTCATTTTATCTGTAATAACATCCTCCCACCTCCCACCTTGCCATGGTTCCCCAAGGAGTGTGCTCTTTACATCTACCTATTGATGGTCGGGCCGGCCCGTCGACCTCGCTTCTAGCCATCACCTCCGCCTTCGTCAATGCACCCTCTCCACCAACATCAACCATTCCCTCATATTTCCCCATCTAATCACCGACATGTTCCGAGCCTATCGGTTTCGGAACATCCGACCGATCTTACTTTCTACCTCCTCGCTTTTAAATACATTCGCCTCCACCAACCTCGCTGCCTCACCCACCCCACCTAACCCTTCCCCACCTTCTTCTCCCTCCCCTACCCCTTTTCCTTACGCCTCTTCCCCCACTCCGCCTCCCTCTGTTATTTCTCCATGCGAGGCTCGCCCGCGACCCTATCCGTCCACCACATTCCTCTTCCACCCTTCCTGACCCCATCACCCTTCTTCGGGACGACTTACGACACATCGAGGCACAAATGGCAGCTGACCTCCAATACTCCCATTCCATGTTCACCCTGATTGCGGATCGCCTACAGCTTGCCCATCCCTCCCCGCACCGGATTCTTCACCGACTCTAGCACTTCTCAGCTACCTTCGGACCGCCGGATGATGATCCTTCGGCATAATTTTACCTTTTTTTTTCTTTTCTTTTCTTGTGTTTATTTTCTTTTGTTGTCTTTTATTTCTGTCTTTAGTACATTACTTCTTTTGTCCTTTTTATACTTAACTTATTCCATTTAATGATCAATCTTTCATTCCGTCTTCCATCTTTTTGTGCCTTGTTCTTCATATCTTTTCCTTTCTACATTTTCATTGAGGACAATGTGTGCTTTAAGTGTGGGGGAGTTGTTTCCCCATTTATCTTTCATATTGCATGACTGTTGACATAGTATGATTATGAATTGTTGGCCAATGGTGCATTCTGTCGATTAACACGTCGTGGCGAAGCTATTCCTTCGAGTGCTCGCACATTGCGACGTCACCTATGTCATACATCGCGACGTCGACGCTTCTGACGCCTACTGCATGCCATGACGCCACATGTATGCATGAATGACTTTTGCCTAATTCTTCCATTCAATCAAACACTTTCAGACCGGATTTTTGTGGTGTTGTCTTCAAAGTTTTACTAGTTTCAAATGATGCTTGAGTTTTGAAAACACCTCCCATTCTTTTAATGATAGTTGGAATTGGCAAAATTTTGCTCTTCATGTTTTCAAAGCATAAATGAATGGAAGCATGCTAACAAAGTAGCATTTTAAGTTTTGAGACTTGAGATTGTTCATAGAGATAATACCTTTGTTGGAAGGATATTTGAGCCAAAATTTTCTTTTATCTTTGTATGCGTCTACTTATTTCATTCTTCTCTGAACTTGTTTTAATTCTTACTTGAAGCTTAATGGACTGGATTTTTGTTGATGTGATAGGCGTTCCTTCCTCAACCCATTTTCCTAAACACAGTCCCTTACATATCTATCCCTTGCTAGCCCTTTGAGCCCTCTTGTTATGAGCATTTGCATTCATATCTATCCCCGGCAACGGCGCCAATTTGATTGTGGCTCTGTCGATTCGATCTTACGATCGATCCTTGGAAATCAGTCAAATATAATAAAATCCAAGATTGCTGTATAGGTTGCAATCCTCGGGTCATCTCACTTAATTGGAACCAAGTGAAAAAGGTCTAAGCTAGCCTAAATGTCAAAAATTGCAATCAAAGTTGATAAAATGGGGGTTTTGGTATTTTGATCGAAACTGATAAAAATGATTAAAATTTGAGAAAAAGTATAAAAGAATGTTTTGGATTTTTGATAGAATAAATGAACCTGAAATTTTTGGTAATGAGAAAATGATAATAAATCCTCTTGAAAATGGGCGCAGGCTATCACAGTTCAAAAATGAATTTTCAGGGATCAAATCCACTAAGTTTCGAAAGATCAACCCTGAAGGACTCTTTAGGTCCAAAGATTTAATTAATGAACTCCATTATTTAAATCTTTGTTAAAAACATTAGTGTGAAAATTAGACAAGTAAATGCAATCGGTCAATCGGATAAAAACACAACCATCTAAATCAAACAAAACTAGGCAGATTAAAAGAGTAAATGCAATATCCGAATGACATATATGAGACTTCATATATTAAGCATCAAAAGTTCTACAAATCACGTTGTCCAAATCGCAATATAGTGTTCAGCACACGGTCAAACTGTTAACCATGCTAATCTAGCAATACAGATGCAACCTCTAACTCAGAGTTTACACAAATATAACTAAACTTCAAACACTATATGATTACTCCCCTTTTGAAGCTTCCGATGAACTCAAGCCATTGCTACATCTTCAAGAGGAAATGTGACTTAGCTACCCATAGCTCCAGACTGTCCCTCGACTACTGGAGATTGAGCGATACTCATATTAGCAGAAGATAATAACGGTGGCGATGATGGTGGTAATGGTCGATAATGATGAAAACTGGAAATGAGGGTTAGTAGAACGTTGTCTCTGCCGCCTCCGAAATGTCTCTCCGTGTATGCATATTCAAGACTCAGTTATCAGTCTCTCTCCCTCTCTCTTATTCTTTCCTCTCTTTCCTAAGTTTCCTCAAATGTCTCTCAACTTCAGGTTGGAATTGAACAAGTCTACCTCTCCTGGGCATGCACCAAAAATCAATCCACGAATAAAAGGAATGGTAACAAAATTTCTCACAGTCACACCAAATCAGATAAAAGTGAAATGCGATGAATGCGAGTGTATGAGTGTATGATGTATGTATGAGTGTGTATGTGTGAAAAATGTGCAAAGTAAGAGAGAAAATCAAAGTATGGAGTATGCTTGTGCAAAGGGAAATGAAACCTATACTATGAATAAGTGTGAAAATCAAACTATTCCAAATGCAAGCAAAAACAATGATTCCGATTATCAACGACAATTCAAATGAATGACAATGGCTATCCTGTGCGTCTGCTTATTTCATTCTTCTCTAGAACTTGTTTTAATTCTTACTTGAAGCTTAATGGATTGGATTTTTGTTGATGTCATAGAGGCGTTCCTTCCTCAACCCATTTTCCTAAACACAGTCCCTTACATGTCTATCCCCTGCTAGCCCTTTGAGCCCTCTTGTTATGAGCATTTGCATTCATATTTTTATGGTGTCATTAGTTATTTTGTTAAAAAAAAATTATGTTCCACAAAGGGACAGATAGTGTTTTTCAATTATAAAAAAGAGAGAAAAACAAACGAGAGAAAAAGAAAGAAGAAAAGCAAGATCAATAACAATTTATGCAGAATGTATTGCATTAGAAATTCAAAAAAAAGAGAAAAAAGAGAAAAATTTATGCATTATGTTTATGCATACGTTTAGTTTCAGAAAACTATTGACATCAGTTCCTTGTTTAGTGCATGTGCTCATACTATTCTTTCTTTCTTTCACTTCATCCATTCATTTAGCCTACCATACATTACAACCCTAAAAGTCCTCTTGATCTTCAAAATGATAGTTCTTGTGGTGGAAAAATAGAATTGACACAAGCCTATGGTAGGAGATGGATTAAGCAGACCGAGAGAAAAAATATCCCTAGACACAAGTGAGATGAGCGCAAACACTATATCTTGAGTGATTCTCTTTTGTTCAATCTCTTGTACTTGAATTCTTTCAATGTTTGTTTTATTATCACTCTTTCACTTTATTGTGGTTTATTTCTGAGGAAGTGAATTGCGTCAATCCCCTTTTATTGTTTTGAGCATGGCATATATTTTCTTTCCCTCTTGTATTCTTTTTTTTTTAATCTTGTAAATTTTGTCCAGGAGTATAAAGGTCTAAGTGTGGGGGAATTTGATTGAGCCAAGTTTACATTATAAATTGGCTACATTTTCATAGCTGCTTATGCATTTGTTGAATCCTAATTGATGATTTTTGTGCTTAAATTAGTTCCTCATACCGATCTCTTTTAATTCACAATTTGTCAGTAAATTGTCATGATTTGATACTACTTTCTCTATGATTTTCATGAGGACAATTGATACTGCAAATTGTTATTTTTTATTGCAGGAGCAAATGAGTCAACATTATCGACCATTACCACCATCATCGCCACCGTTATTATCTTCTGCTAATATGAGTATCGCTCAATCTCCAGTAGTCGAGGGACAGTCTGGAGCTATGGGTAGCTAAGTCACATTTCCTCTTGAAGATGTAGCAATGGCTTGAGTTCATCTGAAGCTTCAAAAGGGGAGTAATTATATAGTGTCTGAAGTTTAGTTATATTTATGTAAACTCTGAGTTAGAGGTTGCATCTGTATTGCTAGATTAGCATGGTTAACAGTTTGACCGTTTGCTGAACACTATGTTGCGATTTCGACAACGTGAATTGTAGAACTTTTGATGCTTAATATATGAAGTCTCATATATGTCATTCAGATATTGCATTTACTCTTTTAATCTGCCTAGTTGTGTTTTTATCCGATTGACCGATTGCATTGACTTGTCCAATTTTCACACTAATGTTTTTAACAAAGATTTAAATAATGGAGTTCATTAATTAAATCTTTGGACTTAAAGAGTCCTTTAGGGTTGATCTTTCGAAACTTAGTGGATTCGATCCCTGAAAATTTATTTTTGAACTGTGATAGCCTGCGCCCATTTTCAAGAGGATTTATTATTATTTGCTCATTACCAAAAATTTCAGGTTCATTTATTCTATCAAAAATCCAAAACATTCTTTTATACTTTTTCTCAAATTTTAATCATTTTTATCAGTTTCGATCAAAATACCAAAACCCTCATTTTATCAACTTTGATTGCAATTTTTGACATTTAGGCTAGCTTAGACCTTTTTCACTTGGTTCCAATTAAGTGAGACGACCCGAGGATTGCAACCTATGTAGCAATATTGGAATTTATTATATTTGACCGGTTTTCAAGGATCGATCGTAAGATCGAATCGACAGAGCCGCAATCAACAACATTCAATGTCATCATTGCAAAGGATATGACCATATACAAGCTAATTGTTGGTACAAAAGCCAACAAATGAATTTTACAGCAGAAGATAAAGAAGAAGATAAGCTATTTATGGCTTGTATTGACAGTAACTCAAAACCAAGAAATTTGTGGTTTGTGGATAGCGGTTGTTCAAACCACATGACAGGAGTTAAATCCTCATTCAAGGAGCTTGATGAGAAATAGAGGATAAAAGTGCAACTTGGGAATAAAAGGGAGATGCAAGTTGAAGGCAAGGGCACAGTGAACGTCGATACCAGGTACGGTAAAGTGAAAGAGCTGGATAATGTCCAATTTATACCAGAATTGGAGTATAATTTGTTGAGCGTAGGATAATTGATGGCTGGTGGATATTCTCTTCTATTTGATGATAATGCATGTGTTATTACAAATAAAAGATAAGGTCAACAGGTTTATATCAGTATGACTTCAAATAAGATGTTTCCATTGGATGTTTCGAATATGGAGAATTTCGCTCTTGTTGCAAGTGCAAAGGATGAGTCACAATTATGACATTTGAGGTACGGTCATCTCAACATGAAAGGCTTGAAGTTGCTCAGTCATAAAGGTATGGTTTTCGGGTTACCAAAAGTTGGTTCTATTAATTTATATGAAGGATACATCAATGGAAAAAAAAACTAGAAAATCTTTTCCTGTTGGCAAAGCCTGGAGAGCCTCACAGTGTTTAGAATTAATTCATGCTAATGTATGCGGACCAATGCAAACTAAGTCCTTGGGTGGGAGTCGTTACTTCTTGCTATTTACTGATGATTACAGTTGAATGAGCTGGGTTTATTTTCTGGAGAACAAATCAAAAACCTTTGAGAAGTTCCAAAAATTTAAAGCTTTGGTTGAAAACCAAAGTGGTAGTCACATCAAGGTACTTCGGACAGATAGAGGAGGAGAGTTAATATCCAAGGATTTTAACTTGTTTTGTGAAGAAAATGGCATTCGTAGAGAACTAACAACTCCTTATAAACTGGAGCAAAACAGTGTTGCTGAACGAAAAAACTGAACCGTTGTAGAAATGGAAAGAAGTATGCTACAAGCAAGGAGACACTCAAACCAATTATGGGCTGAAGCTGTGGCAACATCAATATATTTGTTAAATCTTTCACCAACAAAGGTTGTCTTGAATCAAACCCCGTATGAAGCTTGGCATGGAAGAAAACCATCGGTAAGTCATCTACGAATTTTTGGGTGTGTTGCTTATGCTTTGATAAATTCTCAAGCTCGTCAAAAGCTTGATGAAAAATCAGAAAAAAAAAATGTATTTTTGTTGGTTATTGTACTCACTCCAAAGCATATAGATTGTATAATCCTCTTAGTGGCAAGACCTTGATTAGAAGAGATGTGATATTTAATGAAAGTATGAGCTGGCAGTTAGGTGACCAGCAAGTGCAGCCAGAACTCCCCGTTGAAATATCTTCAAATGATGCAAAAGAACCAAGTCTAGTGAGTTCACCTACCAGCTCATCCACGGCAACTTCAGCAACTCCAAGCAGAAGTTCTTTTCTAGATGGGTCTTTAGACGAGACACCACTAAGAAAGTTTTGATCCTTAACTGATATATATGCATCTTATCAGTTTGCTTTTGCTATTTCAGATCCTATAAACTATGGAGAAGCAGCTGCAAAACAGGAATGGCAGCAAGCAATGGTGGAAGAAATAAAAGCTATCGAGAAAAATGAAACATGGGTGTTAATTGATTTACCAGAGGGGAAAAATGCAATCAGCCTGAAATGGGTGTTCGAGACAAAACTTGTTGCTGATGGAAGCATACAGAAACATAAAGCTCATCTCGTAGCAAAAGGGTATGTGCAACAACAAGGCATTGATTTCGAAGAAACATTCTCTCCAGTAGCTTGTCTTGAAACCATAAGAATAGTACTAGCTCGAGCAGCACAAATGCAGTGGCCTATTTATCAATTTGATGTCAAGTCGGCTTTCCTTAATGGAGAATTACAAGAAGAAGTGTATGTCGTACAACCAGAGGGGTTCATTAAGAAGGGTGACGAAACTAAAGTGTACAAGTTAAAAAAGGCTTTGTATGGGTTAAAGCAAGCCCCTAGAGCCTGGTATAGCAAAATCGATGGATATTTCCGACAAAAAGGGTACATGAGAAGTGAAAACGAGCCCACATTATATGTAAAGAAGGTAAAAATGATTTCATCATGGTTTGTCTTTATGTTGATGATATTGTTTACACTAGTTCCTCTAATTCTCTTATGGATGAATTTAAGTCTCAAACGATGAAAGAATTTGAGATGTCGGATATAGGTTTATTGTATTATTTTCTTGGAATTGAAGTTCATCAAACTGAAGGTGGAGTTTTCATTTCACAAAAGAAATATGCTAGAGATCTTCTCGGTAAATTCGGCATGCTTATTTGCAAGCCAACAGCTACACCCATGAATATAAATGAGAAGTTGCAGCGTGAAGATGGAGTAGAAAACGCTGATGCTGGACAGTTTAGGAGCTTGGTTGGAGGTTTGATTTATTTGACACATACTCGACCCGACATAACATTTGTTGTTGGTGTTATCTCTAGATTTATGCAACAACCTTCAAAGATTCATTTCGGAGCAGCCAAGCGAGTCTTGCGCTATATTGCTGGAACTATGGAATATGGAATCTGGTACACTAAAACCTTCAATTTCAGATTATGTGGATTTACAGATAGTGATTAGGCAAGTTCATTGGATGATAGGTGAAGTATTTCTGCAAATATCTTCACTCTAGGAGTGATCACATGGAGCTCAAAGAAATAAACAACAGTGGCATTGTCAACTTCAGAAGCTGAATACGTTGCAGCAAATTCAGCAGCCTGTCAAGCCATTTGGCTTAGGAGAGTGCTAGCTGATCTTGAACAAGAACAAAAAGATGCAACGGAGATATTCTGTGACAACAAAGCAACTATTTCCATGACAAAGAATCCAACATTTCATAGCAGAACAAAGCATATCAAACTTCGTCACCACTTCATTCGTAGTCTTGTTGCAAAAGAGGAGATAGTTTTGAAGTACTGCAGCACTGATGAGCAGCTGGAAGACATTCTTACAAAAGCTCTATCGAAAGAAAATTTTTGCTACCTAAGAAGTTTACTTGGTGTGTGCAACTTTGAATCAAGGAGGAGTGTTTGAGATATGAGTCAAAGTTGACTGAATTTCTGGGGTCACGGGTTGTTATTGGATTCCTAGAATCGTGAGTTTGTTTTAGTTAGATACTTAGTGGACTAATAAATCTCTAGTGGAATAGTGGACTACCCGAGTTTTTGCATTGTTAGTTTTCTTGTAAGCCAATATATTTAGGCGTGTGTTTTGCAGAAAAGAAACAGAGTAATAGATTGTTGCAAGCATAAATTTTTCCTATTATCTATGTTGCATTATTTTCCAACAATAAATACTAGCAGAAACTGTTCATTACTCAGAGAATAGCACAACGTATATTGTAGACTAGCTTAACCATTCTAGTATTAATGCTGAGGAAGACGTGGACCAAGAAACACTTCAAGTGGGGTTAATTTGATATTAGATAATCCAGGGCCTCCTCGCATATCAATTGGCTTGTTTGATGGAGCTTCAATTTCAAATCCATGCAGCAAAGTGGCAAGTGTAAGATTCAGAACTTGAAGAGCAAATGAGATTCCGGGGCACATTCTTCTTCCACTTCCAAAAGGAATCAGTTCAAAACTCTGTCCCCTGACATCCACGTCTTTATGGGTTGTTAAGAATCTTTCTGGTTTAAACTCATGAGGATCGGACCATACTTGTGGATCTCGATGAATCTTCCATGCATTTATGAAAAGACGTGTCCCTGCTGGTATTTGATATCCGCCTACGTTACAGTCTTCCATGGATTCATGTGGCAACAGAGGCACCGCAGGATATAACCGAAGCGACTCTTTGATTACAGCTTCGAGATAGACCAAATTGTGCATGTCTGATTCCTTAACTTGCCTGTCTTTACCAACATGGATGTCCAGTTCATGTTGAACTTTGTTTAGAGCATCTCTATTGTTCAGCAGTAAAGCCAGTGTCCAAGTTAGTGTAACTGCTGTGGTGTCTGAAGCTGCTATTATCAGAGCCTGTGAATTGGAGAAAAAAACATTGTTCTAATTATAAAAAATTTGAAATGTTGGTACCGATCGACAGTAGGTATGGAATTTAAAGACAAAGACTGATTTAGCTGACAAGCAAAGGCATACCAGGCACGTAGATATGTTGACCGAATCAGCATCTCTACTTGACAGATCTTTTGCATCGTCCAAAATAGACAACAAAACATCCATGAAATCTTCACGGCTCTTTGCTACAATCGAAGCTTTCTTTTGTTTGTGCTCTTCTAACCATTCTCGAGCAACAATCTCAAGATTTTTCGAACACTTCTTCATCGCTCTCTCAACTCCACCCAAATCCATCCACCTTAGAAACGGAAGAGAATCTGACGCGGAAAACTTCCCTGACAATTCCATAAATAGCCTCAACTCTTTCCTCCACCCACCTTTCTGTTCGTCATCACTACAACATGTATATTCCACATATCGTTTGCCAACAGTTATCTTCAAAATCATGTTCAGCGCTACGTCCCAAAACCATTTTTGCATGTCCACTAGAACCTTATTCGAACCACTCGCGCTTTTGGTCCATTTCAGGTACAATCCTTCTGCGGCTGCCTTTAACTCGGACTCTCGTACATGTTGAAGCATCTTGAGGCGGTGATTAGAGAGCAGCTCAACAATGACTATCTTGCGCATTTGTCGCCAATAAGATCCGTAAGGACTAAAGCCCAACATGGAGTAATTGTTGCCCAAAATCTCCATGGCAAGAGTTCGAGGACGAGTGGCGAAGGCTCTGTCATTGACAGTTAGGCACTCCTTGGCCATTTCCCAGTTGCTGACTATCAGAGTTCGATATACACCAAGCTTGATGGTGAATATCGGTCCGAACTTTTCAGCCAATTTTTCTAGGGTTACATGAGATGGCTCAGACTCTACAGCTAGAAGAGGAAGGTGACCAATAACCGGCCACCCACCAGTAACTTCAGGTGGTAGTTTCTTTTTGTACTTCTTCTTTGCTGCCACAAAACAAGAGTAAACAAATATCGTGGCTAACAGAAGTAAAATGACTGTAACAATGGCGGCGAATGGAGAGAGTTGCAGTTGCTCCATGGTTGCTTGTTTTGGTGGTCTTCTTACAGGGGAGACCAGTCTTATGAAGAAACTTGTGATATGTGGGTAGGACATGGATTTGACAAGTGTTTCGTCGTTTTGCTTCGCAGTAACATCGAATTTGACTAAAATATATAAGGTGGAACTCTGCATCAAGAATCTCACAAGATTGTGCCAGTGATAAGCCTTGGGAAATTGCATCTTAATTGTAAAATTTGGAAAAACTTGTATGTACAATAAAGCTTCAACTATTTTTCAAATAAAAAGTGTTTTAAAGTGTAGTGAGTAGATTTAAAAAAAAAAACTGAAATCATCACTAAATTGATAAAGATAATTTAAAATTCTTATTATATCAAGTGGTAAACCGTTTTTGTAATTTATTTTATATATTTGATTGCATTTATTAAAAAGAAGTTTATCTGCATTCTTAAAACGGAAACCGATATGTACATGAAAATCATAATTTATCAAATTGGGCGAATTGAACACTTGATTTTTTTAAGTTAAAAAATTGAATTATAAAATATAACTCTTCAATTTTTCAATTGATCTTATTATTATATCACCCGACTTTCTAGACTTTTGTTTTATAGCTTGAAAGTACAAATTACTGAAAAAAAATTATGGATCAATTTATTTAGACGTACAAATATTTATGATTGTTTTTCTTAAGATATTGATTTCCTCTCATCTTTTTTTTAATATGTTTCTACAATAGTTCAAAATAACTATTCAATAAGTTTTAAATTTATATAACATCACCAACTAACATGTCATTTGGTAATTAAAAGATAAAAAGAAGAAAATGTCATTGATTCATTTGAGATCTATTATTTAATACTTAATAAATATTATTTTGGATATTTTCATAGAACTCAAATCTACATGTCACATGGATTATTAAATAATCTAACAATTAGCTCAACAAAGATGCTTTGGAAGTAGTCAACATGGATTTTGGATACTTTTATCTTGATACTTCTAAAATCTAAAATTTATTAATAATTAGTTATTTTTAGGAGTATAAAAACGTCTATTAACCTAGAGGGTTTCAAGATAAAAATGGTACAGGACCCGGACCACTTGCGTCCTAAACCAACGTGGAAGAAAGACTTGTGCATTTTATTTATTAGTTAATGATAATTAATCTCAACTTGAAGTTACAAAATGTCGGTATGGTCCACAATAGAAACGGCACGAAATAAAGTATTATAATCCAAATGTATATCCTAATAGAATGGAAGCATACTTAAGATAATTATGTAGGCCCGACAAGATTTTTTATTTGTCAATAACCTACGGCCTATGGGCCGTTTAGAAATTAAGAAAAACGACAACACAATGAGAACGACTTTACAATTATCATTACCCGCTGAACGATCCAAGGTTTTAAAGTAAGAAAACGTCATCCATGACGTCTTTACTCAGTTACTTGATTTCACTGGTTTTAAAGTTGTAAAGGTAAAAGTCAGTGGACATAAATTATTTTTAATATTTTGAATAACTTATTTAATCTGATTTAAAATATTATATTATTTAAAATATTGCATAGTATTAAAATATCATAAATTATTAAAATTTTAATTTTTAAATACATAATAAAGTTATATAATACATTTTAACTTATGTTAATTGTATATTAATAATTTACTAATTTAATATTATATTTTAAACATATACAATGATTTATCTCATTCATCCTTTGCCGCACATGCCCCTGAGGAATTGGCGCGAATGAGTGTATTCTGAAAATATTTGGTGGCCATCCTAGAGGTTTTAAGTGCGGAGATAAGAATAACAGCGAGATTATTTTGTTGAACTTATCGATAATGTTTGATTTAGTAGTAGTTAACTCATTCTTTAACAAAAAAAGGATCACCTTGTGACCTTTAGTAGCATAACTATGAAGACTCAGATCAATTATTTCCTCATAAAGTGAAGCGATTGACCAGTTGCAAGGATCACAAGGTGATACGTAACACATGCTTGTCTACTTAAAATAGATTATTGGTCACGGATCTTAAAATTAAGGGCTGGAGAAAGAAAAAAACTTCTCAAAGATGCACTAGAGTTAGATAGTGGAATATAAAAGGAGATATTTTGGAACAATTTAGGGAAAGTAATATCTAAAGAACAAATGGAAAATAGTAGGAGATCTTAACCAAATGTGAGAAGGAGTAGTAGATCATTTAAGAAATGCAACCAAACAGATCTTGAGATTTCTAAATGACTTAGAGGTAGTAAGAATGAGTCTTGATGGTGCAATAAAGATGTATAAGAAAAGGTGAAGATCAATAACGTTGCCTATAAAACTTTATTAGAAAATACAAATAAAGAGAAGGTAGTTAATAGAGAGAGTTACAAGTTGGCCAAAAAAAGAGGTAAAGAAGATAATCTTAGAAGCCAAAGTAGAGCCTATAATAATGATGTAGAAAAGGATATATTTAAGTTGGCGAGATCTAGGGAATAGAAAGCGAAGGACTTGGTTCAAGTTTATTGTATAAAGGCTCGTCGATAAAAATGGTAGAGATACTTATATAGCCTTTTTAATAAAGGCAGATATGATAACTCTTTCTTAGGTGACCTTAGCACTTTTGAGAAATATCGTAACTTCACTTGTTGCTAACTAACTACAAGAGAAAAAATTAAAGGTGCTTTAAGGAAGATGAAGAATGGAAGGGTATTAGGACCTAATGAGTTACATATAGAGATGTGGAAGAGCATAGAAGAAAAGGGTCTTACTTAGTTAGCTAAGCCTTTTTATGCGATCCTTAAGTTCACCAAAATGTTGGATGAGTGGAGAATTAGCACACTAATCCCTCTTCGCAAGAAAAAGAGGATATCTAAAGTTATAACAATTATAAAAAACCCCAAACTACCCAATCACACTGTGAAGTTATTGAAGAGTGTAATTGAGAAAAGAGTGAGAACTGGCACACCTACCTTGGAGAACCAATTTGGTTCCATGCCAGAGAGGTCCACAATATAAGTTATACACCTTTTTAGAAAATTAATATTATAGAGAAAGACAGAGTGACTTGCATATTATTTTCACTGACTTTGAGAAGTCTTATGAAAAGAGTGCCTAGAAAAGTCATTTGGAGGTGTTTAGAAGCTAAGGGAGTTCCTTTGATCTATTCACGAGTTATTAGGGATATGTATGAAAGTGTTAAGACTAGATTAAGGATGATAAGAGGAGATACATAACATCTTTCTATTAATATTAGGCTACACCAAAGATCCTTGTTGAAGCCCTTCCTGTTTGTAATAGTTCGTCAAAAATATCCAAGGGCATATGCCTTGATGTATGTTATTTGTTGATGACATTATTTTAGTGAATCAAATAAAAGAGGGTTTTAATTTCAAGTTAAAACTTTGGAAAGATACAGTATATTCGAAGGACATTATATTGAGCAAAACTAAGATTGAATATTTAGAGTGTAACCTTTTAGGTTGCAGTGTTGTACCCAATGTGGAGATAAAGATTGTCTTAGAAGTTATACCATAAAAAATTGTTTTAAGTACTATGGATTTATCATACAAAGCAATGAGATAGGTAACGAAATAGTTCATTGTATCAAATCGTGGTAGTTTAGATGGAGGGGTACATCGGGAGTTTTATGTGACAAGAAGTTACTAGTTAAGCTAAAAGGAAAATTTTATCTTTTAGCCATTAAGTCAATCATGCTTTATAGGCAAAGAGCTAACCCATCAAATAAGTTCATGGTGGTTGAGATGAGAATGCTCCATTAGATATTGATCCTTACTAAAAGAGATAAGATCAGGAATGTAATAATAAGAGACAAGTTGGGGGTGCTAACATTGATGGTAAGTTAAAGGAGAAAAGGCTTAGGTAGTTTAGATATATTAAGAGGATACATTCTAGTGCCCCATTGAGAAGATTATACTTAGAGAGTGTAAAAGAAAAAGGGAAAAAACTAAGAAGAATTATGGGAGGTGATTAGGTATGAAATGACCCTAATAAAGCTTACCAAAGACTTGGCTCTCAGTAAGAAACTTTGATGAACTATGATAAACGTAAAGGGTCTTACATAAAGATGTTATTCTCTTTTCATAAAGAGATCTTTTTTTTAATATAGGTCTTTTAAACCTTTTCTTCCTTTTTTTGTTTCTTATGTCTTGTGTTTACCCTAAATATTTTTTGACTTGTCCTTTATTTATTTATTTCACAATTTTCTATTTTAGTTGCTTGCTTGTTTTTTTTACTTATTTGCTTTCTTTTTTGTCTATTTATTTACTTAGTTACTTTTATATCTATTTTAATTTTAATTTTTATCTTTATCTTTATCTTTATTTTTAATTTTACTTTTATTTTTTTATTTGTGTATTTGGCTTTTTTTAATTCCAAAAATTTCATTAGTCAATTAGAAACAACCTCTCTATTAGTTAGAGGTAATGCTATATACTACTAGACCTCCCCAAACCTTGAATCTCAATGGAATTTCTACTAGATTGTCGTTATTGTTATTATTGTTTAGTCGTCGTTAAGGCTATGCAATTTTACAATTATGTTATTAATCCATGTTGAAGATTTATTGACAAAGTTTTAAAGATATGTTAATATCATATAGATGACAAAATATAATGATATTTTAAGTTTTCTAATATCTCATTAACTTTAATGACATCATATAAGATGTATGTCAAACATCATGATAACAAGATGCAAAAGGTAACAATAAGCGAGTTGGAAGATATAATTCCTTAATTAAATTGTTTCACTCAATTTAGCCTACTAAAAACATAAACATATATTACAATGAAAGGCATTATCTTGGATATGATAATAGTTGTCATTAAAAGAAATATGTCTGTATGACTTTCCTTATCTATATATGATATAATAAAGATTGTATGTATTTCTAGTTCATGCTTATGAGTATTTGATAATAAATTTAGAATCAATATTATTATAATGTTCAAGGCATGATAAAAACATATTATTGAATAAAATTAGTTGATTTTATACAAATAATTTTTTGTGTTGGATCATTACAAGAAAATTAGTTTTAGTAATGCATAATTACCAACAAAAACGGAACCTTGGTAATTACCAACAAAAAATCAAGTTCTGTCAATAAAATTGTCAAAAAAAATTTCAACTTGCAATGAAACAAAAATATGTCTGTAAATACGGAGGGAAATCAACCGGGGAAATTTTTGGAAGGAATATAGCTAAGGTAAGAAATGCCTATCGGTAAAGAAACCTTTATTGAAGGCACTACCGTCGATAAATTCTGTCAGTAAATTTTAGTCCTAAACGTCGTCATTTGCCTCCGTTTTAGCATTTTAAGAATAACAAAAATGACATCATTTGGTTTAACACCAAACGACGTCGTTTTGATTTAAAGTTAATCCCCTGCAGCATCTTCCTCCATTTCCTCACTTCCATTTAACCTACAGCCCCATTTCTCTCTTGTCATTGTTGTCATCATCATCCCACTGCACCTCTCATCATCCGACCACGCCTCCTCATTGTGCCACCACGCGTCATCGTCGACATTGTCTGACTGCCCCTCCTCATCTTCGTCAAACCACACCTCCTCATCGTTGTATTTTTCGTATTTTAATTTCAATGATATCAAGATATATGTTTGTAATGACTAAATGTAAGTGTAGGTATCATCAATTCAGATTTATAGGTAAATGGTGTTAGATTTATGTTTTGGAAAATGATCATCGTTGGTTCAGATTTATAGGTAAATGGTGTTAGATTTTAGTTTTGTCTTCGCTGGATTATGCTAGTTTATGTGTTCATACTCCATGCATATCTCCCATGAAATTCTCTTAGGTTCACCAAACAATTCTCAACGATGTTGGATAATTTGTGAATTATTGGATTTCCTCTTAAATTTGTGAATTGTTGGATTTGTGTATACTTGTATATTGATAAACTAATCCTAAGGTGTAAAACGACACTAATGATAGATATAAAAAATATATTATTTTCCAAGGCATAAGGAGACATTAATGATGGATATAAAAAATATATTATTTTCCAAGGCATAGGGAGACATTGATGATGGATATAAAAAATATATTATTTTCCAAGGCATAGGGAGACATTGATGATGGATAAAGAAAAGGATAAGGATGTGAGAAGAGAAGAGGAAATTGTATATTGTACAAATTTTTGTTAGATGTGATAATTATATTGTAATGTAATCAATCAAGGATTTAAAAGTGAGTAGTGGTGATATTACATACATAAAGTTAGTGGTAATTAGGAAGTAATCTACATCTTATTAGAGAACTCCAACTTTCAAATTCATGTAGATTGAGTTCTTTAGAGGAAAATTTGGTTACAAAATGAGGTAATGTTATTATTATGGTTTGGTTTAATGATTGTTAATAGGCATGTTAGTGAATATTTTTAACCTTATTACTTTATTGGTTAAAATGTTAATACAGATCTACTAACAATGAGGATGTCAAGAATTTTAGATTTGGACTCATACTGAACAATTTCCTTGCATGTTTTAGACCTAGGTGTCCTATAAGTAATATGGAGGGTAATATTAAATTTATTTCTCCAAAACCTAATTTCGTATGTATATCTTATGCTATGAATATGTAATAGTTTGTTAGTAACTTTTCATCAATTTTGTTAGTAGAGAGTAAAGTTATTACGGTTCGTAATGTTAACATGTTTGGTTTTAAAGAAACTAATTAATAACATCATAAAAGACTTGAATGACATATTGTACTATAACTAGTTGGACATATTATAAGTCTTGGATGAAAATATGCATAAATCCTTATCCTTTATTGATTTCTATATTATTCCCAAATGTGTAAAAAATATTGGTAAGGAATGTTGACATTGATGCATGCATGACTAGCTTTATAAGTGTAATTTATTTATTTGTTTTGGCATTGTTTGCATTTAAAACAAATTTTGAAAATGAATTTACATTTAAAAATTTTATTCTCACAATTTTCACTGATACACTTTAGAATGATCACTAATGGTATTATTTCATTTTCATAGAAATAATGGACATTACGATATTTAAACTCTAATCACTAGGATAATGGTGCTAAGAAGAACCTATATAAAGTCCTATCTAGAAGAAATATATTATCTACATTGTATGTAATAATATAAAGATTATTATGTTATGGATAATTTCATGAAATGTTTTTTGGGGGTATAGACACATATCCTACGAAGGTGTTAGAATATTTTGGTGTGCAATGTGATGAAAAAGTTTCTTGGTGCACATTTTCCATCTCATACGCAAAATTATTTCCAAGTTAATGTAATAAGAATAATATGTTGTTTATGTTATTTCAAATGCAAAATTGGTTTCCCCAATTATATACATTGTTAAGTTATAGAGATTGACCAGCATTTTGATTATGCTTATCAATACATAACATTTAATGAAGAATATGTGATTAAATATATTGTACATTATAATTTTAGTGTAAAATTGGCACCCAAAACATCAATTATGGTAGGTTCTTGTTTATATTTTGTATGAACTAGTAACTTTTAGTATATTATTAATAACACATGTGTTGATGGATATTCACAAGCAATTATATGAGCAACTGATGTGTAGTAAGTTCACCTATACCTATGTTTGCTAATGAAACAACTAAAACACGCAAATGAATTCAATTCCCAATCAATTTGTTCATTTTAATTTTGGATTTGACTATTGTACATATACTTTCTAATTAGGTTAGTAAAATATTGAACAATTTTATTGACTTATTCATTTTTATGAATGCTTACATAGATATAACTATTTCAGATAAAGTTTAGAATTGATTTGGTTATATTAATTTTCAACATAAGGAAACCCTAAGCCTCCCTTTTGGAATAAATTAATAAATGTCAAATTCGGATGCTTAAAATGTTCACATTGTAGGAATAAAAGGAACAAAAAGAATGAACTATATAGAAGTTTGAGGAGGAAATTTAAAATAAAACCATAGCATTTAGTTATGGAAATTGTACGATTGAAAATTTTACATACGAAATCCTTTGAACTCCTTTGAAACCGAACAAAATGGAAATTAGAAAAATCCATATCTAAAATCATGTTTGTGAGATTTGGTTAAAACCCCAATCTAATAAGTGACTCTTCGTAGGCATGGAGGCATTATTTGTAGAGTATATTTGGAGATGATATTGGTAGGTGATAGCTGATATGGGTTATACTCATTATTCATGGAGGCGTTGATTGTTGTTGCTAATAATACATTCAAAATCAAGCTATGAAGGAAGAATTGAAATTTTGATCTAAACCATTATCGAAAAAAGAAATTTGAACAAATTAACTTGAAAGTTATAAGTCATTTATTTCAAAAAAGAAAGCATTTACTTAAAAAGATAGAAAAGCATAAAAGCCATTACAATCTTGATTTCTATTGAATCATGTTTTAATTTAGACCCTATTAAGTCGTATAACAAGTAGACCTTGGGTTATTCAACTATATATCAATTAAAGTATAAATAAAATGTACGAAGACTTTGATAAATAATAAGTGCTACATATAGAATTATAAAAGGATTTTTGAATATGTTAATTGATAAACCCAACAAGTTTTAGACAAGATTCAAAGATTTAATCAAGATCTTAAGGAATCTAGCTCTAACTTTGTAGAAGAAAGAAATTATTTGTAAAGGAAAGGTTAAATATATTGTCTCATATATTTGATATGGTATTTGAATTTTTGTACATGAGTTTAAGTTTAAGGCAATGAGTCTGATAGTGCTTCAATGCAAAGTGTGAAGAGGTAATGGAAGAGGGAGTCTCTTTATCTCAACCTTTTGGTACCCTAAAAAAGATTGGAAGGTTCTCCATTCACCATGATGTTGAAGTAGTAATGAAACATTTTTTTGATCCAATGACTATAGTTGTTTAGTAATCCAAAAGTTATCATAACTTAAAATA
Source organism: Erythroxylum novogranatense (assembly GCA_029891385.1). Taxonomy (NCBI): domain Eukaryota; kingdom Viridiplantae; phylum Streptophyta; class Magnoliopsida; order Malpighiales; family Erythroxylaceae; genus Erythroxylum; species Erythroxylum novogranatense. Next base: position 5,070,864 of record CM057225.1, on the reverse strand, counting down.
GAAAGGTACAACTTATAGTGTCAAATTCTTTATAAAAGTCAACTTTAATGGAGTATCTTTTAGTAGATCACTTGTTATCGTAATTCTTGAACAAATCTTGATTAATCAATAAATTATCACTAATACCCCTACTCTAAACACTTTTTGGCAAAGAACTAATAAGAGAATTTAATATGCTTTTAATTTCATAGTAAGAATTTAGAAATAATCTCATCAGTTGCATTATAAAAAGAGGATGGAATGAAAAAAATAAGAAGTGAGATAGATATGAGTTTTGCATAGTTTCTTTAACATAACTTTAGTAACTAAATCTCTTCTTTTTACTGTGCTTAAAATGAATGTATCCTTTATCAACAACATATCATATTTTACTCTCACAAATATCTTTGCCCCTATCCACTTGACCAATAGAATCAAAGTGATACAATCATATACTTGCTTGATAACACTATTCAATTTCTTTATATATAGGATATATTTGTAATTTTACTGGCTAAGATCTTATTGATTATTTCTTAGTGTAGGAACTTATTTATTGGTAGTATGCCTATTTTCAAGGAGATTGAAGAGAACATCACTTTGGTTAGTTTTGATTTTGTGTTAAAAGTGTATTTGATTTGAAGGAGGATGAATAACGAGTTTGGTGGTGATTTATTAATATAGATGTGTGACATGTAGCCTAAGAATCTTATAGTGTTAATGGCTATTACACACTATTGAGGACAATTAACTTAAAATTTTTGGAATTTGTGTTAGCATTGGTATTGTAGGATTTGTGTTAACTAATTAGGTCTTATGGAACTAGTGGATCGGTGAACTTTGATATGGATATTGTGAAGTATAGTGAAGTTTGTTAATATGATTTCTTTTATGATGAAGTATGGCTCCACAGTTAAAAATGGTGGCTAAAAGTAAAATAAGTCATGTTGCTTCTTCTATAACACCACCTCCTCTAAAGGAAGTTACTAGGTTTATAAACTGGGAAGTTGAATAATGATATGGTAAGAGATCTAATAAAAACATGGTAATTGCAAAATCATAAGCATTATCATAGAGAGATCCTTCAAGGTTCAAAACAAAGTACTTATTCAATTATGACTATTTTTTTGTTTTTAAGTTTTCTATTTTGATTTTATGCTTAAGAACTCTTTAGTTTGATATCATCAATTATGTATAATTCTTAGTTTAAATTGGTTGCTAAAGGATAAGTTTATAATATGATTAACTGATTTTAATGTGAACTTGAAATTGTGAATACTAGGAAGACAATTATGTTAAGTGACAATATTTCGATTTGACCTAAGTGATCCTATAAGAACTAGGCCTTCATATGCAATTCTTTGTTTCAAATATGGATATTTTCTTTCAATTTCAAATTTCTAAAACTTACATTTTATCTTTTCAAGACTACATGTAATCTATGTCAAGTAAATAACAAAGGTATATGCAGTATAGGAAAGTAGTTCTGAAGACACAAGCATTCTACTTTAGGTTTTTAATGTTTTCGTGCCCATTTAATAATGAGTGACCATTCCCTTTCATTACAATATAGTTTCATCAAATGTTGAATTTTAGACCAGATAACCTGAGAGTATAAACATTGAAAGAAGAGATGGGCAATAGTTTCAGGAACCAACTGACATAATAAATATAGAACGTTCTTTGCATGCTCACTCCATTAAAAGTTGAATTACCCTTAATTAATGTTGTTGGTAGATAGTAAATGTGAATGGCGTGCTATATTTTGTGGTATCTTTTATGTGGCTTCACTCATACATCTTGAGTCAAACATGGCAGTAATTTAAGATCTGTTTCAATTACTTAAGGTTCCTAGCTAAGATCTTTTTCATTATCCTCTTTGCTTTGTTTTGGTTATCTTCTTTGGTCGTTAGCTCATTCTAGCTCTATCATCTTCTTCCATCACGTGCTTCAGTGACTTTTTCTGCATGTCGGTTAAGGTAAGTTAGTTTTGTTATTTACTAGTTTTTTTGTACTTGGATTAATTTAGGTATTTGTTTATGGTTTGAATATCCCATTTGAACTTCGTGCATTTTTAATGTTAATGGCCTACACCAATCGAAACTTGTTTGTGGTATGAACTTTAGTTTATCATTGAATTAATATAGCATAGGTTTGACTTATAGTTCCAAATATCGGAATTATGTCAATGGGTTATTTCATTGATGCTCTCTGAAACGATTAGGTTCTTTTTACTTTTCATGTACGAATCTTCACATGTATCTTTTTAATATAATAATAATTTTCTTCTAAACATATTACATAATTTGTATATGTTACAATAATGTATTAATCAAAGTATTCATATTTTAATCTTTACTTATTATATTTGTTACTAGTACAAAGTTAATTTAGGTTAAATATCAACCTTCTAACATTAATTTTAAATTTCAATAACAATATCTAAACCATTCAATTAAATATTCCAACTTTATAAATTTAAGTTATCGTTTTATGTTCCCAAACCAAATCAAGCTGACCAAGAATTTTCCCTCTCACGTACTTAAGTACGCCTTTGAATTCTCTTCTAACATATATGATTACAAAAAAAATAAATCTTCAGTTAATAAATAATTTTGATCTTAAGCCATAAACTGTAACCCGTAAATCTTAATACAGCTCCAACGAGGCTTATCGTTGAAAAATACCACGAGCCTAAGAGTCATAACTGTTAAGTCAAAATGACTTTACAGTAATGATTTTGATGAAGCACAAATAATGGAAGAATGAAAATACAGACAGAGAACTAAAAACAGACGAAAGAAAATACAGACGAAGATTTAAAAAGCAAAAGGAGAAGTAAAAAAGAAGATGGAAAATAAAAAGCAGACGAAGATTTAAAAAGCAGACGAAGAAAAAGTAGACGAAGTAGAAAAACAAACGGAAAACAAAAAGTAGACGAAGAAAAGTAGACGGAGATGAATCAAGAGTCAGTTTGAGTTAGTTATAGAACTCAACTAAATAACTGTTTCTTTCAAGATTCAAGAAACAAGAATCAAGAAACAAGATTCAAGAAGCAGTTATAGATGAAGGCTATAAATAAGAGTCGAAGTCGTAGATTGCAAAGTTAGCTGGTTTACATTTACATGTACATTGAAAAGCTTAATTGAGAGTTTACTGTGTAAATAGCTAGAGCTATCTTACTGTAACAAAGCTCGAAAATCTTTCTGTGAGAAAGTAGTACAGATAGCCTGCAGAGGCTAAGTGTGAAAGAATACTGACTGTAAGAGACCTGAAGAGGCTCAGAGTAAAAGAATACTTGTAACGTTTGAGAAGTAGTGAAATCTCAGAAAGAGATCTGAGGACTGGACGTAGCCCACGGTTTGGGGTGAACCAGTATAAAAATTACTGTGTCAACTTCTCTATCCCTATCTCTCTTAACGTTCAAAGTTTCGTTTTTTTACTTAGTTTTCAAACAAGTTTTTGAAGAATTGTATTAACTTTGATTTACAATAGTTTCTGTGAAAAGAATACGTTTTCTTTTAACAAAACTTTTTTGAAGATTTTCAAAAAGGGAAAATACACAATTCAACCCCCCTTCTTGTGCACTTATACATCGTATAATAAGCATTGTAATAACATGTGATTCACTTCAATTGGTATCAGAGCTCGGTGTCCAAGGATCATTGTAAAAAAGTGTGGATCAAGGATTGGCGGAATCACATACGTACATTGCAGAAGGTGCCTCAGTCACTAGACCTCCAGCATTCAACGGAAAACACTATCATTACTGGAAAGATAGGATGCGGCTGTTTATAGAATCTACTCATGTTGACCTTTGGGACGTGATAGAGAATGGACCATATACACCAGTAGATGAAGATGGAAATCTTATTCTACGGATTAGATGGACGGCTGATCAAAAGGCGAGATTTCAACTGAACTCTAAGTTGAAATTTTTCTTGAGTTGTGCCCTAAACAGAAGTGAGTACGACAAAGTCTACGGATGCGATACTGCAAAGGAGATGTGGGATACGTTGTCCATCGCTCATGAAGGCACAAACCAAGTCAAAGAATCTAAGATAAGTGATAAGTCATTTTAAATGCATATGTTTTAGACTTAATTTTGATTGATTTGTGAAATTGGTACTTAAATATTGATGGAATTATTTGTTAAATGTTTGCAGATGGTTTTCAATGCCAAAAAGACAGAAATGGATCAAAAAGAGGAAAAATATGGCAAGAAGTGCGAAAATTCCAGATTGGTCGAAATTCAAAGATTAGGCGTGGGCACGCCTAAGGTCATAATCCGAAATCTGCAGATTTTCCAGAATTGGAATCCAATTAGAACCAAATCGCCAAAGATCTTCTGGGGTCCTTTTCAGGAAGTTTTCCACCTAAACTAGAAGACTATCTATTTGAGACAAAATCCAATCAAGATATGGGATATCCAAGTCAAAGAGGGAATTGGAAAAATTGCCATGACTATAAATACATGTATGGGGGTTGGAGGAAACCATCGAGTCTTCTTTCTTCTTCTCTTGGGTCTGCCGCAAGTGCTCTTCTTCTTCTTGTTTCTTTGATTTTCAATTTCTGCACAAACACCAAATAGTTAAATCGTAGATTTAGTGATTTCTAGTTAGTTGCAAATTTATGGATTACTTGTTTTCAATTTCTGCAAAACTCTTCTTGTCATTAACGTTAATTTCACTGAAAAAATAGTTATGGAGATTGTTTCTTCTATTATTTCTTTTGTTTTTAACTCAAGCATGATTAACTAATTTTCTTGTCTTGGTTGAGGGAGCCATGTTCCATGTTATTATGGTGAGATGTTCGGAATCTTTTTCATAATTGTTAACGTTCATTGGATAATTTCAGATTAATCTTTTCAATTGGATTTATTAGTTTCTAGGTGCGCAACTAGAGATTAATGGATTTAATCGCTAGGTTAACAAAATCTGACGTTCAATTTTGGTAACCATAAGTAGCAATTAGGATTAACCCCTCTACGTTAGAGTTGGAAAATTCTAAGAAATTATCCATTTGATTGATTTCATGTCGTACATGTTATCACTTGTCATTGGTTCTTAATGCTATTACTCAATTTAATCTATGATCGTATCTAGATTAATTATTTAATAAGGTTGCTAGGATACATGTTTCTAGTCAATACAATTGATAGAAAATTCCATCAATGAATGTTCGTTAATAGTTACAATTTTGTCAAGGATCCATAATAGCATGGTAACATTGGTGACCGAAACCAAGGTGTTTTGTTTTTCTATCGGTTTTTCCTATCGGTTTTTCAGACTTAATTATTAATTTGCAATTCCTTTGTTTTTGACTTTCATTCTTATTTCAGTAAGTAACGAAAACCCCCTTTTTTTATTTGTGCTGTTTGAATTCGTAATTTTCATAATCGTAAAACTCCTCGTGGGAACGATATCCGCTTACCGCTACTACATTAATTTGTTTTAACTGGAGTGAAAATCTTTTATATTTGGTTGCAGGCGACAGCATCATCAAATTTTGTTTTAAATGTGGAAAGAAGTGCGAAAATTCCAGAGTGGTCAAAATTCAAAGATTAGGCGTGGGCACTCCTAAGGTCATAATCAAATCTGCAGATTTTCCGAATTGGAATCCAATTAGAACCAAATCGCCAAAGATCTTCTCGGGTCCTTTCGGAAGTTTTCCACCTAAACTAGAAGACTATTTATTTGAGACAAAATCCAATTAAGATATGGGATATCCAAGTCAAAGAGGGAATTGGAAAAATTGCCATGACTATAAATACATGTATGGGGGTTGGAGGAAACCATCGAGTCTTCTTTCTTCTTCTCTTGGGTCTGCCGCAAGTGCTCTTCTTCTTGTTGTTTCTCTGATTTTCAATTTCTGCACAAACACCAAATAGTTAAATCGTAGATTTAGTGATTTCTAGTTAGTTGCAAATTTATGGATTACTTATTTTCAATTTCGCAAAACTGTTCTTGTCATTAACGTTAATTTCTTTGAAAAATAGTTATGGAGATTGTTTCTTCTATTATTTCTTTTGTTTTAACTCAAGCATGATTAACTAATTTTCTTGTCTTGGTCGAGGAGCCATGTTCCATGTTATTATGGTGAGATGTTAGGAATCTTTTCATAATTGTTAACGTTTATTGGATAATTTCAGATTAATCTTTTCAATTGGATTTATTAGTTTCTAGGTGCTAACTAGAGATTAATGGATTTAATCGCTAGGTTAACAAAATCGACGCTCAATTTTGGTAACCATAAGTAGTAATTAGGATTAACCCTCTACGTTAGAGTTGGAAAATTCTAAGAAATTATCCAATTGATTGATTTCATGTCGTACATGTTATCACTTGTCGTTGGTTCTTAATGCTATTACTCAATTTAATCTATGATCGTATCTAGATTAATTGTTTAATAAGGTTGCTAGGATACATGTTTCTAGTCAATACAATTAATAGAAAATTCCATCAACGAATGTTCGTTAATAGTTACAATTTTGTCAAGGATCCATAATAGCATGGTAACATTGGTGACCGAAACCAAGGTGTTTTTTTTTTTCTATCAATTTTTCCTATCGGGTTTTCAGACTTAATTATTAATTTGCAATTCCTTTCTTTTTGACTTTCATTCTTATTTCAGTAAGTAACGAAAACCCCTTTTTTTTATTTGTGCCGTTTGAATTCGTAATTTTCATAATCGTAAAATTCCTCGTGGGAATGATATCCGCTTACTGCTACTACATTAATTTGTTTTAACGGGAGTGAAAATGTTTTATATTTTGTTGCAGGCGACAACATCATCAAATTTTGCCGCCGTTGTCGGGGAATTTTTGATGGTTTATGTACGTGACGCGTTCAAACCAGTCAAAAAATTTGCAGTATAATCATGAGATAGAAAAGACAACAAAAAGACTGCGGAAACAGACTAAACAGTGGAAAGAGACACAAAAGATGGACAGGATAGCGGTCAATCTCACTCTTCGTGAATTTGGCCGCACCGACTGACGCGCAACAACCCCACTGCATCAATTTTCCGAATTTAGGTGATAATAATACTTTTGAATTAAAATCTGGACTGATTCACTTATTGCCTATTTTCAGGGGTCTACCGGGAGAAGATCCATACAAGCACTTAAAAGAATTTGATGTAGTTTGCATGGGTATGAAGCCGACCAATGTGACGGAAGAACAGATAAAGCTGAGAGCTTTTCCGTTTTCCCTTAAAGATGACGCGCAAGATTGGCTTTATTATTCAGCTGGAGAAAACGTGCAGACGTGGGCTGAGATGAAAAGACTTTTCTTTGAAAAATATTTTCCAGCCTCAAGAGCCGCCAATATTCGAAATGAAATTTGTGGAATTCGTCAACATACGGGAGAAACACTTTACGAATATTGGGAAAGATTTAAAAAATTATGCGCGAGTTGTCCGCATCATCAGATAACTGAACAATTGTTAATTCAGTATTTTTACGAAGGACTTTTGCTTTCTGACAGGAGTATGATTGATGCTGCCAGCGGTGGTGTCTTAGTTGACAAAACTCCAGCGGCCGCAAGAGAATTGATCGCAAACATGGCTTCCAACAGGCAACAGTTAGGAATCCGTATAGGTCATGGGTCAAAGGGCGTGAATGAAATTAGCACGACTTCGGTGGAAAAGAGATTAGACGACCTCACATCATTGGTGCGACAGTTAGCAGTCACAAGAAAAGAAGAAGCTAAGGTATGTGGAATTTGTTCAATGTTAGGCCATGCTACTGATTCATGTCCAATTTTGCAAGAAGATAATGCGGAACAGGTAAATGCCATGGGTGGATTTAATGGGCCAAATCAAAGGAAGTACGACCCATTCTCCAATACTTACAATCCGGGATGGCGCGATCATCCAAACTTGCGATATGGGAATCCTCAAGGGCAACAACCATCCACGAATGTTCAGCCATATAAACCACCATTCATGCAGCACCAAAATCCAAATATGACGTCAACTGCCGAAGGTAAGACTGCTTTAGAAGAGGCATTACAAACTCTAACCATGAATACTTTGACATTTCAGCGGACTACGGAAGCAAGCATTCGGAATGTGGAAAATCAGTTGAGCCAACTTGCTGCTGCTATTAACCGACTAGAATCGAGGAATTCCGATAATTTTCCAGCACAACCAGAGGTAAATTCGAGACAAAGCGCAAAGGCTATCACGTTGCGGAGTGGTAAAGAACTACTAGAACCAATTCCGAAGGCTTCCAAACGTGAAATAGAGGAAGACATAACGCACTTACCTGAAAAGAAGCAGAAAGTAGTGATCAACAAGGTGCTTCCACCTCCTTTTCCGAGTCGATTAGAAAAGGCAAAACAGGAAGAAAAAAAAAGAAAATTTTGGAGACTTTCCGAAAGGTTCAGGTAAATATTCCTCTTCTTGATGCAATTAAACAAATTCTGCGATATGCTAAATTTCTTAAGAAGCTTTGTACGTCCTAGAGAAAATTAAAATCCAATGAGAAAGTTCAGTTAGGCGAAAATGTTTCAGCCATCTTACAAAAGAAAAAGCTTCCACCGAAATGCCAAGATCCAGGTATGTTTACTATCCCGTGTCGAATTGGTAATTTGCGAATTGAAAGGGCTATGTTAGATTTAGGCACATCCATTAATGTCATGCCATATGATGTGTATAAATCTTTGAATATTGGACCTCTTAAAAAAACTAACGTAGTAATTCAATTAGCGGATCGGTCAAACGCATATCCAAAAGGAGTGTTAGAGGACATATTGGTTCAAGTGGGAAACATGCTTTTCCCGGCTGACTTTTATATTTTGCAGATGGGCACAGATGACACATCCTCGTCAACTCCGATTTTATTCGGAAGGCCATTTTTGAAAACAACGAGAACAAAAATCGATGTTCATGATGAATCTTTAACTATGGAATTTGATGGTGATTTAATTAAATTCAATATTTATAACACCATGAAAATTCCAGATGATGAGCAATCTGTTGTCTCTGTAGATTTTATTGACACATGGATGCAGGAACATTGGAGTTTGGACATCACAGATGAAGAGGAATCAGTGGAGAATGCGTCACTTTTCCATGGGTGTGAAGAATCTGCGGCAATTGAAGGGAGCAAGCAGACTGCGTTATGCTCACAAGGGGCTGAGGAATTTGTGTCTTGTGGGGACTTAAAGGAAAACGTAAATGACGCACAACATTGTCCAGTCAAGGAGAAATTCATGTTATTTAGAGAGTTTAAGGCAAAAACGTTACAGTAGGATGAGGATGCTGATTCGGTGATGCGTGATAATGAAGAGGAAGCATTATTCCACAAAGCAAATAGTACTAAAACGTTCTTCCTCCAGCAGCTCACGTCCGTGGATATATCCCAAGGAGTAAACAAGTTGCTGCCATCCTTGATCAACCCACCAACCTTGGAATTGAAAAACTTGCCTCATCATCTTATATACGTCTTTTTGGGTGAGAAAGATACATTGCCTTTGATTATTTCTAACCAACTTTTTGATGTTCAAGAAAATCAACTTATCAATGTTTTGAAGGCGCATAAAGAAGCTTTTGGGTGGACAATCGTTGATTTGAAGGGTATTAGTCCCACTATATGCATGCACCGAATTTTGATGGAAGATGAGGCTAAAGAAGTGCGGCAACCACAGCGTCGACTTAACCCGCCCATGATGGAAGTGGTGAAGAAAGAAATTTTAAAGCTTCTTGACGCAGGCATAATTTACCCAATTTCGGATAGTAAGTGGGTAAGTCTGGTACAGGTCGTACTAAAGAAAACTGGTGTTACGGTAATTGAAAACAACAATGGTGAGTTAATTCCAACTTGTGTCCAAAATGGTTGGAGAGTATGCATAGATTATAGGAAGCTTAATTCAGTTACTAGAAAAGATCACTTCCCGCTTCCTTTTATTGATCAGATGCTTGAAAGATTAGCCAGAAAATCTCACTATTGTTGTTTAGATGGGTATTCAGGATATCATCAGATTTTGGTGGCACCACGGGATCAGGAAAAGATGACCTTCACATGCCCATTCGGTACCTTCGCTTACCGACGAATGCCATTCGGATTATGCAACGCACTAGCGACATTCCAACGGTGTATGGTAAGTATTTTCTCCAATTTAGTAGAAAATTGTATGGAAATTTTTATGGATGATTTCACGGTATATGGCGAATCTTTTGAAACATGCATCATTAATCTTGAAAAAGTGCTAAAACGTTACATTGAAACTAATTTGGTTCTAAATTACGAAAAGTGTCACTTTATGGTTAATGAAGGCATTATTTTGGGTCATACCGTTTTGTCAAAAGGACTTGAAGTTAATAAAGCCAAGATAGATATTATTCGATCTTTGTCTTACCCCGCGAATGTGTGGGAAGTTCGTTCTTTTCTTGGTCATGCAGGATTTTATCGACAAATTATCAAAGACTTCTCCAAAATTGCGCAACCCATGTGCCAATTGCTCCAAAAAGATGTGAAATTCAATTTGATGAACAGTGCCGAAGTGCGTTCAACGAGCTTAAGGAGCGTCTCACTACAGCACCAATTATTCAGCCACCACATTGGGACATACCTTTCGAATTGATGTGTGACGCATCGGACTATGCCGTAGGTGTTGTTCTGGGACAAAAAGTGGATAAGGTACCTCATGTTATTTATTATGCTTCTATGACACTTAATGATGCCCAAAAAAATTATTCCACGATGGAGAAGGAGTTTCTAGCAGTCGTCTTTGGCTTGGAGAAGTTTCGGTCCTATTTGCTGGGGACCAAGGTGATCATCTATTCTGATCACGCCGCGCTAAGGTACTTAGTGAACAAGAAAGAAGCTAAGCCTAGATTGATTCGTTGGATCTTATTGGTTCAAGAATTTGATGTGGAAATTCGCGATAAGAAAGTAGCGGAGAATTTGGTGGCCGACCACTTAAGCCAAATCACATCCAGTACTACATCCGATATCCTTCACGACAAATTTCCAGATGAGAGCCTTTTCGCAGTTCAACAGGTAACCCCTTGGTATGCGGACATAGTAAATTTTTTAGTTACTAAGTCGTTACCTAATGATTTGTCCAGAGCTGAAAAAGATAAAATTAAGCGCGAGGCTAAATATTATGTTTGGGATGAACCTTACCTATGGAAATTATGTGCTGATCAGATTGTTAGGAGATGCGTCACAGATGATGAAATTTCATCTTTACAATTTTGTTATTCATCTGTGTGTGGGGGACATTTCGGGCCCAAACGAATTGCGCGAAAAATTTAAAAATTTTAGAATGTGGTCTATTGGACCCCGAATCTTTTTGGTAAGCTAGGATTATTAAATAAGGATTTTTGAATGATTATTCATGACTAAAGAAGTTAAGAATTCTTGAAATTGAAATGAAATGGAAGATATGGTTTAAATACGAGATGGATTAATGTGGAATTAATTGACATGTTAATATGCTTAAGGTAAGGTGTCATGAAATTAGGTGGCATGATTTAATGGGATTCAATTATTGTATTTTGTGGACTTAATTAGCATGTTAAGGAAATTTAATTAACATGTTGATTAGACCAAGACTATATGATATGGATCAAGTGTATTAAGGTGTTATGCAAAGTTATAAGCGTATTAAGCGTTAAATGGGCCTTGGACTCAAGTTGGGCTTAAGTGGTGATATAAAAAAGAAGAGGATTAAAGAGAGTAATGAGTTAGGTGGCATGAATTAATACAATTAAATGTGTTAGTTAAATTTAAGAGTTTAGAGTTTAATTGGGCCTAAGAGAATAATGGGCCTAAATCAAATGAAAAGAAGAAGAAATGGTTTGGACTTAAGTGATTTAGTAGGATGAGAAGAAAGAAGGAAGAATAAATTGGGCTTTGGGTCCAAATGAAATGAATAAAGAAGAGGATATAAATGAGATGGGCTTAAGTTGTAGTAGGAAAATAAGAAGGAAGGAATTAAATGAAGTGGACTTGGGCTTGAGTAGGTTAAAGAAGATAAGAAGGAAGGAAGAAGGAAAGAAGAGAAATGAGTGGGCTTTGGGCTTAATGGGCTTAAGTTAAATGAAAAGGGAGTATAAAAGAAGAAAAATAAGTGAGTTGTAGGGAAGAAGAGAGGGAATACGAAAATTTTAGAGGAGAGGAGAGTGGTTTCGTGGAAGAGGAGAGAAGGAGGAGAAAAGAAGAATGCTTTGGTTGGGGTTGGATTTTCCAAGAGATCGAGAGGAATTTGAAGAAAGTGCAAGAGGAAAAAGTGTGGGAAATCACTAGAGCTTCATTTTGAACCAAGTCTTCACTTGGTTGGTGGAAGTTTAAGGTAAGCTTCTTGATTAAAGTTAAGATTTTAGTTGGGTTATGGTTGAGAAAGACTAAGAATGGAATGGGTATTGTGATTCCAAGATAAATTTCATGATTTGTGATTCTTAGGATTGTTGCATTTTGGATGTCTTTTGATTTGGGAATTGTGTTGATTTTGAGGAAAATGGTGAGAGGCAAGAGGAATGGAAAGCAAGGGAAGGTCATTGGAGCAAGCTTTCAAGCAAGGAATCATAAGGTAGGTTTTATGTTTATAGTTAAATAATGGGCCATTGACATATTTTTTTTAAAAAAATTAAGAATATAAAAATGCTTTCAAACTCATTGTTTTTGAATGCCTTGAGAAATTTCTATAATTGATGTGCAATGGTATGAATGATTTGAAAATGTTATGTGATTTGGATGATTTAGGATTTGATATGTGAATGTGGATATTATATGATTTGGCTTGAGGAATGATGATGCATTGCATATGAAATGCTTTATGTTCATGAAATGATTTATGAAAAATTTGCATGATTTATGCAAAACAAGATTTCCAAGATTTTTTCCTTTGGGCAATCAAGTTTCAAGACATGATTATATGTTATGTGGGTTAGGTTAAGTCCACCCAAGAAACGTCTCGTACATAATGACTATGAAAAGCCTTCGCTCGGCTGCCCGACTGTGGCATAGGATAATCCAATATTTGGACTCCTCAAGATTTGCCCATATAAGCTCATTAAATGAGATTATATGGTTGCCAAGAATTGTGGACTTGCCAAACCATTATGATGTGTTAGGTTGTATGTGTTATATGATGTGAATTGTGATAAGTTGCATTGCATTCATGATTTCATGAAAGTTTGAAAAATGCATGAATTGCGTTTATGATTTCATGAACTTTTGAAAAAAAATGAATGATTTGTGATTTCAAGAAAATGACAAGAGCTCTTAGTTTATGATTTGAAGAGCTTTTGAAAAATGAATGATTTGTGACTTCAAGAAAATGACAAGAGCTCTTAGTTTATGATTTTATGAACCTTTGAAAAATGTATGATTTGTGATTTCAAGAAAATGACAAGAGCTCTTAGTTTATGATTTGATGAGCTTTTGAAAAATGAATGATTTGTGACTTCAAGAAAATGACAAGAGCTCTTAGTTTATGATTTTATGAACCTTTGAAAAATGTATGATTTGTGATTTCAAGAAAGGGACAAGAGTTTTGAAGAAAACAATGTTTTATGATCCAAAGGAAATTAATACGGAAATGGACTTCTAAAACTGTTTTGTTCATTATTTGGTTATAAGCATAGAACCTTCTGGGCTCCCCAAGCTCACCTCCCTATTTTCCCAATTTCCAGGTTTTTAGCAAGAAATCAAGTGGAAGTGGATCAAGACAGATTGTGCTTGTTTTATTGTGTATTCGAAGTTTGGTTATGTAAATGTATAATTGTAATTCATATGAGCAATGGAATAAGGTAAATGAGATATTGTTATTGGTCTTGGAAATTTGGCTAGGAAACGCCAATGAAATTGTAAAACTCTTATGTATGATGATTAATGCAATATGGACTTGAGTATGATTGTGAATGTACAATTGTATCATTGTATAGCTTGGATATGATTAGATGATTAAGAGTGCGGTTGTTGCCTTGATTTGAGTTTGGAGTTACTCTTGGGATTAAGTTATGTTATATGAGGTTGCATGTTGAGTTTTATGCAGGTGGAAGTGTTAGAATTGAAAATTGGTTAGTTGCATTTTCAAGAGAAGTGCTGTCAAATTTTTCTAAAATTTGACAGAACTTCGCTTCAGTTTTAGACCCCATTAGAGATTGATTTAGATTGAGAGATCTTCTTGAGGACTGTAGTAGAAGTTCAGATCTTTCTAAGGGTATATCATTTGTCTCATTTGGACTTAGGGTTAAAAATTTATGAGGTGAAGAACACATTCAGTTACTGTTCATGTACTGTTACATTGGTCTTTAATGAGTAGTGTCCTTTGAGTGGCTTTTTGCCTTGATTAATGATGGAATTAGCATTTGCATCCTTCATGAGATTTGTAGTTCATCTTGTTATCTTTCCATGGAGATATAGTATGCTCATATTGGACCTAGGAATAAGAAGTTATAAGCTTTGAAAGATGGTAGTGTCAAGTGAATTGAAGTTGATTTTCAGAATTGGGAGTTTTGGAAATTGGCGTGTCCGTTAAACGGACATGAATGTCCGTTAAACAGACAGCCTCGGGTGTCAAAACACCCCTTCCCCTGCCCATGTCCGTTAGACGGACATGCATGTCCGTTTAACGGACATTTGCGAAGAGTCTAGTATCCCTCCACCCGAATGTGTCCGTTTAACGGACAGCTACGGGTCACCTTGGGAAAAACGTGTTTTTGACCAGTTTTGAGGCCGAATATCGTTTTGAGGCCTCTAATATGAGTTGTATATCTTGATGTTATCTTTCAAATGGAACTACAAAGAAGGCATTTAGATATCTGTAGAGAAAGTTATGGCAATCTCTCCAAAAGAGTTTCAATTTGATTTTGGAAGTGAGCATGGTCCATTGTTTTGGGCATAAATCCCTCATACGACCTCCAATTGAGGTGAGGCTTGAACCATTGGATTTATAAGGAATATATATTCCTTTATAAAAAAATTCGGATCATTTTGAGTTAAATTGAGAAAGTTTGTATCAAAGTAAGTTAAAGGCCGGTTAAGAGAGCATGTTTCCGGTATGAACTCTTTTAGGTTTTTGGAGTGTATCTTGAGTTATATAACTCCGATTGAAGCGATTCTTGTCTTAAATTAAACAAGATTCATAAGGATATGATTTACAAGAAAATTCCAAATGAATTTAAGATTTTAAGTTTTTCAAATTCGGTGAACGCGTAGTGAAAATAAGTTCAAGTATGATGATTAGGTACATGGGCACACTAAGGGACTTTGGTAAGTAAATATTGGGGCGTTTGAGCATGAGAATGAATTCATGATGTCTTTAAGGGTTCAAGGATTAAGAATGAAAAAAATTTATAACCCTTCAAAGAAATACGACGCTCGTGTTTCACGATTTTAAGCAAGAGAGTTGGGTTCCGGTAACGGGATCCAACAGTCGGGATCCGATCTCCGGGTCGGGTTCCGACATGGTCTATTCTGGCCTAAGTTATTTTATGATTCTTACATGTTTTGCAAATCATGTGATCGTTGTCAAATAACAGGTAACTTGGGATCCAAGAATCAGATGCCATTGATGAACATTCTGGTATGTGAAATTTTTGATGTTTGGGGAATAGATTTTATGGGTACGTTCCCTTCTTCTTTCGGTAAGAATTACATCCTCTTGGCAGTAGACTATGTTTCTAAGTGGGTTGAAGCTAAGGCTATTATATCTGATGATGCTAAAACGGTAATTGATTTTGTTAAATCAAATATTTTTGTCAGGTTTGGAATGCCTCGAGCCATCATTAGCGACCGAGGAACGCATTTTTGCAACAAGATTTTCGAAGCACTAATGAGAAGATGTGGTATTACGCATCGAATTTCTACCGCCTATCATCCGTAAACCAGTGGGCAGGCTGAAGTATCCAACAGGGAAATCAAATCCATCCTCGAAAAAGTGGTAAATCCAAACCGCAAGGATTGGAGTCTTCGACTGGATGACGCTTTATGGGCTTATCGGACTGCATACAAAACTCCTATAGGTATGTCGCCTTACAGGTTAGTTTTCGGTAAGCCTTGTCATTTACCTATAGAAATTGAACATCGAGCTTATTGGGTCGTCAAGCAATTTAACATGGATCAGTTTGAGGTAAGTACTAGTCGAAAATTGCAATTACAAGAATTAGAGGAGATTCGTAATGAGGCTTATGAAAATTGAAAAGTTTATAAGGAAAAAACTAAGGCTTTTCATGATAAGATGATTTATAGGAAACAATTTTCAATTGGACAAAAAGTTCTTCTTTATCATTCAAAGCTTAAGTTATTTCCCGAAAAATTATGATCTCGTTGGCTTGGCCCGTTTATTGTTACTAACGTTTTTCCTCATGGTGCGGTGGAAATTCAGAGCATTGATACTTCTAAAATTTTCAAGGTCAACGGACACCGTCTCAAGCCTTATTATGAAAATTTACCGATCGAACAGGTTGATGAAATCGGGTTGGCACTGCCAACCTATCTCTAAATTGTTAAGTTACAACATCGGTCCAGCTAACGACTGTAAAGAAGCATGTTCGGGGTAACCCATAAAGTGTTCAGGTTTGTCTATATTTTTCATAGTTTTATTATTTAGTTAGAAATCTTTATTTATTTTTCTACTTATTTTCTGACATTCTTTGTTCCTATTTTTATGTTTATTTTTAGCTTTTGTTTATTTTTATTAAAAAAAAAACGAAAATTGAATTTCGTTACCGCCCTTCCCTTTTTCGTTTCCCTCCCCCAAATCTTTCTCCCCTGCTTGTGTTCTTACTGCTGTTCCTCGACACTTAGGTGATTTTTTTTCCAGCATCCATTATCATGATCATCATTCCTTTTCACCCTCAACACCTATTGCCGATTCTCTTTCAACCCATCCCCCTTTGATTTCAATAGTTATTTTAATCATCCACCAGTTATTTCCGCAGTTATTGTTCTCCACCCTTCCCCTCAACCAGATCTCCTTCTTTGTTTCCATCTAACCCCTCTTCTCCACACCACATTGCTGTCTTTCCTTGACAATTTTCCCCATCGATCTCCAGCCCATTCACGACAATACCCACTACCCTCCACTCTATCGATTTTTGCCCCAACCACATAAATCCATAATTTTCCAGATTTATTTTCACCACAGCCCTTCATTCTTGCTCTTTCAATCGACGTCCCACTATGCCCACAGCCTAACCTTCGATTTTACCACTCATTCACCCCTATCTTTTGATTTCTTCACCTATCTCACATTTACGTTACCCCCCAATTTCCGTATCGCCAGACCCCTTCTCTCCTTCTGTCGATTTTTCTTTCCCCCATTTCACACAAATTTTCCTCTTTCTGTTCACGTTTTCGGTACTTTCGTGATTATTGCGTCTTGTTTGTGCAGGTCTTTCTTCACCAATTGCAATCATGCCCAGGAAAAAGAGCCAAGCACGAAGAGACTCCATCCCCATTCGGACAGTTCTAGCGTCCACACCGACGACCGTCCATCCAACTCCACGCACACGCCTTCGGTCCCAACAAGGCAAGGTAGTGGAACACCGAACACGATTGACCACTCGAACTGTTGGGTGCACTTCCTTCGTTCTACCTGAAGATACTGCCAAGTTTGAGCTTCACCAACAGCGACCGATCTATCCTTGTAAGTCTATTCATTCTGATACTCTTGAAGCCTTGGGTGTATATGATTCTTTTGTGCAATTACTGGGTCCTATTGCGTGGAGTAATTTTGCCTGTATCAATTGTCCTGCTTTTGAAGAATTAACGAGGGAATTTTACACTACGTTCCAGTTTAATTGCGACAAAACATTTGACTTACATACGACAGAAGCTGGTGAATTTCGGTTAATGGGAAAGGAATTTGCCTTGTCGATTACTGAATTTAATGTTGCATTGGGATTTATGTCTACTGCTGATATTGAATCTGAATTATTTCGTGACTCCCAATGTGATTTTCATTCTGATTTTAATGCCTCGAAAATATGGCATCAATGGTCTGTTGACCCTCGTCCTTACCATGCTAGCTTGTCTAAGAGTTCTTTTCTTAGCAACCCGGTTTTCAAAATTATGCATAGGTTGCTAGCCTTTAATTTTTCTGGTCGAAAAGATGCTGCGGGCACTTTATCAAAGGCTGAATTTTACTTCCTATGGTGTATGGATAAACATATTCCTGTAAACTTAGGATTTTGGTTTATGCATCAATTTCATTCTGTGTTGCGAAAAAAATCTAAACCATTAATCCTTGGTTCCTATATTACACAGATGGCCATTAATTTGGATGTATTAGATCTTGACAATCTTGACATGACGGTGGCTTGTGAGCTCGATCCATTGGATGTAGATATTTTATCTTTGGATGGGGATTGTGGACTGAGCCATGGACACCTCTCTTTACTCTTCCTGGGCCGACCACCTTCCATAGCACTCGGACCTCAACCGGACGTCGTCGGACCCCACCAGCTGCACCACAACAACCCATTGACTTTGACACTCGCCTTAGCAGACTTGAACAGTCCATGGACCGTATGGAAACTAACCTTATGGCCTATTGGGAGCATCAAGGTTTTCACCCACTACAACCGCCAACACCCTGATCATGCCACCGCCTATCAGAGAAGCTTTTCATTACCCCTTTTCCTTTAATCTTTATGCTTCTCTACCATTGAGGACAATGCTGACTTTAGGTGTGGGGGAGTACTTTAGATTTTTTGTGGATAATTTTGGCTTCTATGTGCATATTACAGGAATATTGTGGCTGTTTTGTTTGGAGTGATCATAGTAGTTTGGATGAAATTGGGGGTACACATGAAGTTGATTTGGGCTAAGCAGGTTTAAGATGCAACATATTGATTAATTGCTCTAACTAATCTCATAAACTTGGTCAAAATTTTGACATTGGAGTGATTAAGTAAATTGTGAAACTTAAGTGGATTCTTAATTTAAATTCGACCAGTGAGGAAATTGAGCCTACATGACATCATTTTCATGTCATAATATTTTCTTGAATTGAGTGATGCTCCTCTAGTTGTGTTGCCTCTAGAACTTGCATGGAACCAGTTTGAATATTGTTTAATCACAAGGGACTTAAAAGTGATTAAGGTCGTCTTTGTTTTAAAACCATTTGGCTTAAAAATTAACCTACCTACTACTTTCCCTTTGAAAACAATTTTGAGCCTTAACCTTATTCTTTGAGTTATCACCTCACATTAGAAACCCAACAAACCCATTAGCTTACCTTATCACAAGTTGAATGAAGCATTAACTAAAATGGGACTTTTGTTATATATCGTGTTTTGAGATAATTTCATGTGCATCTACCAATATGCTTATCATTGTCTTGTGTTGTGATTATTTTCCTTGTTTTTAACATTACGCGAAAAAAAAATTAGAAAAAGAAAAAGAAGGAAAAGAAAAACAAAATAGAGAAAAGTCAGAAAAAGGAAGGAAAAGAAAGAATAAAGTATAGTGGCTTGAGTTAGAATGAGTAGTTGTAGTTTCTTGTCATGTTTATCTCAAAATTCTAAATTGTGTGTCCCTTTTGCTTAATGCTTTATGAAAACTTGTGATCAACATTTTTACCATGCTTTTACCTCACCCATGAACCTAGCCCATTACAACCCTTAATAAGTCCTTATGATCTATGAGCCCATGTGATCTAAGTAAAGGAGAATTGGTGAAATTGCAAGCCTATGGTAGTGCCACATGATAGAGTGAGATTTGAATGAAACACCTAACCACAAACACTTGAGTGTAAGAGCGAAATCCGTGCGAAAAATTGACTCAATTTCTTGTTTGCTTTTGAACAAAGATGCTGAATTTTGATTTGGTTTGTTTGCATTAGTGAAAGGCAATTGTAATGTATGTTGCAAATTGAATTTTGTTAGCCTAAATTGATGGATTGTGTGCACTTGATTTTTGAAGGAAGAATTGATTAAGTTAATGGTTTGACATGTTGCTCGAGGGCGAGCAAGGGTTCAGTGTGGGGGAATTTGATAAGTCATTTGACATGTTGCTCGAGGGCGAGCAAGGGTTCAGTGTGGGGGAATTTGATAAGTCATTTTAAATGCATATGTTTTGGACTTAATTTTGATTGATCTGTGAAATTGGTACTTAAATATTGATGGAATTATTTGTTAAATGTTTGCAGATGGTTTTCAATGCCAAAAAGACGGAAATGGATCAAAAAGAGGAAAAATATGGCAAGAAGTGCGAAAATTCCAGATTGGTCGAAATTCAAAGATTAGGCGTGGGCACGCCTAAGGTCATAATCCAAAATCTGCAGATTTTCCAGCATTGGAATCCAATTAGAACCAAATCGCCAAAGATCTTCTGGGGTCCTTTTCAGGAAGTTTTCCACCTAAAATAGAAGACTATCTATTTGAGACAAAATCCAATCAAGATATGGGATATCCAAGTCAAAGAGGGAATTGGAAAAATTGCCATGATTATAAATACATGTATGGGGGTTGGAGGAAACCATCGAGTCTTCTTTCTTCTTCTCTTGGGTCTGCCGCAAGTGCTCTTCTTCTTCTTGTTTCTCTGATTTTCAATTTCTGCACAAACACCAAATAGTTAAATCGTAGATTTAGTGATTTCTAGTTAGTTGCAAATTTATGGATTACTTGTTTTCAATTTCTGCAAAACTCTTCTTGTCATTAACGTTAATTTCACTGAAAAAATAGTTATGGAGATTGTTTCTTATATTATTTCTTTTGTTTTTAACTCAAGCATGATTAACTAATTTTCTTGTCTTGGTTGAGGGAGCCATGTTCCATGTTATTATGGTGAGATGTTCGGAATCTTTTTCATAATTGTTAACGTTCATTGGATAATTTCAGATTAATCTTTTCAATTGGATTTATTAGTTTCTAGGTGCGCAACTAGAGATTAATGGATTTAATCGCTAGGTTAACAAAATCTGACGTTCAATTTTGGTAACCATAAGTAGTAATTAGGATTAACCCCTCTACGTTAGAGTTGGAAAATTCTAAGAAATTATCCAATTGATTGATTTCATGTCGTACATGTTATCACTTGTCGTTGGTTCTTAATGCTATTACTCAATTTAATCTATGATCGTATCTAGATTAATTGTTTAATAAGGTTGCTAGGATACATGTTTCTAGTCAATACAATCAATAGAAAATTCCATCAATGAATGTTCGTTAATAGTTACAATTTTGTCAAGGATCCATAATAGCATGGTAACATTGGTGATCGAAACCAAGGTGTTTTTTTTTCTATCGGTTTTTCCTATCGGTTTTTCAGACTTAATTATTAATTTGCAATTCCTTTCTTTTTGACTTTCATTCTTATTTCAGTAAGTAACGAAAACCCCTTTTTTTATTTGTGCCGTTTGAGTTCGTAATTTTCATAATCGTAAAATTCCTCGTGGGAATGATATCCGCTTACTACTACTACATTAATTTGTTTTAACGGGAGTGAAAATCTTTTATATTTGGTTGCAGGCAATAGCATCATCAATAAGCATTCTTGTGTACCAATACGAGCTTTTCAAGATGAAAGATGAAGAATCTATTGATCAAATGTTTGGAAGATTCCAAATAATCATCAATGGATTGAAAGCTCTCGGAAGAACTTACGATAACCAAGATCACGTATGTAAGATCTTAAGAAGTCTTCCAAAATAGGTGGAGACCAAAAGTTACTGCGGTGCAGGAAGCTAAGGATTTGAGCGTGTTAAAGCTTGACGAGTTGCTTGGATGGCTAAAGATTCATGAAGTGGAGCTCGATGCTGAAGACAAGCCCAAACGGGACAAGTCAATAGCACTGAAGGCCAGACAGAAGAATCACAAGACTCAAAGGAGGAGAAAGTCATCAAAAGCATTAAAGATTGAAGAATCAAAGAATGATGACTCCAGCAAATCAGAACAAGAGTCAAGTGATGAAGATGACGAGTTATCTTTCATTTCCAGGAAGATCAGACGGATGTGGAAGAAGAAGTCCAAAGGAAGTCATTTCTTCAAGAAGAACGACAAAGATGATGGAAAAGTTGAAAAGACATCCATCGTATGCTACGAGTGTAATCAACCTGGACATTACAAGTCCGAATGTCCTACTCTAAAGAAGAAACCAAAGAAGAGTAGAGAAGGCAAGAAAAGCATGATGGCAACTTGTGAGGATCTAGATTCCTCATAATTAGATACAAGTTCCGAGACATCAGAGCATGCAAAGATTTGCCTAGTAGCCGAGGAAGAAAGTGATGAGGAGGTAACTTCTGAATATGATAACTTGTATAATGCATATTCAGAATTACTAAAAGATTCTCATGCTATTCTAAAACAGTATAAACTATTAAAGAAGAAGTATGTAGAAAACCTTAAACGTACAAAAGAAATAAAGAGAGAAAATATCTGCTTAAAAAAGCAAATAGGGGAGGATAAGAAAAATAAAGTAGTAGATAGATCTGAAGAGATCAATCAGCTAAAGCTTAGGATTAAGAGTCTTTCAGCTGATTTAGCTACCTTCACTGAGATCACAAGGAAAATGAATGAGATCCTAGGAAAATGTAGACATCCGAGTGATAAAATCGGATTAGGGTTACAAGAAATAAATCTCATCATGGTAGAAAGCCTATTTTCCAGAATAAAAGGTATCACCAAACATGTTTTCATCAACAAACTGGCAAAATGCATCAAATGAATCATTATGTTCATATTACTCACCCAAAAGGACCAAAAAAAATATGGGTACCAAAAAATAAAATAGTTTCTCCTGTAGATATCCTTCCTTGGAAGATGCGACAAGCACCGTTGGTATTTAGAAAGTGGTTGCTCGCGACATATGACAGGAAGAAGGTCTATGTTCCTAGATCTTCAATATAAGAAGGTAGGATCGATAAATTTCGGAGACAACCAGCAGGGCAAGACAATTGGAATCGGTAAAATAGGTAAAGAATCCTTTGCATGTATTGATAATGTGCTGCTCGTTGAAGGTCTGAAACACAATTAGATTAGTGTCAGTCAATTGTGTGATTTTGGTTTTGAAGTCACGTTCAATTAAAATTTTTATGAGATTGATAGGGATTTATTAGTATTGTTCATGCATACTGGTACTAGTGAACAGAAAAATCTGTGCACATGAAATAACTGTACATGCATACAAGACATTCCCAGTTTTCGTGCCCAATGCAATTTTATTGTGATTAACGTGGTTATTGGGTTCGAAAAATTATTTTGAGTGCGCCATTGAGTGTTTTATATTTTAAGAGATTTTTAGGAATTTTTCTGGAATTTTCCGGAGAAAATTCGTGGACCGAAAAAATGGCCAAGTGACGAACCGGTTGTTTTTCGGTAGCGAAAATTGCTATCCAATGGCACTGTAATATTGGGCATATCATTTTGGGTTTTAAATTAGGGCCTTTGGAGTTGATTGGGTTAAATTTTGATTAGGCTTATTGATTAAAGTTTATTAGTTAAATTACTTTGACTTTCCTTCTCATTGTTGGACCAATCCTCTCTTGCCACCACTTCACTTCTTTTAATGCCTAATTAATTGCTTTTTTTGGTTTGCTAAGTGTTGCTCTCGGTTATTGCTTGATAAAAGAAGGAAAAGCTTAGTTGAATTGTTATTTCCTCCTCTCATCCGAAACCACCCATTCCATTTTGCCTCTCCATCATTTTCTCTTCTTTCTTCCTTAAGAAAATCTTAAAACCTTAAGAGCTCTTCTTCTTCTTGCAACCAAGTTAGTTTCTTGTTATGGAGAACAAGTTTTAGAGGAAGTGGTGAGAAAAAAATAGCAAAGATAGAATTGAAGGAATTGAAGCTTCCTAAGTAGGTAAGTGTAGTGTTAAGCTTTAACTTATGCTTTAATTATGTTTTCATAAATCATGGTTGTTAGATGCATTCAATGGGAATTTTGGTGTAATTATTATGCTTATTGATGCTTTAATTTGATGAAAATATAGGTGGAATTGATGGGTATAAATGTATGGTGTGTTAGGATAATGAATGATTATAAGTGAAGTGTTGAGCTTGATTTTGAAGTGATTAGATGACTAATCCTTAAAAGAATTTGATAAGAACATGATTGTGTATGGTGCTGCCAAATTGAGGTGGTTATTCCTAGTGATTGTAGGCATGATATAGGGACTGATTTTGTGGCTAATTGAGATGCTTATGGTAGTAGAAATTGAATTGGTATGATAGGAAGTGAAGTTGGGAAGTGAAGCTGAAATTTGAGTTTTGCCCTACTGTACTGTTTTGAGCATAACTCATTGTGTGGTTATGCAAATGAAGTGAGGTTTGTTCCCAATTAAATTTTGGTTTGTTGGCTACATTCTTGTGTGAAATAGGTGTTGTCTAATTTTAGTCTTAAGAGGGTGAATTTTAGCATAGAAAGTTACTGCTGATGGCTGGAATGAACAGTATCTGGATTGATGACGTGATTGTGTTGATGATTTTTCTAAATTAATTGACATGGAATTAGGGAAAATTGTCTAAATTAAAGTCGAAGCTTATTAAGTTATCTTTCCATTCCCACTAATTTTGCAATTTTTCTATCTGTATATTGGGAGATATGCACTGTGGAATATTGACTGATTTTGAACAATTTGGTAAAACCTAGACTAAGAGTGGATTTGGTGCACATTCTGATTAGAAGCAATTTTAACAATTTCTGTTAATTGAATTGGCTTTAGTGATCTTCTGAAGAGTTGTAGAGGAAGAAATTATCTTGAAAATGGTATATAGCATGTAATTTTTGGAGGATCAGCTGTGGGAGTAATGAATTTTCAAAATCTGTACCTGCGTGAGGTTTTTTACTGCTGCCTTGATCAGTAACTTGCATGAAAGTTTTAAGCTTGTTAGAGATGGAATTGGCTTTGAAGCCCTCATGGGAAGTGTAGCATTGTGTTTGATCTTTCCATAGGTATAAAGTATGCATTTATTTGACATTTGTGCAAGGAGATATACTGTTTAAAATATTACTGTCCAGATTGAGTACTTGCAGGGGAAGCAGCATTCACTGAATTGTTTGACCTAGTTAACCATTGAATTTGATTTCATATTATTATCAAAGTTGTAGATCACATTGTAATCTTTCTGAGCATATTTATGTTGTAATTTTTAACTGAAGAGAATGGAAGTTCTTGAATTTACCAAATCTTTATTCGCTTTCATAGGTTTTGAATAGGCGAAGTTTCAATTGAATTTTGACACCCTTAGGGGTAAATGTGATTTTTATGGTTTTCATAAAACTTGTAGAGGGTTTCATGATCTTTCCAAAGAGGTATGGTTTGTAATTTTCTGAATTGTGTGTAAAGAGATATGTTAGTTAGAATGTTAGACAGGAAAAAGGGAAAAAAGAGAAGGAAATAAGGGCTTATATATATATATATATATGAATTGTTTTAATTGCTTTTTGTGTTCTTTTGGGAATAACTTTTCCGTCCGACATCCGATTGACCTGATTCTTGAGGCATCGGATTCATGGAATATTTAAGATTAGGAATTTTTGGATGAGAAATTGAAGGGTGTCCGGAAAATGGGTATTTCATCACTGTTTTATTTAATTGGGGACCTATAGAGGTCCAAATTGAAGGCCATCAGCGCCATTGGATTTCTAATTTTTAAACAGATTTTTCTGATGGAAAAAATGAGATTAGGCCGGGAATTCATGAACATGCATTATACACCTATATGTGCATCGTTAACGAATTCGGATTGGATAATTAGTGATCGTTTTCTTCTCTGATTCTTATAGAGGCTCAATTGGAGCGTCGTTCGATTGACGTGGCAAAGACTTCCTGACATTAGCTCGGAAGTGATAGGAGAGTAAACTAGTTGGTTTCTCAATCTATGTGTGTGTTTAATATTACGCATTGATACCATGTGGAGTTAAGGAAGGATCTGTGTGTTTGATTTTGATTGATTTCGGACCAGGGGTGTCCGACATGTTGGAAATGTGATATTGAAGTGCTAATATGTGTAAATGACTGTGAATGCATCAATGCAATAAATTGTAAATGTATATGATTGAAATATCAGACCAAAAGTCCGAAGAAATGGCAAATAGCATTGACATGTAAATGGAAATTGGAACATGTACATTGCATGCATAAAAGTATGATCAGATAAAGGCAGTTATGACCGGAGCAGCCACCGTATCAGGGCATATCACACCCAACGTATATGAGAGCTTTCAGCTCAACGCACAGGACCTTAGGTCCAACGTATTGAGCCTCAGCTCGATGTATCGAGGCTTCAAGCCCGATGTTTTCAGCGCATTGGCTCAACGCAATGTGCCCAAAATCTTTGGGACGATTTGAGTATACAGTCACAACAACGAAATGAAAATGAAAAGTGTCACATGTGCATTGCATCTATAAATGATTGAATATGAATTGTGTTAAAGGTGAAACACCTTACATTTGAGAAATGTGATTGTATGTATTATTTGGTAAATTGATTGAATATGCATGAATTGAGTGAACCATCGATGATGGTTTCTCATTGAGTTCACAAACTCCCCCAACATTGCAACTATTTTTCAGGAATTGAAGAGTACCCCGTTAATGGAGCAGGAGTATGATTCTAACAAGAGAGTCGGTATTTGAAGTCGGGATCGGTTCACGTGCGCATTTGTGTCATTTTGAATTATGTGTAAATTTATATTTCATAAAATAGTCTTGAATTGTTTGAGGCCCTAATTGATAAATATTGTTTTGAAATGTGATCTTTGATAAAGTGTATAACTGAAAAGGGTTTTAGTATCACGGGCCGAATCGTTTATTATTTCAGCACTTTCATTTGTTTTCAAAAGAAAAATATCATAATGAGTTTTTTTAAAGCTGCATTGATCTGCTTTAGCATACCACCCTCATGAATTGGCTCGAATATCACCGTCGATGTCGGGTTCGGGTCTCATGGGGAGTGGGTGCTACATTTGAGGTATCAAAGCCCAGCATTACGAATGTATCTGGGTACAATCTGAAACATAAGTCAAATGGCATGCATCTGAGTCGTGTCGTTGCAGACCGTGGCAACTGATCCCTAGTTTGTGTCGCACGAGGATCAATCCTACATGTACACATATGTTAAATGATTATGTGTGGGAATCGTGAGAAGTATGGGAATGTGAACCCCTGGAAGTGGATAAGCAATTAGGAAAGGGAAAAAGGAAAAACGGATAATGAGAGTTATATATGGTGCTGTGATTATAAACCCGGAATGTGGTATACGTATGACTATGTTGGCCTAGACTGATTAAGGAAAGAAGTGATATCACAAGTAATTCCCAGATTAAAATGGCAAGATTACGGCGACAAAAAACGAATATGTCTAGAACTGGAAGAAGTCCACTAGAGATATGAGAATCATATAGTAGACCTAAGTGAGATTAAAAGTCCGGGATGACGAAGTAATTAGAGCTCTGACTGTATATGCGATGAAATGGGAAACAATGGAACTGAGTAAAGTGTAGAAGATTCAATCAGGCAGATATTGATTTACTGCATTTGTGTTCGATATCAGTAGATATCATAGATAGATGATGATAGTGTTAGAGTAGTGCCCTGAAGGCAATCGCCTTTAGCGCATTTTGTACAAATTTTTGTACAGTCTTTATGAATAAATAAAGAAAGGCATATTTCATTACGTTGCTGTTCATTATTTATGAACTGATATTGATCAATAAGCAAATTAATGAAGTCCATGATATATGACATAGTATGAAGGAAATTGTGATGTGATCATACTAATGAGATTCCTATCATGTGCAATTATGTCGATATCTAAATTATCCTAGTCATAGGATTCTTGAGACTGAGACATCGGTAATCCGGAAAGACTAGCACATCTCAAACTCCTTAATTTGGTCAAGCGGTGGATCTCGAAGCTGTAAATATGAGATATTTAGGGTTGAGATGTGGATGCTTACTAGAGGTAGTAAGTACATTGGATGACTGCTATGAGATCATCACATGGATGTCCTATTCAATGTCGGTGATAATCTCATCATAGCAATGGTGCAAGTATCCTTAGACTTGAGGTGCTCAAGGATATCTTGAATCTTGATTACGTGCTTTGACTCCATTCCTTGTTGCCTTACGAGGTCGCTCATAGGGTGGTGCTTGGGTACACTTGAGGTATTGAAGATAATTGAGTAGCCAATAAAGTTCACCACTACGTGATAATGAAGATGATACCCATAGCCACTTGTCGTAGGTCATTACTTGGAAATCTCGGTGAAGTATATATGTCATGAAGAGTGTCTTGATGACATATAAAGTAATGAGTCGGGACAAGAACTGAAATCACTTGGACTAGATTTGACGTAGTCAGTCTAGTAAGAGATGACACATTGTTCATACTCATAACCAAGTGGGGTATAACATGGTGAAAGGACGAATTGCATGGTAATTGTCTATGGAAAGGTTCGTGATATGGTTCATGATGAATACATGTTCATTCGTCAAACCAATTACTTTCCAGTCAATTGAAGGTCATGATGTGTTGCTAGATACCGCTCATGACTTGCTCAGATTAAGTGTTAATCTAAGTGGCCAACATAACCGGGTACCTAATGGGTCACACGCATAAGAGTGTCTCGGAGAATTAAGTAAAATAGTTTTGGATAGAGATCCAATATATGGAAGCAATAGAATTAAATGGATCCGATGAGATCGAGATATGTCCCGATGAGATCGCGACATCGATATTCTGAAAAACGTTTCAGAGGGTTTTCCCATATAAGGGACTGGTAGGCCGGTAGGACCGACCCTAGTGTGACTGGATCACTTCAGCATTTATTTATATATATATATATAATTAATTAAAGAATTAATTAATTAATTAATATATATATATATGTACACGTTGAAAGGAAAGAAGAAGCAAAGGAAGCTTCTTTTGATGCTTAGTCATCAAAGGCATTAAATGTCCTTAAAAGATGTAAAAGAAAAAGGTGAAAAGGTGAGAAAGTAAGTTGATGATCGTGGGTTTTGACAAAAACCTAAGGGTTTTTGGAGAGCCAAGTTCGTTGGTCTTGGAAGAAAAGAAAGAAAGAGTTTCTCTCTTCATCCATCGATCATCTTCAAGCTTCTTCTTCATTCCTTCTTTATCGTTGGTTTCAATAGCTCTCCAAGGACAAAGGTAAGAGCTAGCACTCTTTAATTTGTTCTAGCTATTCCTGGGTCAAAGGGTTTGTCCCGGTTAGGTTCTCCGATCTCTGCGTGGATACCGTTAGAGACGGTCTCCTTTGGCCGTTATGGTTTGAGTTTGTTGTATAGACATATGGATCCTGGCTTTCGGGAAGGTCCCGGAACAAAAAAAAAATTTTTCGCACCGTGGGCATGTGATGCTCACACCGGGATTTTCCTACAGTGGTATCAGAGCCACTTGTGTCGTATATAACGAAGAAACCATGACTAGGTCGGAGTTGCCTATTGCTTGTGACGATGATGCATGTTGATTGTGTGAATTTCGAATTCAGTATAGAAATATAGTTTTTGAAATTTTATTACCCAGATATGTTCACAAGATGTTGTTGCATATGTCTGTGGAAGCATGGAATTTATCAATGTGATTTGTTATGGTTTTACTAATTTATTCCCTAATGTTCTGGTTGCTGTTTTTGTGCACATTCAAAGACCATGCATGCTTATAAATTCGAGAATAAATTGTAGAAAATTGTTTTTCGGATTTGCTTTCACCAACATGTCTCTAAGATGTTTATGAATGTCTATGAGAATGGAAAAATGTTTTCAAGGTGATTTACTATTTATTTGAGAATTTATGGTGTGCTGCTGGGAATAACTGTGTTGAGGAACACAGATTCTACATTGGCTTTGTTGCTGAGGTTGGATGAGTTTTGTTGGAAATAAATCCTAAAAACATTCATGAACCATTTTGGGAACATGTTGTAACCTATGTAATTTTCTCAGAATTTATTGAAATTGTTTCAATGAGTTTTTCAAGCAAAACACAGAACTTGACAGTTTTGAGAAAGTTGCTGGAGCTGTTTTGTTTGAAGTGAAAAATTGTGTATTTCTCAATTCCAATGCCTTGGATCATTTTTAATGTGATTAAAAATGTGTTACATTGATGTTGTATGCTTGCCTAAATGATTTTCTTAAAATCGGGTTTCCAAACAATTTAGGATGTAAAATGTGTCTCATTAGCGTCTCGTTAGTATATTCCCTTATTTTGATTGTTTTGGCCGTCACAAATTTTGTGACAGGTGCCGAAGTAGTCTTGATAAAGTGTAGACTACCTAGAGATACTTAGGGTGATAATTTGATATTCTCAAATTAGTTAGAAATCTAAACGAATAAGAGTGTATTCATCAATTTCAAGTTTCATGTATAGTTTGACTATATATGGTAAGCATGCTACAATGAAAGTGTTTCATTGGTACATCATAATTCTGGATATTACACTTGGTATTGTGAATTTGAACTAAACGAATTGAGAAATTAGCCGATTAGATAGCAGGCCAAAAACCAGTCGACTGGCACATCCATTCCGATCATGGAACATGCACTTGATCATTGGAAAGTGCACGATAATCCATCGATCATTTGGGCGTGCTGATAATCCATAGTAGTCGACCAGCACATGTTTCAGTCGACTAGAACATGAACCAGTCGACTACAACAACATGCAGAGGTGGGATGATGGATGATTTTAGGTATAGACTCAATGTGATTGATGAAATACCCTAAATCATTCCATATAGTCATAGTGACTATAATCCTACGAACTTGGAGAAGAAGAAGATGAGACCGAAAACCTCACACATCATATGAAAACTAACGCCTTCCATTAATATGGGGAGAACCAGAGTTCTTATAGAGTTGGGTTGTTGGGTAAACCCAAGCTCGCTCTATACGGATATGTTTGAACCATGAAACTAAGATTTTCGGATTAATGGGTCGGTTTTCACTAGAAGCGTTGATTTATTGAGTAAACTTAAGGTCAACGTGGACAGAGGCGAAATTGGGTAGTGTACATCAGATGTACACGCATCAAAAGTTGATAACCCAATGTGTGTGCATACATCACGAGTTGATAGCAATAGTTGATAGTTGCATCTATGAATCAAATGGTATGACCGATACCTGCCGATTGATCTAAGGTGGCTTGTTGGGTAAACCCAAGGTCATTTTTAGAAATGTCGGATATCTATGATGCAATTGGTATGACCGATACCTACTGATTGACCTAAGGTGGCTTGTTAGGTAAACCCAAGGTCATTTTAGTAATGTCGGATATCGACCCACTAGGACGTTTTGTCATAATGTTTCTTGGATTCGTACTGAGGGTTATGGATTCTTTGAAACTAGTGGAAGCCATATGCATGTCATTCAAGTCCTTATGATCATGCATGTAATTCTATTCTAACATTCTTTCTCTCTTTCCCTATAGGTTTTTGAAGATGACTTCAAGTGTGAATTTGCGCTCACTTATGGACTCAAACAAATTAACTGGACCAAATTTTCTCGATTGGCTGAGAAATATGAGAATTGTCCTCAGATCTGAAGAACTGGGATATATCCTAGATATTCCACTTCCTGATCCACCTGCTGCTGATGCTTCTGATGAGGATCAGAAAACATATCGTAAGCATCTTAAAGATAGTGACATGGCTACCTGCATTATGCTTGCCTCGATGTCACCAGAGCTGCAGAAGCAGCATGAGTCTATGGATGCTTATACCATAGTGTTTCATCTTAGGGAGCTGTTTGATGAGCAAGCTCGGTGCGAAGGTTCGAGACCTCGAGGCTACTCTTCACTACTAAGATGACTCCGGGTTCATCTGCGAGCGCGTATGCATCAAGATGAATGGGTATATTGAGAGGTTGGCGTCTTAGGTTTTGTTATGGATTATGAATTAAGTGTTGACTTAATTTAGTTGGATTGTCGATAGTTATTCACGGTTTGTGTTAAACTATCGGATGAACCAAATATCCACGACAATCCTCGAGTTGATCAATCTGCCAAGACAATGCAAGCAATCTATCAAGAAGGATAGTAAGCAAGTGCTTATGGTGGCTTCTTCTTCCGGTTCAAAGAAAAGAATCTAAAGAAGAAAAGGTCTAAGAAACCAAAAGGAAGTGCAGCGAAGAAAAACCAAAGAGACTACAATTAAAGAAACTTGCTTCCATTGTGGCAAGATGGCCCGCTTTGGAAGTGAAATTATAAAGTCTATCTGGAAGAATTGAAGTGAAGAAGGCATCGATGCCTCGACTTCTTCGGTATGTTTGTCATTGAGGTTAATCTTGCTTACGATCATAACATATGGGTATTAGATACCGGTTGTGGCTCACACATATGCAATGATATCTGAGGCCTCGAGGACGATGAGCGACTCGTGAAGGAGAACTAGACTGCGTGTGGGAAATGGAGCAAGAGTTTCTGCATTAGCCATAGCACTTACTTTTGTCTCCCCACTGGGCTTGTAATTAAATTGGATGAATGTTATTTTGTACTGTATTAACAAAGAACATATTATGCTTTTTGTTTAAATAGATTGGTTTCCATTTGACTTTTAGTAACAATGGTTGTTCTATTAGTTTGAATGGAATGCTTTATGGTACTGGTACATTATGCAATGGAATTTACATATTAGATATGTCACATCCAATTATGAATGTCAATGAAACGAAAAGACATAAACGAGATAATTTAAAATCAACTTACTTATGGCATTGTCGCCTTGGCCATATAAATGAGAGACGCATAGCTAAGCTCCAGAAGAATGGTAGTTTAGGGTCATTTGATTATGAATCATATGACACATGTGAATCTTGTTTATTAGGTAAGATGACTAAGTTACCCTTTAAGGGAAAGGGTGAGCAAGCGATGGAGTATTAGACCTAATACATTCAGGATGTATGTGGTCCGATGTCCATCCATGCGAAGTGGTTGTCTTTACTTCATTACCTTTATCGATGATTATTCTCGATATGGGTATCTGTATCCGATGAGATACAAATCTAAAGCATTTGAAAAGTTCAAACAATTCAGAAATGAAGTAGAAAACCAACTTGGGAAAAGTATCAAGACATTATGATCTGATCGTGGTGGGGAATACTTAGACCAAGATTTCTTGGATTATCTCGAGATAATGGGATTTTATCTCAATGGACTCCTCCTTACACCACAAAGATAATGGTGTGGCAGAAAGGAGAAATCGAACCTTGTTAGACATGGTACGATCAATGATGGGCTTTGCAAAGTTACCAAAATCCTTTTAGGGGTATGCACTTGAGGCAATTGTTTACTTGTTAAGCGAGTTCCATCAAAGACAATTGATGTTACTCCATATGAGATGTGGACTAACAAAAACCCTATCTTACTCATTTGAAAGTTTGGGGTTGTCCTGCTTATGAAGCGGACTGATCGAGATAAACTTGATGCAAAGTCGACAAGTGTTTGTTCGTAGGATATCCTAAAGAAACAATGGGATATCAATTCTACCTTCTTTGAGGAACAAAAGGTGTTTGTTTCAAAGCATGCTGTATTTTAGAAAGAGTTTCTTTTACAAGAAGGCGGTGGGAGCAAGATTGAACTTGAAGAAGTTCGGGATGCTCGGCAGACCAGAATCAATCGCACGAACTCAAAGCTGTGACTCATACAGATGAAGTAACAGTTCAACCTTCTACAACACATGAAGTTAAGTAGGTCACGTAGGATACGCTCTGTTCCGAGAGATATGGATTTCTTGTGAATGAACAGAATGACTTATTGCTCATAGAAGATGATAAGCCTACCACCTATGAAGAGGTTCTGAAGAGTTCAGAGTCTCAGAAATGGCTTCACGCCATGCAGGCTGAAATAGATTCCATGTATGAAAACCAAGTATGGACTATGGTTGAGGCACCCGAAGGAATAAAACCCATAGGGTGCAAATGGGTTCTCAAAAAGAAAACCGACATGGATGGTAATGTGATTACCTATAAAGCAAGGCTTGTGGCTAAAGGTTTTAAATCAAAGACAAGGAGTTGACTACGACGAGACCTTGACCCGATAGCAATGCTTAAATCCATTAGGATACTCCTAGCTATTGCCACTCATTATGATTATGAGATATGGCAAATGGATGTGAAGACAGCTTTCCTAAATGGAAATCTAGCTAAGGATGTGTATATGACACAACCTGAGGGCTTCACCTCCTATGATGGCGAAAAGGTATGCAAGCTTCAGAAATCCATCTATGGATTGAAACAAGCATCCAGAGTTGGAATTTCCGTTTGATGAGGTAATCAAAGAGTTTGGTTTTCACAAAATCCGGATGAACACTGTGTGTATAAGAAGGTTAGTGGGACTGCAATCGTATTCCTTGTGCTGTATGTAGATGACATATTATTGCTAGGAAACGATGTCTCTATGCTACAATCAGTCAAGATTTGGTTGTCCAAATAATTTGCCATGAAAGACCTTGGTGAAGCAACTTATATCCTTGGGATAAGAATCTATAGAGATAGATCAAAAAGGTTGCTTGGTCTTTCACAATCAACGTACATAGACAAGATGCTAAAAGGTTTAGCATGGAGCAATCAGAGAGGGTACCTTCCCGTGACTCATGGGATAACACTCTCGAAATCTGTAATCCTAAGACACAAGATGAGAGGATCTTGTATGAATATGATCCGTATGCATCTGCGGTAGGATCTATCATGTCTGTTGTGCTATGTACGAGACACGATGTATCATATGCTCTAAGTGTTACGAGCAGATACCAATCGGATCTGGTGAGGTCTTTGGGTGGTGTCAAGAATATCCTCAAGTACTTGAAGGACTAAGGATGTGATCTTAATATATGGGGATGGAGATCTCCGGTGAGCAGTATCTGATTGCGGCCTCAATCGATAAGGATGATTCCAAATCCCAATCAGGTTATGTATTCAAACTGAATGGCGGGCGGTTAGTTGGAAGAGTTCAAACAAGAGACGATCGCCGATTCAACAACCGAAATGAGTACATTCTCGCTTGAAGCGTGAAAGGAAGAAGATTTGGATCGAAGTTCATTCTTGAACTTGGTGGGGTTCTAGCGATGATGGGCCCATGCGGTTGTATTGTGACAATAATGGGGCTATTGCAGCGAAGGAACCAAGGTCTCATCAACGATCCAAACACGTACTCCGCAGATATCATCTAATCATGGAGATCATTGGTCAAGGTGATGTGCAGATAGAGAGAATTCCCACCGAGCGGAATATTATCGATCCGTTGACAAAGCCATTGTCACATAAGAACTTTGATTCTCATGTACTACTTTATGGTATTAGATATCGGCGATTGGCTTTAGGTCAAGTGGGAGATTGTTAGAGTAGTGCCACGAAGGCAATCGCTTTAACGCATTTTGTACAAATTTTGTACAATCTTTATGAATAAATAAAGAAAGGCATATTTCATTACGTTCTATCGTTCATTATTTATGACCGATATTGATCAATAAGCAAATTAATGAAGTCCATGATATATGACATAGCATGAAGGAAATTGTGATGTGATCATACTACTGAGATTCCTATCATGTGCAATTATGTCAGTATCTAAATTATCCCTAGTCATAGGATTACTGAGACTAGACATCGGTAATCCGAAAAGACTAGCACATCTCAAACTCCTTGATTTGGTCAAGCAGTGGATCTTAGAAACTGTAAATATGAGATATTTAGGGTTGAGATGTGGATGCTTACTAGAGGTAGTAAGTACATTGGATGACCTGCTATGAGATCATCACATGGATGTCCTATTCTAATGTCAGTGATAATCTCATCATAGCAATGATGCAAGTATCCTTAGACTTGAGGTGCTCGAGGATATCTTGGATCTTGATTACGTGCTTTGACTTCATTCCTTGTTGCCTTACAAAGGTCGCTCATAGGGTGGTGCTTGGGTACAGCTTGAGGTATTCGAAGATAATTGAGTAGCCAATAAAGGATTCACCACTTCTGTGATAGCAGAAGATGATACCCATAGCCTCTTGTCAGGGTCATTACTTGGAAATCTCTGGCTGGAGTATATATGTCATGAAGAGTGTCTTCAGTGACATATAAAGTAATGAGTCCCAGGACAAGAAGCTGAAATCACTGGACTAGATTTGGCGTAGTCGATCTAGTAAGAGTTGACACATTGCCCATACTCATAACCAAGTGGGGTATAGCATGGTGAAAGGACGAATTGCATAGTAATTGTCTATGGAAAGGTTCGTGATATGGTTCATGATGAATACATGTTCATTCGTCAAACCAATTACTTTCGGTCAATTAGGAGTCATGATGTGTTGCTAGATACCGCTCATGACTTGCTCAGATTAAGTGTTAATCTAAGTAGCCAACATAACCGGAACCTAATGGGTCCTGCATAAGAGTGTCTCGGAGAATTAAGTAAAATAGTTTTAGATAGAGATCAATATATGGAGAGTAATAGAATTAAATGGATCCCGATAAGATCGAGATATGTCGATGAGATCGCGACATCGATATTGCTGAAAACGCGTTCCGAGGTTTTTTCCATACGGACCCGATGGTCAGTAGGACAAACCCAGTATGTTGGACCACTTCGGCATTTATTTATATATATATATATGTACACGTTGAAAGGAAAGAAGAAGCAAAGGAAGCTTCTTTTGATGCTTAGTCATCAAAGGCATTAAATGTCCTTAAAAGATGTAAAAGAAAAAGGTGAAAAGGTGAGAAAGTAAGTTGATGATCGTGGGTTTTGACAAAAACCTAAGGGTTTTTGGAGAGCCAAGTTCGTTGGTCTTGGAAGAAAAGAAAGAAAGAGTTTCTCTCTTCATCCATCGATCATCTTCAAGCTTCTTCTTCATTCCTTCTTTATCGTTGGTTTCAATAGCTCTCCAAGGACAAAGGTAAGAGCTAGCACTCGTTAATTTGTTCTAGCTATTCCCGGGTCAAAGGGTTTGTCCCGGTTAGGTTCTCCGATCTCTGCGTGGATACCGTTAGAGACGGTCTCCTTTGGCCGTTATGGTTTGAGTTTGTTGTATAGACACATGGATCCTGGCTTTCGGGAAGGTCCCGGAATAAAAATTTTTGTTTTCCGCACCGTGGGCATGTGATGCTCACACCAGGATTTTCCTACAGATAGTGAGCTTGTAATAAGGTCAATATTGTACCATAACGATCTGCCTAGAACTGAAAGAACTGAAAGAGCAAAGGGCCTAGTAGGGTAAGAAAAAGTAGAAATGGTGAGATAAAAGTGTACAGATAAACCGAAATGAACTCATGAAACGATTGTGATCATGAGCGCATAAGCTTGAGACTGAAATGGGTATGCGAATATTGTGCTAAGAGTTTGGAAATCAGTATAATGAGATCGTAAGGGAAAAAAATAGACTGACAATTTCTACTGATTGTATATCGGGAAATTCTGGATTGGTTGAAAAGATGTATATGGACACAGAATTGGTAAATGGATGGGTAAATAGATAGAGATACAGTGGATTTGTCTCACCGATTTTTTCGTGTTTTGGGGACTGTGAATACCCTATTATAGCAATAAAGAGATGACATTGTATAAGCCAAGTGGATATGACCTTAAAAGGTCAAGCTAACACATGAATGCTATGGGAATGAAACTAGAAAAAAAAATGAAACAATGATAGTGATATAAGAAAAGGGTTGTCGCATTTGAGTCGATTTACCGTTGGGAGTATCTATTGGACAATACAGTTGATCATGATTAATGAAACGTATGTGAAAGAGACATGGAAATCAAAGAGGAGATGATCGGTGAATGAGTATAGTGGCTATAAGTGTAAAGTTCATAATGGGTTAAAGTAAGACATAAGAGAAATTTGAGTGTACCTGTATGAGAAGAAATGAAAAATGATTCTGGTATCAGTCAATTATTTGAGGATTAGCATAAACGGAAAGGAGTTTTATGGAAGTTTGAATTGTATAGGTTACTAATTGGTTTCCGGATAAGATGAAATAAGTTCTGGTGAGGTGTAGATTACGGAATAAGTGTTAAAGAAAGTGTTTAGGTGACTGTCACAGGGAACCTTAGTGCAAGGAATGTTTTGATCTTTTCAATTATGGCATAACATTGTTCTGATTGAGATAGTGCGTATAGTTGAGAATGATTGAAAAGCAATTAAGGACACTAATTGGCTGATGAGACTTTCATGAACGGTAAAATGACGGTAGCAAGACTAATGGTCAAACGAAAAGAAGTACGGACGAAATCAAAAGTGAAATTGAATCACTAGGGGTATAGAACAAAATGATTATAGATTCAAGTGATTATAGGCCACAGAAAAAAGTGCTTAAGTGTTTTGGACTTTATAGGATTATGACCTTGTTATATAGTTTTGACTGCATGACTTTAGGGCTATTGGTGTTCATAAAAAGGAATTATACACGCTTATATTACACAGAAAAGTGCCTAACAAGAGTCAAAGACCAAAATTGAGTCGAGATACTTGTGATGAGTGAAACAAAGGAAAGTGACTTAGGAAAACTGCATGGGTTAGCTGAAGTGGATCAAGATTGGACAAATGAAATAGAATGAAATGCATATAGAACAATGAAGTGTCAAAAGAACACTGAATCTGGACTAAGAGTCAATGAAATATGAAGGATAAATGCGTTAGGTGGATTACCACCGGTTATAGTGAAAAATAGAGATAAGTGCCACTGTGTCGGTACCAAAGGAAAGGGAAGTGTCGCAGACGAGAGAAACTATTTTATTGTAAGTATCATAGTGACAAAGTGTACGCAGAATTGGCAAAAAAGGGTATCAATGAAGTTATGGGAATAAGTCTGTATATTGAGAAAAAGGTATAGGATGGATAAATCGTGATAAGTGAACAGGTTCGGAAATAATAAGTTGAGTCATGCCAACCATTGCGCCTTCTGCGATCTTTTGGTAAAGGAATGATTGAGTGATTTAGTGTATAGGAATTGTAGGAACATATGATCACTATCATCTGGAACCATTGACTGAGAATTTCGAGGACGAAATTTTTATAAGGAGGGGGGAGTTGTAACATCCCAACCCCGACAGGAAGGGTAAAATAGTAAATTGGCATAGGATGAGATTGATAGGGATTTATTAGTATTGTTCATTCATACTGGTACTAGTGAACAGAAAAATCTGTGCACATGAAATAACTGTACATGCATACATGACATTCTCGATTTTCGTGCCCAATGTAATCTTATTGTGATTAACGTAGTTATTGGGTTTGAAAAATTATTCTGAGTGCGCCATTGAGTGTTTTATATTTTAAGAGATTTTCAGGAATTTTTCTGGAATTTTCCGGAGAAAATTCCCGGACCGGAAAAATCGCCAAGTGGCGAACCGGTTGCTTTTCGGTAGCGAAAATTGCTACCCAATGGCACTGTAATATTGGGTATATTATTTTGGGTTTTAAATTAGGGCCTTTGGAGTTGATTGGGTTAAATTTTGATTAGGCTTATTGATTAAAGTTTATTAGTTAAATTACTTTGACTTTTCTTCTCATTGTTGGACCAATCCTCTCTTGCCACCACTTCACTTCTTTTAATGCCTAATTAATTTCTTTTCTTGGTTTCCTAAGTGTTGCTCTCAGTTATTGCTTGATAAAAGAAGGAAAAGCTTAGTTGAATTGTTATTTCCTCCTCTCATTCGAAACCACCCATTCCATTTTGCCTCTCCATCATTTTCTCTTCTTTCTTCCTTAAGAAAATCTTAAAACCTTAAGAGCTCTTCTTCTTCTTGCAACCAAGTTAGTTTCTTGTTATGGAGAACAAGTGTTAGAGGAAGTGGTGAGAAAAAATAGCAAAGAAAGAATTGAAGGAATTGAAGCTTCTAAGTAGGTAAGTGTAGTGTTAAGCTTTAACTTATGCTTTAATTATGTTTTCATAAATCATGGTTGTTAGATGCATTCAATGGGAATTTTGGTGTAATTATTATGCTTATTGATGCTTTAATTTGATGAAAATATAGGTGGAATTGATGGGTATAAATGTATGGTGTGTTAGGATAATGAATGATTATAAGTGAAGTGT
This sequence comes from Erythroxylum novogranatense, assembly GCA_029891385.1. NCBI lineage: Eukaryota > Viridiplantae > Streptophyta > Magnoliopsida > Malpighiales > Erythroxylaceae > Erythroxylum > Erythroxylum novogranatense. The sequence goes on along the minus strand of CM057225.1, from coordinate 5,030,937 downwards.
TGAGCTTGATTTTGAAGTGATTAGATGACTAATCCTTAAAAGAATTTGATAAGAACATGATTGTGTATGGTGCTGCCAAATTGAGGTGGTTATTCCTAGTGAATGTAGGCATGATATAGGGACTGATTTTGTGGCTAATTGAGATGCTTATGGTAGTAGAAATTGAATTGGTATGATAGGAAGTGAAGTTGGGATGTGAAGCTGAAATTTGGGAGCATAACTCATTGTTTGGTAATGCAAATGAAGTGAGGTTTGTGCCCAATTAAACTTTAGTTTGTTGGCTACACTCTTGTGTGAAATAGGTGTTGTCTAATTTTAGTCTTAAGAGGGTGAATTTTAGCATGGAAAGTTACTACTGATGGCTGGAATGAACAGTATCCAGATTGATGACCTGATTGTGTTGATGATTTTTCTAAATTAATTGAGATGGAATTAGGGAAAATGGTCTAAATGAAAGTTTAAGCTTATTAAGTTATCTTTCCATTCCCACTAATTTTGCAATTTTTCTATCTGTATATTGGGAGATATGCACTGTGGAATATTGACTGATTTTGAACAATTTGGTGAAACCTAGACTAAGAGTGGATTTGGTGCACATTCTGATTAGAAGCAATTTTAGCAATTTCTGTGAATTGAATTGGCTTTAGTGATCTTCTGAAGATTATTAGAGGAAGAAATTATCTTGAAAATGGTATATAGCATGTAATTGTTGGAGATCAGCTGTGGGAGTAATGAATTTTCAAAATCTGTACCTGCATGAGGTTATTGACTGCTGCCCTGATCAGTAACTTGCATGAAAGTTTTAAGCTTGTTAGAGATGGAATTGGCTTTGAAGCCCTTCATGGGAAGTGTATAATTGTGTTTGATCTTTCCATAGGTATAAAGTATGCATTTATTTGACATTTTTGCAAGGAGATATACCGTTTAGAACATTACTATCCAGATTGAGTACTTGCAGGGGCAGCAGCATTCACTGAATTGTTTGACCTAGTTAACCATTGAATTTGATTTCATATTGTTCATGAAAGCTTTAGATCACATTGTGATCTTTCTGAAAATATTTATGGTGTAATTTTTCACTGAAGAAAATGGAAGTTACTGAATTTACCAAGTACTGTTATGTTTTGATAGGTTTTGAATGGGCAAAAGTTTCAATTGAATTTTGACACCCTTAGGGGTAAATGTGATTTTTTATGGTTTTCATAAAACTTGTAGAGGGTTTCATGATCTTTCCAAAGAGGTATGGTTTGTAATTTTCTGAATTGTGTGTAAAGAGATATGCTAGTTAGAATGTCAGACAGGAAAAAGGGAAAAAAGAGAAGGAAATAAGGGCTTATATATATATATATATATGAATTGTTTTAATTGCTTTTTGTTTTCTTTTGGGAATAACTTTTCCGTCCGACATCCGATTGACCTGATTCTTAAGGCATCGGATTCATGGAATATTTAAGATTGGGAATTTTTGGACGGGAAATTGACGGGTGTCCGAGAAATGGGTATTTCATCACTGTTTTATTTAATTGGGGACCTATAGAGGTCTAAATTGATCGCCGTCAGCACCATTGGATTTCTAATTTTTAAACGGATTTTTCTGATGGAAAAAATGAGATTAGGGCCGGGAATTCGTGAACATGCATTATACACCTACATGTGCATTGTTAACGAATTCGGATTGGATAATTAGTGATCGTTTCTTCTCTGATTCTTATAGAGGATGAATTGGAGCGTCCTTCGACCAACGTGGCCGAGACTTCCCGATATTAGCTCGGAAGTGATAGGTGAGTAACCTAGTTGGTTTCTCAATCTATGTGTGTGTTTAATATTACGCATTGATGCCATGTGGAGTTAAGGAAGGATCTGTGTTTGATTTTGATTGATTTGCATACCGAAATTATCCGACATGTTGGAAATGTGATATTTAAGTGCTAATGTGTGTAAATGATCGTGAATGCATCAATGCAATAAATTGTAAATGTATATGATTGAAATACTGGACCGAAAGTCGAAGAAATGGCAAATAGCATTGACATGTAAATGGAAATTGGAACATGTACATTGCATGCATAAAAGTATGATCGAGATAAAGGCATTGTGACCGAGCGACCACCGTGTCGGGGCATATCACGCCTAACGTATATGAGAGCTTTCAGCTCAACGCACGTGACCTTAGGTCCAGCGTATTGAGCCTCAGCTCGATGTATCGAGCTTCAAGCCCGATGTTTTCAGCGCCATTGGCTCAACGCAATGTGCCCGTCATCGACGAGCCAAAGCACGTCACAACAACGAAATGAAAATGAAAAATGTCACATGTGCATTACATCTATAAATGATTGAATATGAATTGTGTTAAAGGTGAAACGCCTTACATTTGAGAAATGTGATTGTATGTATTATTTGGTAAATTGATTGAATATGCATGAATTGAGTGAACCATCGATGATGGTTTCTCATTGAGTTCGTAAACTCACCCAACATTGCAACTATTTTTCAGGAATTGAAGAGTACCCTGTTAGTGGAACGGGAGTATGATTACAGCAAGAGAGTCGGTATTTGAAGTCGGGATCAGTTTACGTCTGCATTTGTGTCATTTTGAATTATGTGTAAATTTATATTCCGCAAAAATAGTACTAAATTGTTTGAGGGCCCTAATTGATAAATATTGTTTTGAAATGTGATCTTTGATAAAGTGTATGACTGAAAAGGGTTTTCTTATCACGGGCCCGAATCGTTAATTATTTCCGTGCACTCGACTGTTTTCAGAAAGAAAAATATCATAATGATTTTTTTAAAACTGCATTGACTGCTCTAGCATACTACCCTCGCGGGTCGCGGGCTCGGATATCACCGTCGATATCGGGTTCGAGTCTCGTGGGAGTGGGGTGCTACAAACAGAGAGAAAGACCTCGAGTCTGGTAGCGAAGGCTAGGGTCTTACATGTGATTCTGTTTAACGATGTCTTACCGAGAGTGGGTTCGAGGCACTTGGTGACTATTCTGGATGAACAGTGTCTATTTTACTTGCTGAACTGTCAACCAGTTGACCTACCATTTTTTATCTTTCATTATATGGTTAAAGGAATGAAGGATACAAATAGCTACCCGTACGGAATGTTGTTAACAAGAATTTTCAGGGAGTCTAGAGTTCGTCTTGATTGGGGAATCAGACGAATGGTGCCTGTTAGGAGTGTTATCGACTCGGGTACTATAAGAAAAATGGGCTTGAAAAATCTGGATAGAACAATAGCATATTCTGAGAACAAAGCTAGAACTGAGGGGGAGCGGATACAGAGGAAGTCTCCCACAAAGCGTTCTAAATCTCAGGTTAGTACAAATATGCCCATTATTGAAAGAAGAAAATCATCTGAAGAAGTTTTGACATAAAAGATGATTTCTCAAAGAGAAAGTAGCCATGTTCGGAGTTTAGACGAAAATATCTTGAAAAGAAAAGGGGAGAAGCTTATGAGTGAAATTCCTAAGAAGTCAAAGAGATCACCCAAGATTCGAACCTTGAGATAGCAAGAAGAAAAGCAGTCCAGAGAATGAAGATAGGCAGAAGTTTCTGTGACTCGCACACCAAAGGCTACAAGATCTCTAGTCTCGATTTTAAGTGAAGAATCAGCCAATCAGGCCAAAGAGACTGAGAGGAAAAGAACATTGGAGTCTGAGAAACAGAGATCTCGACCTCAGAAAACTCCAAGACTGACTGCGGCAGTGAAAAAGACTAAGGTAGTTAGTCAGAAGAAAGTGTCACTACTGCTAGGGAAGTTAGTCAAAAAATAACTACTTCAATTGCTGAAATACCAAGACAAGAGAAATCAGCAGAAGATAGTCGTGAGAAGAATACTCCTATTGCTGTTCCACAAGAGATAACAGTAGAACTAAGTCTGGTAAGTGTTATTCCTACTAAGATTCATCAACAGGAAGCAACAGAACTTAGTTTGATACAGGTCCAACAAGAAGAATCTGTAGAACTCAGTCTGGTTCCATACAATTATTATAAATTTATGAGGAAAGAAGAACTGGAAGTCAGATTGATTGAAGTAGTTGAGCCTGTGACCAGAAGGAGTACTTCGATAGTCATCAGGGATACACCAAGGAGATTAGTAAAGGTGTTCTTACAACCCATTCCGATAAATAGTGAGACATGGCATCTGTTGAATGAAGAAGAAAGAAATTTTTATGAAGTCTTGAGGTATGTTGCCACAAAGCCATATCCAACAAAGATGACCAGTCAATCGCACACTATTTACCCGATTACAGAGCATACGGTGATAAGGGTTGTACCAGACCTGCAACCTAGATATCCCTTGAATGTTGATAAGGGGAAGATGAAGTTATACCCAGAAGGAGTAATTGATGATCTTTCCGCAGATCAGATTGCAGAAGAAGTGCGGAAAATAGATGAAGCATACACTTCAAAGAAGATGTTTACAGGAGCTAGTTATAGTTTTACAGAGAAGGATGAACACTGTCCAGTGGGGGGAAAGCTGATTAAAGGGACGTTTATTGAATCCCTTGTGCAGACAGTAGTGCGTATTAGGCCACTATCTAATACACTATCCATAGAAGAATAAGCTCTACCCTTGCGAGGAAGACAAGTGCTTATGATACCTGCTCCTTATGACTTAGACCTTCCTGAGCCCAATCTATCGGTTCAACCACCTACCTTTGAGATTGTTGAAGATTACATTCCATCTTCAGACGCATATGTTACTACAATTGCATTTATAGAACTCCCGGAGGATGATGATCAACCCACCTTGCCTTTTGACTTGCAAGCTGAAGTAATGCACCTACGCAGAGAAGTCAAAGAGTTGAAGGAGATGTTGAAAGAGTTGTTAAAGAGTCATCGGCATTAATCATTTTTTATTATAACAAATAGGGGGAGAAGAATATGGAAAGCAGAAATCAAAGGGGATGCACGAAGAAGGTGAAGTTTTCATGAAGAAAAGAAAAAAGGGGGAGGAAGAGTCAGCAAAAATGAAGAAGTCAGACGAAGACTGTTCCAAGATATGTTTTTCACCTGAATCGGAAGATTATTTGTTATCATCAAAAAGGGGGAGATTGTTAAGTCAAAATGACTTTACAGTAATGATTTTGATGAAGCACAAATAATAGAAGAATGAAAATACAAACGGAGAAGTAAAAAACAGACGAAAGAAAATACAGACAAAGATTTAAAAAGGTATTTAAGAAGTAGAGAGCGGATGGAAAATAAAAGTATTTAAGATTTAAAAGAAGACGAGAAGTAAAAGCGAGATGAAGAAAAGGTGAAGTAGAAAAACAGACGGAAAACAAAAAGCAGACGAAGAAAAGCAGAAGGAGACGAATCAAGAGTCAGCTCGAGTTAGTTATAGAACTCAACTGAATAACCGTTTCTTTCAAGATTCAAGAAACAAGAAACAAGAAACAAGATTCAAGAAGTAGTTACAAACGAAGGCTATAAATAAGAGTCGAAATCGTAGATTGCAAAGTTAACTAATTTACATTTACGTGTACATTGAAAAGCTTAATTGAGAGTTTACTATGCAAATAGCTAAAGCTATCTTACTGTAACAAAACTCGAAAATCTTTCTGTGAGAAAGTAGTACAGATAGCCTGCAGAGGCTAAGTGTGAAAGAATACTGACTATAAGAGACCTGAAGAGGCTCGGAGTAAAAGAATACTTTTAACGTTTGAGAAGTAGTGAAATCTCAGAAAGAGATCTGAGGAATGGACATAGCCCACAGTTTGGGGTGAACCAGTATAAAAATTATTGTATCAACTTCTCTATCCCTATCTCTCTTAATGTTCAAAGTTTCATTTTTTACTTAATTTTCAAACAAGTTTTCAAAGAATTCGATTAACTTTGATTTACAGTAGTTTCTGTGAAAAGAATAAGTTTTCTTTTAACAAAACGTTTTTGAAGATTTTCAAAAAGGGGAAATACACAATTCAACCCCCCCTTCTTGTGCACTTATACATCGTATAATAAGCATTGTAATAACCTATGATTCACTTCAATAACGAGAACTTGTTTTCTTGATTCACAAGTGTAAACTGTTAATGAGCATTTTGTATTAATTTTTGATACATAATTTGCTAAACTATTGTCCATTTAATATTTAAATTGTACTAATTAAGAGTTATTTATTTTAATTTTAGGTACACATGTTACACCAAAAGGGAAGGCTCCACCAACATCACAACAAGGCAGATAGAGGACAGCATCATTGATAAATTAAGTGGAGGCAGCAACACACAAGAGGCAAGCAACAAACGACGACGTACAAGCTTGCAACAAAGGATGAACAGCACAGAAGGTAACACGGCAACAGCAGTAGTGTGACCCAGTGGCATGTGATTTTAAAAGAGGACCAACATTAATTGTCTAATCACACTACAAACCAAAACGATGGCGTAAGTGAGTAAGGTTGAGGTTTTTAAAAATCACGCAACAGTAGAAAAAGGGAGGCTCCATTTGGTAACCAACTCTCCACTCACTACATATTTGAGCTCTCAACGTTACACAAAATAGGAACAGCCAAAACCCACACATGAAGACAAGCAGCTGGAGAGCTCAACGCAATTCACCAAAAAGGAAGGAGACCCATGCTTACACCACACCAGGATGGAGGAGAATAAAGAGGGACTAAGCTGCTGGAATGAAAAAAACAAAGTAGCAGGTGACATTAGCGTGGAGACACAAATGATGTAGCTGGTGGGGATAAAAAGGAGGGCCATTGTTGAAGCAAAGGTGGGACGTGAGTGAAGAAGAGACCAAGAAGGAAGAGCAACGTTTTTCTTGGGAGAAGAGAGCAAGGAAGTGCATTATGCGAAGGAGAAAAGTTGAAGCATCCACGTTGAAGCAGCAGTTGGTGGCTTGAAGATAAGAAGACAGCTGGAGAGCCCCCACTCTTATTCAAAGACTGCACTCATCTTTCCATAAAAAAAAAAAGTAGCAGCTGAAGTTAGCAGCTGGGGTGGGAGACATTAAGCAGCTGCTGGAGACTAACGTTACAGACCACAAAATATACTCCCCACTTACAAGACGCTACACTGATCACTCATTTTCACTACTCAACATTTTCCTCTCACATGAAGTAGCATTTGGTGGCAAGAGCAAGCCATGACTTCATTTGGAGCAGTTGGTGGCATAGGAAAGAACCACGTTGAAGAACAAAAACAACTGGTGGAAGCAAAGAAGGGATCTGGTGGCTTGATAGGTTGGTGGAGATGAGACGTCCAGGTGGCAAGGAATGAAGATAACAGCTGGTTTGTGAAAAACGTTGTAGCTGGCAACATAAGAAGCAATGACAGAAGCAACATAAGTGTAGGAGAGTGGAAGACAACTGTTGAAGCAAGAGGATTTATGCGTGGCTTGAGGAGACCAAAGGGAAGCAGCTGCGTGGACACACAAACGTTGAAGCAAGCTGGTGGTTTGAGAAGGCGTTGGCGGTTTGGAGACACCAAAGCAGGAGGTGGCGTTAAAAAGAGTGGGTTGAAGTAGACGCAAGGCACCAAGGCTTGGAAACGTGGGAGGTCTGTTTGTTGGATTTTAAAAGATAAACATGAAGAGAAGGAGAACCAGTGGAGAGGGGGACGTGCATGAATTAAATGAGAGACAAAACTTATTTGTCTTGTCAATGAACGATGATAAAAGATGTGCAGTCGTGGAATGAAGGCTTGATGCAAGTCGTTGGAGGCCAAGGAGATTAACGCAATTTGTAGTGAATGAGACAAGAAGCAACGTGGAAGCAGTTGATGGTTTGATGAATAACGTGTTCGCTAGGAGATAAAAGCAACGTGGAGAGCTGGAGAAAATATAGCCACAAGAACTAAAAAGGCGGTGTTTTAATTTTTTTATTTTTTTAAATTCTATATTTATTTTAATTGTGTGGATTTAATTAATGTAAACATATATTATGACCATGATTTATGTTTCATTGATAAATATGTGAGTAATTTTTTTCTTTTCGGTTAAGGTTAAGATTGAAATTTGATTAGGATAACTTATGCGGTCTTGATTTTTGCTTGATTAAATTCATATCTAGTCCTAATTTAGCCTGATCACCTAGATTAAGATCTTAGATGATTAAATACCACAACCAATGGGATTTAATTTGTCGGAAAATTAATCAAGCGATATACTTGAGCCTAAAGTGTAGACCAGCCTTAGGATCTTGTGTGAGGATACCTAGAATTAACGAACTTAATTTTAGGCTTTTTGTATTTAACGCCTTTTAATCTGAATTATCTATACACCAAGTGGTGACTCGGATTTTAAAAAAAAGGGAACATCCATGAATATTGGGTTCGACTTGCTTAAGTGAAGTATTTCCTAAATCAATCCACTGTTATAATTTTTAGTGCCTAATCCAATTGAAGTCTAATACCTTAATCGATTTTTGTCATTTGATTAAATCTAGTTGTTTCAAATTCATACCTTACATTTTTCATATTTTCTTAATTTGCTTACTTTATGTTATTTTATTTTCAAATCAATCAATTTTAGATCGTCTGAGTAATTTTTTTATCGTTTAATTTAATTGTCTTACGTATTTTTTTTCCTTAGGTACGATATCCGGTTCTCACCGATTTATATTACTTGTCGACGGGGTGCGCTTGCCTCTAATTGGTTTAAATAAAATTTAACTGTTTTGTTTAGACCACAACAAGTTTTTGGCACCATTGCCGGGGAGAAAATTGCTGATTTTGAGTCATTAAATTAGACGGTATTAATTGTCTCAGATTTAATTTTTTCTTTGTTGTTTATTTGCATATTTTAGTTATTTGTTTGATTGCTTTATTTCGGGTGTTTTATTTTTCATCCTTAGGTTTGTTATTATTTTTATTTTGTTCCATTTTATTTATGCTCACTCGTGGCCAAAAGCTCGAGAATTTGCTATTAGATATTAAAATTGAAAAAACTGCTCGCATGTTGCGTAAGGAAACCAGATTGGCTTGAGTACGTAAAGGACTAGAAGAAGCGGTTTCAGAGATGGAATAACACGAGGAGAGGTTGATACCACATCTTGAAGAGAAGGAGTTGACTATGATGGATTTGACAATGGGGCACAACAATAGACCCATGCCGCCCATTATAAGGTCGACGATCACAATATGAAGTTTTGAGATTCCTCACAAGATTACATCCATGGTGAGGGCATCTCAATTTGGAGGATTGCCTTTGGAGGATCCAAACACCCATTTGGAGACATTTTGGATATTTGTGATTTATTCAAGAAAATGGAGTATCGGAAGACCTTGAAGATTAAGGTTATTCCCATTTCTCTAAGGGATAAGGCCGAGCATGGTTGGTTAGTTTGCGATCGGGATCGATTACTACATGGGATGAGATAATGAGGTTATTTTGGTAAAAATTTCCTCCCGCCAAGGTTGCAAAGATGAAAATGAGATCACTTCCTTCACTCAAGATGAAAATGAAAGTTTATATGAAGCGTAGGAGCGATTTGGGATATGTTGTGTGATGTCCTAGTCATGGGTTCTCTACATGGCGTGGTCAATACTTTTATCTGAGGAATGAACCCATCGACCGGGAGTACCATAGACGCCGCCGCAGGAGGTAGTTTAATAAGGAAAACGCCAGATCAAGCTTCTGAGTTGATTGATGAGATGGCCACTAGCGCTTCCAATATCATTCGAAAGGCATCCCAAGCGACCTCAGGAGCTCGTGTAATCGACAATCACTGGTGGCTTTATCGCTTTCGATGGATGTTCTGACGAAGAAATTGGATAATTTGATGCACAGTGTGAAAGGAGGAGCTAGCTCTTCATTAAGGAGTTGTGCTATTTGTGAGCATTGTGGTGGAGATTTCCATGCATCTTCTGAATGTCAAGTCGGGAATCCTTTTGCTCAAGAGACTGAAGAGGCCCATTATATGGGCAATTATAACAAACAGCGATTGGACCCATATTCTAATACCTACAACCCAGGATGGAGAAATCATCCAAATTTTTCTTGGTGGAATGATCAGGTTGCAAAACCACAATCATCCAATGTTCAGAGACAACCAACTGCACCCCTAGGTTTCAAGGCTCCTACTCCTGCACCACCAGAGAAATCTAATCTCGAAGACCTACTGTCGAAGTACATTTCTACTACCGAGGTCAAGATGCAAAACCAAGGATCTTCTATCAGACATTTGGAGAATCAGATGAGCCAGATTGCAAGTTTGTTGAAGGAAAGACCTTCGGGTTCATTGCCTAGCACTATTGAGGCCAACCCGAGAGAACATGCAAAGGCAATTTTATTGAGAAGTGGCAGACAACTTGAAGAAGTTAAGGAGAAACAGAAGGATAAAAAAATGGAAAAGAGTGAAGAAGATGAGAGTCGGGAAAGTGGCAAGGAGGCCACAGACGCACCAACTGAAAAGGAGGACCATCCACGGTTATTTGCTGATCCCATTACACATCCGGTAAGACCTCGAATTCCTTATCCTCAAAGATTGAAAGGTACGCAATTAGATAAGCAATTTGGTCGTTTTCTTGGGATATTTAAAAAGTTGCATATAAACATTCCTTTTGTTGAGGCCATAGCGCAGATGCCTTCTTATGCGAAGTTTTTAAAAGAAATTTTGTCTAACAAGAGGAGGCTTGAGGAGTATGCCACGGTGAAGCTGAATGAGGAGTGTTCAGCCATATTGTCAAGAAAGCTACCACCGAAGCTTAAGGATCCAGGGAGTTTTACTATTCCTTGTGTTATTGGTGATTTAAATATAGATAAAGCTTTAATGGATTTGGGTGCGAGTATTAATTTAATGCCTCTTTCTGTTTTCAGGAAATTAGGATTGGCGGAGCCTAAACCCACAACTATTTCACTTCAGCTGGCAGATAGGTCAATCACCTATCAGGGGAATCATTGAGGATGTATTGGTCGAGGTCGAAGTTCATCTTTCGGTGGATTTTTAGTCCTTGATATGTAGGAAGATATTGACATCCCCATCATTATTGAGAGACCTTTCATGGCTACTGCACGGACCATCATTGATGTACAACGTGGAAAGTGTTGGAGTTATGTAAATATGGTGCCTGGAAAGCAAGTGTATTTACATGTAACTTTATCTTCTTGATTCTGATTTTGTAATGAAAATATTTATTATTAATAAAACAAAAGAGTTTGGTTTTATCTGTATGAGCATTATATATCTGGTCATAAGGTACCAAGATTCATTTGTAAGTAATATACATATACATAGAGATGTATGGGAAACATGTATATTATTAGAATCAATTAATTGATTCACAGTTGAATAATCAAGTTGGTCGTTTGATTATGGTTTAGACTATAGTGTTGCGATTTATCTCCATATAAGTAAAGGAGTTTACTTAAAGGGAATGATGAGTTTCATATCATGATAGTAGTAGACTATCAATAATGGCACTATTAAATGAATCGGAATCAAGTATGTTTTCAAGAATAAAGTGGGCGTTACTTTAATCTTAAAACATACAACTTAAGCATTAAACTTATTATGAACCGCAATCTTGATGAGTGGTGAACTCATATGTGTTTCATTATAATTCTTGATATGATCGGAATGGATTTTTACAGGTATTAATCCGATGTCTGCATGTTGGAATTATTAATTGAAACATGTATCGAGGAACATTCACTCAAATAAAGAGTTTATAGTGTTATCATCTCTTTTAGATGTTTTAAGGAGATTTGGTGATTAAGCGGCGCTTGATAGTTTGATGGACTAGCTACCATCAAGTCTTAACACTAAGATGAGATCTTATGTGTTAATCACCATATAAAGTAAAATGAGAGATCTAGAAAGAAAAACCAACATAAGGGCAAAAGCGGTAATTTTACCCTTTGTTGTGCGGATGGCTATAATAAGGTTCTAAATAGGGTTTGCAATTGGACATATTCTCATAATATTTAATAATTCAAGAGTTTAACTAATTGTCTTTAGTGGAATGACATTTAGTTAATAAGCTAGAATTAATTCAATGAGATTGAATTATTTCGGGCTTATTGGAGCTTGAATTATCAAAGTCCAATAAGATTCCCCACTTGGCTTTAAGGAAGGTTATCAAGCTAAGTAAGAAGTAGATTGGAGGCTTTAGAAGTCCATAATTGAATGATGGGCTTATACTAATTAATGGTTAATTGGAAGCCCATATGTTCATTTAGAAATGGGCTTGTTTTGGTTTAATGTAATTGATTAGATTAATTATATTAAAACAATTTTTTAAATGGAGAAGAAGCAATTTGAAATTGTGTTAGGTTAGATGTGTAACCACACATTTGACATTAAAATACTAAATAAAGATGGTCTTTATTATGGTTCATCATTATTAAATGGAGTTATGAACTTACCATTAAATGGTTTAATGGTTGGCTTTTAATGTTGGCATGTAACCTATTTGCATTCATTAGATTAAAGATGAAAGATGTGCATTAGATGGACCATCTTCCTTCTTTCTTCTTGCCAAAACGAAATGGGTATTCAATTATAGGTTAATGTTGGGACCGAGACCCAACTATATACCTTTACACTATCCTTATCTAAATGTTCGATCCGTTCTGGAACCCAACTACATAACCGTAAAGGAAAGCGAAGCGGAAAACAAAGCATAAGAATCGAAAGCGAAGCCTTTTCAAAACAAATGCAAAGCGAATGCTGAAGCGAAAATAGCGAAACGAATCGAGTAGCGAATCGAAACAAATCGAAAAGTAGCAAAGCGGAAGTAAAAGCAAGCGGAAGCAAGAACTAATCGAATCAAGCGAACAGATTTCAAAGCGAAAACAAATCAAGCGAACATATCCGACATCCGTGAATAAGCAAAGAACGTGAAAGAATCGCATTAGGAATCCTAAGGCGTTCCAAAATCAGTTATGAATTTTTTTTCTTCTTTTCTTATCCTCATTTCTTTCTCGTTACCCATTCATATACAAGTCATCTTAAATCCATACAGATCATACATAAACTTATATAAATCCATACCAATCTCAAATTACATTTTAACTCAGATTTTATCGAAATTTCAAAGATAACGGTGGCTTTATCCTAACAAAATTTCTTGCCAAGGCAAAATACACTTCTAAATGCCAATCAATCACACAAATATCGAATCCACCGGACCCTCCGTCCGGGATATCGCAGAATAGACACAAACCTAATTCTAAAACAATCTCATACTTGTCATTCAATCTACTATTTTCATAATTCAAACTTATTCGAGAATCAAACACAAATATATATGCCCAAGCTATTCATGATTTCATATACAAATTTCTCAATCATTCCCGATACTCAACTTTATACACAAATACACTTTCTTTCAAATCTATCTTAAACCATAAACATTTCCATACTCAAATTTCAGATTACTCAAAACTAACTCATGCAAATTACAAAAGCACAAAACTGCCGAATGTCTTCACATTCTTTCATCCAATCTCACCTTTCGAAACACGGAGATGGGGATGAAAAAGGGGAAGCTTAAGGCTCGTGGATAACACATTTATAAACCGATAAATAAGCGGAAACTATTTTTTTATAAACTTTTTGCCAAAAGGGCTAATGTTTCAAACTTTTCAACTTTGAAATATTTCTCTCAAACTCTTTCAATTTTTCCAAACTTTTCATATCAAATTTCATAAATTTCTGATTGAAAACCCTTTTCTTCATTTTTCCAAAATTTCTCATAAACATGAATGCAATCACATCGGCAAATTATCACGCACATTAACAAAATCAAAATCACATAATGAGATCAAAATGGTCGGTTTGGTCCAAACGAGCATCGCTGATCCCGCATACCGTCACGTGCGTCAGAATAAACGTACTACACTTTCCCTCAAAAGCGGTCCAGTGTAGCCGTGAGGGAATCGAAATCGACTCCGTGCCCTAGCGGGCAGCCGAGTGAAGGCTTCTGAATAGACAACGTGACTCACCAAAGGACCTAACCGACCCACATAACACATAATCGAAAAGAGATTTGAATGCGAAGGCACTTTTCAAATTCTTGATTTTCCACACATTCACATAACGCATACAATTCGATCAATTCATCATTCAAATACTAATTTCAAAATCAAATCATTCAATCGGTGTGCATAATTCAATAATGCATTTATGACAATTAATTTAAACTTGTACCAATTTCTAAAATCATTCGAAATCATATTTTCCAACTTTAAATCAATTCTTATTTTCAAACATTTCCAATAATTTATCAAGCATACAAAAATTTTCTTTCTTTCATTTTCAAAATTCATATTAAGCTTACAGATCAAATTATAAATATGCTACCCACCTCGAATTATTGCCGGGAACTTGATTTCAAGCTCCAGTTGATCCTTGCTTTTCAAAACCTAAACCATGATCATCCAAATTTCACATCAGAAAATACTTAATTTTCAAAATCAACATAGGAATTCACCAATTCCATATACATTCAAGCTATTTCAATTTCCAATTTTGAAAATCCCCAATTTTCAAAATTGGCCTAAACCAAGATACTCGAATTCAATCTCATAAAACATAATTTCTTCAAAATTAACCTCACAATTAATCAATTCATATTTATTCCAAAATATCGAAATCCCCAATTTCAAAAAATCCTCAAATCTTAAAATTGGCCTAAACCAATTTATCTAAATTTAATACCATAAAATACAATTTCTTCAAAATTAATTTCATATATCATCAATTCATCATGCTTTACATAATTCTAAGCCATAAATTTTCAAAACCCCAACTTCTAAAATTGGGCATAATCCCAATTAAATTTTTCCCCAAAATTAAATCGATTTCAACATGTATTCTCTAAAATTGATCATGGAAGTAGTAAACCCACATCATTTTAATGATTCTAAACCAAAACTTAACCAAAACTCAAAATCCAAATTTTTTTCCTTACCTATTTCTCCTTCAAACTTGGTTCCAGAGCCTTAGAGGGAGTTTCCACCTTCTTTCATCCTTCTTCCATGAAATCTACTCAAAACAAGTTTTAAAACTCTTAAACTTAGAAAACTAGATTTCTCTCTCTTTTCTCTCTTTCGTTTTCTCACACCCGAAACTCTCTCTTCTTATTTCTTCTTCTTTCTTCTAAAATTTTCCAGACTTCTCCAGCCACTTCCGTGGCTTTTAATAAGCCAAAACGACATCTCTACCATGTGTTTCATTAATTGATGGTCAAATGACCAAATTGTCCTTCATTTAAAACTTAAAGTTATGCTTACTTGCGGTTTGATTCGCACTATCGAGTTGAAGGAATTTGTCCAAACTTCCTTCTCAAGAAATGTTCCTCTCACTCATACGAATCCAACGCCACTGACCGCGCTCAATTCGGAGTACCACATCAAAAGTTATGTGTAAAAACAGTTCGGGTATATCCACATTCTAACTCATTTCCCATGTACGTTTATTTCCGTCCAAAAGTTCACATTCTTAATCTCAGAATTGAGACTTGATGTCTTCATAACAATTGTAGCCTTATGTCTCTAGTTAAATTCGAATCAAGAATCATCTCATTTCAATTCCCAGATCAAAAGTTATACTCACAATACTCTCAGATGTTCCCAATCCACAAATTACACCCTAATCCGAACTTAAAGTCAGAAATTAAAAGTCTTAGGGGCAAAATTGACATTTCATGTCTTCATATTATTTATAGCCCCTTGTCTTATCTTTATTTCGCCTCAAGAATTGCCTCAATCGGATCTCTACAGATCCCGAATTTCACAAAACACTGAATCATGCTCGGAAAATTTCCGGACTCACTTTGATTAAATTAATCACCATTAATTTAATCTCAAAAGTTCACAAATTTCTATGAGGATGTAGGGAATTGTCTTAGGAATCCAACGCAAAAAGAATCAACTCAATCGGATGTCGAACGGAAAAGATATGAACAAAACGGTAAACAAATGTCGGATTGGAGAAGGAAAGTCAAGAAATCGGGAGCAAAGCAGGCTGGGAAGGCGCTGAACGCATCAACTTCATGAGGGCGAGCCTTGCCTTGCGAGGCGAAGCGAGCTCGCTAGGGCGAGCCTTGCCCTCGCGAGGGCGAGAGCCCTCCTCGCCAGGCGAGCCGTCGCCTGGCGAGGCATCTGGCCCGCCCGCCATTAGAAGCAGGCCGTCGCCTAGCGAGGCGCCATGCAGCCAACATCTAATTTTTTTTCCACTTATTATCAAAACTTCCAAATTCATAACTCTTAATCCCGAACTCCAATTTTGACAAACTTAGTCTCTATAGAAAGCTTAAAGAAAGCTCTACATCTTTCACGAAGGACATAAACTCAATTCGACTCCTACGGAGTCCATTTTCGATCAAAGATACTATCCTCTATACAAACTTGTAAAAATCATACTTAATATTCGAGATCGAAAAATTTCATACTTTATATCGAAATAAAGATCAAAACAAATCCTTGAATTTTCGTGAAAACATCAAAGCTCAATTAACCTCTAACTAGGTTAATTTCTCGGTCAAAGTTCCAACCAATATAAAAGTCAAACCCGATCAAACATAAACTTTGACTAATCATAACTTTCACTCCCGATATCGAAAAATTACAAACTTTATGTCCACAAAATCTCTTAACATAACCTACAAATTTCAGAAGACCATTTTATCAAATTTTGCCTAAATCATAAGTCAACTCTCAAAGTCAAACATTCTCTCTCCAAAAGTCAAACTTTCTAAATCCTTCAAATTTTCACACTTTTCTTTCTAATTCTTGCTATATAACTTCATTTCAATCAACTCATCCACTTGATCATTCATATTACTAAATCAAATTGTCACTCGAGGTTCGGGTCCAACATTTCTCCCCTCTTAAAAGAATTTCGTCCTCGAAATTCATATTTACTTAACTCAAGTAACTCATTCTTACATAAATTTCTTTCTAAATAAAAATCATCAAGCACTTTCTCACTCATTTCTTTCCAAAGCTCATAAGCAATCACTCTTTTCTTACCTAATGTTTTAAATCATAAATATTCTCAATCTTAATGCTTGATTCACATACCGACCATATCATATATTCCTATCATTAAATTCATCTTTCCAATATTTCTCAGTATCAAAATCAATCATCGTAATTCATCATGCATTTCAAATCTCAATTTCGTGAACTCTTTCCTTAAATTGCTCAAAATTCTTATCATCTTCATCAAATAATCACTTTTATTCATCACAAAATTCATGAAAAATCATTCATATCAATTAAACATTCCTAAAGTCATTCATACTTATTGTCATCGAAATCAAACAATCACTTAGCACATCCTCACTAATTCCATCTCGATAATCATATTGCCCAAGTATGATCATAATACTGGGCTCTGATACCATAAATGTTGGGACCGAGACCCAACTACATACACTGCACACTATCCTTATCTAAATGTTGGATCCCGTTACCGGAACCCAACTACATAACCAGAAAGGAAAACGAAACGGAAAACAAAGCATAAGAATCGAAAGCGAAGCGCACACTCGAAACAAATGCAAAGCGAATGCGGAAGCGAAAATAGCGAAACGAATCGAGTAAGCGAATCGGAAACAAATCGAAAAGTAGCGAAGCGGAAGCAAAAGCAAGCGGAAGCAAGAACTAATCGAATCAAACGAACAGATTTCAAAGCGAAACGAAATCAAGCAGAACATATCCGACATTCGTGAATAAGCAAAGAACAGGAAACAGAATCGCATTGGGAATCCTAAGACGTTCCAAAATCAGTTATGAATTTTTTTCTTCTTTTCTTATCCTCATTTCTTTTCTCGTTACCCATTCATATACAAGTCATCTTAAATCCATACAGTCATACATAAACTTATATAAATCCATACCAATCTCAAATTACATTTTTAACCCAGATTTTATCGAAATTTCGGCAGCATAACGGCTGGCTTTATCCTAACCCAAAATTTCCTGCCAAGGCAAAATACACTTCTAAATGCCAATCAATCACACAAATATCAGAATCCACCGGACCCTCCGTCCGGATATCAAGCAGAATGACACAAACCTAATTCTAAAACAATCTCATACTTGTCATTCAATCTACTATTTTCATAATTCAAACTTATTCCCAGAATCAAACACAAATATATATGCCCAAGCTATTCATGATTTCATATACAAATTTCTCAATCATTCCCGATACTCAACTTTATACACAAATACACTTTCTTTCAAATCTATCTTAAACCATAAACATTTCCATACTCAAATTTCAGATTACTCAAAACTAACTCATGCAAATTACAAAAGCACTGGCCTTCGGAATCGATGTCTTCACATTCTTTCATCCAATCTCACCTTTCAAACACGGAGATGGGGATGAAAAAGGGTGAGCTCGGAAGCTCGTGGATAACACATTTATAAACTGATAAATAAGCGGAAACCATTTCTTTTATAAACTTTTTGCCAAAAGGGCTAATGTTTCAAACTTTTCAACTTTGAAATATTTCTCTCAAACTCTTTTCAATTTTTCCAAACTTTTCATATCAAATTTCATAAATTTCCTGATTGAAAACCCTTTTCTTCATTTTCCAAAATTTCTCATAAACATGAATGCAATCACATCGGCAAATTATCACGCACATTAACAAAATCAAAATCACATAACAGATCAAAATGGTGCTGGTTTGGTCCAACAGCGTCTATGCATAGTCCGCAAGATATCTGTGCGATCGTAAGCAGAAACGTACTACACTTTCCATAAGCGGTCCAGTATAGCCGTGAGGGAATCCAATCGGACTCCGTGCCACTAGCGGGCAGCCGAAAGTGAAGGCTTTACGAATAGAGCAACAATGACTCACCAAAGGACCTAACCACCCACATAACACATAATCGAAGCGAGATTTCGAATGCCCGAAGCACTTTTCAAATTCTTGATTTTCACACATTCACATAACGCATACAATTCGATCAATTCATCATTCAAATACTAATTTCAAAAATCAAATCATTCAATCAGTGTGCATAATTCAATAATGCATTTATGACAATTGAATTTAAACTTGTACCAATTTCTCGGAAATCATTCGGAAATCATATTTTCCAACTTTAAATCAATTCTTATTTTCAAACATTTCCAATAATTTATCAAGCATACAAAAATTTTGCTTTCTTTCATTTTCAAAAATTCATATTAAGCTTACAGATCAAATTATAAATATGCTACCCACCTCGAATTATTGCCGGGAACTTGATTTCAAGCTCCAGTTGATCCTTGCTTTTCAAAACCTAAACCATGATCATCCAAATTTCACATCAGAAAATACTTAATTTTCAAAATCAACATAGGAATTCACCAATTCCATATACATTCAAGCTATTTCAATTTCCAATTTTGAAAATCCCCAATTTTCAAAATTGGCCTAAACCAAGATACTCGAATTCAATCTCATAAAACATAATTTCTTCAAAATTAACCTCACAATTCATCAATTCATATTTATTCCAAAATATTGAAATCCCCAATTTCAAAAAATCCTCAAATCTTAAAATTGGCCTAAACCAATTTATCTAACTTTAATACCATAAAATACAATTTCTTCAAAATTAATTTCATATATCATCAATTCATCATGCTTTCTATAATTCTAAGCCATAAATTTTCAAAAACCCCAACTTCTAAAATTGGGCATAATCCCGATTAAATTTTTCCCCAAAATTAAATCGATTTCAACATGTATTCTCTAAAATTGATCATGGAAGTAGTAAACCCACATCATTTTTAATGATTCTAAACCAAAAACTTAACCAAAACTCAAAATCCAAATTTTTTTTTCCTTACCTATTTCTCCTTCAAACTTCAGATTTCCAGAGCCTTAGAGGGAGTTTCCACCTTCTTTCGTCCTTCTTCCATGAAATCTACTCAAAACAAGTTTTAAAACTCTTAAACTTCCGAAAACTAGATTTCTCTCTCTTTTCTCTCTTTCGTTTTCTCACACCCGAAACTCTCTCTTCTTATTTCTTCTTCTTTCTTCTAAAATTTTCCAGACTTCTCCAGCCACTTCCGTGGCTTTTAATAAGCCAAAACGACATCTCTACCATGTGTTTCATTAATTGATGGTCAAATGACCAAATTGTCCTTCATTTAAAACTTAAAGTTATGCTCACTTGCGGTTTGATTCGCACTATCGAGTTGAAGGAATTTGTCCAAACTTCCTTCTCGAGAAATGTTCCTCTCACTCATACGAATCCAACGCCACTGACCGCGCTCAATTCGGAGTACCACATCAAAAGTTATGTGCAAAAACAGTTCGGGTATATCCACATTCTAACTCATTTCCCATGTACGTTTATTTCCGTCCAAAAGTTCACATTCTTAATCTCAGAATTGAGACTCGATGTCTTCATAAAAATTGTAGCCTTATGTCTCTAGTTAAATTCGAATCAAGAATCATCTCATTTCAATTCCCAGATCAAAAGTTATACTCACAATACTCTCAGATGTTCCCAATCCACAAATTACACCCTAATCCGAACTTAAAGTCAGAAATTAAAAGTATTAGGGGCAAAATTGACATTTCATGTCTTCATATGATTTATAGCCCCTTGTCTTATCTTTATTTCGCCTCAAGAATTGCCTCAATCGGATCTCTACAGATCCCGAATTTCACAAAACACTGAATCATGCTCGGAAAATTTCCTGACTCACTTTGATTAAATTAATCACCATTAATTTAATCTCAAAAGTTCACAAATTTCTATGAGGATGTAGGGAATTGTCTTAGGAATCCAACGCAAAAAGAATCAACTCAATCGGATGTCGAACGGAAAAGATATGAACAAAACGGTAAACAAATGTCGGATTGGAGAAGGAAAGTCATGAAATCAGGGAGCAAAATGGCGTCGGAAGGGCGCCTGAACGCCCAACTCGCGAGGGCGAGCCTTGCCCTCGCGAGGGCGAAAGCGGGCTCGCTAGGGCGAGGCGTCGCCCTTGCGAGACGCATTGCTCATGAGGAGAGCCTTGCCCTCGCGAGGGCGAGCGGCCCTCCTCGTCGGCGAGCCGTCGCCTAGCGAGGCGCATCTGGCGCCCGCCTAGCTAGGTGAGCCGTCGCCTAGCGAGGCGCCGCATGAGCCAACATCCATTTTTTTTTCCACTTATTATCAAAACTTCCAAATTCATAACTCTTAATCCGAACTCCAATTTTGACAAACTTAGTCTCTATAGAAAGCTTAAAGAAAGCTCTACATCTTTCACGAAGGACATAAAACTCAATTCGACTCCTACGGAGTCCATTTTCGATCAAAGATACTATCCTCTATACAAACTTGTAAAATCATACTTAATATTCCGAGATCGAAAAATTTCATACTTTATATCGAAATAAAGATCAAAACAAATCCTTCAATTTTCGTGAAAACATCAAAGCTCAATTAACCTCTAACTAGGTTAATTTCTCAGTCAAAGTTCAACCAATATAAAAGTCAAACCCGATCAAACATAAACTTTGACTGATCATAACTTTCACTCCCGATATCGAAAAATTACAAACTTTATGTCCACAAAATCTCTTAACATAACCTACAAGTTTCGAGAAGACCATTTTATCAAATTTTGCCTAAATCATAAGTCAACTCTCAAAGTCAAACATTCTCTCCAAAAGTCAAACTTTCTAAATCCTTCAAATTTTCACACTTTTCTTTCTAATTCTTGCTATATAACTTCATTTCAATCAACTCATCCACTTGATCATTCATATTACTAAATCAAATTGTCACTCGAGGTTCTGGGTCCAACAGTTATGGTCTTTCAAATAGCCATTTTAAAGATAAATGAAGTAAGTCTCATTTATTGGCTATTTGATGAGTGATTAATGTAAGTGATGCATTGGATGCCTCTCACTCTTTCCATTCATGCATATTTCAAATTGAGATGTAAGAAATGGTTCTTGCATGGTTTTAGACATTCTCTCTTTTCATGCAAGGTAGAACCGAAATTCCTAAGTGAAAGAATTGAAAGAGTTTCAATTTTGGTTCTTCTTCTTCTAAGAAAATCTCCTCCAAATATTTCTTCTCCTTTCCCACTAAAGGATTTTGTTAACCTAGTTGTCCTTGAAGAACAAGTGGTAAATCTAATTGGTAGAGGATACTACTACAAGGAAGAAGATAGATTGCTAAAGGAAAAGACTCAAAGGCAAAGGATTTGGATACAAGAAGGATAGGATAGCGCAGCGAGGATTTAAAGCTGTAGCGAAGGAGTCGGTAATTCCTTTTATCTTGTTCTTGGTTTTATTATCCTTATACCATATCATGTATGGATTAGCATGTTGATTTGGATATATTGTTTCCGCTGCAAGATGATTTCTTAAAAAGTTTTGAAATCTATCGTTTCTCCAAACTAAGCATGCTTTCTTTTTCCGATCCAACAGAAAGCTCATCTTGAGACTTCAAGATGAGGAACTAGTGTTCGATGTGTTCAATGCTATGAAGCATCCTTCTGCTCTTGACTCTTGTAATTTTATTGATATTTATTCTTCTGATACTGATGATTCCTCTATTGTTTGTGCAGATTTATTAAAAGTGGAAGCACAAAGAACAATCGAAGAGTTAGGGGCAGAACTGCAAGAAGAGTTGGAGGAAATTACAGATGAGTTGGAGTAGGCATATTGGACACATTATAGAGCATACGAGCCTCTCCAACGTCCAGCCAAGCTATTTCCGAAGCCTTCGATTGAAGAGCCCCCTTCTCTTGACCTTAAACCTCTTCCAAGTCATTTGAAGTATGTTTATCTTTACCCACCTGAGCACTTACCGGTTATCATTTCTTCTTATTTGTCAGGTGTTATGGAGGAGCAATTATTGAGGGTACTGCGGGACCACAAAAGGGCAATTGGGTGGTCCATTACAGATATCAAAGGTATAAGCCCTTCTTTTTGAACACATCACATTTTCATGGAGGATGGAAGCAAGGCGATAGTGCATCCCCTGAGGAGACTTAACCCACACATGAAGGAGGTGGTGAAAGATGAGGTAGTAAAGCTTCTGGATGCAGGTATTATCTACCCCATTTCTGATTCTGGTTGGGTTAGCCCTGTGCATGTGGTGCCAAAAAAAGGAGGCACCATGGTGGTTGAAAATAAAAAAAATGAATTAATAGTCACTAGGAAGGTAACTGGCTGGAGAATGTGCATAGATTATAGGAAGTTGAATGATTCCACTAGGAAAGATCATTTTCCTTTACCTTTCATTGATCAGATGATTGAGAAATTAGCTAGACATGACTTTTATTGTGCTTTAGATAGATATAGTGGATATTTGCAGATTCCTGTAGCCCTAGAAGATCAGGAGAAAACAACTTTTACATGTCCCTATGGTACATTTGCCTATAGACGCATGCCTTTTGGGTTATGCAATGCTCCAGCTACATTTCAAAGATGCATGATGGCTATTTTTTCTGATATGCTTGAATCTTGCATTGAAATTTTTATGGATGACTTCTCTGTGTTTGGTACTTCATTTGATGCATGCTTGGATAACTTGGAGAAAGTCTTAATTAGGTGTGAAGAGACCCATTTAGTGCTTAATTGGGAAAAATGTCATTTCATGGTACAGGAGTGCATTGTTTTAGGTCACAAGATTTCTAGCAAGGGTATAGAGGTAGACCCAGCAAAAATTGATGTCATTAAGAAACTTCCACCACCAAACAATGTTCGATCCATTAGAAGTTTCTTGGGCCATGTTGGTTTTTACAGTAGGTTCATTAAGGATTTTTCCAAAATTGCTAAACCTTTAACTGAATTGCTTGAAAAAGATGTTGTGTTTAATTTTGACGATAAATGTTTGACATCCTTTCAATCGTTAAAGGATATGCTTGTGACTGCACCTATTCTTATATCTCCTGATTGGTCTCTTCCTTTTGAATTGATGTGTGATGCAAGTGATTATGCAGTGGGTGCTGTTTTAGGCCAAAGACGAGGTAAGATCTTTCATCCCATTTTTTATGCAAGTAGGACACTAAATAGTGCACAACGTCATTACACCACCATGAAAAAAGAGATGTTGGCGGTTGTGTTTGCTTTTGATAAGTTTCGCTCATACTTGGTTTTGTCTAAAGTAATTGTGTATACTGACCATGCAGCTTTGAAATACTTGATGACAAAACCCGACGCTAAACCAAGACTAATTCGTTGGGTGTTACTTTTGCAGAATTTGACATTCAATTTGAGGATAAGAAGGGACCTGAGAATTTTTAGTTGATCACCTATCAAGGTTAGATGAAGCTGCCATGGAGTGCAACAAAGAAGGACATTGGGAGACTTTTCACGATGAGCATCGATGGTTATGACAATCATTCCATGGTTTGCAGATTATGTGAACTACCTTGCTGGTAATATCTATCCCCCTAATCTTTCTTATGCTCAAAAGAAAAAAAATTGTCTGAGGTAAGGTACTATCTTTGGGATGACCATTTGCTTTACAAGATTTGTGTGGATGGTATTGTTAGGCGTTGCATTCTGAAGAGGAAATGTCCTCGTGTTACATCATTGTCATGCTTTCGAGAGGTGGGGACATTATGGTGCATCTAGACAGCTCATAAAGTTTTGGAGTGTGGTTTCTATTGGCCCACTTTATTTAAGGATGCATTTACATTTGTCAAATCTTGTGATAGGTGTCAAAGGGTCGGAAACATTAGTCGGAGACATGACATGCCATTGTCTAACATTCTTGTTTGTGATGTTTAGGGAATAGACTTCATAGGACCGTTCCCTAAGTCTTTCTCTAATCAATATATATTGGTTGCGGTTGATTATGTTAGCAAATGGGTGGAAGCAGAGGCATTGCCCACAAATGAGTCTAGACGTGTTGTTAAGTTTTTGAAGAAGAATATTTTCACACGTTTTGGCACACCTAGGGCTATCATTAGTGATGGGGGGTCACATTTTTGTAATAAACTTTTTGATTCGTTGTTAGCTAAGTATGGGGTAACCCATAAGGTTGCTACTCCGTACCACCCCCAAAATAATGGACAAGTTGAAGTCTCAAACAGAGAATTAAAGAAAATACTAGAAAAAACTATTAATGCTTCTAGGCGGGACTGGTCTTTAAAGCTTGATGATGCACTTTGGGCATATAGGACCGCATTTAAGACACCCATAGGCATGTCACCATTCAAGATAGTATATGGGAAGTCCTGTAATCTTCCTGTTGAATTAGAGCATTGTGCATACTGGGCTACCAAATTTCTTAACTTTGATCTGTCTGCTGCAGGTGCTAAGAGACTTATTTAACTTCATGAGCTTGAAGAATTTCGTTTGGATGCTTATAATAATTCAAAGTTGTATAAGGAACGTGTGAAGAAGTGGCATGACAAGAAGATTCTCCACTGAGACTTTAAGTTAGGCGACCAGGTATTGATCTATAACTCCCGTCTTCGTCTTTTTCCAGGGAAACTTAAATCGAGGTGGTATGGTCCATTCACGGTGATCCAAGTCCTTCCTTTTGGGGTCCTTGAGGTAAAACAAGAAAATGAAAATTCATTCAAGGTAAATGGACAACGGGCTAAATTGTATATGCCCAAGTTTGTGGGTAACTCTGAGGAGCGATTGTCTCTTCATGACACTTCGCCTCCTTAATCGCGGTGCATGTTTTCCAGTAGGACTGTAGTTTTCTTTCTTTTCTTTTCTCGTTGTTTCCTTTGTGTTTCTTTTAATGCATTTCTTTCTGTTGTTTTGAGTTTTCTTTAGGTTTGCGTGGTTGGTGGCAAAAGGTTTTTGGCTGATTCTTTTTCAGAGAAGTTTCTTCTTTCTCTTTCCTCTCTCTGTGTTTGCTTGTTGACTACATGAAAATTAGGGACCATGTTCCTATTAAGTGTGGGGGGGATTGAGATTATGTGCATGCTGATGTTGATGATATTGATGTTGATGTTGATGTTGAGAGATACACATTTGAATGGTTGCGACTCTTCTAGTAGCTAACTTAGGTCCTATTTGTGTTGAATTTGATCATATGATTCTGTCAAAGTAGTTGGATGGAAAATTGAGTTGTTTGCATGAACTTGGAATAGGCAACTTGAGAGGATAGTGAACCATGTGGATTGATTAAAGTCGTCAATTGCATAAGCTTAGTCAATAACAGATGCTAAGTGATGAGGCAATGTATGAAATTTTGATGGATTTTCAATTAAACATTTGTGAGGTTTTGAGCCATATGACTGCATCTCATATTCATTTATTTTCTTTGTCATGTGTGATGCTTCCCTATGTAGATTACCTTTAGAACTTGCTCTGAACCTGTTTGATACTACTAGTTACATGCTTTATGGACATGATAAAGGCCTTCTTTGTTTTTACCCTTTAGCTTAAATGACCCACCAAATCAGTTTTCCTTGTTATCCCCTTTGAGCCTTTGACCTTGTTGTTTTCGTATTAATCGCATTGAATTAAACTTGAAAACTTTTAGCCTTACTGTTGGACCCCAAATTTTTTGGTGAAAAATAGAAATATTAAAATTAATTTTAAATGAGAAAGAAATTGGTGAGAAAATTATGAATTTAAGGAAATTTGATGAAATTAAGAAATAATTTATGAGAAAAGAATTGTTTAATTTTGAGGACTTTAATATTTGAGTGAACTTATATGGATTATGAGAGGAAAGTGGATGAGTTGATTGAAATAAAGTTAAATAGCAAGAATTAAAGAAAAAAATTGTGAAAATTTGAAGAATTTAGAAAGTTTGACTTTTTGGAGAGAGCATGTTTGACTTGATAGTTGACTTTTGTTTGAGGAAAAATTTGATAAAATGGTCTTCTGGAAACTTGTAGGTTATGTCAAGAGCTTTCCGTAGCCATAAAGTTTGACATTTTTTGATATCGGGAGTGAGAGTTATGATCAGTCAAAGTTGGCTTGGAAGTTTGACTTTTAGGGTAAAAAGTTGACTATTTGATTTAGGTCAAATTCGAGAAAATGATCAACATAAAAATTGTAGCCTCTGTCGAGAGCTTTTCGTGGACATAAAGTTTGCTATTTTTCGATGTCGGGATTGAGAGATATGAATTTCGGAAGATATGCTTTGTTTTGAAAATGTTAATAAGTATAAATTTGCATATGCTATACTTCGAGACCACTCGTCGTATAGATTTAGTCTGAATTGGAATAAGTGGTCTTAATGAAAGTTGGAGCTTGTATTTCGATCTTTCCGACGCCCTAAAGTACGTAATTTTTCGAGATCGGGCCAAGGAGTTATGAGCGATTAAAAATGGGAAGTTGTTTAGGAAAAGCTGATTACGACAGAATCTTTGAGTGAAAATTTGACTTCTTTGAAAGCCAATTGGATTTTTCTGTTCTTCAGGGGAGTTGTAGAGCTTCCTTTTACCTTTCTATAGACACCAAATTCGTCAAATTCTGAGTTCGGAATTAAGAGATATGATTTTTGAAAAATTCAGTTATAAGTGAGTTTTTAAGGTTTTGTAAATTTTGCTTGAACTCCGACCCTTTTACAATCTTTTGTTATAAATCTTTCGTCCGACATCCGATTGACTTGATTTTTGAAGCGTTGGATTCCTAAGACAATTACGTTCATTTTTATGAAGAATTATGATTTTTAGGAGATTAAATGGAAAGAGATTGATTGAACCAAAGTAAGAGATGGGTTATAGGTTATAAGTTGGATAATTTTCTGAACATAGTTCAGTATTTTGCAATTTTCAGGAGTTATACAACTCCGATTGAGGTGATTCTTGAGGGAAAATAAAGTTAAGACATAGGGCTACAATTCTTGTGAAGGGATCGAAATTTTATTTCATCCCTAAGATTGTTAATTTCTGGAATTAAATTCTCGTAATGTTCAGTTTCGGATTTTGTGCAGGTCAGTTAGTAATTTGATCATAACTTCTTCATTTTAGATCCGAATTGAGCGCTGTTAGTGGCGTTGGATTTGTAAGATGGAGAGGAACAATTTTCAAGAAGAAAGTTTGTCCAAATTATTTCGTTTAGATGCTTGAAATCAGGACGCAAGTTATCAGTTTTTCAAAATCCTGCACTGGGGCAAACTTGAAAATAGGCTTAATTGGAGGGGCAAGATGGTAACTTGTGTTTCATTAAATGAAACACATATGAGGGTGTCGTTTTAGCTTCCAGAAACTTGAAGAAGTCACGAAAATTCCAGAACCAAAGAAGAAAAGAGAAGAAAATGAAAAGAAGAGAGGGAGAGGAAGGTGGTCGGCCATGGTGGAGGAGATGCTAGGTCGGTTTTCTATGGATTTTAGAGTGATTTTGTGGGTTCCAAGAGCAAAGAGGAGGAAGAAGAACAAAGGGAAGAAGAAGAGAAGAGTGAAGTCGTGGGTCATTCCTCTAAGGTAAGAGATTTGAAAATTTATGGTTTAATAGTTAGGGTTTTGTTTTTCTTGCTTGTTCATGGTAGATTGAAGAGTTATTCATGAAGAAAAATTAAAGAAGAAGAGTTGATTTCATGGGTGGTTAAAATCTGATTTCGTGGGATTGTTAAAGGTGAGAGATTTTCAAATCTTGGTTGGTAATTTAGTTAAGTTTTGATGTTAATGGGTTAGTTAATGTATGGGTAAGATAAGGTAGGTTGATTTTCAAGTTTTTCAATTCCTACAAAATTCCAGCATTTGTCTATCATGGTGGGTTGAATGAGAGATTGGTGAAGGAAAAGAAAAGAACATGGTTTAAGCTTTCATGGAGGCTTACCAAAATCTGATTTTTGTGAGGTTCATACAGATAAGAGATTTTCCAAAATTTGTTGGCTATTGAGATAAGTTGTGATGCTAATAGATTAGACAAAGTATGGCTAAGGTTATATGAAAGAACTAGTCATGTTTTCCATACTTGAGGAAAATTTCCAGTATGTGTATTTTGTTAATCAATGGTTTTGTGCTAGAATTGTGCCTTTCTCGCTTAGGAAGGAAAGTTTAAGAGGTTTGTTAAGAATATGAAGGAAAGGGTAGGTTAGGTTAATTTAAATGGAAGTTAGTACATCCTTTTAAAAATTCCAGCATAGTTGGTTTTTGTTAATTATGATTCTATTGTTAGAGGTTTGCTTAAAGATGGGATTTGCTTTGCTTGGTTCAAAAGTGTGGTTGGAGAATGATGTATGATGGAAGAAGGAAAGAATAAGAAAAGAAAGATCAAGGAAAAAAATCAGGTTGTGATAGGTAACTTTTAGGCATGAGTTTTGAGAAAGTTGTTGGTTATTGAGATAGGTTTGATGACAATGACTTAGATAACGTGTAGCTAAGATGATAACAAAGAAATTTCATGTTTTCCTTGATGGTTTAAAATTCCAGCATTGGTAATGTTAGCTAATTCATGATTTTATTGTGAGATTTGTAAAGTTTAAGAATTTAATTAGTTAAGGCTTTAAAGAAGACATTATTGAGGAAGGAAAGGAAAGAAGAAGAATACATGAAGTTTGAAAATTTCAGCATAGAGAATATGTGAGAGTTTGCATTTTTGTTCAAACATGGTGGTTTGTAGTGTGAATATGAAGGTATAGGGAAGATTAGAATAGGTTAAATGCAAGTTTTCCCAAGCCTTAGAATTTTCCAGCATTGATGTTTTTGGTAATTGGGATTTTATGCTTAATGAAGGCATTAAAGGAAAAGAGAAATGAGAAAGGTAATGGAGGTTTAAGAAAATCAGAGTTTATGGATTTCTTTAAGGCATGAGATTCTTGAAAATAATTGATAAAATTGAGATAGGCTTTGATGGTTATGGTTTAGGAATGGCATAGGCAAAGTGAGTTAGGTTTTTAGTCATGTTTTCATTCTTTAGAAATTTCCAGCTTTGATGTTTAGTGTTAATTAAGGCTTTTATGTCTTGATTAAGGTCCAATAAGTCGTGGGAAGTAAAGGAAGGCAATTGGACCAATCCAAGATGCTAGCAAGGAAAATTCAGGTGGGTAATGTATTTATATTTTGAATTATAAGTAAATTATGTGAATTTGAAAAATCAAGAAAGGAAAACAAATATTTCTGAAAATATGTTTTCAAAGGATTGGAAAATAAATGCATTCATTTCTATGCATTTGATTGATATGTGATTAACGATAATATGATTGGTATATAAATTGATGTGATATGTGAACACGTGAACTGTGTGAATATCTTGAATGTATCTAGTATGACATAGTATGAAAAGTTTGAAAATCAAGTTTTCAATCGTGCCTTGAGCAATCCAAAGTTTCAGTTTTGAATTATGTGATTATATGGGTTTGGTTAGGTCCCTCCATAAGAGTCGTCAGCTTTGTCTCCCTCGATAGCCTTCTCCGGCTGCCCAAGAGTGGCTTAGGAGTTCGATTTGGACTCCCTCCGTTCACGCCGCATGAATTCGCCACGAGAATGTGCGACGTTCTGTTAGGACCGACCCAAACCATTTGATATGTTATGTGTCTTGTTTTGTTATGTTTGTGGTGCATTCATGATTTGTATTTGGTTATGACTATGAAAGATTTGAAAAGTTTGAAAAATAAGAGATCAATGTTTGAAAATGTAAGACTTTGAAAACGTGTTATGAATGGTTTATTTTAAAAGTGAAGGATTGAGAAATAAGCTTTGAAGAACGTTTTGAAAATGATTTTCCGCTTATGGTTCAATTTATAAATATATTATCCACGAGCTTCCGAGCTCACCCGCCCTTCATCCCCATCTCCAGGTTTCGAGCAGGAGATCGGATGAAAGACTGTCAGGACACCAGTTCGATTTGTGTATGTTTTTGTATCTTGAGTAATTTGGATTTTTGTATAAGTTTGTAAATGGCTTGAAAAGCCATTAAGGATTTGTAAGAAATTAAATTATGATGCTTATGAAATTATTGAAATTGTATAAGAAATTGTGTTATGGAAGGGATTTGAGTATAGCATATCCGATTTCTGGAATTGTGTTATTCATGAATGGTTAATTAGATTGAAATTGTCATGTATAAATGATGAGGATTGTATATTGATTATAAATATAATGATTGTGATTTGGATATAGAAAATGAGATTGAGGTGTTGACAGGTTGAGAATTATGGAAGTATTAGATTTAGGTTTGTGTTTTGCTGGTGTTGGGATTCCGGACGGGAGAGTCCGATGATTCTGGATTTTGTGATATTAGAAGTGTATTTTGGCTTTGCAGGAATTTTTTGGATAGGATAAATGCAGTCGTTATGCTGCCGAAATTTCGTTAGATAATAAGCTGAAAAAGAAAAACAAATAATAAGTAGTTGATTTCGGGTGACATTTACGATTTGTATGAAAGATGATTAAAGTGTGTAAGAGATTTAGCATGAGGAAGAAGTAAAAAGAAATTGAGTAAAAATGGTTTTAAAAAAAACAAATTTCATACTAGATTTTGGGATAGTCTGAGTCTAAGGAATTCCAACGCGATCATGTTCCTCTAGTTATTATTCTCGGATGTCGGATTCGTTTTGTTAAGTGTTTGTTTCCGCTCTCGATTTTGTTTTCCGTATTATGTTCATCGTCGTTTTCTTTGATTATTGTGCTCGGATGTCGGATCTGTTTCTACTTGATTTCGTTTACTCGATTTTGTTATTCGTAATTTGTTATCCGATTCGGTAGGTTTATTCGATTGGCGTCCGCATTTTGTTTCCGATTTGAAATTTCGATCCGAAATTTCCGTTTCCCTTCGTTTTCGTTTGCTTCGTTTTCCGTTCTGCGTATGTAGTTGGGTTCCTAGAATCGGATCCAACATGTATAATATCGAGCCCGATAATATGATCTTACTTGGGCGTATGAGTATGAATAAGGAATTGATACGAGTTTGTAAAGATAAGAGTGAATTTGTGAGAATATGCTAAGTGATCATTTGATTTTGATGAAAGAAGTATGATTGTCTTTAGGAATTTCAAATTGATGTGCATGACTATTTGACGCTCAAATTCAAGTGATTGGTTTGATTTGGGTGGTATGAATGCGAGTGATTAGAAACATGTGATTGTGGAACTTAAGATTTGAATTTTGTGATGAATTGGGAGAAATTGATATAGACTATACTTAGTAAGATGAAAGGATGACGAGTTGCTAAATGATCATTGAACCATATTAGATTCTTTAAAGAATGGACCATTGATTTGTGTCCATATCTCAAGAAATAATGAGTTATAGATATAGTAAGTTAATATGATATGAGTGGTATGAGATACATATATGATGAGAAAATTAGATAAGAAAAGTGATGTGATTATGAGTTTTGGAAAGAAATTAGTAAGACAGTGTTTGATGATTTTTGTTTTAAAAGAAATTTATGCAAGAATGAGTTACTTGTAGTGTAAGTAAGTGTGAATTTCGAGGACGAAATTCTTTTAAGAGGGGGAGAAATGTTAGACCCCGAATTTTTTGGTGAAAAATAGAAATATTAAAATGAATTTTAAATGAGAAAGAAATTGGTGAGAAAATTATGAATTTAAGGAAATTTGATGAAATTAAGAAATAATTTATGAGAAAATAATTGTTTAATTTTTTAGGACTTTAATATTTGAGTGAACTTATATGGATTATGAGAGGAAAGTGGATGAGTTGATTGAAATAAAGTTAAATAGCAAGAATTATAGAGAAAAAGTGTGAAAATTTGAAGAATTTAGAAAGTTTGACTTTTTGGAGAGAGCATGTTTGACTTGATAGTTGACTTTTGTTTGAGGCAAAATTTGATAAAATGATCTTCTGGAAACTTGTAGTTTATGTCAAGAGCTTTCTGTAGCCATAAAGTTTGACATTTTTTGATATCGGGAGTGAGAGTTATGATCAGTCAAAGTTGGCTTGGAAGTTTGACTTTTAGGGTAAAAAGTTGACTATTTGATTTAGGTCAAATTCGAGAAAATGATCAACATGAAAATTGTAACCTCTGTCGAGAGCTTTTCGTGGACATAAAGTTTGCTATTTTTCGATGTCGGGATTGAGAGATATGAATTTCGGAAGATATGCTTTGTTTTGAAAATGTTAATAAGTATAGATTTGCATGTGCTATACTTGAGACCACTCGTCAGATAGATTTAGTCTGAATTGGAATAAGTGGCCTAAATGAAAGTTGAGCTTGTATTTCGATCTTCCGACGCCTAAAAGCACGTAATTTTCGAGATCGGGCCAAGGAGTTATGAGCGATTAAAATGGGAAGTTGTTTAGGAAAAGTGATTCGACATAATCTTTGAGTGAAAATTTGACTTCTTTGAAAGCCAATTGGATTTTCTGTTCTTCGGGAGTTGTAGAGCTTCCTTTTACCTTTCCATAGACACCAAATTCGTCAAATTCGAGTTCGAAATTAAGAGATATGATTTTGAAAAATTCAGTTATAAGTGGGTATTTAAGGTTTTGTAAATTTTGTTTCAACTCCGACCTTTTGCAATCTTTTGTTATAAATCTTTCGTCCGACATCCGATTGACTTGATTTTTGAGCGTTGGATTCCTAAGACAATTACGCTCATTTTATGAAGAATTATGATTTTAGGAGATTAAATGGAAAGAGATTGATTGAACCAAAGTAAGAGATGGGTTATAGGTTATAAGTTGGATAATTTTCTGAACATAGTTCAAGATTTTGCAATTTTCAGGAGTTATACAACTCCGATTGAGGTGATTCTTGAGGGAAAATAAAGTTAAGACATAGGGCAATTTTCAGGAGTTATACAACTCCGATTGAGGTGATTCTTGAGGGAAAATAAAGTTAAGACATAGGGCTACAATTCTTGTGAAGGGATCGAAATTTTATTTCATCCCTAAGATTGTTAATTTCTGGAATTAAATTCGCGTAATGTTCAGTTTCGGATTTTGTGCAGATCAGTTAGTAATTTGGTCATAACTTCTTCGTTTTAGATCCGAATTGAGCGCTGTTGGTGGCGTTGGATTTGTAAGATGGAGAGGAACAATTTTCAAGAAGAAAGTTTGTCCAAATTATTTCGTTTAGATGCTTGAAATCAGGACGCAAGTTATCAGTTTTCAAAATCCTGCCTGGGGCAAACTTGAAATAGGCTTAATTGGAGGGGCAAGATGGTAACTTGTGTTTCATTAAATGAAACACATATGAGGGTGTCGTTTAGCTTCCAGAAACTTGAAGAAGTCACGAAAATTCCAGAACCAAAGAAGAAAAGAGAAGAAAATGAAATGAAGAGAGGAGAGGAAGGTGGTGGCCATGGTGGAGGAGATGCTAGGTCGGTTTTCTATGGATTTTAGAGTGATTTTGTGGGTTCCAAGAGCAAAGAGGAGGAAGAAGAACAAAGGGGAAGAAGAAGAGAAGAGTGAAGTCGTGGGTCATTCCTCTAAGGTAAGAGATTTCGAAAATTTATGGTTTAATAGTTAGGGTTTTTGTTTTTCTTGCTTGTTCATGGTAGATTGAAGAGTTATTCATGAAGAAAAAATTAAAGAAGAAGAGTTGATTTCATGGGTGGTTAAAATCTGATTTCGTGGGATTGTTAAAGGTGAGAGATTTTCAAATCTTGGTTGGTAATTTAGTTAAGTTTTGATGTTAATGGGTTAGTTAATGTATGGGTAAGATAAGGTAGGTTGATTTTCAAGTTTTTCAATTCCTACAAAATTCCAGCATTTGTCTATCATGGTGGGTTGAATGAGAGATTGGTGAAGGAAAAGAAAAGAACATGGTTTAAGCTTTCATGGAGGCTTACCAAAATCTGATTTTTGTGAGGTTCATATAGATAAGAGATTTTCCAAAATTTGTTGGCTATTGAGATAAGTTGTGATGCTAATAGATTAGACAAAGTATGGCTAAGGTTATATGAAAGAACTAGTCATGTTTTCCATACTGAGGAAAATTTCCAGTATGTGTATTTTGTTAATCAATGGTTTTGTGCTAGAATTGTGCCTTTCTCGCTTAGGAAGGAAAGTTTAAGAGGTTTGTTAAGAATATGAAGGAAAGGGTAGGTTAGGTTAATTTAAATGGAAGTTAGTACATCCTTTTAAAAATTCCAGCATAGTTGGTTTTTGTTAATTATGATTCTATTGTTAGAGGTTTGCTTAAAGATGGGATTTGCTTTGCTTGGTTCAAAAGTGTGGTTGGAGAATGATGTATGATGGAAGAAGGAAAGAATAAGAAAAGAAAGATCAAGGAAAAAAATCAGGTTGTGATAGGTAACTTTTAGGCATGAGTTTTGAGAAAGTTGTTGGTTATTGAGATAGGTTTGATGACAATGACTTAGATAACGTGTAGCTAAGATGATAGCAAAGAAATTTCATGTTTTCCTTGATGGTTTAAAATTCCAGCATTGGTAATGTTAGCTAATTCATGATTTTATTGTGAGATTTGTAAAGTTTAAGAATTTAATTAGTTAAGGCTTTAAAGAAGACATTATTGAGGAAGGAAAAGGAAAGAAGAAGAATACATGAAGTTTGAAAATTTCAGCATAGAGAATATGTGAGAGTTTGCATTTTGTTCAAACATGGTGGTTTGTAGTGTGAATATGAAGGTATAGGAAGATTAGAATAGGTTAAATGCAAGTTTTCCCAAGCCTTAGAATTTTCCAGCATTGATGTTTTTGGTAATTGGATTTTATGCTTAATGAAGGCATTAAAGGAAAAGAGAAATGAGAAAGGTAATGGAGGTTTAAGAAAATCAGAGTTTATGGATTTCTTTAAGGCATGAGATTCTTGAAAATAATTGATAAAATTGAGATAGGCTTTGATGGTTATGGTTTAGGAATGGCATAGGCAAAGTGAGTTAGGTTTTTAGTCATGTTTTTCATTCTTTAGAAATTTCCAGCTTTGATGTTTAGTGTTAATTAAGGCTTTTATGTCTTGATTAAGGTCCAATAAGTCGGGAAGTAAAGGAAGGGCAATTGGACCAATCCAAGATGCTAGCAAGGAAAATTCAGGTGGGTAATGTATTTATATTTTGAATTATAAGTAAATTATGTGAATTTGAAAATCAAGAAAGGAAAACAAATATTTCGAAAATATGTTTTCAAAGGATTGGAAAATAAATGCATTCATTTCTATGCATTTGATTGATATGTGATTAACTGATAATATGATTGGTATATAAATTGATGTGATATGTGAACTGTGAAACGTGTGAATATGCGAATGTA
Source organism: Erythroxylum novogranatense (assembly GCA_029891385.1). Lineage (NCBI taxonomy): Eukaryota > Viridiplantae > Streptophyta > Magnoliopsida > Malpighiales > Erythroxylaceae > Erythroxylum > Erythroxylum novogranatense. Next base: position 4,994,964 of record CM057225.1, on the reverse strand, counting down.
TCTAGTATGACATAGTATGAAAAGTTTGAAAATCAAGTTTTCAATCTGCCTTCGCAATCCGAAGGTTCAGATTTTGAATTATGTGATTATATGGGTTTGGTTAGGTCCCTCCGTAAGAGTCGATTACTGTCTCCTCGATAGCTTTCTCCCGCTGCCCATGAGTGGCTTAGGAGTTCGATTTGGACTCCCCTCAGTTCTGGCCGCATGAATTGCCACTGGGAATGTGCAAGACGTTCGATTAGACCGACCCAAACCATTTGATATGTTATGTGTCTTGTTTTGTTATGTTTGTGGTGCATTCATGATTTGTATTTGGTTATGACTATGAAAGATTTGAAAAGTTTGAAAAATAAGAGATCAATGTTTGAAAATGTAAGACTTTGAAAACGTGTTATGAATGGTTTATTTTAAAAGTGAAGGATTGAGAAATAAGCTTTGAAGAACGTTTTGAAAATGATTTTCTGCTTATGGTTCAATTTATAAATATATTATCCACGAGCTTCGAAGCTCGCCTTCTTCATCCCCATCTCCGTGTTTCGAAAGGGAGATCGGATGAAAGACTGTCAGACACCGATTCGATTTGTGTATGTTTTATATCTTGAGTAATTTGGATTTTGTATAAGTTTGTAAATGGCTTGAAAAGCCATTAAGGATTTAAGAAATTAAATTATGATGCTTATGAAATTATTGAAATTGTATAAGAAATTGTGTTATGGAAGGGATTTGAGTATAGCATATCCGATTTCGGAATTGTGTTATTCATGAATGGTTAATTAGATTGAAATTTTCATGTATAAATGATGAGGATTGTATATTGATTATAAATATAATGATTGTGATTTGGATATAGAAAATGAGATTGAGGTGTTGTGAGGTTGAGAATTATGGAAGTATTAGATTTAGGTTTGTGTTTCTTTGGTGTTGGGATTAGGACGGGAGAGTCCGATGATTCGGATTTTGTGATATTAGAAGTGTATTTTGGCTTTGCAGGAATTTTGGGATAGGATAAATGCCAGTTATATCTTTGCGAAATTTCGTTAGATAATAAGTGAAAAAGAAAAAAATAATAAGTAGTTGATTTGGTGACATTTACGATTTGTATGAAAGATGATTAAAGTGTAAGAGATTTAGCATGAGGAAGAAAATTGAGTAAAATGGTTTTAAAAAACAAATTTCATCTTGGATTTTGGGATAGTCCGAGTCAAGGAATTCCAACGCGATCATGTTCCTCTAGTTATTGTTCTCGGATGTCGGATTCGTTTTGTTAAGTGTTTGTTTCGCTCTCGATTTTGTTTTCCGTATTATGTTCATCCGATTGTTTTCTTTGATTATTGTGCTTTCGGATGTCGGATCTCATTCTACTTTATTTCGTTTCGCCTCGATTTTGTTATTCGTAATTTGTTATCCGATTCGGTAGGTTTATTCGATTGGCGTCCGCATTTTGTTTCCGATTTGAAATTTCGATCCAAATTTCCGCTTCCTTCATTTCGTTTGCTTCGTTTTCCGTTCTGCGTATGTAGTTGGGTTCCTATAACGAGATCCAACACTTACCCTTTCACAAGTTGAATAAAGTACTAAGTATTTGATTCCTTGATTTAGGGACTTTTGTTTTATACGCTGAACCGAGATGTTTTAGAGTCACATCTACTCAATTGTTGTTGATTTTTGTTATGCTATCTTCTTTTATATTTATTGTTAAAAAAAGAAAAAAAAAAGAGAAAAGGAGAGAAAGAAAAAAAAATCAAACCCGTAGCGTTTGATAGTGACAAGTAGTTGTAGTCTCGTATTTCGTATGTAAATTTCAAAAGTTCTTTTAATTGTCCCACGTCACTTAGTACTTTGTGATTGCTTGTGCAGCCCTCTCTTTTACCTTACCTTAACCTAAACCCCATTACAACCCCGAATAAAAGTCCTTTTGATCCATGATGGCATGTATTCTGTAGAAGAAAATAGGTGAATTTGCAAGCCTATGGTAGTGTAATCTTTTAGAGGAAGTTTTGAGTGAAACACAACCCTTATACACTGAAATGACATGAGTGAATATCGTGAGAAAATTCTTTTAATTTTGTGTTGCTTATGATCAAAGATATCTACCTTTGATTTTGTTTATGTGCCTTGATGAAAATATTATAATACATGAAGTAGCTTGATACTTAAGTTCGTCGAATTTTGAGGGATTGCAAACACTTAATTTTCGTTAAAAATAAAATGATAGAAAATGTTGGTTGTGGCCTAAGTAAGTTGCTTAAGGACAAGCAACAATTCAAGTGTGGGGGTATTGTTAATGAGCATTTTGTATTAATTTTTGATACATAATTTGCTAAACTATTGTCCATTTAATATTTAAATTGTACTAATTAAGAGTTATTTATTTTAATTTTAGGTACACATGTTACACCAAAAGGGAAGGCTCCACCAACATCACAACAAGGCAGATAGAGGACATCATCATTGATAAATCAAGTGGAGGCAGCAACACACAAGAGGCAAGCAATAAACGACGACGTACAAGCTTGCAACAAAGGATGAACAGCACAGAAGGTAACACGGCAACAGCAGTAGTGTGACCCAGTGGCATATGATTTTAAAAGAGGACCAACATTAATTGTCTAATCACACTACAAATCAAAACGATGGCGTAAGTGAGTAAGGTTGAGGTTTTTAAAAATCACGCAACAGTAGAAAAAGGGAGGCTCCATTTGGTAACCAACTCTCCACTCACTACATATTTGAGCTCTCAACGTTACAGAAAATAAGAACAGCCAAAAACCACACATGAAGACAAGCAGTTGGAGAGCTCAACGCAATTCACCAAAAAGGAAGGAGACCCATGCTTACACCACACCAGGCTGGAGGAGAATAAAGAGGGACTAAGCTGCTGGAATGAAAAAAACAAAGTAGCAGGTGACATTAGCGTGGAGACACAAATGATGTAGCTGGTGGGGATAAAAAGGAGGGCCAGCTGTTGAAGCAAAGGTGGGACGTGAGCTGAAGAAGAGACCAAGAAGGAAGAGCAACGTTTTTTCTTGGGAGAAGAGAGCAAGGAAGTGCATTGTCTGAAGGAGAAAAAGTTGAAGCATCCACGTTGAAGCAGCAGTTGGTGGCTTGAAGATAAGAAGACAGCTGGAGAGCCCCCACTCTTATTCAAAGACTGCACTCATCTTTCCATTAAAAAAAAGCAGCAGCTGAAGTTAGCAGCTGGGGTGGGAGACATTAAGCAGCTGCTGGAGACTAACGTTACAGACCACAAAATATACTCCCCACTTACAAGACGCTACACTGATCACTCATTTTCACTACTCAACACTTTCCTCTCACATGAAGTAGGATTTGGTGGTAAGAGCAAGCCATGACTTCATTTAGAGCAGCTGGTGGCATAGGAAAGAACCACATTGAAGAACAAAAACAGCTGGTGGAAGCAAAGAAGGGATCTGGTGGCTTGAGAGGTTAGTGGAGATGAGACGTCCAGGTGGCAAGGAATGAAGATAACAGCTGGTTTGTGAAAATCGTTATAGCTGGCAACATAAGAAGCAATGGAAGAAGCAACATAAGTGTAGGAGAGTGGAAGACAACTGTTGAAGCAAAAGGATTTATGCGTGGCTTGAGGAGACCAAAGGGAAGCAGCTGCGTGGACACACAAACGTTGAAGCAAGCTGGTGGTTTGAGAAGACGTTGGCAGCTTGGAGACACAAAAGCAAGAGGTGGCGTTAAAAGAGTGGGTGAAGTAGATGCAAGGGCAATGGAGGCTTGGAAACGTGGGAGGTCTCATTGGATTTTAAAAGATAAACATGAAGAGAAGGAGAACCAATGGAGAGGGGACGTGCATGAATTAAATGAGAGACAAAACTTATTTGTCTTGTCAATGAACAAATGATAAAAGATGTACAATGCGTGGAATGAAGGCTTGATGCAAGTCGTTGGAGGCCAAGGAGATTAACGCACCATGTAGTGAATGAGACAAGAAGCAACGTGGAAGCAGGTTGATGGTTTGATGAATAACGTGTTCGCTAGAGATAAAAGCAACGTGGAGAGCTGGAAAATATAGCCACAAGAACTAAAAAGGGGGTGTTTTAATTTATTTTATTTTTTTCAAATCCTATATTTATTTTAATTGTGTGGATTTAATTAATGTAAACATATATTATGACCATGATTTATGTTTCATTGATAAATACGTGTGAGTAATGTTTTTCTTTTTGGTTAAGGTTAAGATTGAAATTGGATTAGGATAATTTATGTGGTCTTGATTTTTCTTGATTAAATTCATATCTAGTTCTAATTTAGCTTGATCACCTAGATTAAGATCTTAGATGATTAAATACCACAACCAATGCGATTTAATTTGTCGGAAAATTAATCAAGCGACATACTTAAGCCTAAAGTGTAGACCAGCCTTAGGATCTTGTGTGAGGATACCTAGAATTAACGAACTTAATTTTAGGCTTCTTGTATTTAACGCCTTTTAGTCCGAATTATCTATGGACCAAGTGGTGACTCGAATTTAAAAGAAAAGGGAACATCCATGAACATTGGGTTCGACTTGCTTAAGTGAAGTATTTCCTAAATCAATCCACTGTTATAATTTTTAGTGCCTAATCCAATTAAAGTCTAATACCTTAACCGATTTTTGTCATTTGATTAAATCTAGTTGTTTCAAATTCATACCTTGCATTTTTCATATTTTCTTAATTTGCTTACTTTATTTTATTTTATTTTCAAATCAATCAATTTTAGATCGTCTAAGTAATTTTTTATCGTTTAATTTAATTGTCTTACGTATTTTTTTCCCTTGGGTACGATATCCGGTTCTCACCAATTTATATTACTTGTCGACGAGGTGCGCTTGCATCTAATTGGTTTAAATAAAATTTAATTGTTTTGTTTAGACCGCAACATAAACTTTGATGACTAATTTAATTGGTTAATACCTACGAGATGTTATGTTATGTTTAGATGTTCTGTAAACTTTGGCGAACATAAAGTATACTAACTATGGAATCATTGTTTGAAATTAATATTTTTGCAAAAATGAGGAATGTTGATAGATCTTGGATGTAGAGATAATTAACACCTAGTTTCATTAATCCTGAGTTTGTTAAGGGAGTTAAAGTTTTTATTCATTATGCATGTTCTCAACCTGCATATATGGATAACTTAAAGATCAGATGTCTATGTAAAAAATGCAAATACATCCGTTTGCTTCCTATTAATAAAGTTAATGGGCATTTGCTGAGAAAAAGGTTTGTCCCCAATTATTTTGAGTGGACACGACATGGAGAACCATTGATTTGTAGCACCTAAAGTGGTGATCAAGTACAATCGTCTGTGAACTTAAATGAGTTTGAAGGGGGGATTGGATTTAGAACAAATAATATAGATGCAAATGAAAATCCTTACAAACAAATGGTTTATGATGCAGCCGGTAAAACCTTTAAGGAAAATATAGAAAATCTTGAAAAAGAACCAAACCTACATGCAAAATAGTTTTTTGAGTTACTACACTCAGTTGACCAAGAATTATGACTAAATTGTGAGACTATGACTCAATTGTCTTTAATTGTTCGAATATTGAACATAAAGTCTGAAGGGCATATTTCTGATCATAGTTTTGATAAAATTCTTGAATGGTATAATGAATCATTGCCTCCTGATCATACAATGGTTGATAGTTTTTACAATATAAAGAAACTTATTAGAGGTCTTAGTTTGCCTGTTGAAAAGATTCATTGTTGCAAATTGGGATGTATGTTATATTCAGGAGATGATGTGGAATTACAAGAGTGCAAATTTTGTGGTCAATTTTGGTTCAAGCCTAGAAAATATTTTATAAAATAGAAATTAGTTCCCTAGAAGAAGATGTAATATATCCCGCTAACTCCGAGACTTCAAAGACTATATGCTTCTGATGTTACTGCATCTTACATTAGATGGCATAATGAACACAAATAGGAAATGGAATAATGATTCATCCATCAAATGCACTGGCATGGAAATATTTCAATGACACCCACTTTGAGTTTGCAACTGAAAGTCGAAATGTCAGGTTGGGATTGTCGACGGATGGATTCAATCCAGCCATCAATATTCATCATGGCCAATCATAATTACTCTTTATAATTTACCTCCATGGATGTGTATGAAAGAGGTATATATGTTCTTGATAGTGTTTATGCCAGGGCCACAAATCCAAAGCATAAAATTGATGTATTCTTATAACTATGGATATATGAATTGCAACATCTTTTATGAAAATGGTGTTTAGATATATGATGTGTCTCTGAAACAAAATTTTATGTTAAGACCAGCTTTGATGTGGACCATTAGTGATTTTCTGGCTTATGCCATGTTGCCTGGATGGAGCACAGCAAGAAAATTAGCTTGTCCTTATGTGTTTTATCTTCTAAATGGGGGCAAAACATGTTAGTTTGACAATCACAAGAAATTTCTTCTTCCAGATCATCCATTTAGACGTAATAAAAAAGTTCATTAAGAATTGGATGGTAAAAACACCTCCTCCCCCTCAAAAAGTTGGAGAAGAGATTTTGCAGGAGATTGAAGAATTAGGCTTACTAAAATTTACCAAATTTGAAGTTGATGAAGTTAATACAAGCATTAGTAAAAACTTTGATTGGAGAAAATGAAGCATCTTGGCAAGGTGTGAGGATATGAGGAAGTACAAATTATTTGAGATGAAAAGTTAGGGTTATCATATGTTTATGCAAAGGCTAATTTCAATTGCATTTCGGGAATTGCTACCGAATAAGATTTGGGAAGTAATAATAGAATTAAGCTTGTTTTTCATAAGTTTAACATCATCTGAAATCAAGTTAGCTAAAATGGAAAAACTAGAAAGGAAAATTCCATTAATTTTGTGCAAATTAAAAGGGATTTTTCCTCCATGCTTCTTTGACTATATGAAGCATATACCTGTGCATTTAGCACACGAGACAAAACTAGCCGGTCTAGTTCAATATCAATGGATGTATCTGTTTGATGTAATTCAACGAAAATGATTGTAATTGAAGTAATAACATGTTTTAACAACTAAATTGTAATAACCCTATTTGCTAATATAGGTATTTGCATCACTAGAAAAAAAATGTCAAAAATAATGCTAGTGTTGAAGGTTCGATATGTAGTGCTTATTTAGTGAAGGAAGCTAATATATTTTGTTCACATTATTTTGAGTCGCATGTTTACACAAGAGAAAGAAAAGTTCCTCGTAATGACGATGGGGGAGGAACAAGTGATGCTGATAGTAACTTATCCATTTTACATATGCTGGACGAAAGTATGGACCTTTAACAAAAAGAATGTTAACAGAGGAAGAAATTGAGGCTACCCATGGTTACATTTTATTGATTTGTCAAAAGTTCAACCTTTTTGTGCAGTAAATTGAAATTGATTATTTGGGTTTTGAAATTTAATGTTGTTCATAACTGAAATGTATAATAATATTTTTAGATTATACGAGGAATTGTTATATGAGATAAAGCCAGACAAAACACAAGATGATATCAATAAAGAAGTTAGAAGATATTTTCCTCGATGGTTCGAGAAATATGTAAGTTTTCACTTACAAATATTGAAATGATTGAACTATAAGATTTAAGTGTTCAAATGACATTATACTGTTTGATATGATAATTTCTTTTGTGTAGCTCTTAGAAAATCTAATAGAGAACAATTTCATATTGTGATCTTGTGAAGGGAGCTCTGTGAACTATTAAATCATATCCAGTGTACTTCGTTAATGGATACAAATATCATACAGAATATCATGGTCATAGCATGGTAACAATAAATAATGGAGTTTGCATACAAGGAGAATCGATGGATTAATATAGTAAAATTATTGAGATACTTGAAATTGAGTCCTTGCATTGCTAATAAAGCGAAGTGTAATATTTAAGTGTGATTGGTTTGATCCGAATCCAAATGTTAATACAAAAGTGCATAGCTGACACAATCTAGTTGAAATCAACAACCGAAGAAGATTGAGACAATTTGAGCCTTTCGTGTTGGTAATGCAAGCGATTTAGGCGTATTATGTCCCTTTTCCTAACTTACAACAAGATAAGCTAGATTGGTTGGCCGTTTACAAAGTTAAACCAGAGGTGTTTTTGAATCACATAGAAAAGGAGAACAGAGAATTGAAAGTGAGGCGTTTCAGGAAGATGTTTATGAAATAAATGCATCTGTCATATTTGATGATAATGAATCTTTGAACTATCCATCTGATGAATATGTTGAAATTTCATCTAAAGAGGATGATGAGGGTTAGAGATCTGAAGAGGAGTCTGATTTTGATTCTTATGTTTCAGAAAAAGACGATGATTGCAATTTACAATTAAGTGATAATAGCGATTAATTTGTAGTTGTAATTGAACATTATATTCTACAAATGAATTATTTCCTTTTCAGTATATTGTGTAAAATATTGAATTCAATTTCTTATATTTCTAAAAAATTCAATCAACTATTACTAAGTGATGTCTAGAGTGGATAGATTAATTCATATCATTAGGCACATTGAAGATGTATAAGTGCTAAACTGGACTACTTTCAGTTATCATCAAGATTGGAGTTGAACATGTCATCATTTTATTCTAAATCGACATTTGTTGAATATACCTCTTATTATTATTAATCAAGGAATGTCGACATGGCAACTAGTTTTGGATGGTACTAATTCATTCCGTTGGGAGGAATGTGGCAAAATTGTCCCCACTGAAGGAATAAACAATTCAGAAAAAAAATCTCCACTTTACACACTAATGATCATTTGCCTTCCATGGTCGATCTTCCGCTTTAAGGTATTTAATATCATCTGAACAACATCACTTTCCTTATTATATACATCTCATTTCCTTTTATAAAGCTATTATATATATTCACATTTGATGGTATATGCTACATGTTGTTTTAAGCTTCCTTGAATCTCAAAGATGATATGTATGCCCATAGAGGCAGGAGCGAAGTCACAACAGTCTATAAAGGATTAGGGAAATCAGTTGTTTTGGAAAATTTGTCAATTCCACAAACATCGTCTGGACATTCATGTATGCATATCAATCCAATTTGGTTCGTTTAACGGTTTACTAATTTGACAATATCTAAGTTCTATACTGATTATGTTTTAAGTAAATCGTTTCATAATGGCAATTAATCTAGAGAGTTTATCTTCCATACTAAATCTAGCAACTCATTCACTGTATCCTCTACAAGTTCATCTATAGTGAAAATGTTATTGCAATAAGGTGTTAAAAACCCTACACCTAAGGGAAGAATTATCACTGTTTCAATTGATGCCTTCGAACATGTACGGACCCTTCTCAGGAATACAAATATCGGTGACTCATTTACCTTTACCAATTCTCATGTCACTTGGAATCTAAAAAAATGATTATATCATTGTCATTTATCGATGCAATCAACTAGACTTAACTTTAATGTTGATTTATTGTTGTATCTGTAAGAATTTGTCAAACAAACTCTCTATTAGTTAGGGGTCAAGCAGTGTACTATTGAGTGTGGATTGTTATTGTTCTTGTTTTATGACTGTAAGAATTGTTAACCTTCTAATTCAAAGTTTGTACTTGAATATTATATTCAACAAATCTCCTTATTTCCTTTTCAATATATTGTGTAAAATATTGAATTCAAATTTTATATTTTAGAAAATTCAATCAAAATGAATTTTAGGTTGAAATATGCCACCAAAGAGACAACGTGATATAATACAACTTAGGTGCAGACAATGATTCGGAGGTACTTACTGTCAAGGTGAACCATCACACTCTGTAACTGCAACTGAATCACCTTCTCCTCCTCCAGCTACTATAGTTGCAAATGAAGTATCACCTTCCATACCTACTGCTATACCATCCACCACCCCTACATCATCCACTACCCCTATAGCAACACAGATATCAGGGGTAAACGATGCGGATGAAGGAGACGACCACTAGCCTGGAGCTGAGGGACCTGATGGAAGAACTTACATCACAATTGTCAATAATTCGTTAGTGAAAATACATGAAACACTATATGTTTATAATTAAGTTATAGGTTTAAATTTTAAAAATTATCTAAAATTATTTGTTTGCATATTAGGTTAACTCCGTCTGGACATACTCTAAAAGATGACATCCAAATTTAAGGAGAAGATTGATCTTGAGGGTTGTGTATGGAAGAATATCTCTTTGGCTATAAAGGAATTTTATTATTAGGAGTTTGAGGTACAATCAAAATATTTTTAAAATTGATTTGTATACATTAATTAGATAATTATTATTACATTATAAGTATTTATCAAAATTTTCCTTTTATTTTAGAAAGAATTTTTTGGATTTTGAATTTTATGCGGTCATACATAAAGTATGGAATTACAAATACTTATTATGTACAATTTAATGTTTTTATTATCAATTAAGATAATTTTAACTTCATATCATCAATCGACTTTTGTTTAAACAAATTCAATATATAAACAAATCAAAATATTATGCATGATAATTCATAACTGTTGAAATTATGCATTAACCATAAGATCATGAAAAAATTTAATGTCAAGATCTTTTAAAAAATTAAAATTAATTGACGACATAAAATATAAGTACAGGGTAAAATCTATTATATTTACCGACGAAACACTGCAAACTGTTGGTAAAATATATGATATTTACTGACGAAACAAATAATCACTATTGGTAATATTGACAATCGTTGCCAACTTTACTATCAGGATTTATTGAACCGTCAATATACTCACCGACGATCAATCATAATCGTTAGTAATGTTACCGATGAAATAACCAATACCGCCTGCAAATATTCTGACGAAAAGAAAAAGGTTGTAGGTAAATTTACCGATGGTCATAGCCAACCATTGGTATATTCACTGATAGTTACATAAAATATCCATCGGTAAATTTACCTATGACCGTTTTTACGATGCCTTTGTTCGTCGGTTGATTCTGTCGTCAATTATATTACCGATGGAATCCTAAGGTTTTTCATCGATAATATTCATCACTAAACGACATTTTTCTTGGAGTGGATTAAAGAAGACTATTATACTTAACATAAATGGAAAAAATATATAAAGTTAGATAACCAAGAATATCCTTTCATGTCATGTTAGGTTAAATCAATATAATGAGAATCATAAAGTTATATACAAGAATGTATGTGTGTGTACATCACATGTACAAAATTTAACCATTCAATACCATCATCATTCTTTCAACCCAACAAGTTTCAAAAGTTTCATACAATTCATAATAAAAAGATATCAATTGTATAAAACTTGTGAAACTTGTTGGGTTGAAAGAATGAGAGTGTGAATGGTTAAATTTTATACATGCAATGTGTTGGACATAATAATAGTTCATAAATGGATGGTATTTGTATTTCACTATATTACTGATTACTTTATGTGATATAGTCACTTATATTAGATAAAATATTAATTTAAAACTTTTGAAAAGTTTCAAATATTTAATTATAAATTAAGCATTAAAAATGTTGAACCATATCGATGAGATTGATGTGAGGAGATTTAAAATTTTCAGTTATTTATACAAAATGAAATTTATAGCAAGTAACTTTATAACTAAAATATATAATATTATGGACTTATATAAAAGGAATATATAGTGTGAAATAATGTATGATACAATATTTATTTCTTCTATAGTTTTGTCTAGTACTACAACTTAGCTCTAAATATTCAATTAATACGATTTCATATAAGATATGAAATATTAAGATTTTGAAAGAGTCAAAATTAATGATTTTAGGATGTGATGCATAGTTGAAGCATATATTATCCAATAAGTTTATAATGAAATTAGATAATAAAAGGTTATGAGATATCCAAAAGGTTTATTATGATCATATAGACCTCATTGAACAAAATATTTATTTCAATGTATAACGATAGGAGAATGGTTCTTAAGATAAGTTGTGAGAGTAAAATAACATTTGAAATATTCAAATTTCATGATAATACATCCCATTGGAACTAGTGCCTTTGTTGATACATTTGATATATAATGTAAAGGCTTTGAGATATTGAAAGATTCACTTTCATAATTAATTCAAAGTATTTGTTTTAGAAATAATTGTAAATTTATCATGTTTAAAAGAAGGTTAGTGAGGTCTTGTTGTCTTCTTTAGTGGGAATATGTATAGACCTATTGCTCATAAAGAACAAATTTTATATTTTCAATTGCTACATATGATAATCTAAAAGCAACTCTTACTATATATAAAAAAGAAATAACTTAATTGTGGGAATTAAATCTATAAAGATAGATACAAAAGTTGTTTACCTATTCTGGTCTAAGTACAAAAATAATTTATTAAAGGTGTTAAGTATTTGAGATACCTAATACTGTGAAATATTCAAGTTATATGTATAATTTGATATTTGAGTTCAAGGTGATATGAATATTAACTTTAGAAGAAATTCTTAGTTAAGATATAGTTTACTTAAAGCAATAATCTTGAGATTAGAAATATAGCATTACTTGCTAAATAAGCTATAATACATTTTCTTAATTATAATGATAATTAATAAGGAAGTTATAAGATTTAAGCAAGTGTTATTTATAGAGAATTTGTAGGAGTCTTTCACTAAACCACTATTCTAGTAGTAGCATAATTATCATATAAGGATATTATATAAGATAAACTATTAGGTTGGTACAAATAGGAGATTTTGGTTTATGTCCTACAACCGATAAGTTAATTATAGTTTAGTGAAATAATTATTCAAAGGCATTCTTTATTTTATACATATTTATATATGTATAATAAAGTATATAGGATAAGTACAAATTATAAATGAAATTATGATGAGATCATAATTATGAGATTCATATTATATTTATTTATTATCCCTAAATTATTTTAGTCATTGTTCTATTAATATTGAATATTAATGGAATATAAAAGTCTAATATACATTATATTTTTCCTTATGAACAAAGTAATCAATCTCATAAACTAAAATATGAAAATACTCAAATAAACATATAGGTACTTGTTGGAGAACAAATTCACTAAACTAAGCCCATAGAAGAATTCTATTTTAAAATTACTTATATGTCCATGGAAATTTTCATTGTAATGATTGTATAAGTAATTTTTTGACTTTCAACCTCCAAAGTATCTCATATATGGATTATTATGTTTTGCTACAACTTGTGACATATTCTGACTAAAGGCAATTCAGTTGGTAACCACTGAATATAGCGTGAATTGTATGGAGATAATTGAATAATCAATATAAGGTTTATTACCCTTAAGTGATTAGGAATAATGTTCCATTATTCTTAATTAGTATTGATTTGAAAATCTCAGTCTAGTTGAAATGATAATATGAAAATAATTTTCAAATTTCATTAATTGAATCAATTACTAATGTTAAGGAATTAACATAAGTAGACTCAAATAGAGTAGACCTTAATTCTAAGTTCTACATCTAATAAAAAATTTATATGAAATTATTGAACTATACGAAATATTTATGTATAGAAAGGTTATTCAAAACTACTTTAATATTTCTAAATATTATAGTGGTCATGATGCATTGCTAATGCAAATTTTAAGTTATAGATATATTATTTAATAACATAATTAAAAATAAATTAAAGGAGTTTAATTTAACTAATCTCAATATAATTTAAGGTTATAATTTATATCCATTGTCAACATATTTAGGAATTTAATAATTCAAACACACATTGAATGAGTTGAAGAGAGTGAGTTTTAATCAAGCTAGATTTGATTATAAAGTATTAAAATTTTATAATTTAAATATGAAATATTTAATAAGAAAATATCAATATGAGATATTATATTTTGTTTGGGCATAACAACATTTAATTAAATTAAATGTAATTATAATAAAAGTTTAATTGAAGTTAAGATTTTTATTTTAATTAAATTATTAACACTTCAAAACTAATTATAAATAATCTTAGGCTTTAAATGAGCTAAGACTTATTTCTTAACCCTTTTAATTGTACAGTTCTTTTAACACATTTTATGAATGATGTTAAAGGCCAACCACTTTTAAAGTTAAATATTTTGAAATGAGTCAATTTTAAAATGGTTCAAGAACACAACAAGAAAAGTATCAATTTTTATAATATGGTAACAATCACAAAAAATACAAAAACGAAAACACAGCCTAATTCTAATTAAAGATGGCAGTGGATAGACCTTAAAGTTGCTCTCGTCTGTTGAATCTAAAGTTAAAAGATCTAAGTTTTAAGAATTATTATATATATAAGGATAAATTTTAAAAATAATTAAAAAATCCATATTAAAAGAAGAAGATTGAAAACAAAATCAAAGATAAGATCATTACGGAAATTGGTGTAAGACGAGTCATCCTTTAGATGAATTCGTCTGTATAAAACTGTACCATAGTCTTAAATAACAATGAGAACCATCCAATAGAATGAAGGCATGTAGCCTCAAATTAGTGTTTTTTTTTCTTTATGTTAACTCTGAAAGTCTTGGTTTATAGTAAATCGAACTACGGCCCACTTGGTTAATTAAAATTTAAGATATTCATAAAAACCGTTTACTTTCTATTAAAATCTGACTTATTTTTCCTTTTGTTTTCAATATAGAGGGTAAAATGGTAGCATAAAACTTTATATAACAAGAAAATAAGTAGCAAAAATCCTATAATACACAACATGACCATTATTCCGAGAATAGCACAAGATGACCATTGATCTAGTACAAATACTGAGGAAGGCGTGGACTAAGAAGCACTTCAAGTGGGGTTAATTTGATATTAGATAATCCAGGGCCTCCTCGCATATCAACTGGCTTGTTTGATGGAGTTTCAACTTCAAATCCATGCAGCAAAGTGGCAAGTGTAAGATTTAGAACTTGAAGAGCAAATGAGATTCCAGGGCACATTCTTCTTCCACTTCCAAAAGGGATCAGTTTAACACTCTGTCCCCTGACGTCCACATCTTTATGGGCTGTTAAGAATCTTTCTGGTTTAAATTCTTCAGGATCTGACCATACTTGGGGATCTCGATGAATCTTCCATGCATTTATGAAAAGTCGTGTCCCTGCTGGTATGTGGTATCCGCCTACACTACAGTCTTCCATGGATTCATGTGGCAACAGTGTGGGCACCGCAGGATATAACCGGAAGGACTCTTTGATTACAGCTTCGAGATAGACCAAATTGTGCATGTCTGATTCCTTAACTTGCCTGTCTTTACCAATATGGATGTCAAGTTCATGTTGAATTTTGTTTAGAGCATCTCTATTGTTCAGCAGTAAAGCCAGTGTCCAAGTTAGTGTAACTGCTGTGGTGTCTGAAGCTGCTAATATAAGAGCCTGTAAATTGGAGGAAAAAAAAACAAAAATTGTTTTAGTTATAAAATTTAGAAGTGTCGGTATCAAAAATTTAAAGGCAAGGACGGACCAATCTGACAAGAAAAGGCATACCAGGCACGTAGATATGTTGACGGAATCAGCATCTCTACTTGACAGATCTTTTGCATCGTCCAAAATAGACAACAAAACATCC
The DNA here is from genome assembly GCA_029891385.1 of Erythroxylum novogranatense. NCBI lineage: Eukaryota > Viridiplantae > Streptophyta > Magnoliopsida > Malpighiales > Erythroxylaceae > Erythroxylum > Erythroxylum novogranatense. Next base: position 4,979,390 of record CM057225.1, on the reverse strand, counting down.
ATGAAATCTTCATGGCGCTTTGCAACACCTGAAACTTTGTGCTCTTCTAACCATTCTCGAGCAACAATCTCAAGATTTTTCGAACACTTCTTCATCGCTCTCTCAACTCCACCCAAATCCATCCACCTTAGAAACGGAAGAGCGTCTGACACGGAAAACTTCCCCGACAATTCGAAAAATGTCCTCAACTCTTTTCGCCACCCACCTTTCTGTTCATCATCACTACAACATGTATATTCCACATATCGCTTGCCGACAATTATCTTCAAAATCAAGTTCAGCGCTATGTCCCAAAACCATTTTTGCATGTCCACTAGAACCTTATTCGAACCACTTGCGCTATTGGTCCATTTCAGGTACAGCCCTTCTGCAGCTGCCTTTAACTCGGACTCTCGTACATCTTTCAGAATCTCAAGGCGGTGATTAGAGAGAAGCTCAACAGTGACTATCTTGCGCATTTGTCGCCAATAAGATCCATAAGGACTAAAACCGAACATGGAATAATTGTTGCCCAAAACCTCCATGGCTAGAGTTTGAGGACGACTGGCGAAGGCTCTGTCGTTGACAGTTACGCACTCCTTAGCCGTCTCCCAATTACTGACTATCAGAGTTCGATGTACACCAAGCTTGACGGTGAATATTGGCCCGAACTTGTCAGCCCATCTTGCTAGGGTTATATGAGATGGCTCAGATCCTGTAGCTAGGAGAGGAAGGTGACCAATAACAGGCCACCCCCCAGTAACTTCAGGTGGCGGTTTCTTTTCGTACTTCTTCTTTGCTGCCACAAACAAAAAGTAAACAAATGTTGTGGGTAACAGCAGTAAAATCGCTGTAACTACGGCAGCGAACGGAGATAGTAGCTCCATGGTTGCTTATCTTGATGATCTTCTTAGAGAGGAGGCCAGTAGAAACTTGCCATCATCTGTGATCGGAATATCGATTTGAAAAGTCTTCGTTCGCAGATATACTTTTCAAAATAGAAGAGCCCAAGTGGATGAGCAGATCAAATTTGACGAAAGTATATGATGGAACTTCAGTCACTTCAATAATTTCGCAAGGGTAATTCTCTCTTAATTAATTATTACCCATTTAGTAGGCAATGTGATTGGAGTATCTTGTCATGAAAGTCATTGTTTAGAATGTTAGACTAACAGAGAATTCAAGACTAGTGAATCCAAGACATGTGGTGGACGACAGTGGCTAAAGAATCCAAGATAATTGGTGAACGACAAAAGAATTTTGTTTTGACAACCAGTATTACTGTCTTATAATCTGTACAATTGTCCTTAAACAAATCACAGTTTGTTACAGCATGTATTTATTTCCTTCCTGATAATTGAATACCAAGAGCTTCTTATTTATCATTTCTCATATTTCTCCTCATCACAATTCTCTGTCACAAATTTCAACTTCACTATTCCCACAAAACTGGAGTTGAATAATTATAGAGTCTGGCGAGCCCAAGTTGTACCACTCATTCGAGCAAACGATCTTGAAGGATTAATTGATGGAAGCAGACTATGTCCAAGGCACTTCATCACCCAAGTCCTGAATCCACAGAACATGTAAACCTTCCCAACTCAGACTTTCTTATTTGGAGAAAACAAGATCAGACGTTACTAGGTTGGCTTCTGTCCACTCTATCGAAAGGGATCTTAAAAAAATGTTTCAGGTTGCAACTCGTCGCATGAGTTGTGATCATCTCTTTATCTCAAAATGTAGCTGCAAAATACAAGGAAGGGACAACTCATGGTAATAGATTACTATGACAAAATGAAAGATATAGCAGATGAGCTAGCTCTTGCTGGATACCAAGTTCCAGAAACTGAGCTAGTTTTTCAAATCCTTGAAGGCTTGGGCATCGAGTTCAAGATAGTAGTGTCAATAGCCACATCATTTAGAGAAGTACCAAACTTACAAGAAACATTTACACTGAGGAACTTTTATCCTCACTCTGGTCAGAATCAACGAAATCGTGGAAGAGGAAAATCCAGAAAATCAAGTGGGAGAGGAAATGCAGGAATTAAACCAACTTGTCAAGTATGCCTTAAGTATGGACACTTAGCCAATGATTGTTGGTATAGGTTTGATAAGTCATTTACTCTCTCAAAACTCTTTTGCTAAAACTAATTAGAACCAGAAAAATACTTAAGTTTTTGCATCAAACTCAAGCCACCAAAACACTACTCCTAGCTATCCTCAATCCGATTAGTTAAGTGATAGTAACCGGTATATAGACAATGGAGCAACCAGCCACATTATAAATGACTTGAACAACCTAAGTGTCAATTCAGAACATTGTGGACCATTAAAAAATCACAATTAAAAATGGACAATCTCTACAGATAACAAATATTGGTAAAGTTGTTATGAACTCATTTCCTCCCAATAATGTACTTATGGTTCCTAGAGTTATCATAAATATGCTAAGTGTGTCCAAATTGATTAATGATTTTGGTTGCTCTGTGACATTTCATGGAAAATTTTGCCTGATAAAGGACAAAAGGGGGAAGGGTCTACTCAAAGGAATAGCTGATTATGGTCTCTACGAGATTCATGTTCACAGTAACTAACAATGCCAACTCAAAACTAGGTCTTGTGACAAAACCACTCTATTTGCTTTCCAAGAAGTTGCATTGCAACATGTAAATGCTCAATGTTGTGCTCAATCCTCTAAATTTGTCCAACAAAATACAGATAGTTGTTGTTCAAAAATCAAGTCTATATAGCATTCAATTGATTCAAATGAAAGCCAAGTTCGTCAAAACAACCCTTTTATATGACTAACATAGACATTATTTATAGAAAGCTAGGACATCCAAATGAAAACATTCTAAGCTCTAACTCAATTACACCTAAGATCAACAGATATAATTACAAAGTCAGTTTCTGTGAAGCATGCCAATATGGAAAACTCCATGAACTACATTATCCAACCTCTAAACTTAAAACGTCACAACCCCTTGAAACTGTATATGCTGATCCTTGGGGACCAACTTCCATACCTAGAACCAATGAGGCTAGATATATCAACTTCCTAAATGATTTCACCAAATTTACTTGGATCTATCCCATTTCTTGTAAATCTCAAGCTCTAGACACTTTGAGGTAGGTAGTTGGAAAACAAATTGGGAGCTGAATGAAGTAAGAGGTGAAAATGTTCCCATCAATGTTCATCCTATGGTTACTCGTGCCAAGGATGGGATCTTTAAACCGAAAGCATACCTCACCCAAAATAGTGACAGTATCAGCAAAATTTTGGTTCCCACAACAGTTGAAGAAGCCTTATCCAAACCTAAGTGGAAGGCGGCCATACAAAAGGAATACTAAACTCTCATGAAAAACAAGACATGGTCATTGGTACTTAAATAAAGTAACAAGAAAACTATTGCATGCAAGTGGATTTTAAAGTGAAGATAAACTCAGAGGGAACTGTATCAAGACATAAGGCTAGGCTTATGACAAAGGGGTTTCTCCAAATTGCGTGAGTAAATTACTTTGAAACCTTTAGTCCTGTGGTAAAATTTAGCACTGTAAAGTTTATCCTTAGTCTTACTAGGACAATGGATTGGAGCCCCAGACAAATCGACATTAACAATGCCTTTTTAAACGGTGAACTCAAGGAAGAAGTATTTATGGAACAACCCAATGGTTTCCAAGACAAATTACTTCCAAATCATATTTGTCACCTACATAAAGCCATATATGGCCTAAAACAAGCACCACGTGCCTGATTCCAAAAACTCAAGGAAGCCTTATTGGAATGGAAGTTTGTAAATTCAAAATGTGATACGTCTATATTCTACCATCAAAAAGAAACAACATTGTCATCCTTCTCATCTATGTTGGTGGCATCACTGTTACTAGAAACAATACCACTTTTATTGAGCAGAACATTTCAAAATTAAAGTCTAGGTTTGCAATCAAAGACTTTGGTGAACTTTCCTATTTTATGAGGATTAAAGTTGATCAGACAGAAGGGTCTCTACGTATCTCACAAATAAGGTACATTCTAGACATCTTAAGGTAGACACACATGTTCAACTCTAAACCCTGCCATGCTAATGATCACAGGCCACAAGTTTGTGAAATAAGGAGGAAAACTAATGCAAAACTCAACCATTTACAGAAGTGTCATTGGTAGTCTCCAGTATGCCACAATTACACGTCCAGATATTACATACATGATAAACAGGCTGAGTTAGTTCATACACTCACCTTCAAAAGACCATTGGCAAAGAGTAAAATGTATCCTGTGATATTTAAAAGGAACATATGAACTAGGATTACGTTACACTGTTGAAAAGGAGTCAGGATTATATGGTTTTACAGATGCTGAATGGGCTACTAATCCAGATGACAAAAAATCTATAGGAGGCTATCTATTCATGTTCAATAACAATCTAGTTGCTTGGATCTCTATGAAGCAGCAAGGAGTATCATGATCCATCATTGAAAGTGAATATCGAACACTTTCCCAAGGATATGAAGAAATGATATGGTTCAGATCACCCATGAAGGAATTAAAAATCAGTACACAAAAAAATGCAACCCTATGGTGTGATAACAAGAGTTCTATATCTCTCTCCCATAATCCAATCTTGCATAGTAAATCTAAACACATTGAAGTCGACGTTCATTTCATTTGTGACATGGTCAATAATGGAGAAATCAATATGGAATATATACCTTCATCTCACCTTTCTGCTCTCATGCACCCTGATACTATTATACTCTATCATCATTTTCTCATTTAGAGGATAATCGCAAATCATTTTCATATTACGCACATTTTCAAACTTGACGTCTTGTATTACTAATAATTGTTCAAGTGGCGTTGCTTTAAGATTAGTTAATCCAATGCTCTTGCTCATATCAACCGGTTTACCTAATGACGTGGAAAAGTTGAACCTTTGTAGTAATTTGGCAAGTGCTAGTTGTGTAACCAGAAGAGCAATGAAACTCTAATGCATATGAAAATCTGAAAGGGTGTAGTTTTGCAAAAATTCTAGTTCATCTACAGTTGCTTTAAATTGTATCTATGGTTACTTGATATAAAACAACTGCATTAGCAACTGTAAATCTTTTAGTACAAACGAAAATAGAAAAGTTAAACGTGAAATAAACAAATCAACACCCAAGATTCGGTAACGTAGTTTGATACACCTTGTTTATGTCTGCGGGGCCCTCACCCAGCTTAATCACTTTCACCAATGAACAATAATAATTTTACTCAAGACATTACAGAGCCGACTCACTCAACCCTTGACACTATCTCTCGTCCTTATAACCTGGAAAATAAATATCTTCTAATAATACGATCACCTCATGCTAACCTTAACAAAAGATTTTCTCAACAATGTACGATAATAAAAAGAAGATAATAAAACATCTCAAGTGATTGAAACAATAAAGGACATAAACAAAGACACTTGAGATAAGAAAAACAAATCCCCTAACAATAAAGCTTTTTCAACGAAAGAATAGGAAGTTGTCCACCAAGAAATTTACTGTTAACCTTCGATAATGCCATTGAGATATCCCATGTACAGCCGTAACAAAACACCTAAAATCAACAAACATTTCATCAGTACATTATAAACAAAGAGCTGCAACCACACTAAAAACACCTAGAGGTTTTCATGAAAATGCAATAATCGACAACCTAGAAAATTAAGCAACCCTTGGAGAAAAATGCAGCTGACAATCTAGACAGAATCACAACAAAATCAACCACTAAAATAGTTCAAGATCATCAAAATTATAGCTGCAAGTCATCATGTTGTAGTCATTTTTCTCACATTATTTATCCCAGAAAATTCACGTAATAGGTAGAGAAAATTGTTGTCCTATATATACAATATAACCAAAAAAATTAGCTACTTCAGAAGAAAACTACCAAAATAAGCTATCAAGTAGAGTTCAAAAATTACCAAAAATCTACATCTTATCTTAGTCAAGATATGGTGATTCGATTTCAATGGAATCCTATCATGACTAAGATTTTTATCTTAAATAAGCCTCATCTTTAAAGAGTCCCATATAAAGTAGATTACCCACCTTAATAAATTTCCTCAAATAATTAAAGTTGTCCAATTACAAATAATGCCCAAATATCATAACATTTATCTTAACAATCTCTCCTTTTTTGACATTATTTGTCACGTAGTGAAACTCCCCCTTAAGAAGATAATTGGATGCACAACATCAAGTCCATATAACATATAGGAACTCCCCCTTAATTGAACCTCGAGTTCCGAATAACATTCAATTTCACATAACAACAAGTTCATCAGGTTCACATAAGCAATTCGCAAATATCTGAATAAACAATAATCCAAAGTTAAGAAAAACAATCACAATCACTACAACATCCATTCTCCCCCCTTAGGTCAAAAAGATGTCAAAAAGTAAGACTGCCTTTAATGTGATTAATCTCCACGAATAAGAAGGCATAAAAATCAATAGTAGGTGCAACGAAAGAATCATAAGCACGACAATATGAAAATTTACCACCAGTCAAAATACTAGCCAACATATCATTACTCATATCATTACTCATATCAAAGTCATTTGCATACGATCGATTAAATTCACAATCCCCAAAAATGCATTCAACGAATCATAATCAAACTTAATCAATCTCCTCCTCACCTAAACCATATTAAAGCATATTTTCCAAACTCATACAGGCCATGATATAGAGAGAAACTAATATAAAACTGAAAAAATCAAATCTTCCTATAGGTCTTCAACCAAACATCAACATTTTCTTAACATAACTTCGTAAATCAAAATCTAAAATTAGAATTGTCAAATCATCTAGAAGAGCCTCATTTTCACATCAAATCTTCTTTTTGGTTGGTGCTGCATTTTTTTCTCTACTGCAAACATTTTGGGGAATCACACAACCCTTGTTGCATTGTATGTGCTACATTTTTTCTTTGGTGGTGTTGTCGTTAATTGGGTGTGTGCAGCAGCTATGATTTTCTTTTCTAAGCTTTTGCGTATTCTTTGGTTGGGCAATTCGTGACTTTCTATAGTTGTATATTTTTCTATTACTCAATGACAATTAAGGGTATTCCTTGGGAGTTTTGCAGCTAATTTATTTTCTGGTTTATGTTTATGTCTTCTTTTTGTGCTGCTACTCTTCATCCATTGCGTAGCTTTTGGTGAATTGATTAAATGCTCATTCTGTGGCTGTCAATAATGGAATTGGTGTGCAAAAAATCCAATAGCTAAGTACGACAATTTACTTGGTGAACAACTTTCATATCTGTGTTGAAAGGAGTTGAATTTATCGACAACTTGTTCATTTTTATCTCAAATGTATTCTCTTTCATTCTTTGTTATTTTAGTCACTCGAGTCATTTCATTATTGTCTTTTTTTGCTGAAAGTTGTTGAGAGAAATCCTTCATTAAGTGTTGGACCCCGTCTCCGAGGCCCAACATTCGGATCCATATAAGCACGGAAGACCCAAAACCGAACACAACTGACCACAAGTAGAGGAACTTTTAATAGAAAATTTAGGATTTTATTTTTTTAATAAAATTTTTTCTCATGATCTCACGATTCTAACGCCACTGAAATCATTAAATTCGGATTAGAAATGCAAAAGTTATGGCAAAAATACTATCTTAAAGGAAACAGTGAAAACAGTCCCTCTACCGACTTCATGTCAAAATTTGAAAACTTTAGAGGCTGAATTACTAATCGGTTCCTTCATAAAAAGTGTAGATTTATGTCTCTAGTTTCATTTAAAACAATAATCGCCTCGATCCGAGCCCTATAGCTCCAGATATTTAAAAATTTGTGAAGTATATTCAGACTTGATCAGCCGACCTCAACACTTTGTTTCAAATCACCTTTTTCAATTTAAAAGAAATACTGGTAAATCAAGTGTAGAAAGATAGAAAAATTTCTTAGAAATCCATCGCTTCAAAAATCAGCTCAATCGGAGGTCTACATAAAAAGTTATGGCCAAAAGAAGGAAGAGGGGTCGGTCGGCCAAAACCGACCCCAAAATCGCTTCGCTCGCTTCGGCATGGCCGAGGACGAGCGACCAACTCGTCGCTCGGCCGCATGGCCAAGCGGAATCGTCGCCTCGCGGCCTGCCGAGCGCCTTAGCAAGCGTCGAGCCGAAGCGATTTCTTTCAGCGATCCGACCTATCGACTTCTAACCTTAATAACTTTTGACTCGAGCTCCAAATCAAACACGGTCGGAGCGTTGAAAGCTAGAAGAAAATCTACATTTTCAAGAAGGAATTAAAGACAAGCTCGGCCATTAAAGAAGTCCAAATTTTACTCAAAGGCCGATCGACTAGCTCTCCACAAACAGCTCCGAACTTACGACCTCCATAACTTTTGACCCGAACTCCAAATTTAACAAACTTAGTGTCTATGGAAAGGTAAAAGAATTATCTACAACTTTCATGAAGATTACTGACCTATATTCCAACTCTATGAGGGTCAAAAGTGGACTCAAAGCTCTACCTGATAATCTGTCACTTGGATAGCACCTGCATTTAAATCCAACGACTCATACCTACCAATTTAACTCATCATAAATGACTCATAAATCATCCAGGAGAGTCCTACAGCTCGCTTACCATTCTCAAGAGATCTAAATGATCTCATACAACCCATATCAACCCAGAATTTCAGACCTTCAACAAGACATAACTCATAGCAATTTTCCAAAGAACCTCTCCCAAAGTTAAAAACCCAAAGAACAACTCAAAATAAAATACTCATACACACACTATTTCAAGGCCATACACAGATCGAAATCAATATTTTCACAATATGGAGAGTACTAGAGCTCTCATTCACATCTACCAACCATACAGAATTCATCCACGACTTTAGTTACATATAATCATATTCACCAAATCAAGTACAAAATCTGTAATATGAGATGCTCGATGCTTGATATGCTTATAAAGCTATTCCAAAAGCTAGTTACTAACTTAATACAAAAGTTTCTAGTATTCTTGGAGTAATGCCCGATGCCTTGCAAGGTTCCGCGATCAACTAGAATTCGCATCTGAGAAGGGAGAATGGGGTGAGTTAACACGGCTCAGTGGCTAACATGTTCATAGCCGTCGGGTGATGAGCCACACAACAAACAATTTAACAATCCGAAACAATAGCAATTTATCATATAAAGCTCAAATAACCCAAAATCATCACATAAGTATAACATGAAAGTTTAAAGCAATCAAACACATATTATGCATCATAAACACAAATAAATGATGGGATGCACATTTGGCTCATGAGCTTCACAAACACAACGAATAAATCAAGTTTATCATAAACACAACGGAAACCGAAGTTTATCGTAAACACATCGAGTCCACTTTCGGATCTCAGAGCCACAAGCGGCAGGGGGAGAAGGCTAAGGGTCCCACGCGCGTGTCTATCGATATAGGCTCTCTCTTGCCCAATCGCAATCAATTTATGCTCACATATCAAACACAAAAATAGCATTTTATGCTTCTTTCATTGTATCAAATCATCATAGTTTCGTACTTTTCTTTCAAATCATTAGGAATACACTTTCAATATACACACAATATAACAAAGATAGCACACATAGGGTATTTGCCCATTACACAACAACCATAAAAATGTTACCCACCTATCGTCGGTATCCGAAGTCAAGATTGCCCTTCCTCCTTGTCTTGAGTGGGGTTCTCTTGATTTCCTTCAATGCAATCATACTCTATTCAATACATACATTCTAAAGGAAAGCATAGCATTCATAAAATCAAGCAAAATAATAGTCTACCTTAAACCTAACCTACCCATAAGCCATTTATGCTAGAATAACCATAACCTTAGCTTAGAAATCCCAAAAATCCATAGATCTTACCCTTCTCTTCATCTTTCTCAAATCTCTACACAAACCCTAACTTCCATTTCTTCCCATACTTGAACCTAACACAAGCAAGGATAGATCTTACCTTCTACAAGTAGCTTTCTCTTATTTCCTCTTCTTTCTTCCTCCTTCAAGCCTCCTACGGGTCTCCTTCCTCTCTTGGCCGAAACCCTCTTCTTCCTCTTGTTCACGTTTTCTTCTCTTCTTTTTCGTTTGGCTCTACGACATTTACTTCTACTCTTCTTCTCCTCTTTAATTTATTTAACCCATTTAATTCTCTACTTAAAACCCTCTCTCAAAACTACATAGTTTTGAGTCTCCTTCTTATAACCTACAAGGCTTTTGGGCTCTCCTCCTTCTACAAGCCCACTACACATCATCCATTTATTTCTAATCCGCCTTCTTCATTCCTAAAGCCCATACTTTCCAATATTAGGTCCAAGCCTTCATTTTAATTCCCAATCACACATGCTAATTCCAACACTCAATAAAAAAATATCTATATAAACACATAATTAAATCAATTAAGGCAAAATAAAATAATTAAAGTAAGCGGATAATTAAATAAATCCATAAATAAATAAAAAAATTTCGGGGCCCAACATTAAGGTTAACACGAGTTGGTTGTATTATTGGGTGTAATTTGCTTTCACGGGTGGTGAGGACGAGGGATAGTGTTGAGGGTTAAGTGAGTCAGCTTAGTAAGTCCTTGTATAAAACTATTGTCGTCAATGAAAGTATTAACTTAGGTGAGGGCCCCGTAGACATAGGCAAGATGTGCTAAACTACGTTAATAAATTTCTTATGTTAATTTGTTATTTCGCTTTTTATTTTTTTTTCATTTTTGTTAGAACGTTTATAATGACTGCGGCCATTCATAATTTGTCTTGAAACTACATCCTTGAAAAATTTCATTAATCTTATACATTTAATTTGTTAGATGTAATAACAATTCATAAAAGGATAATAATTATATTTTATTAGATTACTAACCACTTTATGTGATTTATTCATATATATTAAATAAAATATTGATTTAAAATCTTTGAAAAGTTTAAACTATTTAAATTTCAGTAGAAATTAACCAATTATAATGTTAAACCAATCGATGAGATTGATGTTATAAGATTTAAAGTTTTCAGTTATCCATAAGGAATGAGAATATCTAGTGATTACCTTCATAACTAAATGTATAATAGTATAGATTTATGTAAGAAGAATATATAGTATGAGATATTGTATGATGTAATATTTATTTCTTTTATCACTATATAACTAGTATAATAACTAAGATTTCCAATTAAATCAATTAACAAGATTTCCAATTAAATCAATTAACAAGATTTCATATTAAATATAAATTAATAATACTTTGAGAGAGTCAAAGTCAATGATTTTTAGATGTGATGCTTAGTTGAAGCATGTATTATCAAATAAGTTTATAACTAAATTAAATAATAAAAGTTATGAGATATCCAAAAGTTTAAATATAATATTACAATCCCTATTGAACAAAATATTTATTTCAATGTATACTTATAGGAGAATGATTCTCAAGATAAGTTCTAGGAGTAGGATGACATTTAAAAGGTTCAACTCTCATGATAATAAATCTAATTAGAACTAGTGACTTTATTTATAAATTTGATGTATAGTTAAAAGGCTTTGAGACATTGAAAGATTAACTATCATAAATGAATTCAAACTGTTTGTGTTAGAAAATGATTGTAAATTTATCATATTTACAAGAAGATTAGTGGGAGTATAATTGTCTTTTTCAATAGGAACATGCAGAGACATATTACTAATAGAGAACAAAATTTATCTTTTCAATTGTTAAGTATATGATAGTCTAAGAATAACTATTGTTGGATATAAAAGAAAATAACTTAATAATAAGTATTACATCTATAAAGATAGTTACTGAAGTCTCGGTTAAGAAAGGATGTGTTCCAATTTATAGAAAGATGTTACGTATGTCAGACAACAAAGATATACTCCAAGAATACTGGATTGTATATGCCGCTACCCATATCAGAGAATATATGGGATGATAAGTCATTTAAATTGCATATGTTTTGGTATTAATTTTGATTGATTTGTGAAATTCGTGTTCATAAATTGATGGAATTTTTTGTTGAATGTTCACAGGTGATTTTCAATACCAAAAAGACGAAAAAGGATCGAAAAGAGGAAAAATATGACAAGAAGTTCGAAAATCCCCAATCTGGACGAAATTCAAAGATTAGGTGTGGGCACGCCTAAGGTCAGAATCCTAAATCTGCAGATTTTCCAGAATCGGAATTCAATTAAAACACAATTGTCCAAGATCCTTATCTCCTCTTTTCAAGAAGACTCCTACTGAAATTGGATGTACACCTGATTTGGATCAAGTCAAAACAAGAAAAAGAAGAGATTAACATGAAATAGGAGAGGGGAGTGGTTGTTGTATACACATCTATATATGTATTAGGGTAAAAGGCAAAGAGGAGGTCCGTCGTAGATTAGGATAGCATTAGGTTAGATCATCATATTTTCTTTGAGAAATTTGCCAGACTTGGATTTTCTTCTTGATTTCCATTACTACATGACCATCGTATTTTCTTTCTTCTTTGGAGGAGAATGACGCACCTTGGTTCTTCTCTTTACGTTTCGAAGTTGTCCAACAAACATCATCGCATTCTTTCCTTGGCTGCCGTAATTGCTCTTCTTCTTCTTCTTTTCGATTTTCAATTTCTGCACAATTCCCCTTGTTATTTTCGATTTTGTCATTAAAGATTGGTTATGGAGATTGTTTATCATTATTCCTTTTGATTTCAATTCAAGTATGAGTAGTTAATTTTCTTATCTTGGTTTAGGGATCCATGTTACATGTTATTATGGTGAGATTTTCTGGATATTTTTCATGTTGTTGATGAACATTGGATAATTTTAGATCTGTATTTTTAGTTGAATTTGTTAGTTTCTAGGTACGTAACTAGAGATTAATTGATTCAACCGCTAGGTTAACAAAATCTGACGCTCAATTTTGATAACCACCAGTAGCAATTAGGATTAACTCCTCTACGTTAGAGTTAAAAAATTCTAAGAAATTATCCACTTGATTGATTTCATGTCGTACATGTTTATCATTTGTCATTGGTTCTTAATGCTATTATTCAATTTACCTATGATCGTATCTAGGTTATTGTTTAATAAGATTGCTAGAATACACGTTTTTAGTCATTACACCTAAGAGAGATTTTCCCCCAATGAATGTTTGTTAATAATTACAATTTTTATCGAGGATCCATAATAGCATGGTAACATCGGTGATCGAAACCAAGGTATTTTTCTTATTGAATTTTCAGATTTAATTATTGTTTTCGATTTGTGATTTTTCCATTTATTTTTGCCGTGACAAACCCCCCTTTTATTTTCATTTGAACTAGCTAACCTTTACCGTTTCATTTGAACTAGCTAACCTTTACCGTTAAAGATTCCTCGTGGGAACGATATCCGCTTACCGCTACTACATTAATTTGTTTTAACGGAAGTGATTTCTTTTATATTTGGTTGCAGGCGACAACATCACCAAATTTTGGCGCCGTTTTCGGGGAATTTTTTTTAACGGTTTTTGTTAGTGATGTTTTTGTTTTTGTTCTCGTTACGCTTGGTTACCTTATCTTTTGTTTGTTTCAGCTTCACAACTCTTTCTGATTTTTCGATCTTTTAGCGGCATGGCTCACTATTAGTATGCTTTTAATTCTGATTATTCATATTATCCTTATTATGATAATGAGTTTCTACCTGTTGCGACTTCCAGGTTTGACCATCAAGTGGCGGATGTCACACCCTTAGCCGTGCAAGTACCGAGAGATGACCAACAAGCTAAGGTATGTGAAGTTTGTTCATTTTTGGGTTGTTCTTCTTGTACGCGTTCCTGTTTGCAGAATACAAAGTATGGATTCACTTCTTCACCGAGTTACTATGAAGAATTGTCCTACTTTGAACCTCCACCTCCACCTCCACCATCACCACCACAAGCTAATGATATGTCTTTGGAGGAGATCATAATGATTTTGGAAACGAGGAATCTTCAATCCCAGCAGTTTAGACAACCGTACGTACCTCGACAAAATCCGAATATGACATCAAATGTCGAAGGTAAGTCTTCTTTGAAAATTATGTTGCAAACTTTGACCGCTAACACTTTGATGTTCCAGCGAAATACTGAAGTAAGTATCCAAAATTTGGAAAATCAACAAAAGAATTTGCAAAACCAGCTAAGTCAAATTGTAGCTGCCGTTAATTGAATGGAGGCACAAAGTTTTGAAAATTTTCCAGCACAACCGAAAATTCGATTTTTCAAGGAAAAGATGGAAGAACAGGCAGAGTTAGAAGAGCAAGAGATTACAGTTCGAGAAAAGATGGAGGAAGTGCAACCTCCTAAGGTAAGCGATGCAATTCATGTTATCGCTAACCAAATTTCGTTTCCTTTTCCTTGTTATTTACAGGTACAAGAAGAAGAAGAACAAGAAGAGTCGCAAGGAGTACAGTTTTTAGGAGAGCTGTGGGTGAGCAAGCTGAAGATTGAAGGTGACAAGCAGGATGTTGAGTCTCTACAACCGTTGGCGTTACCTTTACAGAGACCATCCTGGTGTGAGAAGGGTGATGCCCAAAAAAATGAGTGGACATTAGAGTATGACGGTGAAGCAATAAAGTTCCACTCATCAGAAGTCATAAAGCATCGTGTTGACAAGGAGCGGCATTCAAAGGAAGTTGTTCCAGGCCCCTCACGGAGTTTGAACATGTTTCCTGTTGGACTCACGCATCCATTCGATAATGGATGATATACATATGCTAAGGGTCCAGCTTATGACCTTTGATAAGCGCTTAATGGGAGGCACCCCATTCGTATCCTTTCTTTTATGTTTTTTGAAATTTTATTTTATTTTATTTTTTGTTTGATTAATTTTAGATAGGAATTTAATTTAATATTTTTTATTCTGCAATTTTAATTTCCATCTTGTTTTTTAAAAAACAAAAAAAAAACAAAATTTCTTTAAGTTACCGTCTCCCCTCTTTTCCTTTTTTGTTTTCCCCAAATCCCTTCTCTCATCTTTAATCTCCAGCTGCCGATTCTCTCCACCAACTCATCTTAGTCAATTAATTTCACCTAATCACTACAACTTCACGCATCTCCCATCTGTCATTGCCCATTCACCTAGCTACCCTCTTTTGTGACTTTGGGTGTTGCGTTAATATCTTCTTTTGTAGGTTGTCTCCCACGAAATTGGTACAATGCTCGAGAAGAAGAGTGGCTCCCGAAGACTTGCCACGTCCATCTAACTTGCGGATGACTTTTCTCCACTACAAATTTGTGGCTCCTTGATTGGGCACTTCACCAATAGAGAAGCTTTCTTTACCTTTTCCTTTATTTTGTTTTTATGCTTCTTTAACATTGAGGACAATGTTGGTTTAGGTGTGGAGGAGGAACTTTAGACTTTTGATGTAGCAAAATTTTGGCTTTTGTGTGAATATTTTTGGATTGTTGCGGCTGTTTTGGCGATTTTTGTTTGGAGTTGCATGTTGAGCCATAACACTTGGTCATCTTAGTTTGGATGAGATTGAGGGCATGCATGAAGTTAATTTGGGTGAAGTAAGTTTTAAGATGAAACATGTTGATTGATTGCAATAGCTGATCTTATAAACTTGGTCAAATTTTTGACATTTAAGTGATGAGGTAAAGTGTGAAATAAAGGTGAATTCTTAACATTAACTTGTGAGTGAAATTTGAGCCTACATGACATCATCTTTATGTCATATTATTTCTTTGAATTGTGTGATGCTCCTCTATTCATGTTGCCTTCAAAACTTGCATAGAACCGGTTTGAATTTATTTGATCACATGGGCTATAGAAGTGATTAAGGCCTTCGTTGATTTTACACCTTTATCCTAAACATTGACCCACCTATTCAATTGCCCTTTGCAAACACTTTTGAGCCTTATCCTTGTTTTTCAATTAATCACCTCGCATTAGAACCAAAGACCCCATTAGCCTTTCCCCTTCACAAGTTGAATGAAGCATTAGATAATTTGGGACTTTTGTTTTGTATTTTATTCTGAGATATTTTTATTGGTGCTTCTACTCATGTGTTTATTGTTTTCCCTTGTTCTTAGTGTTATTCAAAAAAAGAAAAGGAAAGAAAAGAAAATAAAAAAATCAAAAGAAAAAAAAAAGAAAGAAAGAAAAATTCAGAAAAAGAAAAATAGTACGAGTAGTTGTCTTTTATGTCATATGTTTAGCTCAGAATCTGAAATTACGTGTCCCTTTTACTTGATGCTTTGTGAATGCTTGTGATGAACCCTTTGTCATGCTTTTACCTCACCTGTGAACCTAGCCCCATTACAACCCTTGATAAAGTCCTCATGATCTATTAGGCCATGTGATTTGAATAAAGGAGAATTGGTGAAACTGCAAGCCTATGGTAGTGCAACATGATAGAGTGAGATGTGAGCGAAACACCTTACCCATAAACACTTGAGTGTAAGAGCGAAATCCGTAAGAAGAATTCACTTTGATTTCATGTTTGCTTTTGAACAAAGATGCATTATTTTGACTTTGTTTATTTGCATCGGTGAAAAGCAATTATGAGGTGTGTTGCAAATTGAATCTTACTAACCCAAGTTGATGGATTGTGCGCACTTGATTTCTGAAAGAGGAATTGATTGAGTTTAATGGTTTGATATGTTGCTCGAGGGCAAGCAAAGGTTTGGTGTGAGAGAATTTGATAAGTCATTTAAATTGCATATGTTTTGGTATTAATTTTGATTGATTTGTGAAATTCGTGTTCATAAATTGATAGAATTATTTGTTGAATGTTCACAAGTGGTTTTCAATACCAAAAAGACGAAAAAGGATCAAAAAGAGGAAAAATATGGCAAGAAGTTCGAAAATCCCCAATCTGGACGAAATTCAAAGATTAGGCGTGGGCACGCCTAAGGTCAGAATCCTAAATCTGCAGATTTTCCAGAATCGGAATTCAATTAAAACACAATTGTCCAAGATCCTTATCTCCTCTTTTCAAGAAGACTCCTACTGAAATTGGATGTACACCTGATTTGGATCAAGTCAAAACAAGAAAAAGAAGAGATTAACATGAAATAGGAGAGGGGAGTGGTTGCTGTATACACATCTATATATGTATTAGGGTAAAAGGCAAAGAGGAGGTCTGTCGTAGATTAGGATAGCATTAGGTTAGATCATCATATTTTCTTTAGGGGGCTACCGCACTTGGATTTTCTTCTTGATTTCCATTACTACATAGACCATCGTATTTTCTTTGCTGCTGGAGGAGAATGACGCACCCTTGGTTCTTCTCTGTTTACGTTTCTGAAGTTGTCCAACAGCATCATCGCATTCTTTCCTTGGCTGCCGCAATTGCTCTTCTTCTTCTTCTTTTTCTGATTTTCAATTTCTGCACAATTCCCTTGTTATTTTCGATTTTGTCATTAAAGATTGGTTATGGAGATTGTTTTATTATTATTCCTTTTGATTTCAATTCAAGTATGAGTAGTTAATTTTCTTATCTTGGTTTAGGGATCCATGTTACATGTTATTATGGTGAGATTTTCTGGATATTTTTCATGTTGTTGATGAACATTGGATCATTTCAGATCTGGATTTTTAATTGAATTTGTTAGTTTCTAGGTACGTAAATAGAGATTAATTGATTTAACCGCTAGGTTAACAAAATTTGACGTTCAATTTTGATAACCACCAGTAGCAATTATGATTAACTCTTCTACGTTAGAGTCGGAAAATTCTAAGAAATTATCCACTTGATTGATTTCATGTCGTACATGTTTATCATTTGTCATTGGTTCTTAATGCTATTATTCAATTTACCTATGATCGTATCTAGGTTATTGTTTAATAAGATTGCTAGAATACACGTTTTTAGTCATTATACCTAAGAGAGATTTTCTCCCAATGAATGTTTGTTAATAATTACAATTTTTATCGAGGATCTATAATAGCATGGTAACATCGGTGATCGAAACCAAGGTATTTTTCTTATTGAATTTTCAGATTTAATTATTGTTTTCGATTTGTGATTTTTCCATTTATTTTTGCCGTGACAAACCCCCCTTTTATTTTCATTTGAACTAGCTAACATTTACTGTTAAAGATTCCTCGTAGGAACGATATCCGCTTACCACTACTACATTAATTTGTTTTAACAAAAGTGATTTCTTTTATATTTGGTTGCATGTGACAGCATCACCATGGGAAGACTTATCTATAAATTTTGTGTTAGGACCACCTCATACTCAAAGAGGGGTAGATTCAGTATTTGTTGTGGCTGACAAACTTTCTGAGATGACTCACTTTATCCCTTGTAAGAAGCCCTCCGATGTAGTCAGTGTTGCCCGATTGTTTTTTAGAAAAGTGATTCGCCTACATGGAGTACCTAAGACCATTATTTCGGATCGTGATAGTAAGTTCCTCAATTACTTTTGGCATACCTTATGGAAGTTATTTGATTCTTCTTTAAATTTCAATAGTACAACCCATCCGCAAACTGATAGGCAAACAGAAGTTATCAATCAGACACTGGGAAACTTAATTTGTAGTATTTGTGGGGACAAGCCAAAACAATGAGATTTGGCACTACCTCAAGCATAATTCGCATATAATAATGTCATCCATGGATAAATCACCATTCTCTATTTGAAGAACTTCTTAAAAGGAAGGCCAGTCTGATATAAAAACTTGTCGTCATTTGTTGGTGGAGTATCGATTTGACAATTGTTTGTTATTTTTCTTGAGAGTTACGTCACTTTTGAAAATAGAAATCCTAAGTGGACAATAGTTTCAAATTTGACGAAAACATAATGTGGAACTATTGTCGCATCTATAATTTCGCAAGGATAAGAACGTAGTACTTGAAAACACTCTTAATAGAGTTACGTTACTTTTGAAAATAGAAACCCTAAGTGGACAATAATTTCAAATTTGACGAAAACATGATGTGGACCTATTGTCGCATCAATACTTTTGCAGAGATAAGAATGTAGTACTTGAAAATACTCTTAATTATTAACCTTTGAGTAAGCAATGCGATTACAGTATTTTGTCATCATGAAAGTCATTGTTTAGAGGATAATGGCAAATCGTTTTCGTATCCAATCTAGGAATGAAGTAAACCTGATTTTAAACATTTAATGTTTTAAAATTAGATTGAATATTAAACTGATTAAAAAATAAAATTTAAATATTCAAATCGGTATATAATAAATAAAAATTAAAATTAAAAAAGTAAAAGTATAGCATAAAATCAAATATTTTATTAAAATAAAATTTAATAAAATTCTTATTAATAATATAATAAAACTAATAATTTAAAGTAATATTTAATCTAAAATAAATTTTAAAATAATAATAATAATAATAATAATAATTGTATTTCTATATTGGATTTAAAGCCTCATAAAAATTGAAATATTTAGAAACTCAATATAAAGATTCTAACTTATTTTTAATGTCCTTTAAATATACTTCTTCATAATTTAAATATTATTTTAATATGTTTTAAATTATTTTAATCAAAACTACTTATACATACTAATTAATAATTCAATTTATTAAACAAATTTATAATAAAATAATAATTAGCTTTTAACAATGATAATTAAAATTTTCAATTAAAGTATAAGGAGATAAATAAAGAAACTAAAATTTGAAAATATAATTTATTAGTGAGATTAAACAAATTTAGTATTTTTAAAGATAAAAATAGTAATTTATTTTTAACAATAATAATTTAAAATAAAATTTTAATGAAATATAAAGAGATAAATAAATACTATAAAATTTTAAAATAATTTTTTTGTTCAGTTGTATAAAATGATTGGAAAAAATTTTCATTGAAAAGATTGTGTAAAAATCTCAATTCTATCAAAAGTTAAAAACTGTGTGCAAAAGAAAATTACTGTTTGTGCCTTTGTGGGTCTCACATTTATGTAAATAAAATCCCGCTTGTGGGTCCCACAGTTGCATCCTGTTTGTGGGTCCCACATAATTTGGGTTAATCCAATGCTCACGCTCATACCAACCGGTTTACCTAATGGCGTGGAAATGTTGAAATGGTACAAATTCAAAGCCTAGGCCTCGAACGTCTAAATCCTTGTGTGTGGTGAGAAACCTTTCAATCGCCTATGAGACCATCTCCTTTAAGAAAACGAGGAAGGTGAAAGTTCGTTTTATGAAAACAATTTTTTGTTAATTAATTTTCTTAAAATTTGAATTAAAATTATTTTTGAGTTAGTTCGAATTTGAAATATTATAAATAATATTGAAAAAATTAGGTTAATATGAAATTGAGCTAAAATAAAATTTCTTTAAATTGTGTGCGATAAACAATTCTTCACTAATTGTAGTTGGCTGTTATATAAAAGTTGAGACAAGATTTTAAGTTACAAAATTTAACTTTAATAAAATATAAAATTAATGAGATTTTGTGAGATTTTGGATAATAGATGTCTTATAATCTTATATTAAAAAGAGAGGAGATATGAAATTATTTACAAACTTATAACAAAGATTATTCATTAATTATTTTAAATTATAATATTTTGGTCGGATTAGATTTAGGCTAACTTATCTTTCGTGATTCTATTTTTGTTGTCATCGCTCGTCCCTTCTTTTCTCTATTATTTTTTGTTTTCTCATCTCTTGTATTGATTTTCTCTCTTTTATTTTCTATTCTAATTTTATTTTTTCTTTTAATTTTTCTTTCTTAGTTTTATTCTCTCTTTGTTTTCTATTTTGTTTTTCTCTCGTATTTTTCATTTTCTATTTTATTTCATCACTACAATAGAATCAGATTTAGTAGTTTATAATTTAATAAGCAATAGCATCGTTTGTGGGTTAATAAGCATAAGAATGTCACTTAAAATTATTATAAATATCTAATTACTTTGTGAATTATTAGCGAAAAGATGATGATCTGAAGTTGGAAAGTACTTGAGATATCTATAAAAAGAGGTGGCGAATTGTATCCAATCATATTGAGCTTTGAGTGGATTCAAATTCTAAACGAGTTTTGAGAATTGGATTCTAAATGAGTTTTGAGTTACTCGATTGAACTTTATTTCAAAAGATATAAACCAAATTTCATCGTACTCTAAATCGAGCACAAGTCATTTATAAAAAGCAACATGAACCATTAAATAGTAATTAACAACGAAAATTATAGAGAAAAATGTAACTGTATTAAATTATCGATGAAAATCATATTTTATTAATTGTATTGATGGGAAAATTTTCATTTTATGATTGAAAAAATATTCGTCGATAAATATAGAGAAAATTTATCCCGACAAATTTTTCGACGGAATATAGTGATAGAAGAAAATTTCTGTCAGTAAAGAAGACCGAAATGCTTGGCAAAATAAGTAAGTTTTGGGTTACCAATGGAATACATTTCCGTCAATAAATTTTAGAGGTAAACGTCATCGTTTGATTCGACTTCAACGTTTTTAAATGACGTCATTTTTGTTTAACCTAAAACTACCTCAACACCCTCCTCCTCCATCACATTTGGCTTTTTTTTCTCTCCTCTGTCGTCGTCGTCCTCCCCCTCCTCTCTGTGCCTACCAAAGCCCCATCGTCCCCGACGTCCCAATGTGTCATCTCTGTCGCTACCGAAGCTGCCCTCCTCGATCTCTCGTGCCAACTGGTAAACAGTGTACATCTTTGTTTTGCCTTTTCTTGTTATCAAAAGCTTTGTTTTTAAGACACCTTTTTGTCACTTAATGATAAATGATGAAATGCAAAACAATTCAAGGCGGATAATGTTTATGTGTTATGATGAATTTCAAGATGAAAGCTCTTTTTTATTAATTAAGAATAATATCTCATTAGTCTTTGCTTCTCTTATGTCTTGATTTCTTGTTTAACTTATATGCTTGTTGGTTTCGCCAACTGATTGGCCAAATACACAAACCATTGCAGCTGATATAACGAAAATTTCTTTCAACTAAGTACAAATCTTCTGTTTTGGTTTTTTTTTGATATATCATTTTCAGTCATTTTCAAGTTGCTCATAAACATGTAGCTTGTTTTCGAAATACATTATATTCACCATTACTAATCATCATATTCTTACTAATAATGTATTATATCTGCAAACTTTAATATATTGACTAAATAGATTAAATCAATTTTTAAAGACCATGGATGGTGGATGATACAAAAGTTGAACCTCAAATTGGTGGTGTTTCTTACATTTTGAATCTTTGTTAATTATAGAAATTAAACATAAATTAAAAGATTCTCTAAGAATAATACAATATATGATTACAAGTTATCGAGAGAAATATTTACTAATTGATATATATCATCATTAGTAGAAAATTAGGTAGCAATTAATCAATTTTCATAACAAAAAGAGTTTAAGGTATGATTCTTATAAGAACTAAGTTGTGTATATCAATTAGGGTAGTTAGAATTTACGTTTTCTTTATTATTGAGTTCTTGAATGCAATTTATATGATTTATGGCATGTTACATAAGTTGTTCAATTATGGAGGGTTACATATGCTTAATTGTTTTAAAATGGTGTGATTGTTGACATATAATTATGGTACATGTGTTATGTTTAATGTATTTTAGAGGTAGTATTCATACATTTTAAATTGTATGTAGTTTCACATTACATTGGTGTTAATGTCTTATTAGCTTTATGTTATTGTGATTGATGATTACATTAATTATTATCTTTCAAAAGATATGTGGTAGAATGAGTCATTTCGAGGTTTGGTATTAATGATTTTGATGATAACTACATAGTATTTCAAAATTCAAAATGGAATTATTTCCTTCCACAGGTAACGATATCATTTGAGCCACAATAAGCCCATAAGACGTTATATAGGCTAGAAACCTCTGATGCAACTCTCGTGAGACTTATCGATGAAAAATTTTACGAGTTTAGGAGTCACAGCGAAAACTTGCTTTTTTGATTTACAGGCGTAAACAATACCACATACCATAGTATTAAATCAATTGTAGGTGATTAATTCAATTGATTAATACTTAGGGGATGTTGTGTAAAGTAAAGATTAAATGTTCTATAGACTTAGGGGATATAAAGGATCCTAATTATGAAATTTTATTTTTAAATTAACAGTTTTACAGAAACAAGTAATGTTGATAGATCTTAGATGTATAGACGATTAACACCTGATGGTTTCATTAATTCTGAGTTTGTTAAAGGAGTTGAAGCTTTTATTCATTATGCATGTTCTCAACCTACATAAATGGATGGTCCAAAGATCAAATGTCTATGTAAAAAGTGCAAACATATTCATTTCCTTCCTATTGATGAAGTGAATAGTCATTTATTGAGAAAATGGTTTGTTGAGTGGACATGACATAGGGAGCCATTAATTTGTAGCATCTTAAAGGGTAATGAAGTAGACTCGTCAAAAAATGTGGATGAGTTTAGAGGGGGATTGTATTTAGAAAAAATAATGTGGGTGCAACTAAAAATCCTTACATGCAAATGGTTTATGATGTAGTCGGTTATACCTTTTAAGAAAATATAGAAAATCTTGAAGAAAAACTAAGTCCACTCGCAAAACAAAATTTTGACTTACTACACTTAACTGACTAAGAATTATGACCAAATTGTGAGACAATGACTCAATTGTCTCCAATTGCTTGAATATTGAATATAAAGTCTAAAGGTCATATTTCTGATCATAGTTTTGATAAATTTCTTGGATGGTATAATGAATTATTGCCTCCTAATCAGACAAAGGTTGATAGTTTTTAAAATATGAAAAAAAAACTTATTATTGGTCTTGGTTTGCCTGTTGAAAAAATTGATTGTTGTAAATTGGGATATATGTTGTATTGGGGAGATGATGTAAAATCATAATACTGTAAATTTTATGATCAATCTAAGTTCAAGCCTATAAAGCATTCTATGAAACAAAAATTAGTACTCTAGAAGTGGATGTATTATTTCCCGTTAACTCCGCGACTTTAAAGACTATATGCTTCTAATGTTATTGCATCTCACATGAGATGGCATAATGAACTCGAACAGAAAGATGGAATAATGAGTCATCCATCGATGCATTGGCATGGAAACATTTCAAACACCCATTATGAGAGTTTGTGGCTGAAAGTCGAAATGATAGGTTGATGTATTCTTATAACCATTCGTATCTTAATTGCATCATCTTTGGGAATATAGTGTGGAGATATATAATGTGTCTCTGAAACAAAATTTTATATTAAAAGCAACTTTAATATGGACTATTAGTGAATTTTCATAGTACGCTATGTTATCTGGATGGAGCACAGTAGGAAAATTAGCTTGTCCTTATTGTGGTAATGATTTTGATGCATTTTATCTTCCAAACAGAGGCAAAACATGTTGGTTTGACAACTATAGGAAATTTCTTTCTCCAGATCATCCATTTAGACGCAATAAACAAAAGTTCATCAAGAATAGGATGGTACAACACCTTCTCCCCCTCACAAAGCTAGTGAAGAGATATTGTAGGAGATTGATGAATTAGGGTTGCTAAAAGTTACAGAACTTGAAGTTGATGAAGTTAATACAAGCATTAGTAAAAACTTTAGTGAGAAAAAACGAAGCATCTTTTGGGATTTGTCATATTGGAAAACTATTTTGATATGTCATAATCTAGATATGATGTATATTGAAAAAATATTTTGATAATTTATTTAATACCATAATGAACATTAAAGGAGGAAAAGGATAATGCAAAATCACGAAGTGATTTGAAAATTTTTGTAAAAGAAATGAGTTAAATAAAGATCTTTGTACCATTAAATATTCAAAAGCATGTTACACTTTGGATATAAAAAAGAAAATTTTATGTGAATGGTTGAAAACTCTAAAGTTTCCCGATAGTTATGTTTCAAACTTGCCAAGATGTGTGGATATGAGGAAGTAGAAATTATTTGGAATGAAAAGTCATGATTGTCATGTGTTTATACAAAGGCTAATTCCAATTGCATCTTTAAAGTAGCTACGAGTAAGGCTTGGGAAGTTATAATAAAATTAAGTTAATTTTTTAAAAGCTTAACATCAACTAAAATAAAATTGGTTGAAATGGAAAAACTAGAAAGAGAAATTCCAAAAATTTTGTACAAATTAAAAGGAATTTTCCTTCCAAGCTTATTTGATTGTATGGAGCATCTACCTGTGCATTAACACAAGAAGCTAAACTTGCTGGTCCAGTTTAATATCGATGGATGTATCTGTGTCAAAGGTAATTATAATAAATATTTAAATTGAAGTAATAACATGTTTTAATAATAGAATTGTAATAACCCTAATGTAGATATTTGCATCACTTGAAGAAAAATGCCAAAAACAAGGATAGAGTTGAAGGTTCGATATGTAATACTTATTTAGTGGAGGAAGCAAGAACATTTTGTTTACATTATTTTGAGCTAAATGTGAACATAAGAGAAAGAAAAGTTTCTCGTAATGACGATGGGGGAGGAACAGGTGATGCTGATGATAACTTATCTATTTTCACATATCCTGGACGAACATATGGACATTTAATAAGAAGATTGTTAACAAAAGAAGAAATCGAGGCTACCTATGGTTACATTTTATTGAACTGACAAGAGATTCAAACTTTTATGCAGTAAGTTAAAGTTGATTTTGAAATTGATTATTTGAGTTTTGAAAGTTAGTGTTTTAGATTATACGATGAATGGTTACGTGAGCTAATGCCCAAAAAAATACAGGATGATATCAATAAAGAAGTTAGAAGACACTTTCCTTGATGGTTCAAGAAATATGTAAGTTTTTAAAGGATCGCAAATGCAACAGAAATAAAAAATTTGCAATCCTATATTCATCTATTGCATTTAACAAATATACTAATGATAAGAACAGGCAAAATAAATACCTAGAATATGAAGATTAAATGATATGAAACTTCAAAATTATGAAGTCTTTACATACTCTACACTAAAAAATATGTCTCGCTTTTAACACTTGATATGGCTATGGATATCTTTAAAGAACCCTTTCGTAAAAAATGGAGAAAACAATTTTCTCTTCTTTTCTCACTACAAGAAATTAGTGGTTTACCAACGGAAAAAACGTCGGTAAACCATCTACTTCCGTCAGAAACAATCGACAGACTAATTCATTAGTAAAATGCCCGTAGTTAAAGTTACCGACGTACTATATTCTGTCAGTATATTTATCGAAGGAAGATAAATGACACAACCGTCGGTAAAATTTACTGTAGTTAATGTAATTGAAGTGTTATCATATTTACAAATGGAATATAAAAAACTATTGGTAAAATATATTGATTTACCAACGATAATTTAAATTCTGTCGTTAACTAATATTAAACTTTACCGACAAAACTATGATTTCCGTCATTAAAATATGTTGATTTTTCAATGGTATTTTATATTCAAATCGATAATAAGTAGTAAGAGAGTTTTCTAAAATTTCCGATTTCATGATCTTGTGATAAATGCATAATTTTTAAAGTTATCAATTATCTGTTCATAATAAATTAATTTGTATATTTATATAATTTGTTGAATATGAAAAATTAATTAATGATATAAAGTTAATATTATTTTAATTGATAATAAAAACATTAAAGTGTACATAACTTATGTTTGTAATTGAAAGCAAATGACTAGGGAAAGCTAATGTCGTAGTGATCGCGAGTGCTCTGAGCTGCTAGGCCTCCCTTTCAACTATTCCATCTCCTGTCTCAGCTGAGCCATCTACTCCATTTGCTCTCTCATCTTAGCCATCTGCTCCATCTACTCTCTCATCTTAGTCATCTGCTCCTCTTTCATGTGAGCTATCTGGTCCATCAATGTTTGCACTATGGCTCGAAGTTCAATGACTTCATTATTGTCTGTTGGCCTAGCAGACGTTGTTGTACTGGACATGGAAGATTGCGAATAATATGTGTTTACATATGAACCTAGCCCGAATATCCTTCCATGACGGTCCCTACCATGCACAACATCAAGATATGTTTGAGTGCCATCTACAGGTTGTTCCTCCTGAGACTGTTGTTGAATGGTTTGTTATATTTGGTCCTATTAGGAAGCAATGTTTACATTAGTCAGGGATTATTATTAAGAAATTATAATAATGCATTAATTTCACATACATTCAGTTCTCTATATCGGTTGTTGATGAATGTCACACCATCATAGTTCTTCGTGTGAGTGTGTAGAAACAACTGAATAGGTGTAGGCTTGATGCCCAATGACTTTTCCTACATGTATAACCTAAATTGTTAGATATGAACTATAATTTGTAAAAATTTTGACAAAATTTTCACTATTTTTATGATATTTACCCCCTATTGGACAAAGAAAATAACTCAATACAGCCATATATGGCAGTAGAAATTTATACTATTATCATTATCTATAATACAACAAAGCAAAATATTTACAAAATAAGTGTCAAGTTGAGATACTTACAAGTCGTTGTGCATGTTCGTGGTGGGTTATTGATCCTCCCATATATATAAGAAGACTCTCTCCTCCTAAGCCACCACGTCTGTTGGTGGAGTTACGCCCTAAGATGAACATTGCCTCAGGTGATGCCCAATACTCCTACCAACGACTCTAAATTTCCTCCAAAATATAACGTGATCGTGCACTAGCTTTGTGTATCGCACCAATGAAGTCGCGATAACGTGTACGGGCTCGCTTTTCCCGTACTTTATACATGCTGGCATCGAAAAAAGAATCCCAGAAAAATTCTTTCTGAAATAAGAAGATAAAAATTAGACTACTATATATAATCAGGAGAATGTTTGAAAGAATTAAAGCCAGGAGGTTCAACAATTGCTGCAAGAATGTAGGAGTAAATTCAGTGAACCTAAAGGGTTGCATCTTAAGAGATTGCATGACCACAAAATTATCTTGAAGGAGATGTTATACATATGAGATAAAAGTATGCAGTAAAAGAAATTATGCCAGACATGCTAGCATAATGGATAATACAATATGGTGTAGGCTTATTTTCTTCCCCGGTTTTAGTAAGGAAGAAAGAAAACATCTAGAGGTTATATGGAGATTGTAGAGCATCAAATCAATAGAGAGTGGAAGAAAAATTCCTAGTACCATTGATTAAGGAGTTACACGATGAAATAGGTGAAGTTGGTTGATTCAATAGGATAAGGAGGATGATATTCATAAAACAACAAATCGAACTCAGTGAAGTTGATTATAAGTTCCTAGCTATTATGTTTTGATTGATAAAATCGTTTAAAATTGTTAAGAGTTTGATGAATTTCATATCATGCTCAATTATGAAAGTCAACATTAGTGTTTTTTTATGACATTTTAGTATAATGCAACTTTTTAAATTACATATGAAGCATCTAAAGGAAGGATTTACAAGTGTTAAGGCAACAAGTTTACACGTAAAAGCCTACAAGTGCTCTTTTGGAATCATATTAACTTCATCATACAGTGGTGTTAAAACTAACAAATACAGTGCACTCTGGACAATGGATTCGTACTTTTCCTAATTTAACATATACTAATTTGCTCTAGCCAACAAATATAAGTATGAATAATAAGTCCTGCTTAACGGAATAGTGTTTGTGACATTTTAGTCTCTAATAATTCTCCTCGATCAAAACAATGCTATATTATGGAACCAAATTGTAACGCTCCACTCCCGCATGACCCGAACCCGACATCGATGGAGATATCCAAGTTCGTGCCCTGTGAGGGTGGCGTGCTACATCACTCAGTCAAAACTCAGTATAAATTTTTTTCTTTGAAACATAAACATACACATCATATATATATATATATATATATATATATATATTATGAGGAAAACAATTTACATATAATCATTAATATGTACATTGGCCGCGGGGGCCCTTTTCATGAATACAATTTAGTTCAGTCTGTTAACTTTACAACATGACCTAATCATTTGTACAAAAAATTCAGAAAGTACAATTTTTCTTAGACACTAAGGCAGACACGAACTGATCCCGACTTCTTCTAGCATTATACGCCCGTTGCCTAACGGGGTATTATTCTGAGTCATGAAAATTAATTGTAAATTTTGGGTGAGTTTTGCGAACTCAGTGAGGTAACCATCATCGATGGTTCACTCAATTCATTCAACACATCAATTCACATAACGTATATTCACATTCTTGCATATTTGACCACATTTCACAATTTTACTTGAGCATAGACAATTAAATACATTTCATACGATTAGACATCTATAACCAATTGAATTCACCAAACACTCAAGCATAATATAGTTGTTTCATAATTCACAATCAGCAGTACCTCATGACTATTATCATATCAGTATATGGCATTTTGCCTTTCATTCAACCAAATAGATCAAATCAAAAGTAGCCTGTAACATTTTTTTAATTTATTTCAGTGTTGTGACCGAGCGTCTAAACTGTCCCCATAAGGGCACATCAATCGTTGAGCCATAGGTTCTGGAACTATCTCATTAAGGGCTCATTAATCATTGAGCTTGTAGCTCTGAAACTGTCCCATTGAGGGCTCATTAATCGTTGAGCTTGTAGCTCTGAAACTTTCCCATTAAGGGCTCATTAATCGTTGAGCTTGTAGCTCTGAAACTGTGGCTGCTCCGGTCACAACTATCATTAACTGATTTTGCAATCATACACGTATTCATTTATGCTACAGTTCAATCACTTTATTCACGTATTCCTATATCACAATCATTTCAAAATTATAAAAATCGGACAATTTATTCACAATATTTCACATTAAAACACAATGACAATTTCACATACCCATGACACTTCTATACCATATCTTTCCAAGTACTCCGGACCTTCTGTCCAAAATTTACAATCAAACAATATCCCACCATTATCCTCCACAGAGTCAAAATCAAATAATCATAAGCCAATGATAAGTAAGAAACCATCTAGGTCACTCACCTATAGCTTCCGAGCTAATGCCTAGAAGTCTTGACAATGTCCGTGTGCTGACGTTCCAAATGTGCCTCTATAACATTCAAAATATACAACTGTTACCAAAAGCACAATCAGGACTATTTAATAATGCACATGTAATAATTAAAATGTGTACAATGCATGTTCGTGACATTCCCAGCATTATCCCATAATTCACATCATAAAAGATTTCCCTATGACTTAGGAAACCATAGGCACTAAAATCATGCAATTTGGACCTCTATTGGTCCAATTATTGATAAAACATGGAGCAGAAAAATCACTACCTGGTCCTCTCACTTCGAACTAACCAATTCCTGACAATTTTAGCTCTAAAAATTCCCAATTTCACAAATAAATAAAATTCAATGTTTCACGAATCCGATGCCTCGAGAATCAGGTCAATCAGATGTCGGACAGAAAAGTTATAAACAAAAGAGTGGAGAAAGGTCAGTTCAGGAAAATTACATGTTCTAGTCGACTTGTCAGGGGTTGTAGTCGACTAGGTCGACTATAGTGACCCACTGAATTCTTCTGCCGACATCCCAACTTTCACAGGTCATAACTCCTTACTCCGAACTGCAAATTAGACAAACTTAGTATCAATTTCAAGATAAAAGAGAGCTCTACAAGTTTTATGAAGGACACAAAAACCAATTTTATCTCTAAGAGTGTCAAAAAATGCAACCAAATTTACTGCCTACAACCAAAGTTACTGCCTACAGAATGTTTCCCAAAACAGTATACCATTTTGAAAAAATCATAACTTTCCATTCCTTTTGCCAAAAATTCCAAATTTTATGTCAAAAGAAATATCAAAGCATGTTCTACAACTTTCATGACAACTTGGAAGCCAATTCTATCTCTAAATAACTCAAATGCTCAAACAAAGTTTCAGCCTACCTAAATGATTCTCAACAGAAACCCAATCTTCCAAAATTCATAACTCCTCATTCCCTTGGAGAAAAATTCCATACCATATATAAATAAAAAGCTCAGACAATCTAATACAATTCTCAGGAAGGACTTCAAAGCAAATTTTAATTCTAATTAGGTCAAATCCACCCATTAATGTGGCTGCCCTGCTAAAGGGTATTAAAACAACATATGACCTAACCATAGCCAAAATTTTACAATTTTATATCTAACAATCCTTACATCCAAAATTTGCATAAAATACCTCATTAGAAAGCTACAACAATCCTATTCAACTTTCCAGAAGGTCACTTGAGTCAATTTCATCCTTAACAGTCCAAAATAAATATCAGAACACAAAAAGCACAAAACTTATGTCCTTAGAGAATTTGCACACCAAAACACATTTTGGGCTGAACTGCCACCTGAACTTTTACAGACCATAACTTTCAATCTACACATAAAAAAAATCATACTTAGTGGATTTAGAAATCTAACACAAAAATCTTCAACTTTCATGAAGATCAAATTAGCAAATTCAATCCAAATCAACCTAAAAAAAATTCATCAAAGTTTCAGGCCACAATCTCGAATTACTGTTCATACAGCATCTATAACTCACTTTCAAGGCCAAATTCAAACCCCTTCAAGCCACAATTAAGCATCACTTCCTTCACAAAAAATGTAACCAAACTTCTCAAGTTTAATTAAAGCCAACCCTCACCTTATTTGCTCAACTATATAAAAAGTTATGGTAAAAACATTAAAACATGTACAGGTCACATTTTCCAGATTTTCAACCTAAACCAAATGCTATCACTTCCATACCATTTCTACACCATTTCTCACTCTATTTACTTCTTATACCTATCATAACTCACTCACATCTTATTCTTGAATATAAGGCCACAAATTACAGCACACACTCATCCCATCATCCATCATGTTTTACACTAAGCTTTAAGCATAATTTCACTTTCAATCATCTTAATTTCTCTACTTTTATTCATTAGATTTTGCCTCATCAATTCATCAATCAACCATCAATTAAATAACCAAATTACATACCCACATACAATAACAAAATTCTCATCCAATTTAGTGTATAAACAACACAAAGAATGCATTTAACTACTAATTTATACATAAAGCAAAATTCTTACCTATTTGAGCTTCAAATCTTCCAATTGTCACCAACTTCCTAATTTCCCCTCCCATATACGATCATCAACATGAAGGATTAGGTTGAACTTTTGTTTTTTTATGTTTAAGACCAAAGAAGAGCAAGCCATGGAGGAGGAGATGGAAAAGAGAAGCAAGCAAAAATCAAGAAGAGGAGAGGAAGAAGAAGGCTACGAAAATGATGGTGGAGGAGAAGAGAGCCACCTAAGATGAATTAACACCAATAGCTATTTAATCAAAGAAGCTTCTTGAAAGACCAAGAAAGGGTGGGTTTTTATTTAACAAATATACATGGTGGCATGTTAGGTAAGTGACATGTGTCACTTGCCACATGTCACACTCTAAAATGGTCACCTAGCTTCTTTCAAATTCAATTCAATTTCTAGTCTAATTTCTCTCCAAATTCCAATGGCTCAAAGTAAAAATTCCTAAAATTATGTATCTAATTTTTCAGTGCCATTGAACAATCATTTTCGGTACCGGAAACCAAATCAATCTGTTACTTGTAAATTTTCCGGTCCAGAAAGATATCCCGAAAAATTTTCAGAAAAATTCCTAAATTTCCACAAAAATGTAAAACACACAAAATTCCACTCCAATTTGAGTTTCAAGCACTAATTCATATGTTTTTCACAATAACACATATGCTGGGAAATGCCAGGAATGCATGTACAAACATGTGCATATACAAAAATTACAATTTATGCATATATGGAGGCCATATTAGGCATGACCAAGCCGAGATACGTTTTTACACTCATATCCCATTCCAAATTACCATTTTACCCTTCCCATCGATGATGGGATGTTACACAAATTCATCCAACATATTCTTTTATTCCTATGTGCTTTCACCATAATTAATAATCATATGCTTTATAAGCATATAATATTAATCTCAACTCAATTATTAAAAGTTAAAAAATATCCCAAGATGTTAATTTTCATCAAATCATAAACACTACAACCTTAAAATTATAAGGTCCGACATGCATACCCATTGCTTTCCGCTTTATTCCTTTAATGAATGATGCTTATATGTTTCATCTTAATAATATTATTTATTATTTATTTTTCCAAAAAAAGCTTTTCTTGTATTAATTTTCATAATAAATAATAAATATGTTTTATAATATAAGATATTTAAGGATTTATCACGTGTCAAATCTAGGTGAAAATAACTTTAGATGTAGGATAAATCAAATTACAAGAATATTAAAAGATATTTATTTATTTAATAATTAGTACCTTAAATAAGCACTTATAATAGCGTATAAAAGACACATAGCACAAACAAAAGCCTTTATGAATAAGTAATTTGGAAGAGAACAAAATAAAATTATTTATTACTTTTAACTAAATTTGGAAATTATTAGTAGACATGACATTAACTTCAAAGGGACAATTTCAACATTTGAATCGAATGCAAGTGAAGACAAGTTAGAATCTACCATATGGCAAAATTTTTTGTTTTAGAATGTCATTTTGCTCATAGATGTATAGACAAGCAATACGATCAATTATTCCATAAAGATAGGAATCATTTCTTTTAAGGAAAATATATTTATAATTTACAACTTGAATGATATTATCAACACTAGTCCATACTTTATTTTGTAACATTACACACATTAATACACAACTTTTATTTTATTTTAAATATAAACTAATAACATTAGTCCTATTAAGGAACTCAATTAACTTGGTACACACGACATGCCGTATATAAAATCAAGTAAATTATATTTTAAATATGAAACCTTATTCACTTTTGTAGTACTAACAACCTTATTCAATTCATTTTCCAATTTTTTCAATATTCTTCTTTTTCACCATGGACTAACATTTTCGTTAGGTGGATGCACTCCTTGATTTGTAAAAAGTAAATTCTTCCATTAATGGTCTATCTATTTCCTTAGTCAAAGAATTATAGTGAAACTTACATATTTGTGCTTTGTCCTCTTTCAAAAGACAATTGTGCTATTTTAGGATTTTATTATGACTACATATGTAAAGCCCATTAAAAAAAAGAAAAAAGAGCTCAATTTTAGCAAAATTGAATCCTTATACACCTTCTCTGGTATATGAAGATTGTCTCATGTATTTCCTCATTGTTTATTTTGTAGTAGATTAAAGAGAAAATTGTAGAGATTAACAACGAAAAATCTCTTGAAAATGCATAAAACTTCACATAGGTAAGATGTTTCAACAAAAATTCTATCCCTTTTAGCAGTGATTTTTAGTCATCATAAATTGTTTGTGATAACAATTTTGATGAGATTATAAAAAATTGGAGAAAAGGTGGATGAAAAATGAAAAAATATTTTATCGAACATATGGTATGCACAAAATTATCATCCCTAACTAAACACAAATTGACAACATTTTCCCATTATTTACACGACAAACCCTAAAACAATAACAATGAAACCCAATTAAGTCAACAACAAATCAACAACCAAGTCCAAAAAGAAGAAAAAATCAAATCCATGGACGACGGCTTACCTTCACCAAAATTGTCGGAGAAGACACACTTACCTTCGCCAACACCTCCCGAGAAGACAACCCCTAATGCCGACCGGAGACACAGCAGCTAGTCGAAGGGTGGAGGCAACTCAACATGGGTTACGGGAGTGAAAACCTAAGGAGGAAAAAGGAGAATAAGGCATGCGCCAGGTCGAGGACGGGAGGGAGGAGCTGCATTTTAAGCTTACCAAAACGACGTTATTTTGGTTGAACGTCCTTCTTATAACCAAAACAACGTCGTTTTGGTTATAAGAAGGTCGTTCTTCAAGCTAGCCAAAATGGCGTCGTTTTGATTATAAGAAGGACATTCTTCAAGCTAGTCAAAATGACGTCGTTTTGGTTATATGAAGGACGTTTTTAAAGCTAGCCAAAACGACGTCGTTTTGGCTATATTTTATTTAACTATACCAAAACGATGTCGTCTTGATTTAAACCAAAACGATGTCATTTTGATTATATGAGGGACGTTTTTCAACCTAACCAAAACAACATCTTTTGGGTAAACCAAAACGACGTCATTTTGGTTATATAAAGGATGTTCTGCAAGCTAGCCAATTTTGGTTAACGTCATCAACTTCAATTCAAACTATCCAAAACGACATCGTTTTAGTTTATACCAAAATGACGTCGTTTTGCCTAGCATTAAAGCATCTTTGTTATCTGAGACGACGTCGTTTACGTCTCAACCATACGATGCTTTTACCGACACAATTGCCAATGCCCATTATTTCCATCGCCAAAATCTTGTCTTCCCCATGACAATATTGCCGAACTACATAATAAGCCTGTATATTTCCGTCACTAACTAATCTCAAGTACTGACGGACATATTTTTCCATCGCTAATTCCCGCACAAATTTTGCCGTCACTGTTTCCCTCCATATTTGTCGACGAATATTTTTTCCATCGCTAAATTACTCACCATCAGCGACAGAATTATACTTTCTATCGTTAATTTTAAACAGTTTCTATTTCGTCGCTAAATTTTCGTCGCTACTCTGCAGTTTTCTTGTAATGTCTCTTGTTTATTTCCATGCTCAAAGCACTAAAGTGAAAGAGTATATGTTTTCTGTTTTTAACTCGTCTTCGTAAGACATTAACGTGAGGGTCACTTTTCACTGATGTTTTTATCAATGTAGTGGAATAAACGAAAATGAAGATACAAAACGTATATATCTTCACACTGTCTTCTTTTGTAAGTTATTAACATTTATTGTTTTTTAAACTTGAAAACATCATATCATCACGTCATTTCATTTGGATAAATATATAACCAAAGCATAAACCACTAAATGTGATGTCATCTGACGCCTCCTTTTCCATTTTGAATTTTTAAAAATAATTATTATTTATAAAATGAAATAAAATAAAGCTATTTTATTTTATTATTATTTATAAAATGAAATAAAATATTTTATTTTATTCATTTATTTTAATACATGAGAATTTTCAATATTAATTATATTTTCTGTGCAAGCAAAAAAAGTCATATAGATTATTTAATAATTTATCTCATTATAAATTAAATAATTATAAATAGGAAATATTACACTCATAAGTGTATGACCACATAAGTTCATCACTAAATCGGTAGTAATTAATCCAATTAATTACTAATCAAGGTTGACATCTAAAAATAGTCTTTAACAACCGGATAGTGTGAAGTAGCAATTTTACAAAGACGCAACCTGATTAAGGATAGTGTATTATTACCTTCCATCAGTACAACTCTGGATTATCCTAAGGTATAGTTTAACTGTCAAATCCTATTAGATAACCAATTATGTTACATGTCAATCGTTAATGACTGGTGAATGACTCAAGAAACTCCTTTCCTCACTCATTCAATTACCCTGAGCAAGATCTTGAAACAACCATTAAGATCAATGACAACATAAAGTTCAAACTCATTACTCAGAGTCGATGGGTCCCTTCTTAACTCACCACTAATTAGATAGGTACTTCATTATATCAAATGATCATTCAAATAGCATTTTTACACACTAGGTGTCCGAAATCAAAACATAATAAGTGACCTATTAATTACTATGATGATCTAAGATCAAAGGAAAAATATACATTTAAATCCTTATGAAAATATCCCACTTAACAATTCATAGGTAATATTAACTATTGGGAATTCTCAGTGTGGTCAGTTCAATGATTAAATCTCCATATGCATAATCTATATATGTAACTTAGTAAATCAGATCTACTAATATCCATCCAAT
The DNA here is from genome assembly GCA_029891385.1 of Erythroxylum novogranatense. Taxonomy (NCBI): domain Eukaryota; kingdom Viridiplantae; phylum Streptophyta; class Magnoliopsida; order Malpighiales; family Erythroxylaceae; genus Erythroxylum; species Erythroxylum novogranatense. Next base: position 4,942,635 of record CM057225.1, on the reverse strand, counting down.
AGATATTATTACATATATATTGATCTAGCTGGATCATTAAAGTCCTTATTTGATGATCATATAATCAAGAATATTTTAGATTAAACCACAGAGACTTGACTCTCATTATCATAATCTCCATTATGATGGCAAGTGTATAAATTTAATCGAGGACTTATCATATTAGAATAAAAACAATAAATATAATATTATAATAAAATCATTTACCATGTTATTAATTAAAATTAATAATCATAAAATTAAGGTGTTCAATCTATTACATAATAATTGGGTCATGGGCATAATTCCAACAATCTCCCATTTGACCTAGACCCAATTAGTCGTAAACTTCAATCATTTCTTCCACTTGTGCTTATCAAACTCCTTTGATCCAAGCGCCTTAGTGAAGGGATCTACAACATTCTCCTTTCCTTCAACTTTTTGAATTTGAACATCCTCACACTCAACAATTTCTCTAATTAGATGAAACTTTCTCAGAAAATGTTTAGATCTTTGGTGTAACCTTGGTTCCTTAGTTTGTGCAATAGCACCAGTATTGTCACATAATAAAGGAACAACTTCCTTTATCGAAGGAACCACACCAAGTTCAGTTAAGAATTTTTTCATCCAAATAGCTTCCTTAGCTACATGTGATGCAACTATGTAATCTACTTCAGTAACTGAATCAGCTACAGTAGCTTGCTTGGAATTTTTTCAACTCACTGCTTGTAGCATCCCACTCCCACAAGACCCGAACCTGATATCGATGGTGATATTTGAGCCCGTGCTTCACGAGAGCGGCATGCTAAAGCAGTCAATTATAGTTCAAAATTCAGCAAGATATTTTTATTTTTATTTTAAAACAATCACATGTGCGGAAATCAGTAAACAGTTTGGGCCCGCTAAATAAGAAAACATTTTCAATCATAACACGATTTCGGTCAAAACAAACACTCAACAGTATTTAAACCAATTCGTTCACAAAAATGTATAGCCGAAACGGGCTCAATGCTATCCTGAACACTTTCAGAAATTCACATTACAATTACAACATTTATCAATTGGGGCCCTCTGCAGTAGCAGTACTATTCTGCAGAAATTGCAGAAATACCATTTACACAATAACATAATGATATAAATGCAGACGTGAACTGATCCCGAACTCAAACTCTGACTTGCTTGCAGTAATCATACTCCCGTTTCTCTAACGGGGTACTCTTTAGGTCCTGAAAAATATTTGCAATGTTGGGTGAGTTTGCGAACTCAGTGAGAAACTATCATCGATGGTTCACTCAACTCATGCATATTCACACAATTCACAGAATATCACTTTCAAAAATATCACATGTGCTGTCATTTCACAATTATAGGCATTTCGCCTTTCACACAATCCACATTTAATCATTCATATATGCAATGCACATATGACACTTGTCATTTCATTACGTTGTTGTGACCGTCTTTGAAGCTGTCCCGATGGCGGGCACATTGCGTTGAGCTTTGTGGCTCACGAATACGTGGGCTGAATGCCACGATCGTTGAGCCGGTGGCTCGAAATCGTTAGACACGAAGCCTGTGCGTTGAGCTTAAAGCTCACAAATCGTTGGCTGCTCCGGTCACTGGCGCCATTATCGATCATGCCTTTATGCATGAATGCACATATCCCAATTTACATTTACAATCGTTACCTTTATTGTCCAATTCCCATTCCTTGGACCTTTAGTCCGTATTTCAATCATAAACATTTTCACAATTTATTTCATTGAAGCATTCACAACAATACACACAAATAGCACTTCGATATCACATTCCAATACTTCGGACACCCGTAGTCCAAAATCACTCATAAGCAAACACATATAACCCTCCATTAACTTCACATGGCATAAGTGCATAATATTAAACACATACAGGTTGAGAAACCAACTAGGTTACTCTGCACTTAAACTACTACGGAAGTTTCACCTTGTCAGTGGAATGACGATCCAACGGTGCCTCTATAACAATCAAATCATTTCTCATTACTAAATGCACAATCAAAATAGTTCAACGATGCACATGTCTTAATTAAAAGATGTATGATGCAAGTTCATAACCTTCCCGGCACTAATTCCCAAATTTCCACTTTCTGTTGTCAAAATCTAACTTTTCACTCAATTGGTCAAGAATGACTTATTTCATTTCAATGACATGTCATGGAACTCTGCCAATTTCAATTCTAACATTCAGTCAATTTACCAAGTCATACTCACTAGGATATTCTCAAAAAAGACCTCAATTTCAATGTCACTATTCTCTATATCAAAATTCACCCTTTAAACTCAATTTCTAAAATTCCAAAAGCATTTCCTTAAATTCAGAAATCTCACAATTATATCTCAATTATCAATAAACAACCCCTAGGTTGTAATAGAACCTATTCTCAAATTTCATTCAATACTTTCTTTCTTTTCCTCAATTGTAGACCTCATTTTCTAGAACATAACGAATCAAGAATCACCTCAATTGGAGGTCTACACTATTAGTTATGCCCAAAAAACTAAAAAACACTCTTTCAGAAAATTGCCCCTCGCCGCGACCAAAGACTCCTGATCGCGGCTTAAAAAGGGTCGCTCGCCACGACGTTAAAGTGAGCTCGCTGCGGCGAACAACTTCTTCGGGCTCGCCGCGACGTATAAGGAAGGGCTCGTTGCGGCGTAGATTAACACGCTCGCCGCGACATCCAACCATTCTCGCCGCGGCGAGTAGCTGCTTGCTCGTCGCAATGAGGCCCATCAACACATGTCGCGACGTTCGGGGCTCCGATCGTCTTCTCCGATGAGTTTTTCCCATTTCTCTCACTAAAAACCTCCATAACTCATCCATAACTACCTCAACCTCTCACAATCAAATCCATGAATGCATCAAACTCACTAATAACAACATATACATAAATCACTTACCAAATCAAGCTCTCCTTTGTAAATTTCGACATTTTCTTCTTCAAGCCCTAACACCTTCGGTTCTCTCCCATAGCCACACAAAACTTCATCTTTTCAAGGCTTACGGTCGGTCTTTACAATAAGAAGGGAGCAAGCAAGAGGAGAGGCAAAGATCGAAGATCACCAAGAGGAAGAAGGAGGATCGATCGAAGGAGAAATGATCGTGCCCTAGGATGGAGGAAAAAGGGTTTTACTGCAAAGTGGATTTCAAAGGTTTTAAAAGAGGATTTTAAACTTAAGGCATTTAAAGGTAAAACAAATATTCCTCTGGTCTTTTTCCTCACAAGACATTTAAATCTCTTTCTCTTTTCAATTTCATTTCTAGTCCAATTCATCTCCAAATTTCCATAGCTCGACATAATAATTTCTAAAATCATTTATCTAATTTTCCGTGACCATTGGACAGTTATTTCAGTCCTATAAAATTGATCAGTCCTTCACTTGGACGATTTTTTCGGTCCAGACTTTTTCTCCCGAATTTCCAGAAAAATTCCTAAGGGTCATTATCAACTGACGGTCACTCTAAAACATTTCCAATTCCACTATTCAGACCCAAATGTTCCATAATTCCCAATAAATCATAAATCATATCATTTTCACAAATCCCATCATAATCACAAATAATTGCCGGGAAAATATCATGAATGCATGTGCCAATTGACTCATTTCTCTAAAATTAGAGGTCAAAATAAATGTTCAATTCAAAATATGCAATGCAAATAACTAGCCTTTCCCAATTGACCAATTTACCCTTCCCATCGAGGACGGGATGTTACACTGCTCCTCCATTCAAGAAAAAAATATAACAAGATGTAGATTTGTTATCATCTTTGTCTGATGCAAAGCTAGGATCAGTGTAGCCTATTAGCTTTAATTCATAATCTCCTTATATGAGGAATTGGTCCTCATTTTTTCTCAAGTACTTAAGGATGGTTTTAACCACTTTCCAATGTTCCTCATCTGGGTTACCTCGATACTCTCTATTCCTAGCGCGTAGGCTACATGAGGTCTTGTACATGTCATGGTATACATGATAGCTCCCACTACGTTGGCTTATGGGACCCTATTCATATGCTCTCTTTCTTTTAGGGTTTTAGGACAATCCTCCCTACTAAGAGAAATTCTAGTGCCTATCGGTAGATAACATTTTCTGGAATTTTCCATGTGAGAACTTTTTAAGTTAGTATCAATGTACATAGATTGGGAGAGTCCTAGCAATTTCCTTAATCTATCTCTATAGATTTTGATTCCAAGAATGTAAGCTGCTTCTCCCAAATCCTTCATGGAGAACTATTTAGATGGCCAAATTTTTGTCTTTTTTATGGTTGGTACATCATTTCCTATTCCCAATATGTCACCTACATATAGGACTAGGAAAATAACTGTGCTCCCACCAACCTTTTTGTACACACATGGCTCTTCTTCACATCTAACAAAATCGAACTTTACGATTGTTATATTGAAGCGAATATTCCAACTTTGTGAACCTTGCTCCAATCCATAAATGGATCTTTGTACCTTACATATTTTATTAGGAACAGATGGAAATGTGAAACCTTTAGGTCGAGTCATATAGACATCTTCCTTGAGCTCTCCATTAAGAAATGTTGTTTTCACATTCATTTGCTATATCTCATAATCATAATATACAGCTATAACAAGTAGAATATGAATAGATTTGAGCATTTCCACAGGAGAAAAAGTTTCATCATAATCAATACTTCCTTTTGATTATATCCCTTGGCATCAAGACGGGCTTTATAGGTTTCAACTTTTTCGTCTACTCTAATTTTTTTTCTGACCTATTTACATCTTATGGGTTATATATCCTTTGAGGGATCAATCAAAGTCCATACTTTGTTGATTCTCATGGATTCTAACTCAGATTTCATGGCCGTAAACCACTTCTCATGATCTGGACTTGCCATAGCCTCCTTGTAAGTCTTAGGGTCATCATCAGTATATAGGTTATCATTAATATGATTATCCTCATCACCTAGCACCATTAAGTTTAATCTATCTGGTGTACGACGATCCCTAACAGACCTTCTAAGAGGCTTATGTTCAATAGGTTCTTCCTCTACTTGATCTTGTTGTTACACTGGTTCTTCGATAGATTCATTATCCGGTCCATTTTTCTCAACGGTTGAGGTTGGCACCCTATGCATTATTTTCAAGACATCAAGTAAAGGTTACTTAATATGCATCTGATGCTCTTGAGCTTATGTTGATTCGTTAGAATCTTGAATTTCATCAAGATCTATTTTTATACCATGACTTCTTCTATTAAGGAACTCCCTTTCTAAAAAGGTTGCATTTTTGGCTACAAACACTTTGTATTCAGAAGGTGATAGAAATAGTATCCCATAGTTTCCTTGAGATAGCCGAAAAATCTATACTTGTCAGACCTTGCTTTAAGCATATCTCACAGCAATCTCTTGACATAAGCTGGACAACCCCAACCTTTCAAATATTTTAAGTTAGGCTTACGTCCTTTCCACATCTCATATGGAGTTTTAATGACTATTTTATTGGGAACTTTGTTTAATAAATAGGCAACGACTTCTAAAGCATATCCCTATAGGAAGATAAGAAGATCAGTGAACCGCATCATAGATCTCACCATATCCAATAAAGTTTGAATTCTCCTTTTTGAAACACCATTGTGTTGTGGTGTTCCTGGAGAAATCCACTAAGACAAGATTCTATCTTACCTTAGATAATCAACAAAATCATCATTAAGATACTCACCGCCATGGTCAGATCTTAGTGCCTTTATATTTTTCCCAGTTTGTTTTTCAACTTCACTACGGAATCTTTTGAATATTTCAAATGATTCAGACTTGTCTTTCATAAGATACACAAATCCATATCTTGACATATTATTAGTGAAGGTAATAAAATAAAAATATCCATCTTTAGCTTGAACTTTCATAGGCCCACATACATCAACTTGTATGAGCCCTAAAAGTTCACTAGCTCTCTCTCCAGTTCTAGTAATAGGAGATTTGTTCATTTTGCCTTTGAGACATGATTCACAAGTTTCATATGATTCATAATCATATTGACCAAGGCATCCTTCTTTATGCAACTTGTTTACTCTTTTCTCACTAATATGACCAAGTCTACCATGCCAAAGGTAAGTTTAATTTGTATGATTATCTCTCTTCCTTTTTTGACCAGAAACATTCATAATTGGATAAAAAAATTATTTCAAGTAAGACATAAAGATCATATTGTAAATAACAACTTACATATAATTCATCACCATGAAATATATATGTTGGTTATTCTTGAAGATTGTATGAAATCCATGTTTGTCTAATGACGAAATGGAAACAATGTTCAAAACAAACTTAGGAACATAATAACAATCTTCTAATAATAAAGTCTTTTCCATAAGCATAACAAGAGAAATAGTTCCTACAACTAGGGCAACAACACTTGCTCCATTCCTAACTTGTAGCTTAACTTCTCCTTTCTTCAATCTCCTACTAATCCTTAGACCCTGCAACAAATTGCAGATGTTAAAGCTACTATCAGTATCTAAAACCCATTTAGTATAATCAATAGTAGTTAAAGAAATCATGAAAACATTTTTCATAAATGTCCACCATGTTTCTTGCCTCTCAAAGTCGTCAAATACTCTAGGCATTTCCTCTTCTAGTGTCCCTTCTTTGTACAAAAGAAACATTCACCATCGTTTTGGTCAACTCTCTTATCCTTACCCTTGGATTTGTTCTAAACACCCTTGATTGTAAGATGATTTTTCTTGAGTTTCTTCTTGCTCTTCCACTTATGCTTAGAAGAGTTACCAACCAGGTTCACAGACCCTGACAATTTCACCTTCTCAGATGATGTTACTTGATTTTCATAATCAATCAACAATTTGATCATTTCATGAAGATCACAGTCCATCTTGTTCATGTTAAATCAACAACGAATGGTAAAAAAAATATCAGTACGAGATTGTAAGATCAAATCTTGTGACAACTCTTTTCCTAGTGAACACCCTAACTTCTCAAGTTGTTCTATAAGATCAATCATCTTAAGAACATGGGGTACCACAGGAGATTTGGGTTTCAGTTTATACTTGAATAGGGATTTAGATAATTGGTATCTAGTAGTCCTACTTTGTGACCTATACATCTTCTTAAGATGCTCAATGATCTATGGAGGATTCATACCTTCATGCTGCCTTTAGACTTCATAACTCATTGATGCTAGAATACTGCACTTGGCATTGGTACCTTGTTCATTGTACTTAAAATATGCATCCAATGCATTAGCATCATCAATTATCTCTAGAGGCACTTCCTTTATGGGTTTAGTGATCACATCGATAAGTTTTTCATGCATGAGAACAATTCTCAAATTGCGGTACCAATCATCAAAATTGTTACCCGCTAACTTGTTAGCATCAAGAATGCTTTGTAGTGATATAGTAGACATTTTGAGAAATCTAATAAAAAGAAAACACCAAAATAAGAACACGATCATATATCATTAAAAAATGGACTTTTATCTAAATGATATAAAATCTTTAAAATATGAATGAGCCCACAGGTTATCAAGTCGTTAATCATCCATTATTAAAGAGTGATAAATTTTCTATTTTATTATATAAAATTTATAGTAAGCTCAATACTATATAGTTCCTAGTTGTCAGGTCATTTCTATTAGTATAAATTAATTTATCCACCTAAGTGACAGAGAATTAATTAATATTATACTCCCTAGGTAGTCTAGGCCAAAAGTATAAAATTAAGTAATTTTCCTCACACATGCATCATATGCAATAGAAAATATTATTTATTCTGAACTACAAGTGTCACGGTTATCGGGTCATTCCTTGTAAACAAAAATAAATATTATTATCTTCTTAGGTATACTTTTTTATATAAATTATCATATATTATATCAAAATAAACTCGATAATTTTAAGGACCAAGATTTCATGCTACTAAAACAATTTTAATAATATTAATGATCATATTTTTTAAATAAAAAGTTTTAATATTAGACAACATTTATACAAAGCTTTTAATCAAAGCTTTTAAAAACCTTTGGCATATTCCATTAAACTCTCTTCTTTTACATGTATACAATATGTAATAAATTCATTAAATGAGTTTTTTGTTTTTATGTGACACCAGTTTCACAGGAGCTTTTAACCATCACTGGTTCTTCTTTTTCTAAACGTACAATATCTACACAACTTTTATGGACAACATTTGTCCGATCTTTAGGTAATGAGTTTGCCTACACTACTAATTCTTCATTTTCATTATTTCAACGTAAAATGAAGAAAGGTTACAGAACATTAATTGAAGTGTTTCGGTTTCGGTGAAACACATTTTAAAATACAACTTAAATGGAATGTGCTGCGGATGATTTCCAAGAGTGGGCTATACGCCAAAAGTCCAAACGAAAGAGTTTGCATATTTGATGGGCTTCAAAAAATCAACTGTTTTTCTTATTCAAAATATATTGTTTTAGTTATTTGCGTTTTAGGGTTTGGGACCTATTTAAACTCTTTCCTGCATTATTTTGGGGAAAAATCATTTTGAATAAACATCATATTTGGGGATTCTCTCAATTGAATTTCAGGTTTCGAATCGAAACTTGTGTGTTTACACTTTACTCGCTGCATCAGTTGGTATCAAAGTTGGTCAATTCTGATGGCAGGAAGAGGGAGCAGCGGTTCTGGAGATGGTGATCATAGAACTGAGCTGATAGGGGATGCCAATCCAAGGTTTCAAGCATTGGAGAATCGTATTAATGATATTAATGAGTGAATTGACCATCATTCTTGGGAACTTGCTGATCAGATTGCAAACCTAGCAATCGCGGGTAATGGGAATAGGAATGGTGGTGCGGAAGAATGACCTATCAACAAACTTGTTCTTAAAGAATATTCAGATTCAGATGATGATATGGTAGGCCAGGATAGCGTGGATGTGGGAACCATGATCGTAACAACCTTGACTACAAATTGAAGATGGATATCTCTTATTTCTATGGCAGCATGAATATTGAAGATTTCGTAGATTGGCTTGCAGAGGTAGAAAGATTCTTTGACTATATGAACATCCCAGAGGAAAAGAAGGTTGAGGTGGTTACGTGCGGATTGAAAAGTGGGGCATTCGCTTAATGGGAGAGAGTTCAAGAGTGAAGAGTTCGTGTTGGAAAAAGAAAAATCACTAGTTGGGAGTAGATGAAGAGGTTGCTAAGGGTAGAATACCTTCCTTCTGACTATGAGCAACTCCTGTTCCAACAGTACCAGAGGTGTCATCAAGGCAACAGGACCGTGAATGAGTACACTGTCAAGTTTATGAGGTTGGCTGAATGTAATAACCTGAGGGAGACTTAGGATCAATAAGTCGCAAGGTTTTTAGGTGGATTGAAGCCAGCGATTGAAGAAAAGATTGGTGTAGAGGTTTTAAGATCCTTGACTGAATCCAAAAATATAGCTTTAAGGGCTGAGATGATGCTACAAGAGAAGAGTAGATCTGGGGATTCCTTTCACAGAAGCTATAATGACTACTCCAGAACCTATTTTGAAAAGAATACAAGTGTGTAGAAGGATGATGCGCAAAAAGAGCAAAAGGCCACAGGTAAGCAGAAGTATGATGGGCAGAAAGAACAACCACGAGCCAATAATCCATATGTTAAACCAATCCCAGGTAAATGCTTCAAGTGTAATTAGCAAGGGTATAGATCCAGTGACTGTCCTCCTAGAAAAACCATTAATATGGTTGATAGAGAGGAGGATGAAGTAGTCTATAAACCCGATGGTGAAGATGATGAGTATGAAGCAGAGGACAATGATCTTGCAAGAAATTATGTCTTGAGAAAATTGATGCTGACTTCTAAGTCGAAAGAACACTCATAGCGGCATAAGCTGTTTCGAAGTAGATGCGCTGTTAGTGGTAGGCTGTTTAATATTATCATTGATAGTGGCAGCTGTGAAAATATAGTAGGCAGAGATGTTGTTGAAAATTTGGGACTACGAGTTGAGTAGCACCCGCGTCCATACAAAATTGGATGGATTCGTCCTGGTAAGGAAATTGAAGTGACAGAGCGTTGTAAGATTCCTTTCTCTATCGGCAAATATTCTGATGAAGTTTACTGCGATATTGTCAATATGGATGCTTGTCACATGCTTCTCGATAGACCTTAGCAGTTTGATGTTAATGCCTAACATGCTGGCAGAGATAACATCTACAAGGTGGAGAAAGGCAGGGTTAAATTTGCCTTACTGCCAACAAAAGAGAGTGGTCATGCCAAAGCTTCTAAAGTGGAGGGGCAAACCTTTTTTTACAGTTTCCACTATTGTGAAGGAGTTTGAAGCTGAGTTGAGGGAGAAAAAAGAAGTGCATGTTGTAGTTGTCAAACATGTGCTATTGGCTAGTGAAGAAGAGATGAATGCAGTATAAATTCTTGAAGCTGTGAAGCCGTTGCTAACAGAATTTGGTGATTTGATGCCAGAGGAATTACCACCTAGGTTGCCACCTTTACGGGATATTCAACATCAAATTGATCCGATTCCTAGTACTAGCCTGCCTAATCTGTCTCACTACAGAATGAGCCCTAAGGAGAGGGAAATTATGAAGGAGAAAGTAGAGGATTTGCTGCAGAAAGGGTAAATCTAGGAAAGCCTAAGTCCATGTGCAGTGCCTGCTTTTATTAACTCCAAAGAAAGATGGTAGTTGGAGGATGTCTGTAGATAGCAAGGCAATTAATAAGATTACAGTTGGGTATAAGCTCTATATCCCAAGGCTGGATGACATGTTGGACAAACTTCATGGGGCTAAAGTGTTTTCCAAGCACGATTTGCAGAATGGCTTTCACCAGATTTAAATTAGGCAGGGTGATGAGAGGAAGACAATGTTTAAAACGAAGGAAGGGTTGTATGAGTAGCTTGTTATGCCATTCAGATTGTCAAATATGCCAAGCACTTTCATGCAGCTTATTAACTAGGTACTTAAGAAATTTATTGGCAGATTTGTTGTTGTCTATTTTGATGACATTTTGATCTATAGTGGTTCAGAAAATAAACACTTGCAGCATTTGCATGAAGTGTTAGGAGCTTTGAGGGAAAATAAGCTCTATGTGAATATAAAGAAGTGCATCTTCATGACAAGCTAGCTTTTGTTCTTGGGCTTTTTGGTTGACGCTGATGGGGTTAAAGTTGATGAAGAGAAGGTTCGGGCAATTAAAGAATGACCTACAGTGAAGATTGTCAGAGAATTCAGAAGTTTCCATGGTCTGGCTACATTTTATAAGCGTTTCATTCAAAATTTCAGTACAATTGCAGCACCGATCATGGAGTGTTTGAAGAAAAGGAAATTTCAATGAGGTGCAGAAGCAGATTCTAGTTTTACTGAATTGAAGGAGAAACTATATACTGCTCCAGTTTTAGCATTATCAGATTTCGACAAGTTGTTTGAAGTAGAATATGATGCCTATGGATTCGGAATTGAGGCTATGTTGTCAAAAGAGAAGAGACTGATAACCTTTTTTAGTGAGAAGCTCAGTGATGCAAGATGAAAATGGTCCACTTGCAACAAAGAATTCTATTCGATTGTACGAGCTTTGAGGCATTGGGAGCACTATCTGGTCGGTAAAAATTTTGTTTTATATTCTGAACATGAAGCTTTGAAGTATTCGATCAGTCAGAAAAGAATTAGTAGTGATATGCATGCTAGGTGGACCCAATTTTTACAAAAATTCCTTTTTAAACTTATGCATAAATCGGGGGTGCATAATAAAGTTCCAGATGCTTTGAGCAGGCGTGTATATTTATTGATGACTCTGAAAACTGAAGTTATGGGTTTTGATGAGTTGAAGGGATTATACGAAACTTATGATGATTTCAGAGTTGTTTGGGAAAGGTGTTCAAAGAACTAACTTGAAGAGGATTTTCATGTTACAGATGGCTTTCTTTTCAAGGGAGATCAACTTTGTATTCCTAATTCTTCCTTGAGGGAGAAGGTAATTCGTGACTTATATGGTGGACGTCTAGCTGGACACCTTGGCAGAGACAAAACCTTTTTTACTATTCGAGAGAGGTTCTTTTGGCCAAGGATGCGCAGGGATGTTTACAGCATGGTTAAGCACTGTTATGTGTGTTAGACTTCCAAGGGATAGTCACAGAATATATGTTTATACATGCCTTTGCCTATTCCTGATAGTATTTGGGAGGATTTGTCCATCGATTTCATGTTAGGCCTTCCTCGTACACAAAGAGGTTGGGATTATGTGTTTGTAGTTATAGACAGGGTTTTGAAGATGGCGCATTTTATTCCCTGCAAGAAGACTTCAGATACATCAAATATTGCCTGATTGTTCTTTAGGGAGGTGGTGCGTTTACATGGGGCTCCTAAAACCATCACTTCGGACCGAGACAGTAAGTTCCTTGGGCACTTTTAGAGGACTTTATGGAAGTTGTTTGATTCGACATTAAATTTTAGTAGTACAACTCATCTACAAACAGATGGTCAAACAGAAGTGGTGAATAGGACTCTGGGTAATTTGATCAGGAGCATTTGTGGAGATAGACCAAAGCAGTGGGATTTTGCATTAGCCCAGGAAGAGTTTGCATATAACAATGAAGTCCATAGTTCAACAGGGAGATCACCTTTCTCTATTTTTTATACTAAGGTTCCTAAGCATGTTATTGATCTAAATGATCTGCCTAATGTTACTGTTAAGAGTGTCGCTGCAGAGAAGATGGCAAATGATTGGCAGGCTGTTTATGTTGAGGTTAAGCAGAAGCTAGAGGAGTCTAATGCAAAGTACAAGAAGGCAGCTGATCAGCATCGCAGGAAGCAGGTTTTTGCTATTGGTGATGAGGTCATGGTATTTCTGCAGAGAGAAAGGTTTCCAGTGGATGTTTATAGCAACCTATAGCCGAAGAAGTATTGTCCGTACCAGGTTCTGAAGAAGATCAATGACAAGTACTACCCATCCGATCAACCATTATATCCTGATGACGTTGTTAACTCGAGGTTGAGTTTTTCTCAAATGGAGGAGACTGACTTGGAACGTGTTACGGATGATTTCCAACAGTGGGCTACGTGCCAGAAGTCCAAACGAAAGAGTTTACAGATTTGATGGGCTTCAAAAAGTCAACTGTTTTTCTTAGTCAAACTCTATTATTTTAGTTATTTGCATTCTAAGGTTTGGGACCTATTTAAACTCTTTTCTGCATTATTTTGGGGAAAAACCGTTTTGAATAAACTTTATATTTGGGGATTCTCTCAATTGAATTTCAGGTTTGGGATCGAAACTTGTGTGTTTACGCTTTACTCGCTGCATCAACAACAAAGTGTCATATGTTAGAACAAAGAACACAATAAAATACGCAAATTGTTAATATTTGTCATGTATGATATAAACGTAAAACTGGCTTTGATACTAATTGAAAGATCAAAAACGTAGTTCTATTGCATTTAACAAATATACTAAATTATTAATAATAAGAACAAGCAAAATAAATACCTGGAATATGAAGATTAATTGATATGGAACTTCAAAATTACATATTCTCTTAGCTAAACCTATAATTAAGCCTAAAATGAAGCCATAAGTATATTATTAACAGCTGGATTATATACACTAACATCCCCCCTCAAACTCAAGATGGTAGAGAATTTGCCATCTAGAGTTTGCAAACAAGTTCACGAATCTGTGTGGCATATGAGCTTTGGTGAACATATCTACCGTTTGTTGTTGAGAGGTGACCGGAACAAGCATGAGAGTTCCTTGGAGCATATGATGATGAATAAAATGAAAATCATTTTCTATATGCTTGGTGCGTTTATGAAAAACATCATTGTGTGCTATCTGGATGGCACTTCGGTTATTACAATGGAGTGTAGTAGTGGAAGAATGAGAAATCCCCATATCCTGTAAAAGCCACCGAAGCCAAAGAAACTCAGATGTAGTGTCAGCAAGTGCTCAGTATTCTGCTTCAGTGTTTGAGTGAGAAACAACGGTCTACTTTTTCCTACGCCATGAAATAAGAGAATTGTCGAGGAAGAAATAATAACCAGTAGTAGAGCGTCTATCTTTTGGGTCACTTGCCCAATCCACATCAGAATAGGCGTGCAATTCAAGGGATGAAGTATTGGAGAAATGAAGACCATGAAACAAGGTACCCTTGACATAACGAAGGATACGAAGAACTGCTGCAAAATGAGTTGTGCGAGGAGCATACATAAACTGGCTAACAATATGAACTGCATATGCTATATCAGGGCGAGTGACAGTAAGGTAGACAAGACTGCCTACAAGTTGTCGATAGAGAGTTGCATCATGAAGAGGTGTGCCATCAATTATAGTGAAATGGACATTTGTCTCTAGGGGAGTACTACAGATTTTGTCGTCTGTGAGACCTGCACGAGAAATAAGATCAGTAACATATTTGACTTGAGACAAATAATATCCAGAGGAATCGGAGGAGACTTTAAGTCCCAGAAAATAACTCATAACACCCAAGTCTTTCATCTCAAATTGACGAATTAGGTAGGATTTAAGATCATGAATGCCTTATACATCATCTCCTGTAATGATCATGTCATCCACATAAAGGAGAAGAAGAATGTGACCCTTAGAAGTGTTGCGAATGAATAAGGCATGATCGTAGGAGCTGGATTTAAAACAAGCTGAGACACTGTAGAACTGAACTTGGAAAACCAAGCTCGAGGTGCTTGTTTTAATCCATATAAGGCCTTACGGAGATGACAAACCTTTCCTGTTGGACAATCATAGCAAGGTGGAGGTTGCATATACACTTCTTCTGAGAGATCACCATTGAGAAAGGCATTTTTGACATCCAATTAGTACAACTACCAAGTCTTAGCAGAAGTAATAGCTACAAGGCTGCGTACAAATGTGAGGCGAGCAACAGGAGCAAAAGTTTCTTCATAATCAATTCCATTTTCCTTTGTGAAACCTTTGGCAATGAATCTGGCTTTATATCTTTCTATGGAACCATCGGCTCGAGTCTTGATTTTATAGATTCATTTACAATCAACTATAGACTTCTTTGGAGGTAAGTCAACCACTTCCCATGTATTAGTGCTAATGAGAGCTTGAAGTTCTTCTGCCATTCCTTTCTGCCAAAGAGGATTAGTACTTGCCTCGCGATAGGTGCGAGGTTCGTAGAGAGAAATAAGAATAGAATAACAATGGTAATCACAGAGAGCAACATTAGGGTGACTTACCCTAGTGGAACGACGAAGTGGAAGTATGGGTGACACAGGAGTGGAAGGAACAAATGGAACATATTAAGGTTCCCCAGACGGAGCAGATTCTGGTCTCGATGCCAAAGGTTGAAGATTTTCTTCAGGAGTGGATAAACCTGCATAAGAATAATCTAGAAACCAAGTGAGAGTGGGGTCGGTAAAGAAAGGAGACGAAGGAGAATTGATTTGGAATTTGGATAAGGTAGAAAACATTTTATGTTCCCAAAAAATAACTTGACAAGACCTTCGAAGACATTTGGAGATAGGATCGCAACATCGATAACCTTTGTGTTCAATGCCATACCCCAAGAAACAACATAATCAGGCTTTAGGTTCTAATTTAGTGTGTTCATGAGACTAAAGAAGAACAAACCAAACACATCCAAAAACACAAAGAGATTGATAGTCTGGGGCTTGACCATGTAAATGCTCATAGGGAGTGATATTACCTATGACAGAGGAAGGAATTCTATTTATGGTGTACACAGTTGTAAGAGCACCTTCCCCTCAGAAGTTTTCAGGACAGGATGAGGCAATAAGAAGAGCCCGAGCAGTATCTAAAATGTGTCGATGTTTACGTTCTGCATGACCATTTTGTTGAGAAGTACCCGGACAAGAGCGTTAAACAAGAGTGTTATACTAGGAGAATAAAGTAGACAAGGGGTGATCCTTGTACTCCATAGCATTGTCAGTACAAAAAATCTTAATATTGTAAGAAAACTGAGTTTTGACCATGGATGCGAATTGAGAATAAATGGAGAATAACTCAGATCGATTACGTATAAGATAAATCTAGATATATCTAGAAAAATCATCAAAAAATAAAAAAATAACATGATCCACCTATAGTAACTGTTGGGGCAGGACTCCAAATATCATAATGAACCAAGTCAAAAGATGCAGAAGTAACAGAATTACTGACTGGAAAAGGTAAAGCATGATGTTTAGCAAGTTGACATGAAACACAATCTGAAATTGTTTGTTTAACAAATCCTAAACAACCACTAGAGATTAGAGGACCTAGTCTAGAACGAGAGATGTGTCCTGGACGTGAGTGCCATATATCGGAAGTAACAGCTGCGGTGAGAGTTGGTGTTGGAAGATGAAGAGAAGTGAGCTGAAAAAGTCGTCCAACCTTACAGCCAGTCCCAAGAATCTTTCCTATTTGTGGGTCCTGCATAGTACAACCATGACTTGAAAAATGTAAGTCCAGACCAAGTTCACACAATTGACCAACAGAAATAAGATTTAACGATAGTTTAGGAACATAAAAAGTATGAGGCAAAGATAAGGAAGATTTAGAGATAGTGCCTATACTATGAACATGTAAGATAGAGTTGTCAGTAGTGTGAACAATTGGTGAAGCAGATGGAATAGATTGTGATATAAGTGTAGTTGAGTCAGATGTCATATGGTTGCAGCATGCAGAATCAAAAAACCACATAGAAGAAGTACCTGTTGTGACAGACAGGACAGAAGATGAAGAAATACCATTTTTTGAGTGAAGTTGTTGAAGAATGACTTTAATGTCTTGCATTGAGAATTTTGGAGAAGTGGGCTCATTAGAGGGTCCTTCAGTGACAGTAGCAGTAGTAAGAAGTGGAAGTGGAAGTGGGACAATAAGAAGGCCGAGTAGAATTGTCAGAAGTAGATGCATTTTTGGCAAGAAGCTTTCTGCACTCTGAAATATGATGACCAAATTTCTTACAATATCTACATTGAGCTTTGCGAGACTAACCATCAGATGGTGATGTGACAAAAGGAGAGGAGGCAGCCATGACAACATCAGTGGAGGGTAAAGTTCTCTTTACTCGGAGAGTCTCGTGACGAGTTTCTTTAGAAAGTAACTCCCTGATGACTGTGTCAAGTGTGGGAAAGGGATTGCGATGTAATAAGGCATCATTGACTAATTCAAATTCAGATCTGAGTGTCATAAGAAGATGCTAGACACGTTGGCCATCACGAAGACCAGTATTAGAGAGAAGTAGAGATAGAGTCAGGCCATACTGGATCACAAGTAGCTAATTGATCCTAAAGAGTTTGTAATTCAGAAACGTAACTATGAATAGTCTGATCTGATTATTGATGCATCCGATGAAGGCGACGATAGAGCTGAAATTGGTGAACGTCATCAGAAATAGAATATCTACTATGCAAGAAATCCCATACCTATTTTGGAGTGTCGAATCTACGAAATTCTAATTTAATCCTAGAGATGCATGCATTTCGAAACCAGGTGAGAATTTGATGATTCTTGCTTTCCTATTCATCCATGCGATCTATGAAGTTGTTGTCATCCTCATTGGTCACTTTTATTGATTTAGGAATGTCACCAGTGACATATCGCCAAAGAAGACAACCTTTCAAAAAACTATACATCTCTTGAGACCATAAATCATAGTTTGATCCATTAAAAATAACAGTAATAGGATGAGATATTGACTAGGAAACATCAGAAGTAGTCATCATTCAAAAAATATAGTCTTCACAGGAGAGAAAAAGAGCAAATCGAGTCTTATATGGTTGAACCGAGCGGTCAAAGAGTTGAGTTGGGCGTGTGATTGATGGGTAAAAACTTTAGGCAGCACGTGAGGGCGCGTAAAGACTTTGTTCGAGGTGTGGTTGCCGATGTTGAACTCGTTTGGAAGAGAATAGTCTGAAAATATGATCGAAATAAAATTTCGATAAAGACTGATGGTACAACACAGAAATAGAGAATGCAAAAGAAATAGAGTAGACACAAAGAAAATTCTTCGCAACAAGGAATAATAAACTCCAAGAAAAAAAAATAGTGCTCTGATACTATGTCGAGAGAATTAAGAAAGTTGAGAGAAATTGTATGTATTATTACATCTAATATTGAATACAAGGAGGCCTATTTATACACAAGAATAACATTCTATTTAGGAAAGAAGCTTGGCTTAAGCCTAAAGCTAAGCCTATAATTAAGCCTAAAATGAAACCATAAGTATATTATTAATAGTTGGATTATATACATTAACAGTAAAAAAGTGCACAGCTGATACAATCTAGTTGAAATCAACCAGTAAAGAACATTTCGATAATTTGAACTTTTGGTGTTCACGATATAAGTGATCCAGGTGTATTATATCTCTTTTCCCAACTTACGACGAGATAAGTTAGATTAGTTGGCCGTTTGTAAAGTTAAACCTCGAAGTGTTTTTGAATCACATGGAAAAGGAGAACAAAGAATTGAAAGTGAAGCATTTCAAGAAGATAATTATGAAATAAATGCATTTGTTACATATGACGAGAATGAACCTTTGAACGGTACAAATATATATGTTTCATGATTTATTTTGCTTTCATTTCTTTTGAAAACCATTCTTGATAGCCATGAATTGTAAAACAAGTATATTACCATTGCAATAACTGCAATGCAACTTATCTTTTTTGGATTCCTAAATAGCTAGCGGATGCGATAGTTAGATGTGGTGGTTTTGGATACCATTGTCGTGGATGAACCTTCACCACTATTCCTTTCTTAGAGCATGGTGACTTGACGTTAAGCCTCTCACCGAACAATATTGAAGCATTCCTTAATACGGATATCCCTTCGAACATAATCGAACAGATCGTCCAATCCTGCAAGAAAGTCATGCATTCGATCTTTTTAAATTTCTTTTTTTCTAGTTTGGAAATCTGTGGTGCATACCATCTTAATTAGGTGTTGCTTATCAATTTCTTGACAAACGCTGTCCAGTTTGGCATAATAAATGTTGACTGGACGTCTATTCTGCTTTGTCCTCGTGGACTTACAATGTAATTCATAATAAAAGAAAGATGTTTGATGAGAAATTGATTGTTTGTTTTATTTCTTGAGTTGTAATTACATATGGCTTCGATAGTGAATTTAAGAATTTAAGTTTAATATTAAATTACGGTTTGTCTTAAATCTAATAAATAAAATCAGGCTCAAACTTGACAAATACAAAGGGAAAAGGGTATACGATTAAGATAACAGTGATCAAACGATGACAAAAAGGGAAATACAATGAAAGAAGTTGTTGAAAATCCTGTGGATAATTACAAAACTTATATGAAATCATATTGAGAACAAGAAAATAACCTGTTTGATAGGGTGTTTGGTTTGGCAATTTATCCTTAAAGGGTTTTTATAATTGTCATAGAAGTCAAATAGTCTCATTCATGTAAAAATTGAGAGAACTGATTCAGGAGAAGGCGGGGTGCACTTCACAAGGTCTAGAATTATCATTGCCGAAACAAAAGAAGGTAATAGCAGCAAGTAAACACTGCTTTTGATGTCTTCTAACTGATCACTAACTAATTTCAAGTAAGTAACCAATAGTAACGAATGGATGGAAATTATAGAGTACTTGGGCCACATTATCTAAAACTGTAACATGAACTAATACTACTTAAGATGATAGTGTAAATTAATTTAGTTTGGTAAATATGTAGTTAAAACATTTTAGTTTTAAGAATAATTTTATGTATAAGGATTAAATTTTAAATCATTTTTCCTTATAATTACACTCCAAAAGAAACAGAAGATTGAAAATAGTATCAAAGACAAAGCTATTACAAGAGGAGTCCAGCCATTCCAGAGGTTTTAGACGATATATAACCCATTTAATTTATTACTGTAAGATGCTCTCATCCCACATCGGTGGGATGAGATAGGAAGGAGGGGAGTGAAGCCTATATAAGAAGGCTCACTCCCCCTCATTTGATGTACCAAAACAAAACAAATATCCTCTTAAACAAATTAGAGGGTTAAATTTGTAACCCCTATTTTGTTATAGTGAAATTTTTCTCTCTCCGTAGTTTTTACCCTATTGGGGTTTTCCACGTAAATTTCTTGTGTTCTTTCCGTGCTTTCTTTCCAACAAGTGGTATCAGAGTCACGCTTGGGTTAAGTTTAAATCTATTTACCGTATGCTCTGTGGTTGCCACTTAGTGTGGATCCCCCACATCAGAAAGTAAATTAGATTTTGCAGTTACCCTCGGGTGTGCTTGTGGGACCACCTTTTGATTCTGCAACTCACCAGTAACTCAATACACATAATTCAAGCAATATCATCATCGGCAACCTTAGCATATTCAATCATCCATATAACTCTATCCATCAACAAATCGATAATCTACCTCCACAAATCCACACTTCGACCCTATACACTCCTACGGCAATCATCAATAACAAAACCCATCCATAAACACTCCCAACTACCGATCAAATATAATAAATGCCATAAATACAAGAAGAATCATCCATAACAACGTCAAAGCTCTTAAAACTTACCAAATCACAGATCAAGCTACGGATTCCTCAAAATCCTCCAAACCCTAAAATCCTTCAAGCTCAACGATTCACTAATCCCGAGCCTCTAACCTTCACCAATAACGGTCAATCGGTTAACCTCATCTCAAGGAAAGAATCCATAAAGAAAATCGAGGAATCCTTACCAATGGGAGGAAATCGCAAGTCACTGATGGGGAAGAAGAAAACGTGAAATTGCCTTAGGTGTTTTCCCAAATTCCTCAAACCTAGTATTTATAGACCTAAGTCTCCAAGTCGGTCAAATTTCGGTCTCTAAATCCCAATGGTTCCACATAATTATTTCCTATCGGTAAAATTCTAATTTTTCCATTTCCATTGGACGATGCTTTCGATCTTTGTAGGTCGATCGATCGATCGCCTAAAACTTTCCGGTCGGGCATTATCTCCGAATTTTACGAGAATTTCCTATAAGCCATTATAAATTGCCGATCACTCATAAGCGATATCAAATCAGTCAATTGCACTCGATTACTCAAATTCTCAATTAACTCTCAATCCAAATCGGGCCATCAACTCGATCGGTCCTTACTTACAATTAAATACCGGAAATCATGAATGCATGTACCTATGGATAAATGCATATGCATTAAACCTATTCCTCTACAATTAGAGGCCAGTAACATGCTCATTCAATGAATGCAGTGAAACCTATCAGTATGACTCATAATAACCAAAATACCCTTAATGACAGTGACGAGATGTTACAATTCACCCCTCCTAATAAAAAATTTCGTCCTCGAAATTTCATACCATCAAAATCAAATAAATGAGGATACGGCTCCTCATATGCTCCTCGATCTCCCAAGTAGCTTCCTCGCAGAGTGGTTATTCAAAGTACTTTCAAGAATGGAATCACCCGGTTTCGCAATTGCTTGACCCGTGATCCAATGATCTGCACCTCCTCCACATAACTCATATCCTTTGGCTATCTCGATATCCCGAGCGGAATCATATGCGTCGGGTCCGATCGGTGCCGTCGGAGCATACTAACGTGAAACACGTCATGCAAGCGGGACATCTCGCCGGTAAAGCCAACTCAGAAGCGGTGGTCCTATCCTCTCAAGGATCTCAAGCGGACCAATATCTGAGGGCTCAATTTGCCCTTACGGCCAAATCTCGATTACTCTTTCCAAGGAGACACTCGAAGAATACTCGATCACCCACACTATACTCCATACCCCGCCGATCCGATCCGCATAACTCTTCATGCATTCCGAGCCGCTGATGCGATCGATCGATCAGATCTTATCTTATCATTGTATCCGGATCACTCGAGACCCTTTATCGATCTCGACCCTCTTCATCCCAACACGGTGGTAATCTACGATTACGCCATACAAGGCCTCATACGGTGCCATCCAATATCGCTCGATCATCGTTATTGTATGCAAATTCTATCGGTGGCAATCGATCCCACGCACCTCTAAACTCCAGCACATGCCCAAGCATGTCCTCAACGAGCCTTGATCGTCCTCACTCATCCATCATCGAGGATGGAATGCGGTGCTGAAATTCAAACAGTACCCATAGCGATCGAGGCTCTTCCGAAACTCGATAAACACAGGATCCTCGTCTGAAACTATCGACAACGGAACCCCATGCAATCGTACAATCTCGCTATATACTTGGGCCAATCGATCGAGTATTACTCTCTCTCATTGGCAAGAAGTGAGCCGATTTGGTCAATCGTCCACTATGACCCAGATAGCATCATGTTGCCTCGGTGTCCTAGGCAACCTCATCGCGAATCCATGGTAATTCGCCCCATTTCCACTCCGGAACGGGCAACGAATGCAACTTTCCATCGGAGCTCGATGCTCGCTTAACCGTTGACATGTCGTACACACCGACATATTCTCGCCACTTGCCTCTTCATACGGGCCACCGAAATGTCGTCTCAAGTGTGTTATACATCTTGGTCGAACCAGATGCATAGCATAAGCGGCCACATGAGCCTCCTCTAGGATCTCCGTCTCAAATCATCAATATCCAAGCACACCTGCCTCCGTCCCATCCATAATGTCCCATCTCTCAACTCAAACTCTGAATCGCATCAGCCTCAACTCTATCAATCGCCTCACTAGTACTGGGTCCCGGTCCAGAACCCTCCGAATCTCGTCATGCAAAGATCGGCTCGAGCCTCGGCAGAGCAATCGGTGCTCCATCCCGCCCCAAATCCATCTCAGACATTAAGAGCTCAATCAGACGGACTAGGCAATCTCTCCATCGAATCGAAGCTACAATACCATGCGATCTCCCTTTCAAAGCATCGGCCATAACATTGGCCTTTCTCGGATGGTACTCAATCGCGATCGTAATCCTTCGATGGCTCTATCCATCTCCTCTCGTCTCAAATGAGCTCCCTCCACTCAACAGATACCTCAAACTCTTATAGTGCATGAAGATCTAGAACGTCTCCCATACGAGATAGTGTCTCCAGATCTTGAGCAAATACTACTGCAACTAACTCCAAGTCATGCCTTTGGATAATTCACCTCGTGAGACCTCAATCGTCTTGAGGCATACGCTTATAACTCTCCCATGCTGCATCAATACACATCCCAACCCCAGTGCGAGGCATCCTTTGTAAACCACAAAGCCTCCAGGTCCCGGAAGGAATGCCCAACACCGGTGCGGTGCGTCACAACCGATGTTTCCTCCTCAAAGCTCTTCCGCAATCCTCGGTCCATCTAAACGGTACATTCTTCCTCAATAGCTTCACGAGGGCGCGAAATCAACGAAAATCCTCGACGAATCTCCGTAATAGCCTGCCACCCTAGGAAACTCCTCAACTCGCACGGTCCTCGGAATCTCCCAACTCATCATCGCCTCTATCTTGTGAGGATCCACCGATACCTCACCGGACACCACGTGTCCCGTAAACACGATCTCATCAAGCCAAAATTCACACTTAGCGAATTTGGTGAACAACCGCCTCTCTCTCATGACCGCAACACTATCCTCGGATGCTCAAGCAGTGTGCTCGCTCATCCCTCGAATAAACCAAGATGTCATCAATAAACACTATCACAAATCGATCCAGTAGGGCTGAAAATCCTATTCATCAAAGCCATGAAGGTGCCGGGCATTAGTCAACCCAAACGGCATCACTAAAAACTCGAAATGCCCGTACCTACTCGGAAAGCACTCTTAGGCACATCGGCCTCGCAATCCTCAATCGATAGTAACCCGATCGCAGTCTAACTTAGTAAACACTGAGCTCCTGCAGAACTGATCAAATAGATCGTCAATCCTAGGCAAGGATACTTATTCTTCATCACACTTTCGCTCAACCGCCTATAATCAATGCACGCCTCGTAGTCCCATCCTTCTTCTTACAAACAATACCGAGCTCCCCATGGCGTAAACACTCGGTCCGATAAACCCTTGTCTAAAAGCTCCCGCAATCGAGCCTTAAGCTCTCTCGGCCCACCGTGCCATCCTATATGGAGGATCGATAGTAATGCACCGAACGAGATCAATCTCAAACTCTATCTCTCGCTCGGGCGGCAATCTAGGTAACTCCTCGGGAAAACATCCGAAATTCCCTCACCACGGAACATCCTCCAATCTCCGCCAACTCGAGAATCCACTACACGAGCCAGATAGCCTCACAACCTCCCTGCATCAATCTCGTGGCACTCATAAAGGATATCATCCTCGCAGTACGTACCGACCGATTCCTCTAAACACCACCTGGCTGTCCAGGAATCCAATACAACCTCCTGGTGTAGCAGTCCATAACAACATTTCTATGCACAGCTAACCACCCATCCCAATATCACATCAATCTCCGCAGAGCCAAGATTATCAAATCAGACTCAACATCGCTTTCGGTCAATCTGGACCGACATCCTATACATACCTCTCCCAATACAATTGACTACCTAGAGGTGTACTCACCTCTAACCCATACCGTAACCTCCGCCTATCCCTATGCGGTCTACATGCTAGATGCGGTGCAATAAAAGAATGGGTGGATCCAGAATCCAACAATGCATATGTTCTATACCGTAAATAAGAAGCATACCAAGAACAACATCCGGTGAGTCCTGGCCTCCTGCCGTGTCATGGCATAGACCGCCGAGATCGCCGCACGCCACCGATCACCTGGACCTCACTACTGAGAACCCTCTGCTCGCCTCGGCCTCGGCCTCGACCTCTCCAGCTGATCCACCTCCACGGCTCTGCTGATCGGTAGTATCTTGCGATCTACCTACCATAGTAGGATCGAGCTCCCAATGTCTCGGGGCGATTCCTCACCAATGCTCCATCGAGCCGCACCAGCGAGGCTCCAGATAACCATCGGCACTTCCATCGTGCCTCTTGCCACAATGCTCTGATGCAGGCGATCTGTCCGATCCTCTGGCGCTACCACCACCACTAGCGATGCAGGCGAACCGCCTCCGCCCATATCCATCGCATCGGCCCTCAGACACTGAAGAACCTACTGTCGCCATCAGTAGCCTCCGCCGGTCTTGCCATGGCTATCACTAGGTCTCTTATGTCGGGTCCCCGTCTGGCCTCAACAGATTCGCCAGAGTAATGCTCTATCTCGACAATTGCAGCTCTCACCAAGAATGAGCTCATATCGATCCGCCACGGGTGCGGATCTCAAATTGAGTCCACCTCAAATCTACGGATCGTCGTCCTCGAGTGGAAATCGGTCAGTACATAGCCCATCAACTCGTTAAACCGAACCTCATAGTCAGCCACAATCATCTGTCCCTTTCTCAACTCTAAGAACTCTTGCATCTTCATCTCAGATAGACCTTGGGCATGAAATTGTCCCTCAAGGCCCTCGAAAATCATCCCATGTCGAGGCTGTACCTTTGGTGGTACCGCCGGGACATCCTCCACCACCGATATGCAGGACCTCAGAAGAAGGAGACAGAGTAGTCGAACCTCTCCTCAGGGTCGCAGTCCATCTGATCGAGGACTCGCTCAGTCCTCTCAAGCCATCCCTCAGCCTCCGCAGGGTCAGTGCTACCATAGAAATCAATCGCCGCTATGCGCGATCGATCGCACCGTCGCTCCCGTCTCACGGGGAACTCGAGGAGGTAACTCCTCCGAGAGGCATAGGGGACTCCTACTAGCTCCTACCGATTCTTGGTCGGTGGCGCTTCTACTTGATCTCCCATAACGGATGACCTAAAACAGACAAGAAATTCTGATCAGTTCTGTTATCCTTACACAGTGATTCCGGCCTAATAATGCTCTATGCCCAAAAGATGCCAACCATGCTTTGATACCACTAAATGTAGCGCCCCCTCACCGTAGGGTACACATCGGGAAACCCGAAGGTCGCTCCGACACGTATCCCACGATAAAGGATTTACTACCAGAAAATTTCGCTAAAATCCATGGCATCGAAGTATTTTAAATCCCAAAATAACAGTAATCAACAAATTAACATCCAAAGTAATAATTATCCAGGACAGTAATCCAATCCAGAATAGACAAGTCTATCAGTCTAACAAAACCAAAAGGAAACCGATACAAACATCTATCCCAAGTCATCCTCAAAACACTAATCCGGTGACCAACCTATGTGCCATCACGACCTCGCCAAAGAAGCTTCGCACGGCAGAAAGAAAGATCTTGAGCTAGGAGTCTACTCTAACAAATTCTGAAAAATAGGTTGCAAATTTGGGTGAGTTTGCGAACTCGGAGAAACCATCATCGATGGTTCACTCAAATCATGCATTATGCACACGGCGCTGATAAGCATAGTACAAAGAATATTTATTATCAAGATAATATAACGATTCGCGATGACAAGAGTAATTTACAAGATATAACAATAAGCAAGAATCAATGGGTTTACGATAATAAATAAGTACCTATGATAATTCATGTCATCACATATTTCAAGAATCGTCACAACACAAATAATCATGTAAATGCAATGCATATGTGACTCTTTCCAATTATTCGCCAGTGCCCAAGTGCTCATCAAGAATCGGTGTGGACGCTGTGATTTTCTCCCTGCTAAGCCCGTCAAGACACGATATCTGAGCTCAAGCTCTTTTCAAAGGAAAATAGCAACTGGGACACATTCCATTATGTGATCATGCATTTATGCATGCAAAGTGTCATGTTCGATAATTTACAAGATGTGGCTATAAAGCCCAAAGACATCGGTGCTCAAGAGTTCAATGGTATGGCTATGAAGCCCAATATTTAGTACAAGATCACATAACCGACAAGTCGATTCGGTAAAACATGCAATTCAATCCAATACATACAAGAGTCATACAAGAGTCATACAATTCACTTTTGCATGTAATTCACGTAGAGCATATAAGCAAATCAGAATTTGAGAAACCAACTAGGTTACTCACCAGAACTTCCGAAAGCTTACTCGAAGTCCCAAAGAATGTCCGTGGAACGACGGTCCAACGGTGCCTCTATAACAATAAAGTACAACCCATCACTTATTGCCCAATAAAACAAAGACAAGAATGCATATGTCTCGGTGAAATAATGTACAATGCATGCTCACGATTTCAGGTGCTAAAACCCAATCGACTCTTCATTTAGTTGATTGACAATAATTGACCCATTCCTAAAATCCAGTCAATTTACCTCGATTAGGATCCCCAATAGCAATTTCCTATTCCTTGGGTGAACACATCCATAAAAATTCCAATTTAAACTTCAAATCAAATCTAATCCTTAATCACCTCAATCGGTTAATTTCCTAAGTCCCAATGCCAAAAGCCTCAAACACTCCTCTTCTCGGACGACTAGGCAAAGATTGCGACCATGGAGTGCTGGCGTTCACCGCGATGCCGCCATGTGTCGACTCGACGTGAGCCCTAGCCCGCACGCTTAAACCGCCATTATCGGACGAAGCCTACGCAGACCGCCCGCCCATCGCCGCGCCCGTCGAAGCGACTCCCAAAGCTCGCCGCCGGTCGCCGATAGCCGAACGACACGCAACTCGCCGGTCGGTCGCTCGGATGATCGATCGATCCGCAGCTCGCTCAGATGCCGGGCTACTGCAGCTCGCCCAAGATGCCGAAGCCTCCTCGTCGTCCGCATGCCGAAGCTACTTCATCGCTCGTCGCGACGCCGAAGCTACTCACTACTTCGTCCGCGACGCCGAGCTCCTCACCGCTCCTCCGCATGCCGAAGCTCCTCACCGCCGTTCAGATGCCGAGCTCCTCACCGCCAGTCTCAGATGCCGAGCTCCTCACGTTGTCATGGTCTCCAACCTAAATCCACTACGATACTCTCCTTCTTCCCCAACACATAGCTTTTAAACACACCACCAGGATTTCCAGATTCGATTCTGCAACTCACCAAGAACTCAATACACATAATTCAAGCAATATCATCATCGGCAACCTTAGCATATTCAATCATCCATATAACTCTATCCATCAACAAATCGATAATCTACCTCCACAAATCCACACTTCAACCCTATACACTCCTACGGCAATCATCAATAACAAAACCCATCCATAAACACTCCCTAACCACCCGATCAAATATAATAAATGCCATAAATACAAGAAGAATCATCCATAACAACGCCAAAGCTCTTAAAACTTACCAAATCACAGATCAAGCTACGGATTCCTCAAAATCCTCCAAACCCTAAAATCCTTCAAGCTCAACGATTCACTAATCCCTGAGCCTCTAACCTTCACCAATAACACCAATCGCTTAACCTCATCTCAAGGAAAGAATCCATAAAGAAAATCGAGAATCCTTACCAATGGGAGGAAATCGCAAGTCACAAAGAGGGGGAAGAAGAGAAACGTGAAATTGCCTTTTAGTGTTTTCCCAAATTCCTCAAACCTAGTATTTATAGACCTAAGTCTCCAAGTCACCCAAATTTCAGCCTCTAAATCCCAATGGTTCCACATAATTATTTCCTATCAGTAAAATTCTAATTTTTCCATTGCCATTGGACAGTGCTTTCAAGATCGTAGGTTGATCGGTCATCGCCTAAAAACTTTCCGTCCGCATTATCTCCTAATTTCACGAGAATTTCCTATAAGCCATTATAAATTGCCACCACCATAAACAAGATCAAATCACCAATTGCACTCGATTACTCAAATTTCAATTAACTCTCAATCCGCATAGCCACCAACTCAACCACCATTACTACAATTAAATACCGAAATCATGAATGCATGTACCTATGGATAAATGCATATGCATTAAACCTGCTCCTCTACAATTAGAGGCCAAGAATATGCTCATTCAATGAATGCAAGGAAACCTATCAAGATGACTCATAATAACCAAAATACCCTTAATGACAAGGCGAGATGTTACACTATCTTATCAGAATAAAGTGTTCAAATACTTTTCTCAAAAGAAAGAGTTGTATGTATAGCCCGCAGAGGCTAAGTGTGAAAGAATATGTGTAGAGACCTCAAGAGGCTCGTGAAAGAATACTTGTAAAGTTTGAAGAGATAGTGAAATCTCAGGAAGAAACTCGAGGATCGGACGAGCCTACGGTTTGGGGTGAACCAGATAAATCATGTGTCTACTACTCTCACTCTATCTCACTTTTAGTTTCAAAGTGGATCTTGATTTACTATTCATATACTTAGCATTGAAAAGTTTTGATCAATCAGATTAATAAGAATTCAAAGAATTTTATTTCTAACAAGTAATTTGAAAAGATATTCAAAAGGGAATATACAATTCAACCCCCTTCTCGTGCATTCTATTATCATTTTATAAGTGTTGTATTAACTTGTGATTCACTTCAATTGGTATCGAGCTTGGTATCCAAGAATCACTTTGGCGAAGTGTGGATTAAAGATAATATGGAGTCACATGTATACATCGCTGAAGGAGCCTCACCACTAGACCTCCAAAGATTCAATGGAGAAGACTACCATTACCGGAAAGATAGAATGCGGTTATTCATCAATCTACACATGTAGACCTTTGGGACGAATAGAGAACGGACCCTATATACTGTAGATGAAGAAGGTAGTTCTATTCCACGGGCGAGATGGACGGCCGATCGAAAGCAAGAATACAACTGAATTCAAAGACGAAATTCTTCTTAACATGTTCCCTATGTAGAAGTGAATACGACAAAGTGCATGGTTGCGACACTGCAAAAGAGATGTGGGACACATTGTCCATTGCTCATGAAGGCACTAGTCAAGTTAAAGAATCCAAGATAAGTATTCTTGTACATCAATATGAACTTTTCAAGATGGAAGATGAAGAATCTATTGATCAAATGTTTGGAAGATTTCAAACAATTGTCAACGGATTAAAAGCTCTTGGAAGGACTTACAATAACCAAGAACATGTTCGAAAGATCCTAAGAAGCCTTCCTAAGAGTTGAGCGTGCTAAAGCTAGATGAGTTGCTGGGATCCTTGAAGATTCATGAAGTAGAACTAAATGCTGAAGACAAGCCCAAGCGAGACAAGTCAATAAAGATCAAGGCCTGATGAAGAATCAAGACTCAAAGAAGGAGGAAGTCATCGAAGGCATCAAGATTGAAGAATCAAAGGATGATAACTCCAACCAATCAATCGAGTCAAGGATGAAGATGACGAATTATCTTTCATTTCCGTAAAGATAAGACGATGTGGAAAAAGAAGCCTGTAGTAATCGACATTCAAAAGAATGGAAAAGATGAAGCCAAGCCGTAAAAGTCTTCTATCATTTACACGAAAGTGCAATAAGCCCGACACTACAAGTCGTAATGCCCTACTCTCAAGAAGAAACCTAAGAAGAGTAAAGAAGGCAAGAAAAGCATGATGGCAACACGGAGGATCTAGATTCATCTGAATCGACATGTGCCCGAGTCATCGTAACATGCAAACATTTGCCTAATGGTCAAGAAGATAGTGATGAGGAGGTAAAATCGATTATGATAACTTGCATGATGCATATTCAGAATTGTTAGAAGATTCTCATGCTATTCTCAAACAAAGACAAGTCGTTGAAGAAAAGTATGCAGAGAATATTAAACATACCGAGAAAATAGAGAGAGAAAATATTTGCTTAAAAAGGAGTTGAAGTTAAAAGGAAACTTGTAGACTGATCAGATGAGATTAATCAGCTTAAGCTAAGGATCAAGAATCTATCAGCTGATCTAGCTACTTTCACCGAGAGTACAAAGAAAATGAATGATATGCTAGGAAAATGTAGACATCCTAGTAATAAGACTGGTTTAGGTTTATCGGAAACAATACTCGGCCTCGTAATAAATTTGTCTCTCAAAAGGAAGAAATAGGACAACACATTTTAATCAACGTCCGAGTAATATGCATTATAGATTACATCATGTGCATACTACTAACCATAAAGGACCCAAGAAAATTTGGGTACCAAGAAATAAAATAGTTTCTCCCAGCAGATATACTTCCTTGAAGATACGGAAATCACCATTGGTATTTAGACAAAGGATGCTCGCGACATGACGGAAGAAGGTCTAGGAACCTAGACCTTCAAAGATAAGAAGGAGGATCAAGAATTTCGGAGACAACCAGTAGGCAAAATCATTGAATCGGAAAAATAGGTAAAGATTCCTTTGCATGCATAAATAATGTATCGCTTGTTGATGGTCTAAAGCATAACTTGATTAATGTGAGTCAATTCAGGTGATTCTCGTTTCACGCTACATTCAATCAAAATCTTTGTGAAGTCGTAAACAAGGATGGGTCTATACTTTTCTCTGCCAAGAGAAGAAACAACCTTTACAAAATCAATTTAGAAGATTTTCAAAATCAAAATATTTCATGTTTTCTATCTTCCAAGAAGAAAGACTAACTGCATAAAAGCTAGGTCATGTCTCTTTGAAACATATTTCAAAATTGGTAAAACATGATTTAGTAAGAGGTTTGCCAAAATAAGTTTTGATAAAGAACTTTTCGTGAAAATTATTTAAAGCGAAAACAAGTTAAAAACTCTTTTCTTCTAAAAGTTTTGTAACGCCTTCAAGACCTTTTGTAACTATTACATATGGATTTATTTGGTCCTACAAGGATATTAAGTCTTGGCGTAAAGAAATATGGATTTGTCATTGTTGATGACTTTACTCGATTTTGTTGGATATTATTTTTATCACACAAAGATGAGTCCTTTAAGTGCTTTAGAACTCTATCCAGAAAGTTACATAACGAAAAAGGAATGTCCATTGCTAGTATCAGGAGTGATCATGGTGGAGAGTTTGAAATTGAGAAGTTTAGAGTTTTCTGTGAAGAGAATGGAATTTCCCACAACTTCTTGGCCCCTAGAACTCCACAACAGAATGGAGTTGTTGAAAGAAAGAATAGGACGGTTCAAGAGATGGCAAGGACCATGCTATGTGAGATGAATCTTCCTAAGTATTTCTGGGCAGAAGCTATGAACACAGCATGCTATATTCGTAACAGGATCTCGCTATAACCTATGTTGAAGAAAACTCCTTACGAGTTATAGAATGGAAGAAGACCAAGCATATCCTACTTTCATCCATTTGGGTGCAAATGTTCCATTCGAATACTGAAAGAGCTGTTGGATAAATTCGACTCAAGACCTATCCAGAATCTTTCTAGGCTACTCATCATCGCCTAAGGCTTTTCGAAGTTTACAACTTGATTTCAAAGATCGTGAAGAGACAATTCATGTCAAGTTTGATGATAGTTCTCAATCCCATAAGGAAGATGACATGGAGATTGAAGGTCCTTCAAAGAACCTAGATGATGCCTCGTAAACTCCTCGCGTGACACTCATGAGGATAAGATTGAAGATATTCCGAAATTATAGAACTAAGACGAGATTGGAAGTATAAAAGTTCTCATCCGTAAGAGTTAATTATCTATGAGACCTCGAAGGAGTTAGGACAAGGTCCGATTCGACGAGAAGCTAATGTAGCTTTATCTCCAAGTAGAACCTAAGAAGGTTGAGGAAGCTCTTCAAGACGAAGCTTGGGTGTTAGCCATGCAAGAAGAGCTGAACCAATTCATAAGGAATAACGTCGTCCTTAGTTCCAAAACCTCCTAAGAAATCCATTATTGGAACCAGATGGGTTTTCAAGAATAAGCTAGACTAATCAGAAGAGTGAGTCGTAATAAGGTTTATTAGTAGCACAAGGCTACAATCGCAAGAAGAATAGACTACAATGAAACATATGCTCCAAAGAGCAAGACTTGAAGCTATAAGGATTTTGTTGGCATATGTAATCATCACATATATAAAATTGTTTCGTATGGATGTTAAGAGTGCATTTCGAATGGCTTTATAGACGAAGAAGTCTATGTGAAACAACCTCCCGGCTTTGAAGATGTTAAAATCCGATTATGTCTATAGACTTCACAAAGCCTTATATCGGCTCAAGCAAGCTCCCAGCTTGGTATGATCGTCTGAGTACTTTCTTAATAGAAAATGGTTTCAGCAGAGGTCAAGTGGATAAGACGCCTTCAGAAAAGTTCTCGTAATGATTTTATCTTAGACTGATTTACGCTGATGATATCATATTTGGTGCCACTTCAAAAGGGTTACGCTGAAGTTTGAGAGTCTAATGAAAAAGAATTTGAAATGAGTATGATGGGTGAATTAAAGTTCTTTCGGTTGCAAGTTGCTGCACTAAAGAGAAGATCTTCATTCATCAATGTAAGTATGTGAAAGAGTTGTTGAATAAGTTTGACATGAATAATGTGAAGCCAATGGCAACTCCGATGCATCCTTCAAACCTTTTGTCGAAAAGACTAACTTGGTAAGAAGGTGGATCAAACCCTATATGTAGGATGATCGGTTCTTTATTGTATCTTACAGCAAGTAGACCTGATATTCTGTTCAGTGTATGCTTGTGTGCAAGATTTCAAGCCAATCCTAGAGAGTCTCATTTTACTGCTGTTAAAAGAATTTTGAGATATCTCGCAGGTACTATTGATCTTTGCTTAATGTTTGAGAAAGGTAAAGATTTCAGGTTAATCGGATATCGTGATGCGGACTATGCCGAGATAGAATCGAAAGAAAGAGCACAAGTGGAGGATGTCACTTTTTGGAGGAAATCTAGTCTCTGGTCAAGCAAGAGACAAAGCTCAATTGCTACTATCAACCCGTAAGGTATATATACGCCGAAGTTGCTATTCACGCACGCGTGGATCAAATATCACTTGAAGACTATTCGATTAGGAGGAGGAGATTCCAATTTATTATGCACAATACAAAGACAATAAATCATCAAAGAATCCAATTCACATTCCAAAGTAAAACATATAGAATTCGGACATCATTTCACGAGAGACTACGTTCGAGAAAGGTGGTGCTTCTAAAGTTCGTTGAAAGAGCTTCAATGGGCGGACATCTTCACTAAACCAACGAGTGAAGAACGCTGTAAGATAAGACGCAATCTCAATATGGTGATGCTAAATGAGCGGTTAGGATAAAATAACGTGAGAAACTAATCGGCGTTATACACAAGTGAGTTACTGTTGGTAACTTCTCTCACAAGGAAGATTTTTGGAGGGAAATATCTGATAAACTTGAGGTTCTTAATGATTCGAGAACCCATCAGTCTATAACCCTATAAGTAGACTAAGATAAGTTTATAGCAGTCTTTTCATCATCTCCTGACGGTTCAGTTCTACTTTACCAATTCTCTCAAAATCTTCTCACTCAAAACGTTTTCAGAAGATAATCTTTCACTCTATACAATGGAAGCAGCCATGGTTTATAGAAGACTTGTGGATTTTGAGTCAACGAGGAGAGACGGCATGGATGTAGAACCGAGAGATCACAAGAGTTGGTTGGAAGAACTTCTTCAGATTCGAGAATCATCTATACGGACGAAGTTTATGAGTTCGGAAGAACGCCGTTCGACAGAAGACACTATTGTATCCTCGTGGATAGAATATCGATTATTGTCATAAAGGAGTTGATAAGGAAGGTAATGGTTGCCCATCGGTTGAGAGAAATCTGTCACCAAGGCCGGATGGATGTCCTCGCTGGAATGAAAGAAGAAGATGTCAAGAGGCGCTCTATGGCACAAATGATTCCGGTGGAGAGGAAGACATCAAATCGATTCAAGGCCGGAGTTCTTTATGCAATCCTGCTCAACCGCATTCTTCCCGAGTTGGTTCGAGGCATTTGGTGACCACTCTAGATGAACAATGTCTATTCTTTCTTCTCAATCAAATCCTATAGATCTACCCTTCTTAATCTTTCACTATATGGTTATGGGTTAAAGGAAACTTCCGCTATCCTTATGGTATCATTTCGACAAGGATTTTTATAGAATCCAAGATTAAATCGCACTATGGCATCAAACAAACTGTTCTGTGAAGAGCAAAATCGATGCACACACGATTCGCGAATGGGTCTTTAGCACATGAGACAAAGATCACGTCGGTTCTTCAAAGAAATCAAGAACCGAGGGGAGCGTATTGAAGAAGACTCGCCTCAAGTTCTCAATCGTCTTTGAAGTATCAAATCGCCTCTCGCCGAATTAAGGAGAGTGCTAGGAGACCTCTTATGAAAATGGCGAGTCCTCTTTAGAAGAAAATCAATCTCAGAGGCAAAGCAAAGCGCACTAAAGAGACAAGGAGAAAGTCTCTTGGCGAAGTTGTGAAGAAAGCCAAGCGATCTCCAAGAATCAGACTCGAGGCAACAGGAAGAAAAGATTGACAGAGAACAAAGGCGAGAAGAAACTTCTAAATCTTGTGCAGCCAAAGCCACAAGATCCTTAGTCTCACCTCGAAGAGGATACGGCCGAAGATCTAAAGAGACCGAGAGGAAGAGAAAAGCAACAACCGTTAAAGGAAAATTTTCGTGAAGAAATCAAAGAAAACTAAGCAAAGGGAGAAAAAGACTAAGAAGGTTAGTCAAAAGAAGAGCATCTCAACTGCTGAGGATGTTAGTCTACAAAAAGAGACTGCTGATAACTGTTCAAGTTGAAATAGAAACTGAGCATTTTACAGTTCAGGATACTCCTGTGGTCCAACAAGAAGAACCAGTGAATGAAAGCACGGTTCATCAGACACTTGGCATTATAAAGGAGGAACCAGCAGAAGAATGGCCGGTTCAGGAAACTTCTAAGGGAACACAACAAGAAGCAACTGCAGCAGATTTGGCTGATGATGAACCAAGTCTGAAGGTATATAACTACCAGAAGTTCTTGAGGAAATATAGGTTGGAAATCAAATTGGTAGAAGTTATTACCAATCTGAGCAATGCTATTATAATCGGTGTTGAACCAATGAAGAAAATAGTAGCTTTGGTGCAACCTATGTTGATTAATGGTATCACGTGGCAGTTACTAAATGAAAAAGAGAAGTCTTTTTACGATACCTTGAGGCTTACTGATCATTTGCCATATCCCTCAAGACGCCCACCTTGCGTGTACTATGTTCCCAATCACGGAGAACACGAGATAAAGGTTGTTCCAGACATTCACCAAGGCGATAAAAGATTTTACAAAGGGAAAGTCAAAATTATTTCACAAGATAATGTTGATGATGATCTGTCCGTAGATCGATTGCGTAAGAAGTGCAAAAATTGATGAAGCATGCATTCTCGCACAAGATCCAGATCAAGCGAAGCCGCAGCCATACAAATCGTCAAGGAAGACTATCCAAGAGGGGAAGTATAAGAACAGAACATTTATCGAGTTCCTTGTTCGCAGTTCTTCAGATTAGGCCTCGCCTAGTACTACATCGCCTATAGAAGCACAAGCTTTATCCTCGCAAGGAAGGCGATTCTTGATCTTTGCCGGTTCCTTTTGATCTAAATCTTCCCGAAGCTGCAACATTCATTCGTCCACCTACTTTTGAGATTAATGAAGACTACACTCCATCTTCGATGCCTATACTACTTCAATTCCTTTCGCTCCTCCATCGCCAGGCGATCGCCTCTTCGTCGATGAAGTCGAGAATTACGAGGTGAACTCAATGACATGAAGGAGACGGTGAATGATCTAAAGAAGATGATAGCGAGCTGGCCAAGAACGTAATCGATAATCATTTTTATTATAACAAATAGGGGAGGCGGGAAAGAAGAAAATAATCGAAGAGGAGAGGATGTTTAGATGAAGAAGGTGTGACCTGCAGACGAAGACAGGAAGAAGATAAGTTTGTTCTTTTGTCTTATTTTGCAACATCTGTAAATTTTGTTTTGTTTTGTTTTCTTTTCTTTTCTTGTATGTAATTTGTTATATTCAAAAAGGGGGAGATTGTTAAGTCGAATGACTTTACATATAAATGATTTTGATGTATAACAAATATAGTGAGATCAAAACAAGAAAAACAAAAGATCCATGATTTAAGTCCGAAGACGACGAAGTTTGAATAAATGTACAAAGAGACAGACGAGGTTGCAAGACATCGATCGAGACATGCAGCGAAGTTGATCAAGTCAAACACGAAGTTTGTCAAAGTAAAAATCAACACAGAGCGAGATGACACAAGACAATAAAGACAAAGACACAAATGAAGATATGACGCAGAAGAAAAGCAATGACGCAGATGCAAAGCGAAGCAAACGCAGACGCAAAGCAAAGCGACGCAGACGCTTAAAGCGGCAGACGCAGAGCAGACGCAGACGCAGACGCAGACGCAGAAAACAAGCAGACGCAAGAGTCGGGCCTGAAAGAATTCTGAACTCAAGTGATTAACCATTTCTTTAAAGATTAAGGATTCAAGAATCAAGAATCAAGAAGCGATTCTGAACGAAGGCTATAAATACAAGTCAAGTCGAAGACCGCAGTTAGAATTATTTTGAAAAAAAATTACACAAAGTGAAAAGCGATTAAGTGCGTAATTAGCTGAACGCTATCTTATCTTGTAACAAAGTGTTCAAATACTTTTACAAAAGAAAGAGTTATGCAGATAGCTCCCGCAGAGGCTAAGTGTGAAAGAATCTTGGTGTAGAGACACGAAGAGGCTCGTGAAAGAATACTTGTAAAGTTTGAAGAGATAGTGAAATCTCAGAAGAAACTCTGAGGACTGGACGTAGCCCACGGTTTGGGGTGAACCAGGATAAATCTGCGTGTCTACTACTCTCACTCTCTATCTCACTTTTAGTTTCAAAGTTGATCTTTATTTACTATTCATATTCTTAACATTGAAAAGTTTTGATCAATCGAGATTAATAAGAATTCATAAAAAATTTTATTTCTAACAAGTAATTTGAAAAGATATTCAAAAGGGAATACACAATTCAACCCCCCCTTCTCGTGCATTCTATTATCATTTTATAAGTGTTGTATTAACTTGTGATTCACTTCAAGATGGAGTGTGAAAAGGGAATTATGAAGATAGTTCGTGGAGCGCTAGTGATAATGAAGGCAGAGAAGATAGTTACTAACTTGTATATAGTAAAGGGAGAGACTTTGGTAGATGGAGAAACTTCAGTTTCCTTGAGTAACAATGAGAGGTCTTCAATGATATGGCACAGGAAACTTGGTCATATGTCGGAGCAAGGAATGAAGATTCTCGTAGACTGGAAGCTACTTCCTGGGCTTACAAAGGTTTCACTACCATTTTGTGAGCAGTGTGTGACAAGCAAGCAGCATCGGTTGAAGTTCAACACATCAGACTCTAGAAGCACAAATGTTTTAGAACTGGTTCACTCTAATGTATGGCAAGCACCGGTTGTGTCCTTGGGAGGAGCGAAGTACTTTGTATCATTCATTGATGATTATTCCAGGAGATGTTGGGTATATCCAATCAAGAGCAAGGGAGATATGTTTTAGACCTTCAAGGAATACAAAGCGCAAGTCCAATTAGATATAGGAAAGAAGATAAGGTGCCTCAGGACAGATAATGGAGGAGAATACATTGGTGCAAAGTTTGATAGTTACTGTAAATAAAATGGTATTAAGCGACAGTTCACAACAGCATATACTCCACAACAGAACGGTGTGGCAGAGCGAATGAACATAACATTATTGGAGAGAACCAGAGCAATGTTGGCGACAGCTAGTCTGGAGAAGTCCTTTTGGGTTGAAGCTGTCAACACCGCTTGTTATGTGATCAACCGGAGTCCGTCATCGACAATTGATTTGAGGACACCGATGGAGTTGTGGACAGGTAAACCAGTAGATTATTCTAATCTTCATGTTTTCGGAAGTCCTGCATATGTGATGTACCATGCCCAGGATGTTTCAAAGTTGGATCTGAAGTCTAGGAAATGTATTTTTGTAGGCTATGCTGATGGTGTAAAGGGGTATCGCCTGTGGGATTCCACTACCCGCAAGGTCGTTATCAGCAGGGATGTCATCTTCATGGAAGATAAGCACTGTAGTGAAGATGCAGGTACATCAGGGTCAGATAGTACGATGATACAAGTGAAGGAACATACTTTTGAAGTAGTGCCGGATAAGAATCCTGTGGAGAATGATGCTGAAGTCGATGAAATCAGACGATTTGATGCTGAAGTTGATGAACTCAGATGATCAACTCACACAAGGGAAGCTACTAGTTGGCATTCCAATTATATTATAGATAGCAATGTAGCATACTGTTTACTCACTGAAGATGGAGAACCATCGACCTTCCAGGGAGGCGGTGGCTGGCTCGAGATCGTGTCGATGGATAGCAGCAATGCAGGAGGAGATCGAAGCTCTGCATAAGAATCAGACTTGGGATCTTGTACAGCTACCATCAGGGAGGAAACCCATTGGAAACAAATGGGTGTTCAAGATCAAAAGAAACAGTGATGACCAATTGGAGAGGTATCGGGCAAGATTGGTGGTCAAAGGATAAGCTCAAAAGGAAGGTATTGATTTCAATGAAATATTCTCACCTATTGTTCGATTAACTACCATTTGTATAGTTCTGACATTATCAACAATACATGATTTACATCTAGAACAGCTAGATGTAAAGACAGCTTTTCTTCATGGTGATCTTGAAGAAGAGATTTATATGCTCCAACCAGAAGGCTTTGAAGAAAAAGGAAAAGAGAAATTGGTTTGCAGGTTAAAAAAATCTCTATACGGATTTAAGCAGGCGCCAAGGTGTTGGTATAAGAGATTTGATTCTTTCATCATGAGTTTGGGATATAATAGATTATACGCAGACCCTTGTGCATATTACAAGAGGTTTGGAGGTGATGATTTTGTCATATTACTATTGTATGTTGATGACATGTTGGTTACAGGCCCCAACAAAGATTGTATTCAGGAATTAAAGACTCAGTTGGCTAGGGAGTTTGAGATGAAAGACTTGGGACCAGCAAACAAGATTCTTGGGATGCAGATTCACTGAGATAGGAATAATAGGAAGATCTGGCTTTCTCAGACAAATTACCTGAAGAAGGTCTTGTGGCGCTTCAACGTACAGGACTGTAAGTCAATATCCACCCCATTCCCTATTAATTCCAAGTTTTCCTCTGAGATGAGTCCTAGCAGTGAAGCAGAGAGGATAGAAATGTCTCGAGTACCGTATGCATCAGCAGTGGGTAGCTTGATGTTTGCCATGGTCAGCACCAGACTAGACATTGCACATACAGTGGGAGTTGTAAGTCGGTATATGGCAAATCCTGGTAGAGAGCATTGGATAGTAGTGAAAAGAATCCTTCGTTACATCAAAGGAATGTTGAATACTACATTATGCTATAGAAGATCAGACACAAGTATTTGTGGGTATGTTGACTCAGATTATGCAGGTGATCTTGACATAAGCAAGTCTACCACCGGATATGTGTTCTTACTTGCTAGTGAAGCTGTAAGCTGGGTATCTAAACTGCAGTCAGTTGTGGCTACATCAACAACAGAAGCAGAATATGTTGCAGCTACACAAGCTAGTAAGGAAGCAATTTGGTTGAAGTTGGTGATGGAGGAGTTCGAGCATGTATAGGAGATAATTTCTCTATTTTGTGACAGCCAGAGTGCTTTGCATCTTACAAAGAATCCAACCTTTCATGCCAAGATCAAACATATCAGAGTGCAGTACCACTTTGTTCGTGAGAAAGTGGAGGAAGGGACAATTACTATGAAAAAGATCAACATAAAGCAGAATATGGCAGATTTTTTGACTAAAGTTGTCAACATAGATAAGTTCATATGGTGTCGTTTGTTCTGTGGCCTGATAGAGACATAAGCAGTATGGAGCCAAGAGAGAAAGAATGGTCAAGATTAATTAGTATCTAATTCAATCTTCAAGTGGGAGAATGTAAGATGCTCTCATCCCACATTGGTGGGATGAGATAGGAAGGAGGGGAGTGAAGCCTATATAAGAAGGCTCACTCCCCCTCATTTGATGTACCAAAACAAAACAAATATCCTCTTAAACAAATTAGAAGGTTAAATTTGTAATCCCTATTTTGTTATAGTGAAATTTTTCTCTCTCCGTGGTTTTTACCCTATTGGGGTTTTCCACATAAATTTCTTGTGTTCTTTCCGTGTTTTCTTTCCAAAAATTACTACTAATTACAACTGGAATTGGTATCTATAAAATTGTAATATAGTCTTAATTAAAGAGAACAATTAAAAAATAATGAGCACGTGTAACCTTAAGTTAGTTAATATTTTCTCGTACATGTTGAAGCATCTTGAGGCGGTGATTAGAGAGCAGCTCAACAATGACTATCTTGCGCATTTTTCGCCAATAAGATCCGTAAGGACTAAAGCCCAACATGGAGTAATTGTTGCCCAAAATCTCCATGGCAAGACTTCGAGGACGAGTGGCGAAGGCTCTGTCATTGACAGTTAGGCACTGTTAAGCGATCGTTTCATTACAATAGCTTAAGTTGTTGTGTGAGGTTAACTTAATTGGTTTTATATATTCTCTAACACACCCCTTCAAGTGAAAGCTCTTTGGGCTTGAAACTTGCACAGGCCTACTTTACCTTGTGCTTAATTTAATTAGAATAGGTGGGTGGTAGGATTCGAACTCATGACCATTTGGTCATAGAAACTTTGATACCATATTAAGTAACCGTTTCACCACAACAGCTTAAGCTGTTGTGTGAGACCAACTCAATTGATTTTATATATTCTCTAACAGGCATTCCTTAGCCATTTCCCAGTTGCTGACTATCAGAGTTCGATGTACACCAAGCTTGATGGTGAATATATGTTCGAACTTTTCAGCCAATTTTCCTAGGGTTACATGAGATGGCTCAGACTTTACAGCCAGAAGAGGAAGGTGACCAATAACCGGCCACCCACCAATAACTTCAGGTGGTAGTTTCTTTTCGTACTTCTTCTTTGCTGCCACAAAATAAGAGTAAACAAAGTCGTGGCTAACAGAAGTAAAATGACTGTAACAATGGCGACGAATGGACATGTGGTGGTCTTCTTACAGAGGAGACCAGTCTTATGTAGAAACTTGTGATATGTGGGTAGGACATGGATTTGACAAGTGTTTCGTCGTTTTGCTTCGCAGTAACATCAAATTTGACTAAATTTTCTAAGGTGGAACTCTGTATCAAGAATCTCACAAGATTGTGCAAGTGATAAGCCTTGGGAAATTGCATCTTAATTGTAAAATATGGAAAACTTGTATTTACAATAAAGCTTCAACTATTTTTCAAATAAAAAGTGTTTTAACGTGTAGTAAGTAGATTTTAAAAAAAAAACTGAAATCATCATTAAATTGATAAAGATAATTTAAATTCTTATTAGATATTGTTTATATCAAGTGGTAAATTTTGAATTAATCACCGTTTTTGTAATTTATGTTATATATTTGATTGTATTTATTTAAAAGAAGTTTATCTGTCGATATGTAAATGAAAAATCATAATTTTTAAAATTGGACGAATTGAATAGTTGATTTTTTGAAAAGTTAAAAAATTGAATTATAAAATATAATCTTGAGCTTTTCAATTGATCTTATTATTATATCACACGACTTTCTATCCTTTTGTTTTATATTACTGTAAAAAAATTATGGATCGATTTATTTACACATACCGATATTTATGATTATTTTTGTAAGATGTTGATTTCCTCTCATCTTCTTTTTTAATGTATTTCAGTCATGGTTCAAAATAACTATTCAATAAGTTTTAAACTTATATAACATCACCAACCAATATGTCATTTGGTAATTGAAAGAGAGAAAGGAAAAAGGTCGTTAATTTATTTGAGATTCATTATTTAATATTTAATAATCATTATCTTGGATGCTTTTCAGTAAAACTCAAATATATAAATTATATGAGATATTAAATAATCTAACAATTAGTTCAACTAAGATGTTTTGTAAGTAGTCCTTCTAAAACTTCCACACTTTTATCTTAATACTACTAAAATCTAAAATTTATTA
The DNA here is from genome assembly GCA_029891385.1 of Erythroxylum novogranatense. NCBI lineage: Eukaryota > Viridiplantae > Streptophyta > Magnoliopsida > Malpighiales > Erythroxylaceae > Erythroxylum > Erythroxylum novogranatense. The sequence continues at coordinate 4,899,904 of CM057225.1, read as the reverse complement.
AACTCTTGAAATTATTAATTAAAACTATTTCTTTTTTAGCCTTCATTGGAATATTGTAGTTATTAATTCAACGATCAAGTTTATCATTTGAAGTAATAATTAGTTATTTTAGGAGTATAAAACATCGAAGAAAGACTTGTGCATTTTACGTATTAGTTAATGATAATTAATCTCAACTTGAAGTTACAAGATGTAGGTATGGTCCACAATAGAAACTGCACGAAATAAAGTATTATAATCGAAATTTATATCCTAGTAGAATGGAAGAATACTTGAGATAATTATTTAGAAAAGCACGAAGAATAACAAAGAAAGACCTAAATCATAGGCCCGACAAAGATTTTTTATTTGTCAATAACCTATGGGCCGTTTAAAAATTAAGAAAAACGACGACACAACGATCCGCTGAACGATCCGAGGACTATGAAACACCAAGAACAGAGCTAGTAAGAAAACGTCATCCATGACGTCTTTACTCGTTACTTGATTTCACTGGTTTTAAAGTTGTAAAAGGTAAAAGGTAAAAGTTATAAAGGGTATATGCCTTTGATGTATGATGTTTGTTGATGACATTATTTTAGTGAATCAAATAAAAGAGGGTTTTAATGTCAAGTTAAAACTTTAGAAGGATACGGTATATTCAAAGGACATTATATTGAGCAAAACTAAGATTGAATACTTAGAGTGTAACTTTTTAGGTTGCAGGGTTGTACCCAATGTGAAGATAAAGATTGTCTTAGAAGTTATACCATAAAAAAATTGTTTTAAGTACCATGGATTTATCATACAAAGCAATGAGATAGGTAACGAAATAGTTCACTATATCAAATCGTGGTAGTTTAAATGGAGGGGTACATCAGGAGTTTTATATGACAAGAAGTTACTAGTCAAGCTAAAAGGGCAATGTTATCTTTTAGCCATTAAGTCAATCATGCTTTATAGGCAAAGAGCTAACCCATCAAATAAGTTCATGGTGGTAGAGATGAGAATGCTCCATTAGATATTAATCCTTACCAAAAGAGATAAGGTCAGGAATGTAATAATAAGAGACAAGTTGGGGGTGCTAACATTGATGGTAATTTAACGGAGAAAAGGCTTAGGTAGTTTAGACATATTAAAAGGATACATTCTAACACCCCATTGAGAAGATTATACTTAGAGACTGTAAAAGAAAAAGGGAAAAACCTAAGAAGAATTATGGGAGGTGATTAGGAATGAAATGACCCTGCTAAAGCTTACCAAAGACTTGACTCTCAATCAGAAACTTTGATGAACTATGATAAACGTAAAGGGTCTTACATAAACAAGTTATTCTCTTTTCATAAAGAGATCCATTTTTTTTTATATAGGTCTTTTAAACCTTTTTCTTCCTTTTTTCGTTTCTTATGTCTTATGTTTACCCTAAATATTGTTTTGATTTGTCCCTTTATTTATTTATTTCATAATTTTCTATTTTAGTTGCTTGTTTGTTTTATTTACTTATTTGGTTTCTTTTTTGTCTATTTATTTATTTAGTTACCCTTATATTTATATTTATTTTAATTTTATCTTTATCTTTATTTTTAATTTTATTTTTATTTATGTAGTTATTTATTTGTGTATTTGGCTATTATTTTTAAAAATTCAAAAAATTCTGTTGGTTAATTGAAAACAACTTCTATTAGTTAGAGGTAATCTATATACTACTAGACCTCTCCAAACCTTGAATCTCAATGGAATTTCTATTGGATTATCGTTATTGTTATTATCGTTTAGTCATCGTTAAGGCTATGTAATTTTACAATTTTGTTATTAATCCATGTTGAGGATTTAGTGACAAAGTTTTAAAGATATGTTAATATCATATGGATGACAAAATATAACGATATTTTAAGTTTTCTAATATCTCATAAACTTTAATGACATCATATAAGATGTATGTTAAACATCATGATAACAAGATGCTAAAGGTAGCAACAAGTAGAGTTGGAAGATATAATGGAATTGTTTCACTCAATTTAGCCTACTAAGAGCATAAACATATATTACAATTAAAGGCATTATCTTAGATATGATAATAGTTGTCATTAAAAGAAATATATTTGCATGACTTTCCTTATCTATATATGATATAATAAAGATTGTATGTATTTCTAGTTCATGCTTATGAGTATTTGATAATAGATTTAGAATCAAAATTATTAAAATGTTCAAGGCATGATAAAATATATTATTGAATAAAATTAGTTGATTTTATACAAATAATTATTATGTGTTGGATCACTACAAGAAAATTAGTTTTAGCGATGGAAAATTACCAACAAAAACGAAACCTTGGTAATTATTGACGAAAAATCATGTTCTGTCGGTAAAATTGTCAGAAAAAATTTCAACTTGCAATAGAACAAAAATCTGTTGGTAAATATGGAGGGAAATCAACAGGGGAAATTTTTGGACAGAATATAGCAAAGGTAAGAAATGTCCATCGGTAAAGAAACCCTTATTGAAGGCACTACCGTCGATAAATTCTATTGGTAAATTTTAGTCTTAAACATCGTCATTTGCCTCCGTTTCAACGTTTTAAGAAGAACAAAAATGACATCATTTGGTTTAACATCAAACGACATCGTTTTGATTTAAGGTTCATCCCCTGCAACGTCTTCCTCCATTTCCTCTCTTCCATTTAACCCGCAGCCCCATTTGTCTCTTGTTGTCGTCATCGTCATCATCCCACTGCACCTCTCATCATCCACCCGTGCCTCCTCATCGTGCCACCACATGTCATCGTCGCCGTCGTCCGACTGCCCCTCCTCACCTTCGTCAAACCGCTTCTCCTCACCATTGTTGTCGAATCTATTTCAAGTATGTCTTCGTCATCTTTTTTCGTATTTTAATTCCAACAATATCAAGATATATGTTTGTAATGACTAAACGTAAGTGTAGGTGTCATCAGTTCAGATTTATAGATAAATGGTGTTAGATTTATGTTTTGGAAAATAATCATCATTGGTTCAAATTTATAGGTAAATGGTGTTAGATTTTATTTTTGTCTTCGTTGGATTATGCTAGTTTATATGTTTGTACTCCATGCATATCTCCCATGAAATCCTCTTAGGTTCACCGAACAATTCACAACAATGTTGGATAATTTGTGAATTGTTGGATTTTCTCTTAGATTTGTGAATTTTTGGATTTGTGTACTGCTTTGTATATTGAGAAACTAATCCTAAGGTGTAAAACGACACTAATGATAGACATAAAAAATATACTATTTTCCAAGGCATAGGGACACATTGATGATGGATAAAGAAAAGGATAAGGATGTGAGAAGAGAAGAGGAAATTGTATATTGGACAAAGTTTTGTTAGATGTGATAATTATATTGTAATGTAATCAATCAATGATTTATAAGTGAGTAGTAGTGATATTACACACATAAAGTTAGTGGTAATTAGGAAGTAATCTACATCTTATTAGAGAACTCCACCTTTCAAATTCGTGTACATTGAGTTCTTTAAAGGAAAATTTGGTTACAAAATGAGGTAATGTTATTATTATGTTTTGGTCTAATGATTGTTAATGGGCATGTTAGTGAATATTATTTAATCTTATTACTTTATTGGTTAAAATGTTATTACAGATCTACTAGTCGTGGGGATGTCAAGAATTTTGGGTTTGGACTCATATTGAACAATTTCCTTACATGTTTTAGGCGTAGGTGTCATATAAGTAATATGGAGGTAATATTAAATTTATTTCTTCAAAACCTAATTTCTTATGTATATCTTATGCTATGAATATGTAACATTTTGTTAGTAGCTTTTCATCAATTTTGTTAGTAGAGAGTAAGGTTATTAAGATTTGTAATGTTAACATGTTTGGTTTTAAAGAAACTAATTAATAACATCATAAAAGACTTGAATGGCATATTGTACTATAACTAGTTAGACATATTATAAGTCTCAGATGAAAATATGCATAAATCCTTATCCTTTATTGATTTCTCACATATTATTCCCAAATGTATAAGAAATATTGGTAAGGAATGTTGACATTGATGCATGCATGACTAGCTTTATAAGTGTAATTTATCTACTTGTTTTGACATTTTTGCATTTAAAAAATTGAAAATGAATTTACATTTAAAATTTTATTCTCACAATTTTCATCTATACACTTTAGAATGATCACTAATGGTATTATTTTATTTTCATAGAAATAATGGACATTATGATATTTAAACTCTAATCACTAGGAGAATGGTGCTACGAAGAACCTATATAAAGTACTATCTAGAAGAAATATATTATCGCACTACATGTAATAATATAAGGATTATTGTGTTATGGATAATTTCATGAAATATTTTTGGGGTATAGACACATATCCTACAAAGCTGTTAGAATATTTTGGTGTGCAATGTAATGAAAAAATTTCACGGTGCACATTTTCCATCTCATATGCAAAATTATTTCCAAGTTAATGCAATAAGAATAATATGTTGTTTATGTTATTTCAAATGCAAAATTGGTTTCCCCAATTATATACATTGTTAAGTTACAGATAGATTGACCAACATTTTGATTATGCTTATCGATTCATGACATTTAGTGAAGAATATGTGATTACATATATTGTACATTATAATTTTAGTATAAAGATTGCACCAAAACATCAATTATGGTAGGTTCTTGTTTATATTTTGTATGAACTAGAAACTTTTAGTATATTATTAATAACACATGTGACTTGTAGTGGACAAAGTTGATGGATATTCACAAGCAATTATATGAGAAATTGATGTGCAGTAATTTCACCTATACCTACGTTTGCTAATGAAACAACTAAAAACACGCAAATGAATTCAATTCCCAATCAATTTTTCATTTTTAATTTTGGATTTGAATATTGTACATATACTTTCTTATTAGGTTAATGAAATATTGAACAATTTTTATTGACTTATTCATTTTTATGAATGTAGCTTATATAGATAAAACTATTTCATATAAAGTTGAGAATTGACTGGTTATATTAATTTTCAACATAAGGAAACCCTATGCCTCCCTTTTGGAATAAATTATAAATGTTGAACGCTGGATGCTTAAAATGTTCACATTGTAGGAATATAAAGGGAAGAAAAAAGAATGAACTATATAGAAGTTTGAGGAGGAAATTTTAAATAAAAACCATAGCATTTAGTTATGGAAATTGTACACAGTTGAAAATTGTAGATACGAAATCCTTTGAACTCCTTTAAAACCGAACAAAATGGAAATTAGAAAAATCCATACCTAAAATCATGTTTGTGGGATTTGGTTAAAACCCCAATCTAATAAGTGACTCTTCGCAGGCATGGAGGCATTATTTGTAGAGTATATTTGGAGATGATATTGGTAGGTGATAGCTGATATGGGTTATACACATTATTCATGGAGGCATTGATTGTTGTTGTTAATAATACATTCAAAATCAAGATATGAAGGAAGACTTGAAATTTTGATCTAAACCATTATCGACAAAAAGAAAGTTGAACAAATTAACTTGAAAGCTATAAGTCATTTATTTCAGAAAAGAAAGCATCTACTTAAAAAGATAGAAAAGCATAAAAACTGTTGCAACCTAGATTTCTATTGAATCATGTTTTAATTTGGACCCTATTAAGTTGTACAACCAGTAGACCTTTTTAGGTTAAATTGGTTTGGGTTATTTCGCTGTATATCAATTAAAGTATAAATAAAATGTATGATGACTTTGATAAATAATAAGTTCGACATATAGAATTATAAAAGGATTTTTGAATATGTTGATTGATAAACCCAACAAGTTTTAGACAAGATTTAAAGACTTAATCAAGATCTTAAGGAATCTAGCTCTAAATTTGTAGAAGAAAGAAATTATTTGTAAAGGAAAGATTAAATATATTGTCTCATATATTTGATAAGGTATTTGAATTTCTTACATGAGTTTAAGTTTGAGGCAATGAGTCTGATAGTGCTTCACTGCAAAGTGTGAAGAGGTAATGGAAGAGGGGGTCTCATTATCTCAACCTCTTGGTACCTTAAAAAAGATTGGAAGGTTCTCCATTCACCATGATGCTGAAGTAGTAATGACATATTTTTTTGATCAAATGAATATAGTTGTTTAGTAATCCAAAATTTATCATAACTTAAAATTGAAAGGTACAGCTTATAGTGTCAAATTCTTTATAAAAGTCAACTTTAATGGAGTATCTTTTAGTAGATCACTTGTTATAGTAATTCTTGAACAAATCTTGATTAATCAATAAGTTATCACTGATGCCTCTACTCTAAACACTTTTTGGCAAAGAACTAAAAAGAGAATTTAATATGCTTTTAATTTGATAGCAAGAATTTAGAAATAATCTCATCAGTTGCATTATAAAAAGAGGATGGATTGAAAAACTAAAAGTAAGGTAGATATAAGTTTTGCATAGTTTCTTTAACATAACTTTAGTAACTAATTCTCTTCTTTTTACTATGATTATGATGAATGTATCCTTTATCAGTAACATATCATATTTTACTCTCACAAATATCTGTGCTCCTATACCACTTGACCAGTAGAATCAAAGTGATCCAATCATGTACTTGGTTGATAACACTGTTCAATTTCTTTATGTATAAGATAGATTTATAATTTTACTGGCTAAGATCTTATTGATTATTTTTTGGTATGGGAACTCATTTATTGGCAGTATTTCTATTTTCAAGGAGATTGAAAAGAACATCACTTTTATTGGACCCCAAATTTTTCTTGGAAGTTAGAACTATTAAATGAGAAGTTGTTAGTGATTAGTGATTAGTGATGAGTAAAGAAAAACAAGAATTCTTGAATTTGAAATGATATACAAGATTAAGGTAGTGAATGTAGTAAGTTGATGATGAGTGGGTATATGTGTGTGTGTTTTGTTATTGATGTTCATGATCAATCATGGACTATAAGATTTATGGATGATATTGAAGTTAAGAAGAAAAATAGAGAATGTAAAATGCAGAATATGAAGAGTGAATAATTGATATTTGGTTTTTGATGATTATGAAATTTTTGAGTAAAATTTTATGTTTAAGGATACTATGAAATTTATGATGAATAAGTTGATTGAAATGGAGTTTGTGAATTGTTGTTTTTTTTTTAATGGCATGTTAGAGCTTGGAAATGTATATGGAATGAGTTGCTAAAAACGAGGCTTAAAAATAACCAAAAAGGTACTTGATAGTGAATGAATATGGAGGGATATTATGTTTAGCAAGCCTTCTTAGGTGTAGGGATGATGGACATAAATTCAATGGAAAAACTGTATCGATCTAGAGAGAATTGGCCAAAGTTGTCTTCATAAAAGTTGTAGCTTATCTTTTCAGCTTTCTAACGCTATAAAGTATGACATTTTTTGATATCAGAGCTGGAAGTTATGATTATTTGAAGTTTGATTTGGACATCCATATTGAGGTGGAATTTTGACCCCTATATAGGTAGAATTTGCTTCTAATTTCTTCTTAAACGTTGTAGAGATTTCTTTTATCTTTCCAAGGGTATATAGTATGAAAATTTTGGATATCGGAGTCAAAAGTTATGATCCTTATAAGTGGAGATGTTCTGGGCAAAAATCAAATGATAGAAAGTGAAAGGAAGAAAAGTAGACGATAGAAAGTGAAAGGAAGAAAAGTGAATGATAGAAAGTGAAAGGAAGAAAAGCAGACGATAGAAAGTAGACGGAAGAAAAGTGAACGATGAAAAAGTGAGCCAATACTAAAGTTAGACGATAGAATTGGCCTTTAAGGTCTTTATAAAAGTTATATATATAGAAGTCCTCTTTCCAATGGTCTAAAAATGAAGTCAATCTGACATATGTAGCAAAAGTTATGGCATTAGGACTGAGACCTATACATTTCAAGTGAGGGCATAAACGTGTTGGAGTCTTTTGGCCATAACTTCTTCTCTAGAACTCCAAATGACCTGATTCTTGAACCATGGGATTTGTAAGACCCTTCTATACATCTCCACCAATAGTTGAAGCTATCTAAAATTTATGGAGAGATATTGAGTGAAAAGAGTGAGACGGGTACAGTGAGTGTGTTCTTCAATCATATGAACTGGTGTTATCTCACTGAACATGCTTCAATATTTTGGCGATATCTCAATTTGTAGAGATCCAATTGATTTGATTCTTAATTAAAAATAAACTAGAGACATGGATTTACAAATTATGTGAAGGAAACAAATTTCAATTCAATCCCTAATATTTTCAATTTCTAAATTGAAGTTAGGTATAGTGTTCAGTCCTGGATTAGTAAGAGCTAAAAGTGTTTTGGCCATAACTTTTGCTCTAGTAATCCAAATGAAATTATTCTTGATTTGAATTAAAATATAGAGATAAGGATACAAATTTTCTAATGAAATTGAGTTTTTATTCAGTCTCTAGGAGTGTCAATTTTCGGATGGAAGTCAAACGCTGGATAATGTTTGGTATAAGAACAGTCCGAAAAGGTTTGGGGTATAACTTTTGGACTATTAAATCAAATTAAATGATTTTGATGTTTTTGGAAAATTGAGACAATGAGGATCAATTCTCTAGAAGGAAGTGTTATCAAATTCCTTCAATTGCATGATTAGAATAAGGTCTTGTTTTTGGAAGAAGTTAAGCATGATTTTAAATAATTTTGAGGTCTTACTACAATAATTATTTTATTTAGAGTTTTTATTATGTTGATGTTGGTTGGATTTTAAAATATGGATTAGTTGAATTAAGTAGCAAGAGTGTGAACGCATGAGGGGAAAAATTGGAAGAACACTTAAGCATTAAGGTTACAAGGCTTACATCTAAGGGTATTTTGGACATTATTCACTTATTAATGGAATAATTGTAATAAGAAGGGTTTTGGCTTTTAAAAGAAGGAAGCAAGAACGAAAATAGGAAGAAAAGAACAAGAAGAGAGAAGAGAGTGAGAGGTTCGGTGGAGAGAAAGAAGAAAGAAGAAAAGAAGCTAGGTCTTGATTTTTCTTCGTTTTCAAGATGAATTTTGAGTTAATTCAAGAAGGAAAAAGGTGGAAGGAGATTAGAGCTTCCATATGAGCCAAGAAACTCCTCATTTGGTGAAGGATCAAGGAAATCAAAAGAGGAAAGAGGAGCAAAGAGATTAGAGGCTTTTGAACAAGTATTAAGCAAGGAAATAAGGTGGGTTTCATGTTTATAATTGAATAATGAACTATTAAAGTTTTTCCAAATCAAAAGAATGAAACGATTTCAATTACTTTGTTAATGTGCATGTATTGCTTCTCCATGATTTTTAGAATTTGTTTATATTTGTGTATATGTTAAATTGTTGTGAATATGCAAAAATGCATTGTGATATATGATTATGTTATGTTATTGAATTGTGTCATGGCATTTTGATTTGAATGGAAAGAAGAAAAATAACATGAAAAGTATGAAAGCATTTCATTTTAATAAAAAAAATGATTGTGAGCACTGATTATGTGCTTTTGTTTGGGCAAGAAAGTAACATTTCGTAGTCACGTGCACGTCGACGTAAAGCCTTTCCTCGGCTGCCCACTTGTGGCCCACGAGATTCGAAAATGGACTCGTTTTGTTCACGGTTTAAACTTTGGTTTATCCATTTTGTCCCACGGAGCTCTCGAGCCATTTATTATATATTGCATATTCAATTTGTTATGAATGATGCATAATTGAATGTTATGCTTTGATGGCTAATTGTTTATGAAATGCTTATGTGACGAGGTTTTAAATTACGAGTTTTGAACTAGAATTGTTAATTTATTTGAGAATTTGAGAACTATGTGTTTTATGATTTAATAAGAATTTTCTATAACCTAGGAATAATTTCAATGGTTTTGTTCGCTATTGACTATAAACCTGTTACCCACGAGCTGTAAAGCTCACCCCCCTTTCATTCCCATCTCCAGGTGACGAAAAGGAAATCGGATGAAAGAAAGCCAAGGAATCCATTTGATTATGCATATGTTGTAATATGGCTTGGAATGCCATTAAAGTTTGTAAACATTTATCTTATGATGTTGATGAAATATGAATTGTGTATGAATGGTATGAGTTGAGTTGATGAACTTTGAATATAAATTGTTGCGATTTATTAATAGGTGAATTATAGAAAAGAAAGGTAGGATTTGTGGTGAGTGATAAGATGTTTTTTAATATGAAGAATCATATGAATTGAGGTTTAGGTGTGGGATGAATTCCGATTAGAAGTTGGATTGTTTTGAATGATGTTGTAATAAAGGAAGTGAAGTTGGGATAAATTCGGTATTGATCTAAGAGGAATTTGACTAAGTTGATTTCTACCTTTCCAATGATTTAAAGTATGCAAATTTTTGATTATCGAAGTAAGAGGTTGGGTTCGAGAAATGGTGCCCAACATGTTTTGGTATCAGAGCAAGAAAATGAAGCGATAATAGTTATGGTTTTCTTCAAGAGTTGGGTTCTGGAAACGGGACCCAACAACTTTGGTTAGTTTTGATTTTACGTGAGTACTTGATTTGATGGAGGATGACTAACGAGTTTGGTGGTGATTTATTAATATAGATGTATGACATGTAGCCTAAGAATCTTATAGTGGTAATGGCTATTACACACTATTGAGGACAATTGACTTAAAATTTTTAGAATTTGTGTTAGCATTGGTATTGTGGGATTTGTGTTTACTAATTAGGTCTTATGGAAGTAGTGGATCGGTGAACTTTGATGTGGATATTGTGAATTATAGTGAAGTTATTAACATGATTTCTTTTGTGATGAAGTATGGCTCCACAGTTAAAAATGGTGGCTAAGAGAAAAATGAGTCATGTTGCTTCTTTTATAACACCACCTCCTCTAAAGGAAGTTACTAGGTTTATAAACTAGGAAGTTGAATAATGATATGGTAAGAGATCTAATAACAACATGGTAATTGAAAAAATCATAAGCATTAATATAGAGAGATCCTTCAAGGTTCAAAACAAAGTACTTATTCAGTTATGACTATTTTTGTGCCTTTTAGTTTTCTATTTTGGTTTTGTGCTTAAGAACTCTTTAGTTTGATACCATTAGTTATGTGTAATTCTTAGTTAAAATTGGTTGCTAAAGGATAAGTTTATAATATGATTAACTTATTTTAATGTGAACTTGACATTGTGAATGCTAAGACAATTATGTTAAGTGACAATATTTCGATTTGACCTAAGTGATCCTATAAGAACTAGGCCTTCATACACAATTCTTTGTTTCAAATATGGATATTTTCTTTCAATTTCAAATTTCTAATACTGATATTTCATCTTTTCAAGATTATATGTAATCTATGTCAAGTAAATAACAAAGGTATATGCAGTATAAGAAGTAGTTCTGAAGACACAAGCATTCTACTTTAGGTTTTTAATGTTTTCGTGCCCGTTTAATAATGAGTGGCCATTCCCTTTCATTACAATATAGTTTCATCAAATGTTGAATTTGAGACCAGATAACCTGATAATATAAACATTGAAAGAAGAGATGGGCAATAGTTTCAGGAACCAACTGACATAATAAATATAGGACGTTCTTTGCACGCTCACTCCGTTAAAAGCTGAATTACCCTTAATTAAAGTTGTTGGTAGATAGTAAATGTGAATGGCATGCTATATTTTGTGGTATGTTTTATGTGGCTTCACTCATACATCTTGAGTCAAACATGGTAGTAATTTAAGATCTCTTTCAATTACTTAAGGTTCCTAGCTAAGATCTTATTCATTGTCTTCTTTGCTTGGTTTTGGTTATCTTCTTTGGCCGTCAGCTCATTCTAGCTCTGTCATCTTCTTCCATCATATGCTTCAGTGACTTCTTCTGCATGTCAGTTAAGGTAAGTGAGTTTTGTTATTTACTAGGTTTTTTCGTACGTGGTTTAATTTAGGTATTTATTTATAGTTTGAACCTACCATTTGAACTTTGTGCATTTTTAATGTTAATAGCCTACACCAATCGAAACTTGTTTGTGGTATGAACTTCAGTTTATCATTGAATTAATATAGGATGGGTTTGACTTATAGTTCCAAATATAGGAATTATGTTAAAGGGTTATTTCATTGATGCTCTCTGAAACGATTATATTCTCTTTCCTTTTCATGTTCAAATCTTTACGCATCTTTTTAATATAATAATACTTTTCTTCTAAACATATTACATAATTTGTATATGTTATAATAATGTATTAATCAAAGTATTCATATTTTATCTTTACTTATTATATTTGTTACTAGTTTATAGTTAATTTAGGTTAAATTTCAAAGTTCTAACATTAATTTTAAATTTCAATAACGATATCTAAACCATTCAATTAAATATTCCAACTTTATAAAATTAAGTTATCGTTTTATGTTCCCAAATCAAATCAAACTGATCAAGAATTTTCCTCTCACATCCTTAAGTTCTCCTTTGAATTCTCTTCTAACATATATGATTACAAAAAAAAGATCTTCAGTTAATAAATAATTTTAACCTTAAGCCATAAACTATAACCCGTAAATCTTGATGCAGCACCTGTGAGGCTTGTCGTTGAAAAATACCATGAGCCTAAGAGTCATAACGAGAACTTGTTTTCTTAATTCACAGGTGTAAACTTTGGTGACTAATTTATTGGTTAATACCTAGGGGATGTTATTTTAAGTTTAGATGTTCTGTAAAATTTGACGAACATGAAGTATACTAACTATGCAATCATTGTTTGAAATTAACAATTTTGCAAAAATGAGTAATGTTGATAGATCTTGGATGTATTGACGATTAACATCTGATGGTTTCATTAATCCTGAGTTTGTTGAGGGAGTTAAAGCTTTTATTCATTATGCATGTTCTCAACCTACATATATGGATAACTCAAAGATCAGATGTCCATGTAAAAAGTGCAAACACATTCATTTCCTTCCTATTGATAAAGTTAATGGGCATTTGTTAAGAAAAAGGTTTGTCCCTAATTATTTTGAGTGGACATGACATGGGGAACCATTGATTTGTAGCACCTAAAGTGGTAATGAAGTACAATCGTCTGTGAACTTAAATGAGTTTGAAGGGGGATTGGATTTAGAACAAATAATATAGATGCAAATGAAAATCCTTACAAACAAATGGTTTATGATGCAGCCGTTTATACTCAAATGACTAAGAATTATGGCTAAATTGTGAGACAATAACTCAATTGTCTTTAATTTCTCGAATATTGAACATAAAGTCTAAATGGCATATTTCTGATCGTAGTTTTGATAAAATTCTTAAATTGTATAATGAATCATTGCCTCCTGATCATACAATGGTTGATAGTTTTTACAGTATAAAGAAACTTATTAGAGGTCTTGGTTTGCCTGTTGAAAAGATTTATTGTTGCAAATTGGGATATATGTTATATTAAGGGGATGATGTGGGATTACAAGAGTGCAAATTTAGTTGTCAATTTAGGTTCAAACCTAGAAAATGTTCTATGAAACATAAATTAGTACCCTAGAAGTAGATGTAATATATCCCACTAACTCCGAGACTTCAAAGACTATATGTTTCTGATGTTACTGCATCTTATATGAGATGGCATAATGAACATGAACAGGAAGATGGAATAATGAGTCATCCATCAGATGCACTGGCATGGAAATATTTCAATGACACCCATTTTGAGTTTGCAACTAAAAGTCGAAATGTTAGGTTGGGATTGTCGAAGGATGGATTATAACATTTTGGTCAATCCGGCCACCAATATTCATCATGGCCAATCATAATTACTCCTTATAATTTGCCTGCATGGATGTGTATGAAAGAGTTATATATGTTCTTAATAGTGTTTATGCCAAGGCCTACAAATCCAAAGCATAAAATTGATGTATTCTTATAACCATTGATATCTGAATTGCAACATCTTTGTGAAAATGGTGTTCAGAAATATGATGTGTCTCTGAAACAAAATTTTATATTGAGAGCAGCTTTGATGTGGGCCATTAGTGATTTTCTGGCATATGTCATGTTGTCTGGATGGAGCACAGTAAGAAAATTAGCTTGTCCTTATTGTGGCAATGATTCTTATGCGTTTTATCTTCCAAACGGGGCCAAAACATGTTAGTTTGATAATCACAAGAAATTTCTTCCTCTAGATCATCCATTTAGACGCAATAAACAAAAGTTTATGAATATTTGGATGGTAAAAACACCTCCTCCCCCTCACAAAGCAGGTGAAGAGATTTTGCAGGAGATTGAGGAATTAGGCTTACTAAAAGTTACAAAATTTGTAGTTGATGAACTTGATACAAGCATTAGTAAAAACTTTGATTAGAGAAAATGAAGCATCTTTTGGGGATTTTCCATATTGGAAAACTAATTTGATACTTCATAATTTAGATGTGATGCATATTGAAAGAAAAAAAAATTTGACAATTTTTTCAATACCATAATGAACATTGAAAGTAGGATAAAAGACAATGCAAAATCATAAGTTGATTTGCAACTTTTTTGTAGAAAGAATAAGTTACATAAAGATCTTCGCATCAGTAAATATCCAAAAATATGTTATAATATGCACAAAAACAAAAGGAAATATTGTGTGAATGGTTTAAAAGTCTAAAGTTTCCCGATAGTTATGTTTCAAACTTGACAAGGTGTGTGGACATGAGGAAGTATAAATTATTTGAGATGAAAAGTCATGATTATCATCTGCTTATGCAAAGGCTAATTCCAATTGCATTTTGGGAGTTTCTACTGAATAAGATTTAGGAAGTAATAACATAATTAAGTTTGTTTTTCAAAAGTTTAACATCATCTGAAATCAAGTTGGCTAAAATGGAAGAACTAGAAGGGAAATTCCAGTAATTTTGTCTAAATTAGAAGGGATTTTTCCTTCATGCTTTTTTGACTGTGTGAAGGATCTACCTGTGCATTTAGCACATGAGGCAAAACTAGCCGGTCCAGTTCAATATCAATGGATGTATCTATTTGAGAGGTAATTCAACGAAAATGATTGTAATTAAAGTAATAACATGTTTTAACAACTAAATTGTAATAACCCTATTTGCTAATATAGGTATTTGCATCACTTGAAGAAAAATTTCAAAAACAAAGCTAGTGTTGAAGGTTCGATATGTAATGCTTATTTAGTGGAGAAAGCTAGTACATTTGGTTCATATTATTTTGAGCCGCATGTTTACATAAGGGAAAGAAAAGTTCCTCGTAATGACGCTGATGGTAACTTATCCATTTTTACATGTCCTGGACGAGCATATAGACATTTAACAAGAATAATGTTTTAACAGAGGAAGAAATTGAGGCTACCTATGGTTATGTTTTATTGATCTGTCAAAAGGTTCAACCTTTTCATGCAGTAAGTTGAAATTGATTATTTGGGTTTTGAAATTTAATGTTGTTCATAAATGAAATGCATAATAATATCCAGATAAAGCACAAGATGATATCAATAAAGAAGTTGGAAGACATTTTCCTCAATGGTTCGAGAAATATGTAAGTTTTCACTTACAAATATTGAAATGATTGAACTATAAGATTTAAGTGTTCAAATGAAATTATACTGTTTGATATGATAATTTCTTTTACGTGGCCCTTAGAAAATCTAATAGAGAACAACTTCATATCCGGTGTATTTCTTTTATGATCTTATGAAGGGACCTCTGCGAATTGCTAAATCATATCCAGTGTATTTCGTTAATAGATATAAATATCATACAGAATATCATAGTCATAGCATAGCAATAATAAATAGTGGAGTTTGCATACACGAAGAATCGATGGATTAATATGGTAAAATTATTGAGATACTTGAAATTGAGACCCTACATTGCCAATAAATGGAAGTGTAATATTTAAGTGTGACTGGTTTGATCTGACTCCAAATGTTAATACAAAAGTGCATACCTGACACAATCTAGTTGAAATCAACAATCGAAGAAGATTGAGACAATTTGAACCTTTCATGTTAGCAATGCAAGCGATTTAGGTGTATTATGTCCCTTTTTTCAGCTTACGATGAGATAAGTTAGATTGGTTGGCCGTTTGCAAAGTTAAACCTAGAAGTGTTTTTGAATCACATGGAAAAGGAGAATAGAGAATTGAAAGTGAAGTGTTTCAGGAAGATGTTTATAAAATAAATACATATGTCATATATGATGATAACGAATATTTAAACCATCCATTTGATGAATATGTTGAAATTTCATTTAAAGAGGATGACGAGGGTTTGAGATCTGAAGAGGAGTCTGATTTTGATTCTTATGCTTCAGAAAAAAGAAGATGATTGTAATTTACAATTAAGTGATAATAGCGATTAATTTGTATTAGTAATTGAATATTATATTCAACAAAGCAACTATTTCCTTTTCAGTATATTGTGTAAAATATTGAATTCAATTTCTTATATTTCTAGAAAATCCAATCAAATATTACTAAGTGATGTCTAGAGTGGATAGATTAATTCATATCATTAGGCACATTGAAGATATATAAGTGCTAAACTGGACTACTTTTAGTTATGATCAAGATTGGAGTTGAACATATCATCATTTTATTCTAAATCGAAATTTACATAATATACCTCTAATCATTATTAATCAAGGAATGTCGACATGGCTACTAGTTTCGAATGGTACTAATTCATTCCGTTGGGAGGAATGTGCCAAAATTGTCCCTACTGAAGGAAAAAACAATGTAGAAATAATCTCCACTTTATACACTAATGATCATTTGCCTTCCATGGCCGATCTTCTTCTTTAAGGTGTTTAATATCGTCTGAACAACATCACTTTCCTTATATATACATCTCATTTCCTTTTATGAAGCTATTATATATTCACATTTGATGGTATATACTACATGTTGTTTTAAGCTTCCTTAAATCTCGAAGATGATATGTATGCCCATGGAGGTGGAAGTAAAGTCACAACGGTTTGTAAAGGATTAGGGAAATCGGTTGTTTTGGAAATTTTTTCAATTCCACAAATGTCATCTGGACATTCACGTATACATATCACTCCAATTTGGTTCGTTTAACGATTTACTAATTTGACAATATCTAAGTTCTATACTGATTATGTTTTAAGTAAACCGTTTCATACTGGAGAGTTTGTTTTCCATACTAAATTTAGCAACTTATTCACTGTATCCTCTACATGTTTAGCTATAGTGAAAACGTTGTTGCAAGAAGGTGTTAAAAACCCTACACCTAAGGGAAGAACTATCATTGTTTCAATTGATGCCTTCGAACATGTAAGGACTCTTCTCAGGAATTCAAACATCGATGAATCATTTACCTTTACCGATTCTCATGTCACTTGGAATCTAAAAAAATAATTATATCATTGTCATTTATCAATGCAATCAACTAGACTCAGCTTTAAAGTTGACTTATTGTTGTATCTGTAAGAATTTGTCAAACAAACTCTCTACTAGTTAGGGGTCAAGCTGTGTACTATTGAGTGTGGACTGTTATTGTTCTTGTTTTATAACTATAAGAATTGTTAACCTTCTAATTCAAAGTTTATACTTAAATATTATATTCAAAAAATTTCCTTATTTCCTTTTCAATATAATGTGTAAAACATTGAATTCAAATTCCTATATTTCTAGAAAATTCAATCAAAAATGAATTTCAGTTTGAAATATGCCATTAAAGAGACAACGTGATATAATACGACTCAGGTTCAGACACTGATTTGGAGGTACTTATTGTCAAGGTGAACCATCACACTCTGCAACTGCAACTGAATCACCTCCTCCCCCTCCAACTACTACAATTTCAAATGAAGCATCACCTTCCGTACCTAATGTTATACCATCCACCACCCCTACATCATCCATTACCCCTATAGCGATAGAGATATCAGGGGTAAATGATGCGGATGAAGGAGATAGTCCCTAGCCTGGAGCTAAAGGACCTAATGGAAGAACTTACATCACAATTGTCAATAATCCGTAAGTGAAAATACATGAAACACTATATATTTATAATTAAGTTATAGGTTTAAATTTTAAAAGTGGTATAAAATTATTTGTTTTATATTAGGTTAATTCCGTTTGAGCCGTATTCTAGAAAGATGACATCCAAATTTAAGGAGAAGATTGATCTTGAGGGTTATGTATGGAAGAATATCTCTCGGGTCACAAAGAAATTTTATTATCAAGAGTTTGAGGTACAATCAAAATATTTTTAAAATTGATTTGTTTACATTAATTAGATAATTATTATTATATTATAAGTATTTATCAAAAAATTCTTTTATTTTAGAAAAAAATTTTGGATTCTGAATTTTAAGTGGTCATGCATAAAGTATGGAATTACAAATACTTATTATGTACAATTTAATGTTTTATTATCAATTAAGATAATTTTAACTTCATATCATCAATTGACTTTTGTTTAAACAAATTCAATATATAAACAAATCAAAATATTATGCATAGAGAATTCATAATCATTGTAATTATGCATTAACCATAAGATCATGAAATAAAATTTAATGTCAAGATTTTTAAAATTTTAAAATTAATTACCAATAGAAAATACAAGTACGAGGTAAAATCTATTATATTTATAGACGGAACACTGCAAACTGCCAGTAAAATATATGATATTTACTGACGAAACAAAGAATCACTGTCGGTAATATTGATAGTCGTCGCCAACTTTACAATCAGGATTTGTTGAACCGTCAGTATACTCACTGACGATCAATCATAACCGTCAGTAATGTTACCAACGAAATAACTAATATCGTCTACAAATATTCTGATGGAAAGAAAAAGGTCGTAGGTAAATTTACCGATGGTTACAACCAACCGTTGGTATATTCACCGACGGTTACATAAAATGTCCGTCGGTAAATTTAACTATGATCGTTTTTACGACGCTTTTGTTCGTCGATTGATTCTGCCGTCAATTTATATTACCGATGGAATCCTAAAGTTTTTCGTCGATAATATTCATTGCTAAATGACATTTTTCTTGTAGTAGATTAAAGAAGACTATTATACTTATCGTAAATGGAAAAAAATTATAAAGTTAGATAACCGAGAATATCCTTTCTTGTCATGTTAGGTTAATTCAATATAATGAGAATTATAAAGTTACATACAAGAATGTGTTTGTGTGTGTGTGTACATCACATGTACAAAATTTAACCATTCAATAACATCATCATTCTTTCAACCCAACAAGTTTCAAAAGTTTCATACAATTCATAATAAAAAGATATCAATTGTATAAAACTTGTGAAACTCGTTGGAATTGAAAGAATGAGAGTGTTGAATGGTTAAATTTATACATGTAATGTGTTGGACGTAATAACAATTAGTAAAAGGGTGGTATTTGTATTTCACTATATTACTAATTACTTTATGTGATATAGTCACTTATATTAGATAAAATATTAATTTAAAACTTTTGAAAAGTTTAAAATATTTAAATTTAAGTATAAATCAATCATTAAAAATGTTGAACCATATTGATGAGATTGATGTGAGGAGATTTAAAATTTTCAGTTATTTATACAAAATGAAATTCTATAGCAAGTAACTTTATAACTAAAATATATAATATTATGGACTTATATAAGAAGGAATATATAGTGTGAAATATTGTATGATATAATATTTATTTCTTTTATACTTTTGTCTAATACTACAACTTAACTCTGAATGTTCAAATTAATAAGATTTCATATTAGATATGAAATATTAAGATTTTGAAAGAGTCAAAATTAAAGATTTTAGGATGTGGTGCTTAGTTGAAGCATATATTATCCAATAAGTTTATAACGAAATTAGATAATAAAAGGTTATAAGATATCCAAAAGGTTGATTATAATCATATAGACCTCATTGAACAAAATGTTTATTTCAATGTATACTTATAGGAGAATGGTTCTCAAGATAAGTTGTGAGAATAAAATAACATTTGAAATATTCAAATTTCATGATAATACATCCCATTGGAACAAGTGCCCTTGTTGATACATTTGATATATAATTTAAACGCTTTGAGATATTGAAGATTCACTTTCATAATTAATTCAAAGTGTTTGTTTTAGAAAAAATTGTAAATTTATCATTTTTAAAAGAAGCTTAGTGAGATCTTGTTGTCTTCTTTAGTGTGAATATGTATAGACCTATTGCTCATAAAGAACAAAATTTATATTTTCAATTGCTAAGTATATGATAATCTAAAAGCAAATCTTCTTGTATAGAAAAGAATAACTTAATTGTGGGAATTAAATCTATAAAGATAGATACAAAAGTTGTTTATCTATTCGGTCCAAGTACAAAAATAATTTATTAAAGTCATTAAGTACTTGAAATACCTAATACTTGTGAAATATTAAAGATATTCATTATTATATGTATAATTTGATATTTGAGTTCAAGGAGATATGAATATTAACTTTAGAAGTAATTCTTAGTTAAGATATATTTTACTTAAAGCAATAATATTGAGATTAGAAATATAGCATTACTTGCTCGATAAGCTATAATACATTTTCTTAATTATAATGATAATTAATAAGGAAGTTATAAGATTTAAGCAAGTGTTAATTATAGAGAATTTGTAGGATTCTCTCACTAAACCACTATTCTAGTATTAGCATAATTATCATATAAGGATATTATATAAGATAAACAATTAGGTTGGTACAAATAGGAGATTTTGGTTTATGTCCTACAATCGATAAGTTAATTGTAGTTTAGTAACATAATTATTCAAAGGTATTCTTTATTTTATACATATTTATATATGTATAATGAAGTATATAGGATAAGTACAAATTATAAATGAAATTATGTTGAGATCATAATTATGAGATTCATATTATATTTATTTATTATTCCTAAATTATTTTAGTCATTATTTTATTAATATTGAATATTAATCAATGTTATGAATGTCGTATCGAGCTCGATGCAGGATTGAGTTCTAGAACGAACTGCACTGCAAGTGCTTGTTTGGTACCGAGTATTATTCTAATTTTTTAAAATTTATAAAATAGTCTCTAAAAGTTTTAAAAATTGCAAAATAGTCCATATTGGTATATTATACGGTTGTCTTGTATACTTTACTAGTTCTTGCTTACATCAATCATGCTTTCAAAAATCTTAATGATAAATAATAATAACAATTAATATGAAATAACAATAATTTTAAATATTTTACATATAAATAATAATCACAATTAATATAAATAAAGACAATTATCTTCATACAATTATAAAATTAAGAATAATACAAAGTATTTAAAATATTACAATAATACAAAAATATTTTTAAATTTATAAAATTGCCCTGAATTTTAATAATTATTAATAAATATAATTAATTTTAAAATATATAAATTTTGATTTAATAGCTGAAAATATATAAAATAAATATTTGTTCAAAAATAATAATTTTAAAATTATTTATTTTAAGAAATAAATAATTTTAAAATTATTAGTTATAAACTAATTTATTAGTATTTATTAATAAATATTATATAAAATATTAAAATAAATTTAAATAAAAAATTTATTAGTAATAAAAATTAAAAATTTATTTTAAGTTTTATTTAATTGATAATTGAAATTTTTGAAAATTTTACAAAAAGTCTCCCAATTTTTAAAATTTACGGTATCGGTAGGTATTTGGTGGTATTTTGAACATTTCGGTACCAAAATTTTTAAAATTGAAATCTCCGACGGTATTTTGTACTAGTACCATATATACCCGTATCGATATCGGTATATCATTTTCGATCGAACGATGCGTATTGGTGGTGCTTAGTAGATGCGATGCAGTAATCAAAACAATGATATTAATGGAATATAAAAAGTCTAATATACGTTATGTTTTCCTTATGAACAAAGTAGTTAATCTTATAAACTAAAATATGAAGATACTCAAATAAACATATAGGTACTTGTTGGAGAACAAGTTAACTAAACTAACCTATAGAAGAATTCTATTTGAAATATTACTTATATGTCTATGAAAATTCTCATTGTAATGATTGTATAAATAATCTTTTGACTTCAACCTCCAAAGTTTCTCGTATAAGGATTATTATGTTTTGCTACAACTTATGACATATTACGACTAAAGGTAATTCAATCGGTAGTCATTGAATATAGCATGAATTATATGGAGATAGTTAAATGATTAATATAAGGTTTATTACCATAAAGTGATTATGAATAATGTTCCATTATTCTTAATTAGTATTGATTTGAAAAATTCTCGATCGGGTTGAAATGATAATCTGAAAATAATTTTCAAATTTCATTAATTGAATCAATTACTAATGTTAAGGAATTAACATATTTGGACTCAAATAGAGTAGACATTAATTCTAAGCTCTACATCTAATAAAAAATTCTATATGAAATTATTGAACTATACATAAAATTTATGTATAGAAAGATTAGTTAAAACTACTTTAACATTTCTAAATATTATAGTAGTTATGATGCGTTGCTAATGCAAATTTTAATTTATAGATATATTATTTAATCACATAATTAAAAATAAATTAAAGGAGCTTAATTTAACTAATCCGAATATAATTTAAGGTTATAATTTATATTCATTGTCAACATATTTAGAAATTTAACGAGTCATACACACAATGAATGAGTTGAAGAGAGAATGAGTTTTAATCAAGCTAGACTTGATTATAAAATATGAAAAATTTTATAATTTAAATATGAGATATTTAATAAGAAAATATCAATATGAGATATTATATTTCGTTTGGGCATAACTAAATTTAATTAAATTAAATGTAATTATAATAAAAGTTTAATATTTTTAATTTTATTTTAATTAAATTATTAACATTTCCAAAACTAATTATAAATAGTCTTAGCCTTTAAATGAGCTAAGACTTATTTCTTAACTCTTTCTAATTGTAGAGTTCTTTTAACACATTTTATGAATGATGTTAAAGGCCAACCACTTTTAAAGTTAAAGTAGTTTGAAATGAGCCAATTTTAGAAATGGTTCTAAGAAATCAACAAACAAAGTATCAATTTTATAATACGGTAAGAATCATGACTCATACTATATTATATTTTGTATGTTAATCATGTTATAAAATTTTAAGTGATTCTATCTTCAGGAAATTAAACAAGAAAATTTCATAATTATCTTGCAGCATACGAAATCAAGTCTTGTCCTAATTTCCTAAGAGCAACTACTTATATAAATTGGAGTGAATAACCAAGAGTGTATATACTATAATGATTAATGTACGGAAACTATAGTATATGCGGGTATATGAACTAAAACGGAAACATAGCCTAATACTAATTAAAGATGGCAGTGGATAGACCTTAAAGTTGTTATCGTCTGTTGAATCCAAAGTTAAAAGATTTAAGTTTTAAGAATAATTTTATATATAAGGATAAATTTTAAAATAATTAAAAATAAAATCCAGATTTAAATTCTAGAAAACAAAATATTTTCTTTTATAATTGCCACAGAAAAAAGATTGAAAACAAAATCAATGATAAGATCATTACGGAAATTGGTGTAAGAACCATACAGATCGTCTCCCTATTTATAAGAGGAGTCATCCTTGAGATTCAAAGGCAAGGACGGACCAATCTGACAAGAAAAGGCATACCAGGCACGTAGATATGTTGACCGAATCAGCATCTCTACTTGACAGATCTTTTGCCTCGTCCAAAATAGACAACAAAACATCCATGAAATCTTCATGGCGCTTTGCAACACCTGAAACTTTGTGCTCTTCTAACCATTCTCGAGCAACAATCTCAAGATTTTTCGAACACTTCTTCATCGCTCTCTCAACTCCACCCAAATCCATCCACCTTAGAAACGGAAGAGCGTCTGACACGGAAAACTTCCCCGACAATTCGAAAAATGTCCTCAACTCTTTTCGCCACCCACCTTTCTGTTCATCATCACTACAACATGTATATTCCACATATCGCTTGCCGACAATTATCTTCAAAATCAAGTTCAGCGCTATGTCCCAAAACCATTTTTGCATGTCCACTAGAACCTTATTCGAACCACTTGCGCTTTTGGTCCATTTCAGGTACAGCCCTTCTGCAGCTGCCTTTAACTCGGACTCTCGTACATCTTTCAGCATCTCAAGGCGGTGATTAGAGAGAAGCTCAACAGTGACTATCTTGCGCATTTGTCGCCAATAAGATCCATAAGGACTAAAACCGAACATGGAATAATTGTTGCCCAAAACCTCCATGGCTAGAGTTTGAGGACGACTGGCGAAGGCTCTATCGTTGACAGTTACGCACTCCTTAGCCATCTCCCAATTACTGACTATCAGAGTTCGATGTACACCAAGCTTGATGGTGAATATTGGCCCGAACTTGTCAGCCCATCTTGCTAGGGTTATATGAGATGGCTCAGATCCTGTAGCTAGGAGAGGAAGGTGACCAATAACAGGCCACCCCCCAGTAACTTCAGGTGGCGGTTTCTTTTCGTACTTCTTCTTTGCTGCCACAAACAAAAAGTAAACAAATGTTGTGGGTAACAGCAGTAAAATCGCTGTAACTACGGCAGCGAACGGAGATAGTAGCTCCATGGTTGCTTATCTTGATGATCTTCTTAGAGAGGAGGCCAGTAGAAACTTGCCATCATCTGTGATCGGAATATCGATTTGAAAAGTCTTCGTTCGCAGATATACTTTCCAAAATAGAAGAGCCCAAAGTGGATGAGCAGATCAAATTTGACGAAAATATATGGTGGAACTTCAGTCACTTCAAGAATTTCGCAAGGGTAATTCTCTCTTAATTAATTATTACCCATTTAGTAGGCAATGTGATTGGAGTATCTTGTCATGAAAGTCATTGTTTAGAAAGTTAGAGAAACAGAGAATTCAAGACTAGTGAATCCAAGACATGTGCTGGACGACAGTGGCTAAAGAATCCAAGATAATTGGTGAACGACTAAAGAATTTGTTTTGACAACCAGTATTACTGTCTTATAATCTGTACAATTGTCCTTAAACAAATCACAGTTTGTTACAGCATGTATTTATTTCCTTCCTGATAATTGAATACCAAGAGCTTCTGATTTATCATTTCTCACATTTCTCATCACAATTCTCTGTCACAAATTTCAACTTCACTATTCCCACTGGCGGAGTTGAATAATTATAGAGTCTGGCGAGCACAAGTTGTACCACTCATTCGAGCAAACGATCTTGAAGGATTAATTGATGGAAGCAGACTATATCCAAGGCGCTTCATCACCCCAAGTCCTGAATCCACATAACATGTAAACCTTCCTGGTTCAGCCTGATTCTGTCGTGGCTGCACGCTGCCGTTTGGATTCATGGAATCGACTGGTGAACACGAGAATTTTGGCTTGAAGGTTCCTGCAAAACAAAGAAGACACGTCGGGGGTTGTTTCTCGATAAACTCCTCCGACGCTCAAGTCAGTCGTTTGTGTAGGTGGGATTGTCGTAGGCAGAGAAAGCTAGGGTTATGATTACGTACCTCCATTATGGCAGAGTCGTACCTTATATATGGAGCGGGTGCTAGGTTTTAGTCTTTACGTCTGCATGGGAGACTTCCACCTATAAACAGGCTATGGATGTATTGTTTGGGCCTGGGCCTGGCATATCCAAAAGGTACAAGACTGATCCTTGAAAGATGGACCGATCGACCCACAGGTCGTAATGATTAGGTTCGGGCCCAGCACGACCGACCCGACCATAAGCCCCTTACTCCTCGAGTCTGAGCAAGGAGAAGGGTCGAAGGAATATGCAAGGGTCTTATAGCTCGTCCATAGGACAGCTCGGAGTAGGCCTGGTCGGTCGAATATCAACGTTTTAGGTCATCTATGAGACAACTCGGGGTAGACCCGACCGGTCGGATATCAGCTTACAGTGCGCGACTGCTCGTATTGGGGTCTGACGATTAAGTGTCCCGATCGGTTGGCATTGATACTTATCGCATGATAGCTCACGCCAAGGTAGATCGGATCCATATCGCCCTTGAGCGCGTGAAGGTTCTTGGAGCATTTATTACTGACGGCGCGTGCCCTTTGATAGATATCAGAATTTGTAACCGTTGTGCAGTTGTCACGTACGTCCTTTCAACTGCCGCGCCGCTCCGGATTCCTAATAACCCTAATTCACTTCGGTTCAGATCCAGCCACGTGTCCGAGCTCGCCTTGGATTTTCTCCACGCGTCGGGCATGGGTTGGATCGGTCATTCGACTGGTCTTCTATAAGTACTCAGGATCAACAGACTGTGGGTTTTCTTCACGCTTGTTTCGTTCTCTTGCTTTCACTCTGCTTTCATTTGCCCTTTCTTGCTCTCAGTTCCCGGAAATGTTTTTCAACCGTCGTCTGATTTTCACTTCTCAAACCATTAAATAGGTACGTCCTTTTTCCTCGTCTCCTCTTCTAAAGTTTTTTTCAAGAGTTTCTGGTTAGCACGCATGTCGACGGTTAGTTCTAGAAGTATGGAAGGAGATGTTGAGGAAATCTCGACGAGAGAGCGGAAGGATGGGTTGGTTGTGGAGGAGCCATCGAGAAAT
The DNA here is from genome assembly GCA_029891385.1 of Erythroxylum novogranatense. NCBI lineage: Eukaryota > Viridiplantae > Streptophyta > Magnoliopsida > Malpighiales > Erythroxylaceae > Erythroxylum > Erythroxylum novogranatense. The sequence goes on along the minus strand of CM057225.1, from coordinate 4,873,373 downwards.
GCATTGACGATGACCGTGGGGGAGTTAAATCGGTCGATTATTAGGAATAATATCCCTTGTCCTGGGGACCCAGGCTAGCTCTCGGTCACGAATGAATCCACAGTAACCTGAGTGGGTATTTTGCTGTCTCTGAAAGTTGTTTTTCGGTGGGCGGTATGAGGCTCCCGTACGCCCCGATTGTTGACGAGGTGTGCACTGCCTACCAACTGATGCCGAGCCAAATTCCTCCGAATGACTGGAGGTTCATCAATGGGTTGGCTTTGCTGTGCCATCAGTTCAGCTGCCCTCCTTCGATTGGCATCTTCCGCCATTTTTTGAGAATAAATTAGAGCTCGAGTTCTGGGGTCAGAATCCCTCACCTACAGTATAGGGATGCCCGATTTTGCTCGGATGGGACGCCTTAAAAAATCTCTTCTTGGCGAACGAAGCACTTCTTTGTGAAGCCCCCAGGGTCCTCCTGTGAGTCCCAGCCATGGAGGTATCCTTTGGCCGAGCGGTGGAATGATACGTCGAGCGTATCTCTTAGTAGAGAGGAGTGGGAGGTAGTTGGTCGCATAAAAGCGCTCGGTCGATACGACTTTGCTCGGCTCGTACAGGACTATTTCGGGGGGGCTTCGGTCGATTCTTTTCTTATCGAACCCCCGCCACAAATTAGCGGGCTAGGAGAGGAAACCGCCCCGTCTGGTTGACCCCTTGTGTTTGAATTACTTGCTGCGTTTTTTTAACATTGGTTTTGCTTTCTGACTTGTTTTTATTACTGTGCAGCCATGGTAAGGGTAAGCAATTTTGCTGGGTCCTCCTCTCCTCCCAGATCCAAGAAGCGGGCCAAAGGAAAAAAGTAGAGGGAGACAGAGACCAGTGAATGCGTCCCTCCTACAACGGAGCTCAGCCATTCTACATTGTTGTTGGCCCCTTCGCCCATTGAAGATCGTCGTCCTGATGTATCGACATCTTTGCCGATCGTGTCAGCAAGTGCGGGCCGAGCGGGTTTAGAAGAGGAGGAGGAGGAGGAGGAAGTGGAGCCGCCTCTTAAGAGGAAGAGATTGATCTGGCTCGGTGATCTACCATCCGGCCTGTCTAGTCAAGGCGGGAAAGAGAAAGAGAGAAAAGGCAAAGGAAAAGGGCGAGCAACTAACGCCGGGCAGTGGGAGTCTGCGATTAAGTTAGCCAAAAATGCCTCGATCGGGGACCTCGAGGTGTCCTGCCATATTGCTGAGAGGATTACTCCCCCCGTGGACGAGAAGCTCATGGACAAGCTGAGCAATCAAGATCTGGGGCCCTGACTCATTCGTGGTGTGTGAGGGTGTGGTGATGTCCGCCCTGTGATGCGGCGATGTCTGGAGGTTTTGGATGGGAAGTCCAGGACCTCCATGAGCGGGTGAAGGCTTTGAGGGACGAGCTTTCGGTGATCAAGGAGGAGAGAGACCTCTTTCAGGCTCAAAACTCTTCCTTGGAGGAGGAGAAGAAATCCCGGAAGGAAGCGATGGGTGTTCTGAAGACTCAACTTGTTACGGAAGAGGAGGAGAGGAGCCAACTGGTTGCGGTGAGGGATGAGCTGAAGAAGGCGGTGGAGACGGAGCGGGAGCATAGCAAGAAGTTCCGCTTGAGATTGTCAGCGGTGGAAAACAAGCAGGGACCGAGGATATATTGAGGGAGTTGCGAGGCTCCATCAAAAACAAAGGATTGAGGCGATTAGGCGGTGGCAGAGGCGGTTCCTCCATAGGGAATGCTTAGAATATGCTTGTGACTTAACCCTTTCGGTCTTGAGGAGGTTCCATGAGGCTCACGTTCCTAAGGGGTCGGAATGCCCTTCATTTGAAGAATATCTTTGGCCGATGCTTCCATTGGTCTCGGCCTTTCTTTGGAAGGAATGAAGGAGATGGTCGAGGGGGAACAAGTGCTGATTCCGGATGAGGAGGTGGACTTGAGCTCGGAAGGGGACGATGATGTCTCTCTGTTGCCGTTCCCCAATGTGGCTGCCAGCCTTTGCTCTCTCGGATCGGATGCGGGTCCTTCCTCTCCTGCTGACCCGGTTGCTCTTATTGCTGGCCCTTCCTCTCCTCTGGAAGGATCAGAGTGATTGTTTTGTTCTTTGTAGGGCTCATCTGGTCGGGCTTGTGACCAGAGCTTTTGTTTCGAGAAATGGAAGTTCATTTTTTATTGCCTTTATGTCAAATATTACTCTCTTTGAATAGCGGGTCGTGAATGAGCGCACTGGAGATGCGCCGATCGGGTGAATTAGGCTGAATGATAATGAGGTTGAACGATTTGAGATTTTTTTCTTGGGATCTTGGCCGAACGTTAGTCAGGGTCGATCGATGGTTCCAAGGATCTTGTCTTTGCAACCTGGTTGATCTATATTCGAGGTCGAGTTGTGGTCCCAAGGATCTTGTCTTGGCGACCCGACGGAGCGATGTCGAAGTCGATCGATGGTTCCAAGGATCTTGTCTTTGCAACCTGGTTGATCTATATTCGAGGTCGAGCTATGGTTCCAAGGATCTTGTCTTGGAGACCCGGCCGAGCGATGTCGAAGTCGATTAATGGTTTCAAGGATCTTGTCTTGGCAACCTAGTCGATCTATAGTCGAGGCCGAGCTGTGGTCCTAAGGATCTTGTCTTGGCAGACCCGTAGCGATGTCGAAGTCGATCGATGGTTCCAAGGATCTTGTCTTGGCAACCTAGTCGATCTATAGTCGAGGCCGAGCTATGGTCCCAAGGATCTTGTCTTGGCGACCCGGCCGAGCGATGTCGCAGTCGATCGATGGTTCCAAGGATCTTGTCTTGGCAACCTAGTCGATCTATAGTCGAGGCCGAGTTGTGGTCCCAAGGATTTTGTCTTGGCGACTCGGCCGAGCAATGTCGATAGGATTTTCTATTCTGCCAGACTTAATGAAATTCCTTCTTGCCGAGAAATCTGAAAACCTCTTTATTGATGATAATGAGGGTGTGGGCCGTTAAAAAACCTGACTGGCAGGGCCAGGAAAAAGGTACCCACAGGTTGTGTACAAAAAACAGTAATAAACACAGATTAACTAAAATAGAACTTATCTACTGGTAAAACGCCTTCAAGTTTCGAGAGTTCCAGGGCCTCGATAGAATCTTCCCGTTCGCATCACGTAGGGTGTAAGAGCCATGTCCGGCTTGCTTGATCACCTGATAGGGTCATTCGCACACCTGTCTGAGCTTTCCAGGGTGTTTCCCAGTCGCCTCGGCTTTTCGCAGAACGTACCACCGACCTTTACGTCGCTCGGCTTTACTCTTCTGTTGTAGAACTTCGTTGCTTTCTGCCTGACAACTTCCGAACGAGCGGCTGCCCAATCTCTGTCTTCACTGAGAAGAACGAGTTCTGCCCGGCGGGCTTCATTATTCCGCTCTTCTTCGTAGCTCGACACTCTCTGATTGTGCAACACCACTTCTACTGGAATTAGGGCTTCTGCCCCTAAAGTCATCCTGAACGGTGTTTCTCCTGTGGCTCCGTTTGGTATGGTTCTGTATGCCCACAATACCTCGTCTAGCTCTTCCACCCAAGACTTTTGTTCGTCTAGTCGCTTCTTGAGAGCACTCATTATCTTTTTGTTAGTGTTCTCCGCGAGACCGTTGCTTTGGGGGTGAGCTACTAAGGTCAACTGTAGCCTTATCTTTAGTCGGTCGCAGAAATCCTTGAACTTATTATTGTCGAACTACCGACCGTTGTCCGTAACCAACACCATAGGCATCCCGAAGCGACTTAGTTTATTTTTCCTCTTGAAGTTCTCCACCTTCTGTTCGATAATTGTAGCGACCGCTTCCGCTTCTACCCATTTGGTGAAGTACTCCACTGCCACTACCAGGAACTTCTTCTATCCAGGATCGAGAGGGAAAAGCCCCAGTCTATCCATTCCCCATTGAGCAAAAGGGATAGGATGACTCACGATTTTCATCCTCTCGGTCGGTTGGTGAGACAGGCTATCATTTTTCTGGCAAGCCTCACATAGGTCGACTTTATCTTGGCAGTCTCTCCTCATTGTCGGCCAATAATACCCCTGTCTAATAAGCCTATGAGCCAACATTCTGCCTCCTACATGGTTTCCACACATTCCTTCTTGGACTTCGGCCATTGCTAGTTCTGCCTCTTCTTTGCTCAAGCATCACAGCAGTGGCAAATCATAAGATCTCTTGTATAGGGTGACATTGGTGATCGCATATTCGGCCGCCTTTATTCTCAGTCTTTTGGCCTCCAACGTTTCTTCCGGTTGTGTTCCCTCTAGGAGGTACCGTCTGATCGGTTCCATCCAACTCGATCGACCGGTATTTACGTCGAGAACTTCCTTAGCTTTCTGAATGCTAGGTCGGTCTAGTCGCTCGACCAGAACGTTATTTCTGGCATCTCGATCGGAAGCCATTTTGGAGAGCGCATCCGCCTTAGCATTTTGAGCTCGTTCTATCCTGCCAATCGAGTATTGCTCGAAGTTGCTTAACTCCTGTTTTACCAGCTCCAGGTACTTGATCATGTTGCTCCCTTTGGCTTCATACTGTCCAGTAACTTGACTGACCACTACTTGGCTATCGCTGTATACCTTCAGATATTTTACTTCCATTTCCTTGGCTAATTGTAGGCCAGCTATCAGAGCCTCGTATTCTGCTTCGTTATTGGAGGCCTTGAATTCTAGCCGGAGAGCATACTCCACCTTTTCTTCGTTGTTCGGGCTGATCAATACTACTCCCGCTCCGCATCCCTCGGTGTTGAACGACCCGTCAACGAATAAGCTCCATGCAGGGCATTGCTCACCCTGCGAGTTAGGTTGACTCATTTATGCAATGAAGCTCGCCAACACCTGTGCCTTAATCGTCGTCCGAGGCTTATATTGTATATCGAACTCCCCCAGCTCTACCGCCCATTTTATTAGTCGACTCAAGGTTTCGGGCTTTTGAAGGCACTGTCTGAGGGGTTGGTCGGTCCACACCTCAATGGTATGACTCTGGAAGTAAGTTCTTAGTTTCCGTCCCGCCGTTATCAAGGAGAGGACCAGTTTTTCTATAGGCGCATACCGTGTTTCTGGTCCGGTCAACACCTTGTTGACGTAGTAGATCAGGCGTTGCTCATTTCCCTCTGATCGAACAAGGACTGCGCTGATCGACCCTTCTGTAACTGCTAAGTATAGAATCAGGTTCTCCCCCTCAACTAGGCTTTGCAGGATGGGTGGGCTAGATAGATATTGCTTCAAGTATTGAAATGCTTTCTCGCATTCATCCAACGACTGAAACTGGGTTACATCCGCTTTCCTCAAAATTTGGAAAAATAGGAGACACTTATCCCCCAATCTGGAAACGAATCTGCTCAGGGAGACTATCCGACCGGTTAATATCTGTACTTCTTTCAAGCATCGCGGTGAAGGCATTTGGATGATGGCTTCAATCTTCTCTGGATTAGCTTCAATCCCTCGCTGAGTAATCATGAACCCCAGGAATTTTCCGGATGCCACATCGAAGACGCATTTATCCGGGTTCAACTTCATCTGAAATTTGTTAAGGGTCTGGAAGACTTCTTTGAGATCTCCCACGTGCTCGGCGGCCGTCCTACTCTTGACCACCATATCGTCCACATAGGCCTCAACAGATCGACCGATCTGTTTCTTAAAAACCTCCATGACGAGTCACTGATAAGTAGCCCCCGCATTCTTCAAGCTGAACGACATTACTTGATAGCAATATGTGCCCTGGTCAGTTATAAAGGCAGTCTTTTCTTCGTCTTCGAGACTCATTTGAATTTGGTGGTAGCCCGAGAAAGCGTCCAAAAAGCTGAGAAGTTCATGTCCAGAAGTGGAGTCTACTAACTGGTCGATCTTGGGCAAGGGGAAACTGTCTTTTGGGCACGCTTTGTTTAGATCGGTGAAGTCAATACACATTCTCCACTTTTCGTTCTTCTTCTTCACCAACACCACATTGGCGAGCCATTCGGGGTACTTGACCTCTCAGATGAACCTGGCTTCGAGTAATTTATCTATTTCTTTCTCGATTACCTCCTGTCGTTCTTTGCCGTGCCATCGCTTCTTTTGTCTAACCAGCTTGCAATCTTTTCGGATACCGAGAGAGTGCAATGCGACCTATCGGGATATTCCAGGCATGTCGCTCTGTACTTAAGCGAAGACCGATCTGTTTTTTACTAAGCAGTCTGTGATTTCTTTAACTAGGTCCTTATGGAGCTCGGAACCTAGATTTGTGAATTTCGAACGGTCGGCTTCATCCAGTATAACCTGTTGCGTTTCCTCCACTGGGTTCATTCTCTCCGTCTCCTTATCGGCTCTCACGTCAAGACTACCGCTCCATCTGGTGTTTTGGTTTCGGCTAAGTAACATTCCCTAGCGATTCTCTGCTGACCCCTGACAATACCAATTCCATGAGGCGTTGGGAATTTCATCGCTTGGTAGTAGGTGGAGACGACCACTCTAAGGGTGTTTTGAGTGGCTCGTCCAATTATCGCATTATGCGCCTTGAAACTTCTGACTAAGAACTCTACGTCCCTCTCTATTTGACGTGGCTTTTGCCCGAACTTCACTTTCAGGTAGACGCGGGCAAACGGGTAGGTTGATGCTCCAGTTACCCCTTTTATAGGTCCTTCTATAGGCAGTAGTCGGTCCTCTGGTACCTCCATTTGCTTGAAGGCATCATAATACAACATGTCGACCGACCTTCCTGTATCAATCATTACACGCTTCACCTCGTTGCCGTCCATATTCAAGTTTACAACGAGCGCGTCATCGTGAGGACAACTTATACCGTCAAGGTCAGACTCGTCGAACGATATCATCCCATCGTTCTGTCTCTTTCTTTTGGCTGACAAGTCTTTGCCGACCTGCCTGGCATATCTCTTTCTGCCTTTAGTAGTGGATCCCCCTGCTACATTTCCACCAAATATCATGTTAATGACCCTCACCGGTCGGTCATCTTGTTGCTCAGTGTTCCTGTCACCTCTTGCCCTTGATTGTCCTCTCACTTCACGTCGATCATTTGTATTCGCGTTCTGCCTCCCTCCATCATTTCTATCATTCCGCCTCCAATACTGTTGTCTGTTGTCGGGCCGATCGGTCTTATGCTCGTTATCTCGATCGGCATTTTGCTCGTGCTTCACAAATCGGCCCAACCTTTCCATTTGGATGAGGAATTCGATTTCTCTTTTCAATTGTCAGCAATCTTCCATGTCAAGACCGATGTCTTTGTGGAAATGGAAATATAAATCGGGGTCCCTATCCTTGGAGGGAGTCTTCATCTTATTGGGTTCTCGGATAGGTTCCCCGCCCGCTCTCATGGCCGCCAGTACTTCCGCATATCTTCTGTTAAACGGGGTGAATTCCTGTCGATATCTCTGTCGATCGGTTGGTTTCTCGATTCGGTGGCCTTTCTATCGACATGCGAACCACTCGCTCTGTCATTTGGCGGCGATCATCAAATCTAACCCGTATTCTTGACACTTCTTGGTGAATGTACTTATCTACCATGTTTCTTATTTCCTGAATGGATCGGGGTTGATCAAGGACTAATGACTTTTTGAACTCCTCATCCCTCGTGTTGTTCATAAGCGCTGCCAACATGGATGAGCAAGTGAGGTCGAGGACCTCGACCGCTTCATTGTTAAACTGAGTGATAAATTCCCGTAAGCTCTCATTCTGCCCTTGAGTCAATTGCATTACCTCTAAGGCCGTCTTCTGCGGCCGCTTACTTGTGGTGAATTGGTTGAGGAATAGCGACCTAAAGTCCTCAAAGCATGTAATACAACTCGGAGGCAAGCTATTGAACCATCGTGAGCTCCCTCTTGAAAGGCCGTACAGAAAGCCTTACACTGAATGGCGTCTGGAACACAGTGTAGATTCATCATCGACTGGAAGTGTTGTAGGTAGTCAAGGGGATCAGTCTTTCCAGTATATGTTTTGGGCATCGGGAGGCTATCCAAGATTGCCGGAGTAAAGGGAGAGCTGTACTAAGCTGTTGGGCGATCCAGGCGGAAGCTCATGGCTGTATTGATTCGATCATCCATCATTCTTTCCAGGGCTTCAGCAGGGTGGCGATCGGTTGTCATACTATTCTGCCGTACGGAAGGCTGCTGTTGTTCCGGCCGAGACTGTAAAATCTGGCGAATCAACAGATCAGTCGCTTCCTCAATCTGCTTTCTGGTGAGGGAGGTATGCGCGGGCGCAGGGGGATCTGCCTCTAGGAGGTGCTGGAGATTCGGGCGTACGTTGATTACAGTGTTATCTTCCAAAGCTACACTCTGTTCTTTTTGTTCTAGGTTTTGAGGTTGAGGTTGGTCATTCGGGTTCGAAGACTGCTTGTGGGAAGCATGGTGTGCCGGCGGCAGGGTTGCAGGTAACGGCAAACCCATCCGTTGTAACGCCAGAGTCGCGACAATGCTATATCGAGATTAATTCTTTTGCGCCGACTTATCTGCGTGTTTCTGGACGTGGTGCCCTGATGTCGGGCCCTACGGTGGGTGCCAATTGGTTCAACCTAATTCTGTCGTGACTGCACGCTGCCATTTGGATCCATGAAATCGACTGGTGAACACGAGAATTCCAGCTTGAAGGTTCCTGCAAAACAAAGAAGGCACGTCAGGGGTTGTTTCCCGATAAGCCCTTCCAACGCTCAAGTCAGTCGTTTGTATAGGTGGGATCGCCATAGGTAGAGAAAGCTAGGGTTATGATTACGTACATCCATTATGGCATAGTCGTATCTTATATATGGAGCGGGTGCTAGGTTTTAGTCTTTACGTCTGTATGGGAGACTTCCACCTATGAACGGGCTATGGATGTATTGTTTGGGCCTGGGCTTGGCATATCCAAAAGGTACAAGATTGATCCTTAAAAGATGGACCGATCGACCCACGGGTCGTAATGATTAGGTTCGGGCCCAGCACGACCGACCCGACCACTTCTTAACTCAGACTTTCTAATTTGGAGAAAACAAGATCAGACGTTACTAGGTTGGCTTCTATCCACTTTATCGAAAGGGATCTTTAAAAAACGTTTCAGGTTGCAACTCGTCGCATGAGTTGTGATCATCTCTGTATCTCAAAATGAAGCTGCAAAATACTAGGAAGGGACAACTCATGGTAATAGATTACTATGACAAAATGAAAGATATAACAGATGAGCTAGCTCTTGCTGGATATCAAGTTCCTAAAACTGAGCTAGTTTTTCAAATCCCTGATGGCTTGGGCATCGAGTTCGAGATAGTAGTGTCAATAGCCACATCATTCAGAGAAGTACCAAACTTATAAGAAACATTTACACTGAGGAACTTTTATCCTCACTCTGGTCAGAATCAACGAAATCGTGGAAGAGGAAAATCCAGAAAATCAAGTGGGAGAGGAAATGCAGGAATTAAACCAACTTGTCAAGTATGCCTTAAGTATGGACACTTAGTCAATGATTATTGGTATAGGTTTGATAAGTCATTTACTCCCTCAAAACTCTTTTGCTAAAACTAATTAGAACCAGAAAAATACTCAAGTTTTTGCATCAAACTCAAGCCACCAAAACATTGCTCCGAGCTATCCTCAATTCGATTACTTAAGTGATAATAACCGGTATATAGACAATGGAGCAACCAACCACATTATAAATGACTTGAACAACCTAAGTGTAAATTCAGAATATTGTGGACCATAAAAAATCACAATTAAAAGTTGACAATCTCTACAGATAACAAATTTTGGTAAAGTTGTTATGAACTCATTTCCTCCCAATAATGTACTTATGGTTCCTAGAGTTATCAAAAAATTGCTAAGTGTGTCCAAACTGATTAATGATTTTGGCTGCTTTGTGACATTTCATGAAAAATTTTGCCTGATAAAGGACAAAAGCACTCTATTTGCTTTCCAAGAAGTTGCATTGCAACATGTAAATGCTCATTGTTGTGCTCACACCTCTAAATTTGTCCAACAAAATAATGATAGTTGTTGTTCAAAAATCAAGTCTATATAGCATTCAATTGATTCAAATGAAAGCCAAGTTCGTCAAAACAACCCTTTTATATGACTAACATAGACATTATTTATAGAAAGCTAGGACATCCAAATGAAAACACTATAAGAATCATTCTAAGCTCTAACTCAATTACACCTAAGATCAACAGATATAACTACAAAGTTAGTTTCTGTGAAGCATGCCAATATGGAAAACTCCATGAACTACACTATCCAACCTCTAAACTTAAAACGTCACAACCCCTTAAAACTGTATATGCTGATCCTTGGGGACGAGCTCCCATACCTAGAACCAATGAGGCTAGATACTATATCAACTTCCTAAATGATTTCACCAAATTCTCTTGGATCTATCCCATTTCTCGTAAATCTCAAGCTCTAGACACTTTGAGGTAGGTGGTTGGAAAAAAATTGGGAGCTGAATGAACTAAGAGGTGAAAATGTTCCCATCAATGTTCATCCTATGGTTACTCGTGCCAAGGATGGGATCTTTAAACCAAAAACATACCTCACCCAAAATAGTAGCGATGTCAGCAAAATTTTGGTTCCCACATGATTGAAGAAGCCTTATCAAACACGAGTGGAAGGCGACCATACAAGAGGAATACTAAACTCTCATGAAAAACAGGACATGGTCATTGGTACTTAAATAAAGTAACAAGAAAACTATTGCATGCAAGTGGATTTTAAAGTGAAGACGAACTCAGAGGGAATTGTATCAAGACATAAGGCCAGGCTTATGACAAAGGGGTTTCTCCAAATTGCATGAGTAAATTACTTTGAAACCTTTGGTCCTGTGGTAAAATTTAGCACTGTAAAGTTTATCCTTAGTCTTACTAGGACAATGGATTGGAGCCCCAAACAAATCGACATTAACAATGCCTTTTTAAACGGTGAACTCGAGGAAGAAGTATTTATGGAACAACCCAATGGTTTCCAAGACAAATTACTTCCAAATCATATTTGTCACCTACATAAAGCCATCTATGGCCTAAAACAAACACCATGTGCATGATTCCAAAAACTCAAGGAAGCCTTATTGGAATGGAAGTTTGTAAATTCAAAATGTAATACGTCTATATTCTACCATCATAAAGAAACAACATTGTCATCCTTCTCATCTATGTTGGTGACATTTATTGAGCAGAACATTTCAAAATTAAAGTCTAGGTTTGCACTTAAAGACCTTGGTGAACTTTCCTATTTTCTGAGGATTAAAGTTGATCGGACAAAAGGGTCTCTACATATCTTACAAATAAGGTACATTCTAGACATCTTGAGGTAGACACACATGCTCAACTCTAAACCCTTCCCAATGCTAATGATCACAGGCCACAAGTTTGTGAAATAAGAAGGAAAACTGATGCAAAACTCGACCATTTGTAGAAGTGTCATTGGCAGTCTCCAGTATGCCACAATTACACGTCCAAATATTACATACATGATAAACAAGCTAAGTTAGTTCATACACTCACCTTCAAAAGACCATTGGCAAAGAGTAAAATGTATCATGTGATATTTAAAAGGAACATATGAACTAGGACTATGTTACACTGCTGAAAAGGAGTCAGGATTATATGGTTTCTGAGATCTTTGAATGGGCTACTGATCTAGATGATAAAAAATCTACAGGAGGCTATCTAATCATGTTCAATAACAATCTAGTTGCTTAGATCTCTATGAAGCAGCAAGGTGTATCATGATCCAACATTGAAAGTGAATATCGAACACTTTCCTAAGGATGTGAAGAAATGATATGGTTCAGATCACCCATGAAGGAATTAAAAATTAGTAACAAAAAAATGCAACCCTATGGTGTGATAACAAGAGTTCTATATCACTCTCCCATAATCCATTCTTGCATAGTAAATCTAAACACATTGAAGTCGATGTTCGTTTCATCTGTGACATGGTCAACAATGGAGAAATCAATATGGAATATATACCTTCATCTGAACAATCAGCAGATATATTTACTAAGGCTATCTCTTCTCAGTAATTCCAATATCTGAGAAACAAACTGAAACTTCAAAGGAAGTTTAATTTGAAGGGGAATGTTAAAGAAATAGAAAATTCAAGACCAATGAATCCAAGACAAGTGGTGGATGATAGTGATCAACATGTACTACTGTCCTGTAATATGTACAATTGTCCATAGACAGGACATAGTTTGTTACAACATATGTTTATATCCTTCCTGGTGATTGAATACCAAGAGCTTCTGGTTTATCATTTCTCACCTTTTTGCTCTCATGCACCCTGATACTATTATACTCTATCATCATTTTCTCATTTGGAGGATAATCACAAATCATTTTCATATTACGCACATTTTCAAACTTGAAGTCTTGTTTTACTAATAATTGTTCAAGTGGCGTTGTTTTAAGATTAGTTAATCCAATGCTCTCGCTCATATCAACCGGTTTACCTCATGACGTGGAAAAGTTGAACCTTTGTAGTAATTTGGCAAGTGTTAGTTGTGTAACCAGAAGGGCAAAAAAACTCCTATGCATATGAAAATCTGAAAGGGTGTAGTTTTGCAAAAATTCTAGTTCAGCTACAGTTGCTTTAAATTGTATCTATGGTTGCTTGATATAAAGCAACTGCATTAGCAACTGTAAATCTTTTAGTACAAATGAAAATAGAAAAGTTAAACGTGAAATAAACAAATCAACACCCAATATTTGGTAGCGTAGTTTGATACACCTTGTTTATGTCCATGAGGCCCTCACATGACTTAATCACTTTTACCAAGAAACAATAATAATTTTACTCGAAGACATTACAGAGCCGACTCACTCAACCCTTGACACTATCTCTCGTCCTTATAACCTGTGAAAATAAATCTCTCCTAATACTACGATCACCTCATGCTAACCTTAACAAAGGATTTTCTTAACAATGTACGATAATAAAAAGAAGATAATAAAACATCTCAAGTGATTGAAACAATAAAGGACATAAACAAAGACACTTGAGATAAGAAAAACAACTCCCCTAATAGTAAGGCTTTTTCAATAAAAGAACAGAAAGTTGTCCACCAAGAAATTTACTGTTAACCTTCGATAATGCCATTGAGATATCCCATGTACAGCCGTAACAAAACACCTAAAATCAACAAACATTTCATCAGTACATTATAAACAAAGAGTTGCAACCACACTAAAAACACCTAGAGGTTTTCATGAAAATGCAATAATCGACAACCTGACAATCTAGACAAAATCACAACAAAATCAACCACCAAAATAGTTCAAGATCATCAAAATTATAGCTGCAAGTCATCATGTTGCAATCATTTTTCCCACATTATTTAGCCCAGAAAATTCACGTAATAGGTAGAGAAAATTGTTGTCCAATATATACAATATAACCAAAAAATCAGCTGCTTTAGAATTAAACTACCAAAATAAGCAATCGAGTAGAGTTCAAAAATTACCAAAAATCTACATCTTATCTTAGTCAAGATATGGTGATTTGATTTCAGTGGAATCCTATTATGTAGGGGTAAGGCTGCGTACTATTGACCTCCCCAGACCCTGCTTCATTGCAGGATTTCAGACTGGGTGCGATGATGATTTCAATGGAATCCTATCATGATTAAGATTTTTATCTTAAATAAGCCTCATCTTTAAAGAGTCCCACATAAAGTAGATTACCCACCTTAATAAATTTCCTCAAATAATTAAAGTTGACCAATTACAAATAATGCCCAAATATCATAACATGTATCTTAACAATCTCCCCCTTTTTGACATTATTTGTCACATAGTGAAACTCCCCCTTAAGAAGATAATTGGATACATAACATCAAGTCCATATAACATATAGGAACTCCCCCTTAATTGAACCTCGAGTTCTGAATAACATTCAAGTTCACATAACAACAAGTTCATCAAGTTCACATAAGCAATTCACAAATATCTGAATAAAAAATAATCCAAAGTTAAGAAAAACAATCACAATCGCAATCACTACATCATCCATTCTCCCCCCTTAGGTCAAAAAGATGTCAAAAAGCAAGACTGCCTTTAATGCGATTAATCTCCACGAATAAGAAGGCATAAAAATCAATAGTAGGTGCAACGAAAGAATCATAAGCACAACAATATGAAAATTTACCACCAGTCAAAATACTAGCCATCATATCATTACTCATATCAAAGTCATTTGCATATGATCGATTAAATTCACAATCCCCAAAAATGCATTCAACGAATCATAATCAAACTTAATCAATCTCCTCCTCTCCTAAACCATATTAAAGCATATTTTCCAAACTCATACAGCCCATGATATAGAGAGAAACTAAGATTAAACTGAAAAAATCAAATCTTCCTATAGGTCTTCAACCAAACATCAACTTTTTCTTAACATAACTTCGTAAATCAAAATCCAAAAGTAGAATTGTCAAATCATTTAGAAGAGCCTCATTTTCACATCAAATCTTCTTTTTTGGTTGGTGCTGTGTTTTTTTCTCTACTGCAAACATTTTAGGGAATCACACAACCCTTGCTGCATTGTTTGTGCTACATTTTTTCTTTGGTGGTGTTGCCGTTAATTGGGTGTGTGCAGCAGCTATGATTTTCTTTTCTAAGCTTTTGCGTATTCTTTGGCTGGGCGATTCGTGACTTTTTGTAGTTGTATATTTTTTTCTATTACTCAATGATAATTAAGGGTATTCCTTGGGAGTTTTGCAGCTAATTTATTTTATGGTTTATGTTTATGTCTTCTTTTTGTGCTGCTACTCTTCATCCATTGCGTGGCTTTTGGTGAATTGATTGAATGCCCATTCTATGGCTGTCAATAATGGAATTGATGTGCAAAAATTCCAATAGCTAACTACGACAATTTATTTGGTGAACAACTTTCAAATCTGTGTTGAAAGGAGCTGAATTTATCGACAAGTTGTTCATTTTTATCTCAAATGTATTCTCTTTAATTCTTTGTTATTTTAGTCACTCGAGTCATTTCATTATTATCTTTTTTGCAGAAAGTTGTTGAGAGAAATCCTTCATTAAGGTTAACACGAGTCGGTTGTGTTATTGGGTGTAATTTGCTTTCACAAGTAGTGAGGACAAGTGATAGTGTTGAGGGTTAAGTGAGTCGACTTAGTAAGGCCTTGTATAAAACTATTGTCGTCAATGAATGTATTAACTTAGGTGAGGGCCTCGTAGACATAGGCAAGATGTGCGAAACTATGTTAATAAATTTCTTATGTTAATTTGTTATTTTTCTTTTTATTTTTTTCATTTTTGTTAGAATGTTTATAATGACTGCTGCCATTCATAATTTGTGCGAAACTACGTCCTTGAAAATTTTTTCATTAATCTTATACATTTAACGTGTTAGATGTAATAACAATTCATAAAAGGATAATACTTATATTTTATTAGATTACTAACCACTTTATGTGATATATTCATATATATTAAATAAAATATTGATTTAAAATCTTTGAAAAGTTTAAAATATTTAAATTTGGTAGAAGTTAACCAATTATAATGTTAAACCAATCGATGAGATTGATGTTATAAGATTTAAATTTTTGAGTTATCTATAAGGAATGAGAATATCTAGTGAATACCTTCATAACTAAATGTATAATATTATAGATTTATGTAAGAAGGAATATATAGTATGAGATATTGTATGATATAATATTTATTTCTTTTATCACTATATAACTAGTATACTAACTAAGATTTCCAATTAAATCAATTAATAAGATTTCATATTAAATATAAATTAATAATACTTTGAGAGAGCCAAAGTCAATGATTTTGAGATGTGATGCTTAGTGAAGCATGTATTATCAAATAAATTTATAACTAAATTAGATAATAAAAAGTTATGAGATATTCAAAAGTTTAAATATAATATTACAATCCTATTGAACAAAATATTTATTTCAATGTATACTTATAGGAGAATGATTCTCAAGATAATAAATCTAATTAGAACTAGTGGTTTTATTTATACATTTGATGTATAGTTAAAAGTCTTTGAGACATTGAAAGATTAACTATCATAAATGAATTCAAACTGTTTGTGATAGAAAATGATTGTAAATTTATCATATTTACAAGAAGATTAGTGGGAGTATAGTTGTCTTTTTCAATAGGAACATGCAGAGACATATTACTAATAGAAAACAAAATTTATCTTTTCAATTGTTAAGTATATGATAGTCTAAGAATAACTATTGTTGGATATAAAAGAAAATAACTTAATAATAAGTATTACATCTATAGAGATAATTCTGAAGCCTTAGTTAAGAAAAGATGTGTTGATTTTAGAAAGATGTTACATATGTCGGACAACAAAGATACACTCTAAGAATCTTTGAATTGTATATGCATTACCCATACCAAAAATATATGAGAAGACTTATCTATAAATTTTGTGTTAGCACTACCTCATACTCGAAGAGGGTAAATTAGATATCAATTGTGGTGACGGACTTTCTAAGATGACTCACTTTATCACTTGGAAGAAGCCCTTGATGTAGTCGGTGTTGCCCGATTGTTTTTAGAAAAGTGATTACCTACATGGAGTACCTAAGACCATTATTTCGGTCGTGATAGTAAGTTCCTCGATTACTTTTGGCATACCTTATGAAAGTTATTCGATTCTTCTTTAAATTTCAATAATCTGACCCATCCTGTTGATGGGCAAATAGAGGTCATCAATTAGACACTAGGAAACTTAATTAGTAGTATTTGTGGAGACAAGCCAAAACAATGGGACTTGACACTACCTCAAACAGAGTTCGCATATAATAATGTCATCCATGATGCGACAGGTAAATCACCATTCTCTATTGTCTATAGCACCTCAACACATGTTAGATTTGCTTAAACTACCTAAAGGTGAGGGGACCAATATTTTTGCTAAGCATATGGCCGAACAAGTGGTAGCAATACATCAATAGGTAAAACAAAAATTGGAAGCGGTAAACTAATGGTACAAACAAGCAGCTAATAAATATAGGCAACTAAAGACATTTGATGTGGAAGATCAAGTCATGGTATTCCTACGTAAGGAGAGGTTTTTTGTAGGAACATAGAGTAAACTGCAATTGAAGAAGTATGGACCATACATGATATTAAAGAAGATTAATGACATTACTTATATCAAAGACCTTCTAGATAGTATAGGGATCTTCAATACTTTCAACATAGCAAATTTGTCTAAGTTCTATAATTCTGATGATCCATTATACCCAGAGTTTTGTGCACTCGATGACGGGTCCTTTTCAAGTGGAGGAGACTGATACGGAGTTCTTTGTGGTGCTTTAATAGTTTTAATTGTTTTATTAATAAAGACTATTTTATTCTTAAGTTTTATCTTTTAAAGTTTAAATTATCTTTTTAGTTACTTTGCGGCAACTTTTGATTAATTTGAAAATATCGTTTCGTATTTTTATTGAATTTTTTTAATTCTTCAAAGAGTTTTATACAATCTTTGAAAAATCGAATCATATATGCTGCGTCATATTTTGAAGATCTTTTTAAAAGGAAGGCCGGTCTTATATAAAAACTTGTCGTCATTTGTTGGTGGAAATCGATGTGACAATTGTTTGTTATTTTTCTTCAAAGTTACGTCACTTTTGAAAGTAGAAATCCTAAGTGGACAATAATTTCAAATTTGACTAAAGCATGATGTGGACCTATTGTCGCATCAATACTTTTCCAAGATAAGAATGTAGTACTTGAAAATACTCTTAATTATTAACCTTTGAGTAAGCAATGTGATTACTGTATTCTGTCATCATGGCAAATCGTTTTCGTATCCAATCTAGGAATGGAGTAAACCTGATTTTAAACATTTAATGTTTTAAAATTAAACTGAATATTAAATTGATTAAAAATAATAAAATTTAAATATTCAAACCGACATATAATAAATAAAAGTAAAAATTATAAAAATAAGTAAAAATATAGTATAAAATAAAATATTTTTATTGAAATAAAATATAATAAAATGCTTATTAATAATACAACAAATCCAATAATTTAAAGTAATATTTAATCTAACATAAAATTTAAAATAATAATAATAATAATAGTAATTGTATTTCTATATTGGTATGGAAATATGTTTAAAAACTCAATATAAAGATTCTAAATTCTTTTTAATGTCCTTTAAATATACTTCTTTATAATTTAAATATTATTTTAATCGTTCTTAAATTATTTTAATCAAAATTACTTATGTATATTAATTAATAGTTTAATTTATTAAACAAATTTATAATAACATAATAATTATCTTTTAACAATGATAATTAAAATTTTCAATTAAAGTATAAGGAGATAAATAAAGAAACTAAAATTTGAAAATATAATTTATTAGTGAGATTAAATAAATTTAGTTTTTAAAGATAAAAATAGTAATTTATTTTGAACAATAATAATTTAAAATAAAATTTTAATGAAATATAAAGAGATAAATAAATACTATAAAATTTTAAATAATTTATTAATTCATTTGTATAAAATGATTGGAAAAAATTTTCATTGAAAAGATTGTTTAAAATCTCAATTCTATCAAAAGTTAAAACTGTGTGCAAAAGAAAATTAGTGTTTGGGTCTCACATTTATGAAAATAAAATCCTGCTCGTGGGTCCCACAGGTTCATCCTGCTCGTGGGTCCCACATAATTTGGGTTAATCAATGCTCACAATCATATCAACCTAATGGCGTGGAAATGTTGAAATGGTACAAATTCAAAGCCTGGGCCTCGAACGTCTAAATCCTTGTGTGTCGTGAGAAACCTTTCAGGTTTGAACTCGGAACCACAAGTTGGGTTCTCGATGGATGTGAAGCATTGTGAATAATCGCCTATGAGACCATCTCCTTTAAAAAAACGAGGAAGGTGAAAGTTAGTTTTACGAAAAAAAAATTTGTTAATTTTCTTAAAATTTGAATTAAAATTATTTTTGAGTTAGTTCAAATTTGAAATATTGTAAATAATATTGAAAAAATTAGGTTAATATGAAATTGAACTAAAATAAAATTTCTTCAAATTGTGTGCGATAAACAATTCTTCACTAATTTTAGTTGGGTGTTATATAAAATTTGAGAGAAGATTTTGAGTTACAAAATTGAACTTTAATAAAAATATAAAAATTAATGAGGATTTGTGAGATTTTGGATAATAGTTGTCTTATAATCTTATATTAAAAGGAGAGGAGATATGAAATTATTTACAAACTTATAAAAAGATTATTCATTAATTATTTTTAAATTATAATATTTTGGTCGGATTAGATTTAGGCTAACTTATCTTTCTTGCTTCTATTTTTGTTGCCATCGACTCGTCCCTTCTTTTCTCTCTATTATTTTCTGTTTTTTCTCATCTCTTTTATTGATTTTCTCTCTTTTATTTTCTATTCTAATTTTTAATTTTTCTTTTAATTTTTCTTTCTTAGTTTTATTCTCTCTTTTGTTTTCTATTTTGTTTTTCTCTCGTATTTTCATTTTCTATTTTATCTCATCACTACAATAGAATCGATTTAGTAGTTTATAAGTTAATAAGCAATAGCATCGTTTGTGGGTTGATAAGCATAAGAATGTCACTTAAAATTATTATAAATATCTAATTACTTTGTGAATTATTAGTGAAAAGATGACGATATGAAGTTAGAAAGTACTTGAGATATCTATAAAAGAGGTGGTGAATTGTATCAAGTCATATTGAGATTTGAGTGGATTCAAATTCTAAGCAATTTTGAAATTGGATTCTAAATGAGTTTGAGTTACTCGATTGAACTCTATTTCAAAAGATATATGCCAAATTTGATCGTACTCTAAATTGAGCATAGGTCATTTAAAAAAGCAACAGGAACCATTAAATAGTAATTAATGATGAAAAATTACAGAGAAAAATGAAAATGTAGTAAATTACCGATGAAATTTTATATTTTGTTGATAATATTAAAGGGAAAATTTTCATTTTACGATGGAAAAAATATCTATCAGTAAATATAGGGGAAAATTATCTCGGCAAATTTTCCGACAGAATATAGTGACAGAAAAAAAATTTCTGTCGATAAAGAAGATGGGAATGCTTGGCGAAATAAATAAATTTTGGGTTACCAATGGAATACATTTCCATTGATAAATTTTAGAGGTAAATGTCATCGTTTGTTTCGACTTCAACGTTTTTAAACGACGTCATTTTTGTTTAACCTAAAACTACCTCATCACCCTACTCCTCCCATCACATTTGGCTTTGTTTTCTCTCCTTTGTCGTCGTCGTCCTCGCCCTCCTCTTTGTGCCTACCAAAGCCCCATCGTCCTTGGTGTCCCAACATCTCATCTTTGTCGCTACTGAAGCTGCCCTCCTCGTTCTCTCGTGCCAATTGGTAAACAGTGTCCATCTCTGTTTTACCTTTTCTTGTTATCAAAAGCTTCGTTTTTAAGACCCCTTTTTTCACTTAATGATAAATGATGAATTACAAAACAATTCAAGGCTGATAATGTTTATGTGCTATGATGAATTTCAAGATGAAAGCTTTTTTTTATTAATTAAGAATAATATCTCTTTGGTCTTTGTTTCTCATATATCTTGATTTCTTGTTTAACCTATATGCTTGTTGGTTTTGCCAACTAAATGGCCAAAGACACAAACCATTACAGCTGATATAATGAAAATTTCTAACTTTCAACTAAGTACAAGTCTGCAGTTTTGGTTTTTCGATATATCGTTTTCAATCATTTTCAAGTTTCTCATAAGCAAGTAGCTTATGCTGTCTGAAATACATTATATTCACGATTAATAACATCAAATTCTTACTAATAATTTATTATATCTGCAAACTTTAATATATTGACTAAATAGATTAAATCAATTTTTAAAGACCATGGACGGTGGATGATACAAAAGTCGAACCTCAAATTGGTGGTGTTTTTTACATTTTCAATCTTTGTTAATTATAGAGAACTTGAACATAAATTAAAAGATTCCATAAGAATAATACAATATATGATTACAAGTTATCGAGAGAAATATTTACTAATTGATATATAACTACTAATATATCATCATTAGTAGAAAATTAGGTAGCAACTAATCAATTTTCATAACAAAAGAGTTAAGGTGTCATTCTTATAAGAACCAAGTTGTGTATATCAATTAGGGTTGTTAGAATTTGTATTTTCTTTATTATTGAGTTCTTGAATGCAATTTATGTGATTTATGGCATGTTGCATAAGTTTTTCAATTATGGAGGGTTACATATGCTAAATTGTTGTAAAATGGTGTGATTTTTGTCATATAATTATGGTGCATGTGTTATGTTTAGGGTATTTTAGAGGTAGTATTCATACATTTTAAATTGAATGTAGGTTTCACATTACATTGGTGTTAATGTCTTATCAGCTTTATGTTATTGTGATTGATGATTGCTTTAATTATTGTGTTTCAAAAGATATGTGGCAAAATGAGTCAGCTCAAGGTTTGGTATTGATGATTTTGATGATAATTATATAATATTTCAAAATTCAAAATATAGTTATTTCCTTCCATAGGTAACGATATCATTTGAGGCATAATAAGCCCCTAATGTTGAACCAATGGTGGTTGACAAATTAAATTCCTTTATGTTTTGATAATAATAAAATATATAGAATTAGTTAAGGAATTATTTAAGATAATTTGGATTCAAATACATCAAGACTACATCAATCTTGAATTGGCAAGACATAAATCAAGGTGAAATCAAGAAGGAAATAATCTTCATCATGTTAGAGACATTAATAATGAAGATTGTAGAAGATTTGATAGGATATAACCGTTGAAGGCAACATAAGTCGACTAGTACATCATAAGTCGACTTATACATCAAGATCTATCAGGTTGAGAACGTCACAAGTCGACTAATAGACTATAAGTCGACTTATCGAAGGATACAAGTCGACTTACATTGCATAAGTCGACTTATAGAAGAGCGGAGATAAAATTTTACCCAAATTGTTGGTACAAGTCGACTTACATACCACGACAAGTCGACTTATGAGTACAGCAAACTGATTCTGACGAAGTCAATTAGCCACAAATGGAAAGGAGAAGATTAAGGAACGGTCATATCAATTATGCAACGGCTAGAAAGTGTTCCAACATCTATTTTCTTCTAAGTATAAGAGTGGATGATCAAAGGAGAAAGGCACCAAAGTTCTATAAGCGAAAATACTCTTTGATTGCTCCAAAATTGCTCATTATTGTTCTTATCTTGTTACACAATTGTATTGAGCACTTGTTCTCTCATCTATATCTCTTTTTTTTTACAATTTGAGTGACTAGTGAAAAGGTCACTTGTGAGGTAGGATTTGTGCCGGAAATGTAGCATCCCACTCTCGCAAGACCCGAACCCGATATCGATGGTGATATCCGAACCCGTGCCTCACGAGGGTGGTATGCTAGAGCAGTCAAAACAATTCAAATACTGAGTATGACATTTTTAAACATTTTTGAAATCGTTGCAAGCGCGGAATTCGGTATCCGATTTGGGTCCGCGTTAGTTCGAAATCATTTTCAATCGTATCATAATACCAGTCATAAAAGGGCCCGCGATAATATTGAACATTTTCAGAAATCATATTACAAATACGACAATAACCCGTTAGGATCCACTGAAATAAAAAGCACTAATTTGCGAAAATCGCAGAAATACTATTTTTACACAAAACAAAATAACTCTAAGGCAGACGTGTACTGATCCCGACATCGAACTCTGATTATAAGCAGTAGGAATATTCCGTGTGTCTAACGGGGTACTCTTCAAGTCCTGGAAAAATATTTGCAATGTTGGGTGAGTTTGCGAACTCAGTGAAAAACCATCATCGATGGTTCACTCAACTCATGCATATACAATCAATTCACATTATATTACATGCATTATCATTTCACAAAAATATAAGGCGTTTCGTCTTTTTCACACTTTCCACATTTGATCATTCATATATAATGCACATGTGACACTTTCATTTTATTATGTTGTTGTGACCGTGAGCCTGAGCTCATTAACGGTGAGCCAGTGGCTCTGAAATTTCATTAGGCTTGAAGCCCTGATACAGTGAGCCTTAATGTGGTATCCGGGCACTGCGTGGGAGAGCCCTCAGGGTATGCACCGCCTCAGGGGGCCCGCGATACCGAGGCATTGACCTGTTGCGTTGAGCTTTAAGCTCTAAAATACATTGGCTGCTCCGGTCACAACTGTCTTTATCTGAACATGCCGTTATAAATGCATGAATGCATATGTCTCAATTCATAGTAATTACCATTATTATCTACTTTTCTATTTATTACGAGTTGTATTGGCGCTTAAGCGATGAGCGATGATTCGAAGAATGCGTCTTGGGGAGGAGAGCCCTCAGGGAATGCACTTCCACGCTTCGATATTGCCCGCTTTGGCGTGGTAGGCCACCCTCACAGTTTTGCTTCGCCCCCACGCGAGGGATGCAAACGCATTGCCCCTTTTTGGGCACAGTAAACAGTAATTACGTCTTAGGAAGTATGAGAGCCCTCTGGTATGCACTACTTTCCACGCTTTAGTAGGGATAGGAGAGCCCTCTGGGTATGCACTAATCCCTTACGAGCTCGAGGCTCTTTTTCAGTATCAGTGGTCGAGCTTATAGCTCTCGGTAGCAGCTCCAGTCACAACTGTTATTAATCAATCAATTATGGAAATTAAGAATCAATTTATCAGAAACAGTCGTATCCTCTTCCTTCGGACCTTCAGTCCGGTATTCAGTCATAAATGTTTTCACAATTTATTTCATTGAAGCATTCACAAATAGTACACACAAATAGCACTTCGATATCACATTCCAATACTTCGGACACCCGTGGTCCGAAATCAATCAAAAGCAAACACATATAACCCTCCATTAACTCCACATGGCATAAGTGCGTAATATTAAACACATATAGGTTCAGAAACTAACTAGGATACTCACCTGCGCTTCCGAGCTACTGCCTGGAAGTCTCAGCACTATCCGTGGAATGACGGTCCAACGACACCTCTATCACAGTCAAAACAATTTCCCATTACTAAATGCACAATCAGAATGTTCAATGATGCACATGACGCAAAAGAAAGATGTACGAGGCATGTTCAAGACCTTCCCGGCGCAAAGTCCCAAATTCCACTTTCTTATGTCTCAAAATTCACTTTCACACAATTGGTCAAATGTGACTCGTTCCAATTCAATACCATATCATAGACACTAAATTATCTCCAAGAAAACCTCCAAAGTATCGATTGTAAATTTAGAAATCTCACAATTATACTCCAATTATCATAATACAATCCTTAGGTTGCAGTAAAAACATATCTTCAATCCTCTTTCAATAATTAAAATCTTTCTAATTGGAATTCAAACTTCTATTCTTCAAATCAAATGTAGACCTCTTTCTCTAGCTCATAATGAATCAAGAATCACCTCAATTGGAGGTCTACACCATTAGTTATGCCCCATAAACTAAAACTCATCCATTCAGAAATCTGGAGCTCACATGACCAAAGATCTCTCGCCATGAGCACACCTGTACGCTTCGCCATGGTAACACCTTCCTTTAGGCTCGCCGGGACGCAAGAGAGAAGGACTCATTGCAGCGTAGAATTACATGCTCGCCGTGACGTCCAACCGAGCTTCTTGTGGCGATAAGCTGTTATTCGTCATGACGAGACCCTCGGCCTGCGTCATGACGTCTGAAGCTCGATCGTCTTCTCTGATGAATTTTCTCCCATTTTCTCTCTAAAAAACCTCCCTAAATCACCCATAACTATCCCAATCTTTCACAAATAACCCATGTATGCATTTAACTACAATAAAATAACATTAAAACCATTTACTTACTAAATCAAGCTCAATTCTCCAAAGTACCGAAAATCCTTCAACCCTTTCCTCTTTTCTCTATCACCCACGGCTCTCTCTTAAAACTTCAACAATCTTCATCTTCTCTTGGATTAGGATTGATCTTACAATAAGGAAGGAGCAAGCAAGCTAAAGATCAAGCAAGGGTAGGGTATAGAAGATCGAAAATCACCAAAGGAGGAAGAAGCAAGCTTGCCCTAGGATCGAGAAGGATTTCTTTTCTCTAAATTTAAAAACCTAAGCCATTTTATAGGTTAAACAATATGCCTCTAACAATATAAACATGCCATTTGTCCATTCCTCAATCACTCACTAAGTTCTTTCTCTTTTCAAATTTATTTCCAGTCCAATTCGTCTCCAAATTTCAATGATCCCTCATAAAAACTTCTACAATCATATATCTAATCTTTCATGGCCATATGGACAGTTATTTCAGTACTATACAATCGATCAGTCCGTCACTCGGAAAATTTCCGGTCCGGACATTTGGTCCCAAATTTCCATAACATTTCCTATGGGGCACTATCAACTGACAATCACTCTTAAGACATTCCAATTCAATTACATACACAATTATCTCACAATTTTCACAAATCACATCACAGTCATAATTAAATGTCGAGAATGGCATGCATGCATGGACATATATGTGCATGTGCCAAAAGACTCAGTCATCTACAATTAGAGACCAAATGTATGTTCGTACCAGAAATATGAAATGCAAATTACTAGCCTGTCCTAATTTACCAATTTACCATTCCCCTCGGGGATGGGATGTTACAGGAAAACAGATCGGTTGTAAAGGTAGCTTGAGTCAGAAATCAAGTGGTATTGTAAAAAGTTCACACTAAATTACAAAGTGTGCAAATAAAGTGGTTTGCAAAATCCTAAGTGGGAGCTTAGGTAGAGGACGTAGGTCTTAGCACCGAACCTCTATAAAAACAGTGTTTGCTCTTCTTCCCTACTCTTTACATTTAAATTTGTTTAAGTTGTTTATGTGTGAATTAACTTTTGATTTTATTGTAGAATTTTACAAAGAATTTTAAAGATCTATTCAACCCCCCCTTCTAGATCGCTTACAATTGGTATCAGAGCAGAAGTATCCAGGGATGGCACACAACAATCTAGCGGAAGAAGGTAACACTAATAATCGCCCTCCGTTGTTTAATGGTTCTAACTACTCTTCTTGGAAAAATCCTATGAAGTATCATATTATAAGCGAGGGAGTAGAATATTGGAAGATCATCATCTTTGGTCCACAAGCACTGTTGAAAGAAAATGGTGAGTTAAAAACGGAGCTGGAATACGATGACAATGAGTGGAAGCAAGCCTACATCAATGCAAAAGCTATGAAACTGATATATTGCGCTCTCACGGTTGAGGAAAGAAATCGAGTAAACTCCTGTACCAGCGCTAAAGAAATGTGGGAAAGACTTCGCATCACTCATGAAGTAACTAATCAAGTTCGGAAAACAAAGATCAACATGCTTCTACATGACTATGAAATGTTTGTCATGAAGGAAGGTGAGTCTATTTCCACTATGCTTGATCGTTTTGCAGAAATAATAAATAGATTAGGCAACCTTGGAAAGCATATGACAGATAGCGAGAAGGTGAAGAAGATTCTTCGCTCATTACCGAACGAATGGGACTCACAAGTCACAGCTATAATGGAGTCCAAGGATCTCAATCATTTGGAATTCAATGCCTTGGTGGGATCACTCATGAACTATGAGATCATTCTCAAATCAAGAGGAGGTAGAGGTAAGTCACAAAAGTCAATTGCTTTAAAAGCTAATGTTTCTTCTCTTGATGAAAGTGATGAAGAAATAGATGAAGAAGAGGAAGACGAAGAAATAGCAATGTATGCCAGAAATTTGAGAAAGTTCAAAGGACTACTCAAAAATACGAGGAAAGAATTAAATGGTGGTAGAAATGGAGAAAGAAAGAAGTTTGCCATGGAAAGAAGATTAAAGGGGTTTGATGAAAAGAAGAGCAATGAAGAATATTGAAAATGTGGATAAAGGGGACATCATGCTAGAGAATGCAAAAGCTCATCTTCCACTTCAAATTTCGGAAAAGTGACAAATATGAAAAGGAAAAGAAAGCTAGCCTAGTAGCCACTTGGAGTGATGATGAGGAAGAATACCAAAGTAATGATGAAAACAATTTGGCACTTATGGCAAATAGCTCATCAAGTGATGATGAAAATGAGGTAACTTTCATTGACCAAGATCTTAGAGATTCCTTTAATGCTTTACAAACTGATTTTGAAGAAGCTATTGAGATCAACAAAAAATTGAGAAAGAAAATAAGGGAGTTAGTTGCTAAAAATAACGCTTTACATGAGACTATTGATGATTTAAATTGTCCTAAGGAAGATCATTCTGCATGCCTTGTTGAAAAGGAAAATCTTATTTGTGAGCTTGATAGACTTAGAAAGGAATTTTCTTATATGGTTGAAAAATTTGCGAATGGAAACGAAAGTTTGAAAAATTGTTATCTTTGCATAAATATTCAATTTCTAAACATGGATTAGGATATGATCCCTTTAACAGAGATTGTTCTTTGAT
Source organism: Erythroxylum novogranatense (assembly GCA_029891385.1). Lineage (NCBI taxonomy): Eukaryota > Viridiplantae > Streptophyta > Magnoliopsida > Malpighiales > Erythroxylaceae > Erythroxylum > Erythroxylum novogranatense. The sequence goes on along the minus strand of CM057225.1, from coordinate 4,845,958 downwards.
TTCAAAATTCACTAAGGATGGAAAAGTTGCTCAATGTGCTAGATACTTGAAAGATGGTCATATAGAACTTGTATGCAAAAGTATTAGGAGATGTGTTAAGGTTAAGAAAATCTGGGTGTTAAAAGGCACAACTCCTTCAAATGTGGTTTATATGGCTAACCAAAATGGACCCAAAATAGCTTGGGTACCTATAAGAAGAAAGGTTGCTTCTATTGTAGGTACAAGCAAGGGATGAAAAACCATCAAGCACTTGGTACATTGATAGTGGATGTTCAAGGCACATGAGTGGAGACAAGAACCTATTTGCGGAAATTAAACCAAAGAATCAAGGTTATGTCACTTTTGGAGACAACAACAAAGGTAAAGTCATTGGTATTGGTAAAGTGGGTAAGGAACCTTTGCCTACCATTGACAATGTTTTGCTTGTTGATGGGTTGAAACATAATTTGTTAAGTGTTTCTCAACTATGTGATATGAATTTTAATGTAGTTTTTGAATCATCACATTGCATGGTTAAGAAGGATGGTCATGTTGCTTTCATTGGTTTGAGACATGGTAATACATACATTGTCGATTTACATGATGATAGTTCTTTTAATGAAAAGTGTTTGGTGACATTAGAAGAAAATGCATTTTTATGGCATAGAAAATTAGGACATGCTCCTTTGCCTTGAATTTCTAAGCTTTCAAAAAATAACATTGTGAGAGGTTTGCCTAAGATAAAATTTGTTAAGGATCACATGTGTGAATCTTGTTTAAGAGGCAAACATGTTAGAGAATCCTTCAAACCAAAGAAAGAAATTTGCACTTCTAGAATTCTTGAACTTGTTCATATGGATTTGATTAGACCATCTAGACATGCCAGTCTTAGTGGTAAATTGTATGTCCTTGTTATTGTGGATGATTTTTCTAGATTTACTTGGGTAAGATTTCTTGCTAATAAAAGTGATGCTTTTAACGAATTTACTAAGTGGTGTAGGTTGGTTCAAAATGAGAAGAATTTGACAATTGTTGCTATTAGAACCGATCATGGAGGTGAATTTGAGTGTGAACCATTTGAAAGTCTTTGTGACAAATATGGAATATAGCACAATTTCTCAACACCAAGAATGTAACATCCCCTCTCCTATAGGAAGGGCATTTTGGTAATTGGGACGGGTTCGGAATATTTAATTATATCTCGGCATGCATATACAGCATATAGCCTCTATAATTACTGATTGGTTGCACATGCTCATAGTATACATGCATTCATGTCATTTTCCGACTTAGGGTTGAAATTGAACTTCTGTATGAAATTAATGGGATAATCGAGTTTGAAAATTATTTGGATTGCACCATAAATTGTTTTACATTTTTAGGGATTTTTAAGAATTTTTCTGGATTTTTCCGGAGACAATTCTCGGACCGAAAAAAAATCGCCAATTGGCGAATCGGTCGATTTTCGGTAGCAAAAATCGCTACCTAATGGCACAGTAATATGGGGTATATTATTTTGGGACTGAAAGTAGGGTCATTAGAGTTAAATGGAGTAACATTTTAGACTGGATTAAACAAATGATACTTTGACTTTTCTTATAATAATAAACCAATCAAATTTTGCCATTTAAAAGGCTACATTAAATGCTCCTCTTCACTCTCTCTCGGATATGTATGTGTTTAAAGGAAAGAAAGATGAAATTGTAAGGCTTTTGTTACTCTCCACCCGAAACACACTTCTCCTCCATCAAAACCATCGATTTTTGCACTCTTCTTTCTACTTTCTCCACAACTTCAAGCTATCTCTTATTCCATCAAAGCTTGAAGATGAGCTTTGTACATACTTGAGAAGGGAAGGTGGTTGGTACTTTGGTGGGTGTAGGAGTTAGAAGTTGGTTATTGAAGCTTTGAAGGAGGTTCTAAATTAGGTAAGTTTTCATTTAAGTTTTGATCTTTAAATGGTGTATTTACATGGAATTAAATGCCATGATAGTGAGGGTGATTAATAAGAGGTTTAGGGCATGTATTAGGTTCATGTAGGCATTAAAGTAATGACTAATATGGTTGGAAGAAATGGGTTTAAGGCTAGGTGATGTTGAGCGGAAAGTAGTGATATGGTTAGATTTTGAATTGAATATGGATAATTATTTGAGTATTTGAATTGAGGAATTTAGTGCTGCCAATTTTCAGTATTAGCCCTAGTATATGTATGACTGTATTAATATTTAATTTGTATTTATTTGGATTTCTAGTGATGTGAAAAGGCATTGGAAATGTTAGAACTAAGGTTAACATTAAATCTGGAAAGTTAGAGTTGAAATTGATGTTACTGATTTATTCATAACTTATTGTGTAGAAATGTAAATGAGTTAAAGTTAGTGGCCACTGAAACTTTGGGATGTTGGCTTCAATTTAGTGTGAAATAGGTGTTGTTAAATTTCAATAATAGAAGGGTGAATTTTTGAATGGAAAGTTACTGTTCCATTGCCTGTAAACAGTAACCGCAACCATGACATCTGAGTTTTGTTGATTTTTATGAATTAATTGAGATGGAATTAGGGAAAATGGTCTCCATGGAAGTTGTAGCATATTGAATTATATTTCCATTGATACTGAGCTTGCTATTTTTAGAATTGTATATTGGGAGATATGAATTGATTACTAATGACTGGTTTTGAGCATTTTGGATGAAACCTAGTTTAAGTGTGATTTTGTGAGTTTACTGATTGGAGGCAATTTTAACATTTTATGTGGACTGAATTGGTGTGAGTGAGCTTCTGAAAAGTTGTAGAGGAAGAGATTACCTTAAAATTGATATTTGGTTTGTAATTTTTAGAAGTCAGAATTGGGAGTTATGATTTTTAAAAAATTGCCCCTACATTAGGTTATGAATGGCTGATCATAACAGTAGTTTCCATAACAGTTTTGAAATTGACAGAGATCGAATTGGATGATTAGTGCTCATGAAAATTGAAGTTTGAGATGTTATCTTTTCAGGGATATAAAGTTCTGATTTTATTGACTTGTATACTGGAAGTTATGCTTCTTGTAAGGTTACTGCCCAAATTGAAGGATTTCAGGGACAGTAACATTAGATGAATTAATTGACTTGTTTAGCAATATAATTTGATTTTGGATTGTTCATGAAAGTTGTTGAGGACATTGTGAACTTATTGACCATATTTTTGTGGTAATTTATTTATGAAGAATCAGTGAGTTATGAAATTGCCAATGTACTGCCCTGTGTTGATGGAAATTGAGTAGGCAGTAGGTTTGATGGAGTATTTGACACCCTTAGGGTTGAAATTGATTTTTATGGTCTTCATGAAACTTGTAGAGGGTTTCATTATCTTTCCAACAAGGTATAGTTTGCATTTTTGAGAAATGTGTAGAAAGAGTTATGGGTGTTTGAAGTTTGGTTGGAAATCAGAAAAAAGGGGGGAAATAAGGGTTATTTATAAAAATATAAATTGTTGAGTTTTGGTTTCTTTCGTGAATAACTTTTCCGTCCGATGTCCGATTGACCTGATTCCAGAGGCATCGGATTCGTTGAATATTTAATTTCATTTTGTGAGAAAACGGGAATTTTTAGACGGGAATTTGACGTAGCCCCTATTGACGGAACATGTGAACCATCGTTTTATTTAATTGGGGACCTATAGAGGTCCGATTGGCACCGTCGGCATTCTATAGATTTCTAATTTTTGATAGAATTTTATTATGGGAAAATATTGGATTAGGGCCGGGATTGCCATGAACATGCAACCGAGACGCCACTGTACTGAACCGAGCCTAGAGCTCGATATACTGAACCGAGCCTTGAGCTCGACGGGAGATAATTCTCCCCAGACGCGTCTATACTGATCACTGTTATGCGCTCGGTCACAATACTGAAATGAACTGGAAAAGAGTCACATATGCATTGCATACCGGATTGAATGTTTGGCAATATTGTTAACTGGGTGAATATTTATCGCTCAGGATCGTAATTGTACCAGAATCAGATCAATGTTGTGTTTTGTTTAATTACTGCGTGTATACTGTTTCATGCTTATATGATGCATGAATTGGGAGAACCATCGATGATGGTTTCTCATTGAGTTCGCAAACTCATCCAAAATTGTAATTATTTTTCAGGCATAAGCATGCAGATAACTCCTCAGATTGTAGAGCAGTATATCGTGGATTGGCGATAGAAGCAATGGCTCAAAGGTCGGTCGGTGGGCTTTCTTTTGGAGACTTATAGTTAGATCTGTTTCTTGTACAATCTGAGATGATACTTAATGTACAGTGTTTGGATCATGTAAATTAAAAAAATCTTGCAGTTGTAAATTATCGAGTTTTAAGTGAATGAAACGGAATCCAATTTGGTTTTAAAAGTAGTCAATTTCTTATTACCGTCTTATGATTGTGATGTCATGAGGAGTGTAGCGGTTGTTGTCGATGAGTGGTCTCTTTGTCGGGATATTTATCGGAATGACCTACGGGCGTTCCGGTGGATACCCTATGGTAAGGGGGCGCTACAAAGAACACCACAACAAAATGGTGTAATAGAAAGGAAGAATCGCTCTCTTGAAGAAATGAGTAGAACTATGTTAAATGAGTACGATCTTCCTAAATCATTTTGGGCAGAAGCAATCAATAGCGCGTGCTATGTCATCAATAGGGTGCATTTGTGAAGAGACAAAAATAAGACACCATACGAGCTTTGAAAAGGTAAGAAACCCAATATTTCTTATTTTCATCCTTTTGGTTGTAAAGTTTTTATTCATAATAATGGAAAGAACAATTTAGGAAAATTTGAATCAAAATATGATGTTGGTGTGTTTATTGGTTATTCTCAGACTAGTAAGGATTTTAGAGTTTATAATAATAGGACTAAGTGTGTTGAAGAAAGTATTCATGTTAAATTTGATGATATGATTTTACCCCCGAGAAGGTTTGTTTTGATGATGATGCAGGAAATTCTGGAAATAGAGTTGAAGAAATTGAATCCAAAATTGAGGAATTGAAGTTAGATGAAGAAAATCATGTACCAAATATTAAAACATGGGCAAAAGCAAAGAACCATCCTATGGAGCAAGTAATTGGTGATTTGAATGATGGTTTAAGAACCAGGAGAAATGTCTACGAGAATATGAATAATTCAGCCTTCATCTCATTAGTAGAACCCAAGAATATAAAAGAAGCTCTTGAAGATGAGAATTGGATACTAGCTATGCAAGAAGAGCTTAATCAATTCAAGAGGATTAATGTATGGGATCTGGTAGCTCCACCAAAAGACAAGACTATTATTGGAGTAAAGTGGGTAAATAAGATAAAATATGATGAGAATGGTGAAGCGATTAAAAATAAATCAAGGTTAGTAGCTCAAGGATTTAATCAAGAAGAAGGACTTGATTATAATGAGACATATGCTCCTGTAGCTCGATTGGAAGCAATTAGACTATTATGTGCTTTTGCGTTACATAAAGGATCAAATTAAATCAAATGGACGTCAAGAGTGCATTCCTCAATGGATATATTCAAGAGGAAGTTTATGTCAAACAACCACCGTGATTCGAAGATCATGAACATCCGGATTATGTCTACAAACTCAAGAAGGCACTCTATGGGTTAAAGCAAGCACCTAGAGCCTGGTATGAAAGGTTAAGTACTTTTCTAACTCAATATGGGTATGTTTGTGGTAAGATTGATAATACTTTGTTCATTAAACATGTTTATCAAGATATGCTTATTTGTCAAATATATGTTGATGATGTTGTGTTTGGTGTCACTAATGAATCTTTGTGCAAAGAATTTAGTGATTTAATGCAAAGTGAATTTGAAATGAGCATGATGGGGGAACTCAAGTTCTTTCTTGGATTGCAAATCAAGCACCTCAAAAATGACATCTTCATTCACTAATCTAAGTATACCAAGGAGCTTCTAAAGAAGTTCAAAATGGAAGGATGCAAAGTGACAGCAACACCAATGGCAACAAATGTGGTCTCGGAGAAATATGAACATGAAGTAGATGTTGATCAAAAACTCTATAGAGGTATGATCGGCTCTCTCTTGTATTTAACTGCTTCTAGACCTGATATTATGTTTGCCACGTGTCTCTGTGTGAAATTTCAATCTTGTCCTAAAATCTCTCATTTAAGTTCTTGCAAAAGAATTTTTAGATATTTGAGTAGAACTGTTAATCATGGTTTATGGTATCCCATTGTGAATCATTTGACTTATATGCTTTTAGTGATGCTGATCATGGTGGCTGTAGGATCGATAGAAAAGCACTAATGGCTTGTGTCATTCCTTAGATCATCTTTGATATCTTGGGCTAGTAAAAGCAAGTTAGTGTAGCTATTTCTACTCATCGAATCAATATGTAGCATTTGGGAGTGCATGTGCCCAAGTTCTTTGGATTAAACATCAATTGCTTGACTATGGTATTGTGGTTAAAAATATTCTTATTTATTGTGATAATACCAGTGCAATTTGTTTGAGTAAAAATCCAATTCTGCATAGTAGAACAAAGCATATAGAAATTAGATATCATTTCATCCGTGATCATTGTTTAAAAGGCAACATTTTCTTGAAGCATGTATCATCTAGTGACCAATTAGCTGATAACTTTACTAAACCTCTTAAGGAAGATGTATTTGTGAATATTAAATTGAAACTAGGCATGTGTGATTTAAATTCCTTTGGTTGAATTTGTTTTTGGATACATTCATTAATATATCAAATAGTCAAAATATGAGGCAAATGTGCAATTACATCTAAAGATTCCATCATCATGATTTACATTTGGGCTAAAATATGACTAATTTGGAGTTTTGACACATACTAGTCGACTACTTGGTGTCTAAGTCGACTTGTGTGGGTCAATAAGTCGACCTATGATATACACAGCACTATGGAAATAAAGAAATTTCAGGATAAGTCAACTTATAAAGATCGACAAGTCGACTTATGAAGGTCGACAAGTTGACTTATGGAGGTAAACAAGTCAACTTATGTTTACATGGATTCTTTAAAACCTTTTCTCCCTTTCATTCTCCGAAAACCTATTCTCTCTAACCTCTGAAATTTCTCTTCCCCAAATCGACTTATTCCTTCCAATCTCTTCAAATCTTCCTTACCCATCATCCATCGACCTCCATTAGCACAAAACCCATTCCTTATCTCTTCAAATCAACCTCCTTTTTCGAAAACCCCTTTCTCATACCTACAAACCCTAACTTTCGTTTTTCCTAAAAATCTCTAAAAAATTCATGGCTCCATGCAAATCGAAAGGGAAAGACAAAGAACCCACTCCACCACAAGGTCCCCGCGTCCACTATGGACCACGAGTTCGTGGGTCTTCTTCGAGGGGAGATGCTACTAGAGAGGATGACGTGGTTGAACCTCGGTTTGTCTCAAAGGAAGCACAAAGTCTGTATTATAAGGTACTAAAAAATGAAGTATTAATTCCTTCGATGAGATTTGATTGGAGTGAACTAGACAACAGTGAATTTACAAATGTGTTTTATGAAATTACTAATCTTGGGCTGCGAGATTTTTTGTGTTATCAGGATGAGATTTATGAAGAAGTGATTAGGGAGTTTTATGCAAATCTCAGTGTGATTAGTAGCAATATTGCAAATGGAGTTAATCTGAAATCCAAAATTAACGGAAAGGAAATTTTTCTGTGTGAAGCAAATATGTGTACCTTATTTCGATTACCTAGAGGAGGAGTCAGGCCTAGAGCCTCATTCATAGATTTTGATATTTTGAGAAATGAGGATGGTGATACCGATGAGGAAGCCAAGAAAATTTCGGCTATACTGAAGAAAAAGGTGCTGAATTGCTTAGTAGACTCTGTTCTGATCATACTCCTCCATTTGAAGCAATGGACTTGCCTTTAAATTATCGGTTGTTACATTATGCGATTAACAGGATTGTTTATCCGAAAAAGGCAAGTAACAATCAAATTACATCCTTGGATAAAGAAATACTTTGGCATATTGAAGAAGGAAGAAAGATTAATTATCCAAGTTTGATTATTCAAATGATGAGGAAAAAGGCCAGTCTGTTACATGGTCAGCTTAAAGGGAAACTAGTCCGGCATAAAGGAATGCCATACGTAGCCTTGATCACTTCTCTCTCTTAGTTACAAAGATGCGATTTGAGTACTTATACTCATTATCCATATCCTCAGAGATGGAGATTTACCCCCTACAATTTGAGAAGCATGAAGTTGGTAAAAACCGTTAAAAAAGGCTGGGTTTAATCCTATCATGTAGAGAAGCTAGGTCTGACCCTGAAGGGTGAGCAAATGCCTCCAAGGCAACGTTCCAAGCGGGCAGCTGATCGTCTGAGTAGCTCTCGGCCGAGTAATGTGAGAAGAAGTGAGGTTTCTCACGAGGAGCTTACTGACATTGACGATCAATTGGATGACTTAAATGATCATGTTGATAATATTCAGAGTGTGTTTACGCAGTTGGCAAAGAAAGTTGATGCACAACATCGTATGTTCAAGAAGATTTTTAATAAGTTAGGTTGTAGGCATGATGATTCTTCATCATGATGTGTATTGCTTTTCGCCTCGACCAACATTTCTTCTTATGTTTTTCAAGTGGGTGTGGTGTTTCTTATAACTTCTGATATTTGTATTAATTGTTGGATTGTTATGTTATGTAATGACTTTGCATATTATTTGTGTTTGCTGTTTTGATTGATTATGACCTGCCATTGCAACTATTTTTCATATTGGTTTTTGATTATGACAAAAAGGGGGAGTAATATTGGAAATTGATAATTGGTATCCTTTAGTCACAGTCATTTGATTGAGAGGGAGTGTATATGATTTGAGATTATCTTGATTTCAACTTTTGTTTATCCAATTAATCCTTACAAAATTATTAAATTCATTGGTTTATTTATTAAGGGGGAGACAAACTAACCATCGAGACAAGGGATTAAAAACCTTGATCAAGTTTCTTATTTTCAATTTCTTTTCAATTTTTAAATATTTTTTCATTATCAAAAAGGGGGAGATTGTTGGACCAATGGTGGTTGACAAATTAAATTCCTTTATGTTTTGATAATAATAAAATATATAGAATTAGTTAAGGAATTATTTCAGGTAATTTGGATTCAAATACATCAAGACTACATCAATCTTGAATTGGCAAGACATAAATCAAGGTGAAATCAAGAAGGAAATAATCTTCATCATGTTAGAGACATTAATAATGAAGATTGTAGAAGATTTGATTGGATATAATCTTTCAAGGCAACATAAGTCGACTAGTACATCATAAGTCGATTTATACATCAAGATCTGTCAGGTTGAGAACGTCACAAGTCGACTAATAAACTATAAGTCGACTTATCGAAGGATACAAGTCGACTTACACTGCATAAGTCGACTTATAGAAGAGTAGAGATAAAATTTTACCCAAATTGTTGGTACAAGTCGACTTACACACCACGATAAGTCGACTTATGAGTACAGCAAACTGATTCTGACGAAGTCAATTAGCCACAAATGGAAAGGAGAAGATTAAGGAACGGTCATATCAATCGTGCAACGACTAGAAAGTGTTCCAACGTCTATTTTCTTCTAAGTATAAGAGTGGATGATCAAAGGAGAAAGGCACCGAAGTTCTATAAGCGAAAATACTTTTTGATTGCACAAAAATTGCTCATTATTATTCTTATCTTGTTACACAATTGTATTGAGAACTTGTTCTCTCATCTATATATCTCATTTCTCTTACAATTTGAGTGACTAATGAAAAGGTCACTTGTGAGGTAGGATTTGTGCCGGAAAACAAATCGGTTGTAAAGGTAGCTTGAGCCGGAAATCAAGTGGTATTGTAAAAAGTTCACACTAAACTACAAAGTGTGCAAATAAAGTGGTTTGCAAAATCCTAAGTGGGAGCTTAGGTAGAGGACGTAGGTCTTAGCACCGAACCTCTATAAAAACAATGTTTGCTCTTTTTCCCTACTCTTTACATTTAAATTTTTTTAAGTTGTTTGTATGTGAATTAACTTATGATTTTATTGTAGAATTTTACAAAGAATTTTATTCAACCCCCCTTCTAGATCCCTTACACCTACGAGTTTAGAAGTCACAGCGAAAACTTGCTTTCTTGATTTACAGGTGTAAACAATGCCACGTACCATATTATTAAAATCAATTGTAGGTGATTAATTCAATCGATTAATACTTGGGGGATGTTGTACAAAGTAAAGGTTAAATGTTCTGTAAACTTAGGGGATATGAAAGATGCTAACTATGAAATCATTTTTTTAAAATTAAGAATTTTGCAGAAACAAGTAATGTTGATAGATCTTGGATGTATAGACGATTAACACTTGATGGTTCATTAATCCTAAGTTTTTTAAAGGAGTTGAAGTTTTTATTAATTATGAATGTTCTCAACCTACATAAATGGATGGTCCAAAGATGTCCATGTAAAAAGTGCAAACATATTCATTTCCTTCCTATTGATGAAGTGAATGGCCGTTTATTGAGAAAATGGTTTGTTCCAAATTATTTGAGTGAACACGACATGAGGAGCCATTATTTTGTAACACCTCAAGGGGTAATGAAGTAAACTCGTCAAAAAATGTGGACGAGTTTAGAAGGGGATTGGATTTAGAAAAAATAATGTGGGTGCAACCGAAAATCCTTACATGCAATTGGTTTATGATGCAACCGGTTATACCTTTCAGGAAAATATAGAAAATATAGAAAATTTTGAAGAAAAACCAAACCCACATGCAAATTTTTTTTTTGAATTACTACACTCAACTAACTAAGAATTATGACCAAATTGTGAGACAATGACTCAATTGTCTTCAATTGCTCAAATATTGAACATAAAGTCTAAAGGTCATATTTTTGATCTTAGTTTTGATAAATTTCTTAGATGGTATAATGAATTATTGCCTCCTGATCATACAATGGTTGATAGTTTTTAAAATATGAAAAAAAAATTTATTATTGGTCTTGGTTAGCCTATTAAAAAATTGATTGTTGTAAATTGGGATGTATGTTGTATTAGGAAAATGATGTATAATTACAATACTGTAAATTTTATGGTCAATCTAGCTTCAAGCTTAGAAAGCATTCTACGAAACAAAAATTAGTACTTTAGAAGTAGATGTATTATTTCCCTCTAACTCCGTGATTTCAAAAACTATATGCTTCTGATGTTACTACATCTCACATGAGATGGCATAATGAACACGAATAGAAAGATGGAATAATGAGCCATCCATCAATGCACTGGCATGGAAACATTTCAAACACCCATTATGAGAGTTTATGGCTGAAAGTCAAAATGTTAGGTTGGGATTATCAACGGATGGATTCCAACCTTTTGGTTAATCCGACCAACAATATTTATCATACACAATCATAACTACTCCTTATAATTTGCCTCCATAGATGTGTATGAAAAATGTATAGATGTTCTTGACAGTGATTATGCTAGGGCCTACAAATCCAAAGCATAAAATTGATGTATTCTTATAACCACTCGTATCTAAATTGCAACATCTTTAGGAAAATAGTATGGAGACATATAATGTGTCTCTGAAAAAAATTTTATATTAAAAGCAACTTTAATGTAGACTATTAGTGATTTTTTAGAATATTCTATGTTGTTTGGATGGAGCACAGTAGGAAAATTTTCTTGTCTTTATTGTGGTAATGATTTTGATGCGTTTTATTTTCCAAATAGAGACAAAACCTGTTGGTTTGACAAATCACAGGAAATTTCTTTCTCCAGATCATCCATTTAGACGCAATAAACAAAAGTTCATCAAGAATAGGATGGTAGAAACACCTCCTTCCCCTCACAAAGCTAGTGAAGAGATATTGGAGGAGATTGACGAATTAGAGTTCTTAAAAGTTACATAAATTGAAGCTGATGAAGTTAATACAAGCATTCGTAAAAATTTTAGTGAGAGAAAACCAAGTATCTTTTGGGATTTATCATATTGGAAAACTAATTTGATATGTCATAATCTAGATATGATGCATATTGAAAAAATATTTTTGACAATATATTTAATACCATAATGAACATTGAAGGAAGGATAAAAGACAATGCAAAATCACGAGTTGATTTGAAATTTTTTTGTAGAAGGAATGAGTTAAATAAAGATCTTTGCACGAGTAAATATTCGAAAGCATGTTACACTTTGGATATAAAACAAAAGAAAATTTTATGTGAATGGTTGAAAAGTCTAAAATTTCCCGATAGTCATGTTTCAAACTTGACAAGGTGTGTGGATATGAGGAAGTAGATATTATTTGGAATGAAAAGTCGTGATTGTCCTGTATTTATACAAAGACTAATTCCAATTACATCTTTAACGTAGCTACCGAATAAGGCTTGGAAGTTATAATAAAATTAAGTTTATTTTTAAAAGCTTATCATCAACTAAAATAAAATTGGCTGAAAAACTTGAAAGAGAAATTTAATAATTTTCAGGCAAATGCGAAGGAATTTTCCTTCCAAGCTTCTTTGATTGTATGGAGCATCTACTGCATTAGCACCTAAACTAAACTTACTGTTTTAGTTCAATATTGATGGATGTATCGTGTGAAAGGTAATTATAATAAATATTTAAATTGAAGTAATAACATGTTTTAATGATGAATTGTAATAACGCTAATGTAGGTATTTGTATTACTTAAAGAAAATGTTAAAATAAGGCTAGAGTTGAAGGTTCGATATGTAATACTTATTTAATGGAGGAAGTAAGTATATTTTGTTCATATTATTTTGAGCTCTATGTGCATATAAGAGAAAGAAAAGTTTCTCGTAATGACAATGGGGGAGGAACAGGTGATGCTGATGGTAACTTATCCATTTTCACATATCCTGGATGAACATATGGACTTTCAACAAGAAGATTGTTAACAGAGGAAGAAATAGAGACTACCCATGGTTACGTTTTATTGAATTGTCAAAAGATTCAACCTTTCGTGCAACAAGTTGACGTTGATTTTGAAATTGATTATTTGAGTTTTGAAAGTTAGTGTTTTAGATTATACGAAGAATGGTTACATGATCTAATGCCCCAAAAATACAGAATGATATCAATAAAGAAGTTGGAAGACACTTTCCTCGATGGTTCAAAAAATATGTAAGCTTTTGAAGGATCACAAATGCAGCAAAAATAAAAAATTTGCAATCCTATATTCATCTATTACATCTAACAAAAATACTAATGATAAGAACAAGTAAAATAAATACCTAGAATATGAAGATTAAATGATATGGAACGTCGAAATTATGAAGTCTTTATGTACTCCACACCAAAAAATGTCTCGTTTTTAATACTTGATACGACTATGGATAACTTTTTAAAGAACCCTTTGTAAAAAATGGAGAAAACAATATTCTCTTCTTTTCTTTTGTTTATTTCCATGCTCAAAACACCAAAGTGAAAGAGTATATGTTTTCTATTTTTAACTCTTGTCTTCGTAAGACATTAACGTGCAAAAACGATAGTATCAGTTTTGATTGATGTTTTTATCAACGCAGTGGAATAAACGAAAAAGAAGAAACAAAATATATATAACTTCACACTGTCTTCTTTTGTAAGTTATTAACATTTATTGTTTTTTTAACTTGAAAAACATCTTACCATCACGTCATTTCATTTTGGATAAATATATATCCAAAGTATAAACCACCAAATGTAATGTTATCTGACGCCTCCCTTTTCCATTTTGATTTTTAAACAATAATTATTATTTATAAATTGAAATAAAATAAAACTATTTTATTTTATTATTATTTATAAACTGAAATAAAATAAAACTATTTTATATTATTCATTTATTTTTACAAGAGAATTTTCAATTTTAATTATATTTTTGTGATAACAAAAAGCCATATAGATTATTTAATAAATTATCTCATAATAAATTAAATAATTATAAACAGGAAATATTACACTCATAAGTGTGTGACCACATAGATTTATCACTAAACCGGTAGTAATTAATTCAATTAATTACTAATCAAGGTTGGCATCTATCAACACTCCTAAATGACCGGATAGTGTGAAGTAGGAACTTTACAAAGACGGAATCTGATTAAGGATAATGTATTATTATCTTCCATCAGTACAACTCTAAATTATCCTAAGGTATGATTTAACTGTCAAATCCTATTAGATAACCAATTATGTTACATGTCAATCATTAATGATTTGTGAATGACTCAAGAAACTCCTTTCCTCACTTATTTAATCACCCTGGCCAAGGTCTTGAAATAACCATTAAGATCAATGACAATATAAAGTTCAAACTCATTACTTAGAGTCGATAGATCCCTTCTTGACTCAGCACTAATTAGATAGGTACTTAATTATATCAAATGATCATTCAAATAACATTTTTACGCATTATGTGTCCGAAATCAAAACATAATAAGTGACCTATTGATTACTATGATCATCTACGGTCAAAGGAAAAATATACATTTAAATCCTTTTGAGAATATCCCACTTGATAGTTCATAGGTAATATTAACCATTAGGAATTTTCAGTCTAGTCAATTTAATGATTATATCTCCATATGCATCATCTATGTATGTAACTTAGTAAATGAGATCTACTAATATCCATTCAATAGATACTATTACATACATATTGATCTAACTGGATCATTAAAGTCCTTATTTGATGATCATATAATTGAGAACATTTTAGATTAAACCCTAAAGACTTGACTCTCATTATCATAATCTCCTTTATGATGGTAAGTGTATAAATTTAATCAAGGACTTATTATATTATAATAAAACAATAAACATAATATGATAATAAAATCATTTACCATGTTATTAATAAAAATTAATTATCATAAAATTAATGCTCAATCTATTACATAACGATTGGGTTATGGGCATAATTTCAACAATCTCCCACTTAACCTAGACCCAATCAGTCATGAACTTCAATCATATCTTCCACTTGTGCTTATAAAACTCCTTTGATCCAAATGCCTTAGTGAAGGGATCTGCAACATTCTCCTTTCCTTCAACTTTTTAAATTTAAACGTCCTTACGCTCAACAATTTCTCTAATCAGATGAAACTTTCTCAGAACATGTTTGGATCTTTGGTGTAACCTTGGTTCCTTAGCTTGTGCAATAGCACCGATATTGTCATATCATAAAGGAACACCTCCTTTATCGAAGGAATCACACCAAGTTCAGTTAAGAACTTTTTCATCCAAACAACTTCTATAGTTGCATCACATGTAGTTATGTATTCTGCTTCAGTAATTGAATAAGCTATAATAGCTTGCTTGAAACTTTTCCAACTCACTACTCCTCCATTCAAGGAGAAAATATAATATGATGTAGATTTGTTATCATCTTTTTCTGATGCAAAGCTAGCATCAGTGTAGCCTATTAGCTTTAATTCATAATCTCCTTATGTGAGGAATTGGTCCTCATTTCTTCTCAAATACTTAAGGATGGTTTTAACCATTTTTCAATGTTCCTCACCTAGGTTACCTTGATACCTGCTCGCTATTCCTACATCAGGTCTTGTACATGTCCTGATATACATGATAGCTCCCACTGCGTTGGCATATGGGACCCTATTCATATGCTCTCTTTCTTCTAGGGTTTTAGGACAATCCTCCCTACTAAGAGAAATTCTAGTGCCTATCAGTAGATACCATTTTTTGGAATTTTCCATGTGAGATTTTTTTAAGATAGTATCAATGTACATAGATTAGGAGAAACCTAGTAACTTCCTTGATATATCTCTATAGATCTTGATTCCAAGAATGTAAGCTACTTCTCCCAAATCCTTCATAGAGAACTATTCAGATAGCCAAATCTTTGTCTTTTTCATGATTGGTACATCATTTCCTTTTTGCAATATGCATCTACATATAATACTAGGAAAATAACTATGATCCCACTAACTTTCTTGTACACACATGGCTCTTCTTCATAAGCGAATATTCCAACTTCGTGAAGCTTGCTTCAATCCATAAATGCATCTTTGTACCTTACATATTTTATTAGGAGCAGATGACAATGTGAAGCCTTCAAGTTGAGTCATATAGACATCTTCCTTGAGCTCTCCATTAAGAAATGTTGATTTCACATCCATTTGCCATATCTTACAATCATAATATGCAACTATAGCAAGTAGAATTTGAATAGATTTGAGCATTGCCACAAGAGAAAAAGCTTCATCATAATCAGTACTTCCTTTTGATTACATCCCTTAGCAACAAGATAGGTCCTTCTACTCCAATTTTTTCTTACCCATTTCCATCTTATAGGATATATATCCTTTGAGGGATCAATTAAATTCGATACTTTGTTGATTCTTATAGATTCTAAATTAGATTCAATGGCCTTAAACCACTTCTTATGATCTGGACTTGCCATAGCCTCTTTGTAAGTCTTAGGGTCATCATCAATATGTGGGATATCATTAATATGATTATCCTCGTCACCTTACACCATTAAGTTTAATTTATCTGGTGCACAACGATCCCTAACAGATCTTCTAAGAGGCTCATATTCAATAGGTTCTTCCTCTACTTAATCTTGTTGTTGCACCAATTCTTGGACGGATTCATTAATTAGTCCATTTTTCTCAACGGTTGATTTTGGTACCTTATGCATTAATTTCAAGACATCAAGTAAAACTTGCTCAACATGCATTTGATGCTTTTGAGCTTGTGTTGATTCATTAGAATCTTGAATTTTATCAAGATCTATTTTTACACCATGACTTCCTCCATTAAGGAACTCCCTTTCTAAAAAGGTTGCATTTTTGGCCTCAAATACTTTGTCTTCAGAAGGGTGATAGAAATAGTATCCCATAGTTTCCATGAGATAGTTGACAAATCTACACTTATCAGACCTCGCTTTAAGCATATCTCACAACAATCTCGACATAAGCTGGACAATCCCAAACTTTCAAATGTTTTAGGTTAGGCTTACGTCCTTTCCACATCTCATATGGATTTTTAATGACTATTTTACTGTGAACTTTGTTTAATAAAAAGGTAACGACTTTTAAAACATATCCCTATAGGAAGATAGGAAGATCAGTGAACCCCATCATGGATCTCACTGTATCTAATAAGGTTCGAATTCTCCTTTCTAAAACACCATTGTGTTGTGGTGTTCCTTGAGAAGTCCACTGAGACAAGATTCTATCTTGCCTTAGATAATCAACAAAATCATCATTAAGATACTCACTGCCACATTCAGATCTTAGTGCCTTTATATTCTTCCCAGTTTGTTTTTCAACTTCACTACGGAATCTTTTGAATATTTGAAATGATTCAGACTTGTCTTTCATAAGATACACAAATCCATATCTTGACTTATCATCATGAAGGTAATAAAATAAAATATCCACTTTAGCTTGAACTTTCATAGCCCACATACGAGTATGTATGAGTCCTAAAAGTTCACTAGCTCTCTCTCCAATTCCAGTAAAAGGAGATTTGGTCATTTTACCTTTGATACATGATTCAAGTTTCATATGATTCATAATCATATTAACCAAGGCATCCTTTCAGGCAACTTGTTTACTCTTTTCTCACTAATATGACCAAGTCTATAATGCCAAAGGTAAGTTTGATTTGCATGATTATCTCTCTTCCTTTTTGATCGGAAACATTCATAATTGGATAAACAATTATTTCAGGTAAGATGTAAAGACTATATTGTAAATAACCACTTACATATAATTCATCACCATGAAATATATTACGTTGGTTATTCTTAAAGATTGTATGAAATCCACGCTTGTCTAATGACGAAATGGAAATAATGTTCAAAACAAACTTAGGAACATAATAACAATATTTTAATAATAAAGTCTTTTCTATAGGCATAATAAGAGAAATACTTCTTACAGCTTAAGGCAGCAACACTTCGCCATTCCTAACTCAGAGCTTAACTTCTCCTTCTTCAATCTCCTACTAATCCTTAGACCCTCGCAATATATTGTAGATGTTAAAGCTACTATCAGATTCAAAACCCATTTAGTATAATCAATAGTAGTTAAAGAAATCATGAAAACATTTTTCATAAATGTCCACCTTGTTTCTTGCCTCTCAAAGTCACCAAATACTCTAGGCGCCTCTTCCAAAGGTCCCTTTTTGTACATAAGAAACATTTAACATCCTTTTGGTCAACTCTCTTATCCTTACCTTGATTTGTTCCAAACACCCTTAGTGCAAGATGATTTTCTTGAGTTTCTTCTTGCCCTTCCACTTATGTTTAGAAGAGTTACGGACCGATTCACGCATTCTAACAATTTCACCTTTTCAAACGATGTTACTTGATTTTCATAATCGATCAACAAGTTGATCATTTCATGAAGATCACAGTCCATCTTGTTCATGTTAAATCAACAATGAATGTAAAAAATATCGAAGAGATTGTAAGATCAAATCTTCAGGACAACTCTTTCCTAGTGAACACCCTAACTTCTTAAGTTGTTCTATAAGATCAATCATCTTAAGAACATGGAGTCCCACAGGAGATTTGAACTTCAGTTAAGACTTGAATAAGGAGTTAGATAATTGGTATCTAGTAGTTCTACTTTGTGACCCATAAATCTTCTTAAGATTTTCAATTATCTATGGAGGATTCATATCTTCATGCTGCCTTTGGAGTTCAAAACTCATTGATGCTAGAATACTGCACCTGGCATTAGTGCTTTGTTCATTGTACTTAAAATATGCATCCAATGCATTAGCATCATCAATTCTCTCAGGAGGCACCTCCTTCAAGGGTTTATGGATCACATCGATAAGTTTTTCATGCATGAGAACAATTTCGATTCAGGTACCAATCATCAAAATTGTTACCGCTAACTTGTTAGTTTCAAGAATGCTTTGCAGGATATAGTAGACATTTTGAAAAATCTAATAAAAGAAAACATCAAAATAAGAACACGATCATATATCATTAAGAAATGGACTTTTATCTAGATGATATAAAATCTTTAAAATATGAATGAACCCTCGTTGTCAAGTCGTTACTCATCCATAATTAAAGAGTGATAAATTTTTATTTTATCATATAAAATTTATAGTAAGCTCAATACTATATAGTTCCCTAGTTGTTAGGCCGCTTTATTAGTATAAATTAATTTATCCACCTAAGTAAAAGAGAATTAATTAATCTTATACTCCTTAGGTAGTCTACGCCAAAAATATAAAATTAAGTAATTTTTCCTCACACATGCATTGTATGTAATACAAAATATTATTTATTCCTGAACTACAAGTTACCTAGTTATCGTGTCATTCATTGTAAACAAAATAAATATTATATCTTCTTAGTAGAATTTTTTGATAAAATATCATATATTATATCAAAATAAACTCAATAATTTTAAAGTGGTCAAGATTTCATGTTATTAAAACAATTTTAATAACATTAGTGATCATCTTTTAAAAAATAAAAATTTTGTATTATTCACAAAATTTATACAAAGTTATTAATCAAAGCTTTTAAAAACCTTTTCCATATTCCATCGAACTCTCTTCTTACACGTATACAACATGTAATAAATTCATTAAATGAGTTTGTTGTTTTTATGTGACACCATTTCATAGAGCTTTTAACCATCATTGGTTCTTCTTTTTCTAAACGCATAATATCTACATAACTTTTATGAACAACATTTGTCCGATCTTTAGGTAATGAGTTTGCTTACACTATTGATTCTTCATTTTCATTATTTCAACATAAAATGAGGAAAGGTTATAGAACATTAATCAAGTGTTTTGGTTTTGATTTCAATTTTGGTGAAACACATTTTAAAATACAACTAACGTGGAACATGTCATGGATGATTTCTAAGAGTGGGCTACGACTAGAAGTCCAAACGAAAGAGTTTGCATATTTGATTGGCTTCAAAAAGTCAACCATTTTTCTTAGTCAAACTTTATTATTTTAGTTATTTGTGTTTTAAGGTTTGGGACCTATTTAAACTCTTTTCTGCATTATTTTGGAGAAACGTTGCTTTGAATAAACTTCATATTTGGGGATTCTCTCAATTGAATTTCAGGTTTCGGATCAAAAATTGTGTGTTTACACTTTACTTGCTACGTTAGTTGGTATCAGAGCTGGTTGATTCTGATGGCAAGAAGAGGGGGCGGTGGTTCTGGCGACGATGATAGTAGAACTTAGGTGATAGGGGGTGCCAATCTAAGGTTTCAAGCATTGGAGAATCATATTAAAGATATTAATGAGCGAATTGACCAAAGTTTTCGAAAACTTATCGATCGATTGCAAACCGCAATCGGGTAATAGGAATAGGAATGGCGGTGCGTAAGAACCACCTATCAACAAACCCGTTTAAAAAATTCATATTTAGATGATGATATGGTAGGCCAAGGGACGGCGTGGACATGGGAACCATGATCGTAACAACCTTGACTACAAATTGAAGGTGGATATCTCTTATTTCTATGGCAGTATGAATATTGAAGATTTCTCAAATTGGTTTGCAGAGGTAGAAAGATTCTTTGACTACATGGACATCCCAGAGGAAAAGAAGGTTAAGATGGTTACTTGCAGAATGAAAAGTGGGGCATCCACTTGGTGGAGAGAGTTCAACAAATAAAATTCTTGTTGAAAAGAAAATCACTAGCTAGGAGAAGATGAAGAAGTTGCTAAGGGCAAAATACCTTCCTCCTGACTATGAACAGCTCCTGTTCCAACAGTACCAGAGGTGCCATCAAGGCAACAGGACCATGAATTAGTACACTGTCAAGTTTATGACGTTGGCTGAACATAACAACCTGAGGGAGATTGAGGATTAACAAGTCGCAAGATTTTTAGGTGGATTGAAGCCAACGATTGAAGAAAAGATTGGTGTACAGGTTTTAAGATCTTTAACTGAAGCAAAAAATATAGCTTTGAGGTCTGAGATGATGCTACAGGAGAAGAGTAGATCTAAGGATTCCTCTCGCAAAAGCTATAACGAGTACTCCAAAATCTCTTTTAAAAAGAATAAAAGTGTGCAGAAGGATGATGTGCAAAAGGAGTAGAAGGCCACAGGTAAGTAGAAGGATGATGGGAAGAAAGAATAGGCACGAGGCAAAAATCCATATGTTAAACCAATCCAGGGTAACTGCTTTAAGTGTAATTAGAAAGGGTATAAATCCAGTGACTGTCCTCGCAGAAAAACCATTAATATGGTTGATCGAGAGGAGGATGAAGTAGTCTAATAACCCGATGGTAAAGATGATGAGTATGAAACAGAGGACGATGATATTGCAAGAAATTATGTCGTGAGAAAATTGATGTTGACTTCTAAGCCGGAAGAACACTCACAGCGACATAAGTTGTTTCAAAGTAGATGCATTATTAATGGTACGTTGTTTAATATTATCATTGATAGTGGCAGCTGTGAAAATATAGTAGGCAGGGATGCTATTGAGAATTTGGGACTACGAGTTGAGCAACACCCACATCCATACAAAATTGGATGGATTCGGCCTGGTGAAGAAATTGAAGTGACAAAGCGTTGTAAGATTCCTTTCTCTATCGGCAAATATTTTGATGAAGTTTACTGCAATATTGTCGATATGGATGCTTGTCACATGCTTCTCAGTAGACCTTGGCAATTTGATGTTAATGCCCAACATGCTGGCAAAGATAACATCTACAAGGTGAAAAAAGGTGGGGTTAAATCTACCTTGCTACCAACGAAAGAGAATGGTCGTGCCAAAGCTTCTAAAGTGGAGGGCAAACCCTTTTACAGTTTCCACTATTGTGAAGGAGTTTCGTCGAGTTGAGGAGAAAAAGAAGTGTATGTCAGAGTTGTCAAACATGTGCTATTGGCTAGTGAAGAAGAGAAGAATGCAGTATAAATTCCTAAAGTTGTGAAGTCGTTGCTAATAGAATTTGGTGATTTGATGCCAGAGGAATTACCACCTAGGTTGCCACCTTTACGAGATATTCAACGTCAAATTGATCTGATTCTTGGTGCTAGTCTGCCTAATTTGTCTCACTACAAAATGAGCCCTAAAGAGAGTGAAATTATGAAGGAGAAGGTAGAGGATTTGTTGCGGAAGGGTACATCCAAGAAAGCCTAAGCCTATGTGCAGTTCCTGTTTTATTAACTCCAAAGAAAGATGGCAGTTGGAGGATGTGTGTAGATAGCAGGGCAATTAACAAGATTAAAGTTGGGTATAAGTTCCCTATCCCAAGGCTGGATGAAATGCTGGAAAGACTTTATGGGGCTAAAGTGTTTTCCAAGCTTGATTTGCAGAATGGCTTTCACCTTATTTGAATTAGGCTGGGTGATGGGTGGAAAATAACATTTAAAACGAAGAAAGGACTATATGAGTGGATTGTTATGTCATTCGGATTATCAAATGCACCAAGCACTTTCATGCGACTTATGAACCAGGTACTCAAAAAATTTATTGACAGATTTGTTGTTGTATATTATGATGACATATTGATCTATAGTGGTTCAGAAAATGAGTACTTGCAGCATTTGCATGAAGTGTTAGGGGCTTTGAGAGAAAATAAGCTCTATGTGAATATGAAGAAATGCATCTTTATGACAAGCTAGTTTTTGTTCTTGGGCTTTATGGTTGGCGATGATGGGGTTAAAGTTGATGAAGAGAAGGTTTCGGAAATTAAAGAATGGCCTACATCAAGAATGTCCGAGAAGTCCAAGTTTCCATGGTCTGCTACATGTTATAGACGTTTGATTCAAAATTTCTGTTGACCTCGCTTATTTTCTAATCCAACTCTCATGAAATAATGAAACTTGAGCTCCATCGGTTCATTCTCATTTTATAAAATCCCAATAATTTTTTTCACAATTTGTTCAATGGCGTGCCCACATAAAATTAGTCACCATGCTCATGGACCCTGCTCCTGAGCCCAACATTCGAGACACAAACCTTGAGCTTATTTTTTCAAGAGTCATTTGTTGTCATTCCACAATGGTGCTGAGCGCACACTAAACAATCACCAAAATCATAAGTTAACTTCTTCAAATAAATTGTAGCTTTAAGTCTCTAATTTGTTTTGAAGCAAGAATCACCTCATTCGAGCTATATAGCTCAAGATATACTTAAAATTCCAAAGTGTGTATATATCTCAATCATGCCTCTAAACCGACTTCTCACTTTATTACAACCAAACTTTATCAAATAAAATTAAAAGCTACCAAATTTCATGGAGAGATAAATTCATGTCTTAGAATCTATCGCCCAAGGATCACTTCATTTAGAGGTCTGATGAGGGAGTTATGACCGAAAGAACCTAATATGTTCATAACCTCAATCACGCAGAATATGTCTTAGCGCCGATTGTCATAACTTTCACCAAAAAGTCAGATTAGTTTAGTTCTTCGCCATTTGAAAGTATACTTCTAGATCTACAACTTCCATGC
Source organism: Erythroxylum novogranatense (assembly GCA_029891385.1). NCBI lineage: Eukaryota > Viridiplantae > Streptophyta > Magnoliopsida > Malpighiales > Erythroxylaceae > Erythroxylum > Erythroxylum novogranatense. The sequence goes on along the minus strand of CM057225.1, from coordinate 4,822,556 downwards.
AGACTATAAGGTCAGATTCTGCTTATAAAATGGTCAAAAATCAAGATTTCCTTGTTGTCCGTGAGTGTCTGCTTAACTGACATCGCCGGTTAAAATGCCCCTTCTCACCCGAGAAAGTCCGTTAAACAGATATCCATGTCCGCTTAACGGACATGGGCAATGAATGGGTCCTTTGACCCATAAATGTCCATTAAACGGTTTTCAAAACCCTCCAAACCTCTCCAATGCTTCCCGCCTCCAAATTAATATCATATACCCTTATAATCTTCACAAATTCACTTCTTCTAATGCCTAAACACTTCATAACATATTCCAAACCACAAATTCATTTCATAAACTTCTCAAATCTCAACTCATTTGGTGCATCAAAACCACCATTTCCTATCATTTACCATAGCTGTTATCATGCACAATTCCTATGCAACATCACAACTTGTAACAATCATATCTTTTCACTCCGATATCCTAAATTTGCATACTTTATAGTGTTGGAAAGCTAAGTGGATCATCTATATCTTTCATTAAGACATCTTGGTCAAAATCATCAAAGATTAATACAGAATTCCTTCTAAACTCAAAACGCATAATTTACCCTCATGAAAACTTGAAATTTAACCCATCATCACTTCCTTAATTGCATATCATTCATAACAATTTAATTACCAATTGAAATTCAACCAACCCTCAATCTCAATTCAACGTGCGCCATGTATGGCGAGCGCATGCATGTGCGCAAGGCACGCACGCATGCATGCGCCATGCGACACCCCTAAATGCACGCCGTGACGGCACAATATGTGAGCCGCAATGAAAGCACACTTTTTGTACGCCACGACGTACATCCGGCAGATCGCAGCCATGAGCACGTCGCGACGTGCGGGTCTGGGAACTCCTCCCGAACCTGATTTCCCATCTTTTTCTCATCCTTAATCTTCCCAGCTTGCAAATGCAACACTTCTAAACCTTGATTCAAGTCCTAAACTTCGGTTCTAACTCATTCAAACCTTAAAAACAGTCACAAACTCATCAATCCAAAGATTTCACTTAGGTTTTTTCGAAAACCCTACATAATCAGTTCTAACCTAATACTAAACGATTCTAGGGTTTCATCCAACGAAAACAAGATAAAACGAACTTAAACTTACCAGGAGTTGCTTCGAATCTGTCTCGAAACCTCAAGGATCGAAAACCCCTATTTCTCTTCTCTTCTTCCTCTCCCACGATAACACTCTTCCTCTCTTCTTTTCTTTTCTTTCTCTCTTCTCCTTCTAATTTCTTCTCTTAAGTCTGAGAAGGGACAAAGACCATAATACCCCTCTTAGCCAAGCCTTAACTTATCTAGCTTAAGTGACCTTCCCAAATGCCCTCATAAACTTTTATCCTTTAATTCTTTTTAAACCACATTAAACTCAATTAAACCTCAATTTCCCTAAAACTTCCAATTAAATCCAATCAAACCATAAATCACACAATTAACACAATTCATGCTTAATGACATCATAAAAAAAATTCGGGGTCTAACATTTCTCCCCCTCTTAAAAAAAATTTCGTCCTCGAAATTATTACCTGAATCATCGAAAAGATACGGATACTTCTCCTTCATGACTTCTAAAGGCTCCCATGTAGCCTCCTCTACCGAATGGTTCCTCCATAGGACTTTGACTAACTGAACTGCCTTGTTCTCGAGGACTTTGTCTTTTGTATCCAAAATCTTTACCGAAGCTCCTCATAGCTCAAATCATCCCACAACTGAACCTCACTAGTCTGAATGATATGAGAAGGATCCGATCTATACCTCCTCAACATGGAAACATGAAACACATCATGAATCTGAGACAATTTCGGAGGTAACGCCAACCTATAGGCTAGTGGTCCAATCCTCTCAAGGATCTCATAAGGACCCACATACCTCGGACTCAACTTGCCCTTCTTGCCAAATCTCATTACTCCTTTCCAAGGAGATGTCTTCAGGAACACTTTCTCACCAACTTCAAACTCCATCTCCTTTCGATGCGCATCAATGTAGCTCTTCATCCTATCCTGTGCTGCCTTAAGTCGCTGCTTAACCAGATTGACTTTATCAACTGTAGTCTGAATCAATTCTGGTCCTACCAGTTTCCTCTCTCCTTCTTCATCCCAACAGATCGGAGTTCGACATCTCCTCCCATACAAAGCCTCATATGGAGCCATCTGAATACTCGAAAGGTACGAATTGTTATAAGCAAATTCGACCAATGGCAAATGCTCATTCCAAGCTCCTCCAAAATCCATCACACAAGCCCTAAGCATTCCCTCAAGAGTCCGAATGATCCTCTCAGATTGACCATTTATCTGAGGGTGAAAAGCCGTACTAAAATTCAGCTTAGTACCCAAAACTTCCTGCAAACTTCCCCAAAATCTCGAAGTAAACTGAGGATCCCTATCAGACACAATCGAATCCGGGATCCCATGCAATCTCACTATCTCATCAATGTACTTCTTTGCGAATACATGCAAAGAATCAGTCTGCTTAATCGCCAAAAGTGAGTCGACTTCACAACCGATCCACAATAACCTAAATGGCATCGTGCTTCCTACTGGTCTTAGGCAAACCCATCAGAAAATCCATAGTCACCCTCTGCCACTTCCATTCTGGAATAGGCAATGGCCTCAACTTGCCTGAAGGTGCCTGGTGTTCAGCTTTGACTTGCTGACACACTAAACACTTACTGACATACTCTACTACATCCCTCTTCATGTCTTTCCACCAAAAATGCTCTCTCAAATCCCTGTACATCCTGGTGCTACCTGGGTGCATGGCATAAGGCGCATTGTGTGCCTCATCCATAATCTCATCCTTTACCTCCTGCATATCTGGGATACAAAGCCTGTCCCCCATCGCCATAAGTCCATCATCCTCACTATTACCTCGTAAATCTTACCACTCAATTTCATCCTCAGGTCCGCTTAACTCGTGATCTTGAACTCGCAACTCTCTAACTTTCTCCCCGAGTATCGATCTCACTCAGAAGTTAGCTAGAAGACAATCCGACTCCTCCTGCTTCAAGCTTATCTTAAGCTTGGCCATCTCTTCCAATAAAGGAAGATAAACTGACCGAACATGAGCAATCGAAGACTTCCTGCTCAAAGCATTCGCCACTACATTGGCCTTACCCGGATGATACTCAATCAACAAATCATAATCCTTAAGCAACTCGATCCACAGTCGCTGTCTCAAATTCAATTCCTTCTAGCTCAACAAGTACTTGAGACTCTTATGATCGGTAAAGATCCTCGTCTGATCTCCATACAGATAATGCCTTCAAATCTTCAAGGTAAAAATCACTGCTGCCAACTCTAAATCATGCGTCGGATAGTTCAACTCATAAGGCTTCAACTGCCTCGAAGTATAAGCAATCACCCTATCTCCCTGCATCAATACGCAACCAAGACCCTTCCTCGAAGCATCACTATACACGGTATAACCCTCATCACCCGATGGCAAAATCAGAATCGGAGCACTCGTCAATCTGTGCTTGAGCTCCTCAAAGCTCTTTTGACACTCAAATGACAAAAATCGGTTAAGGTTTCAGATTTCAATTGGATTAGGCACTAAAAATTATAACAGTGGATTGATTTAGGAAATACTTCACTTAAACAAGTCGAACCCAATGTTCATGGATGTTCCCTTTTCTTTTAAATCCGAGTCACCACTTGGTCCATAGATAATTCATAATAAAAGGCGTTAAATACAAGAAGCCTAAAATTAAGTTCGTTAATTCTAGGTATCCTCACACAAGTTCCTAAGGTTGATCTACACTTTTAGTCTCAAGTATGTCGCTTGATTAATTTTTCGACAAATTAAATCCCATTGGTTGTGGCATTTAATGATCCAAGATCTTAATCTAGGTGATCAGGCTAAATTAGGACTAAATATGTATTTAATCAAGCAAAAATCAACACCACAAAAATTATCCTAATCCAATTTCAATCTTAACCTTAACCGAAAAGAAAAATTTACTCACACATATTTATCAATGAAACATAAATCATGGTCATAATATATGTTTGCATCAATTAATCCACACAATTAAAATAAATATGGAATAAAAAATAAAACAAACTAAAACCCTCCCTTTTCCGCAGACTGAATTTTTTCGCTCTTTTGCTTCATCGTCGCTACTACCGCTTATGCTAGTAGTGAAATAATTGAAGGTAAGGACCCAGTTGATTTGTTGTTCACACCACAGCTACTTCTTCTATTATGTGTCTGGTCCACCTATCCTTTATTTTGTTACTTGTTCTCTAAACTCAGCAGCAACGTGTCTTCCTCTCCTCGTATGCGACGTTTGTGTAGAGTGCTGAAGTAATAATTAACAAGGTGCCTCCTCTCTTCAACAGCTGGCTTCTCCTAAGCCACTAACTTGCAACGTGTTTCATGCCACCACTTCAAGTCCACCAAATACTTATTTTATTGTTTTTTTTAACCACAAACTATCTTCAACGTTGTATGTCCAATGGAGGTTTAACACGGCTGCTTCAATAACTTCATCAACGTGTTCATGCCAACAGTTGCCAAGCCACCAGCTGCTTGCCTCTCACAAGTTCAACGTCTTCGTTTGCTGCTTCTCCACCTGTTGTTCCTTGAGTCTTTAACGTGAGTGAGTGAAGCCTTGAAGTGTGTAACATTGTGATGATAATCAATGGGGTGTGTCTCTTCTCCCACAGCTGCAACGTGCTCCTCCCATTCAATTCAAATGTTTGTATGAGTGTCACACATAGCTTACTCAACACTTATGTCCCTCATCTTACTCCCCATTCTTCTTAGAGGGCTTCTTTATTTCTCTCTTCTCCACCATCAAGAAATGCTTCACCCCCAAAAACTTCCTTAGCTGTTGACGTGTTTTTGGTTGAAGGAGTAAAGTTCTCCTCCTTGTCCAGCTACCCACACTTCCCTTACGCAAGACTCCCTCCTCTCACATGTAACTTCAGCTCTTTTTATGCTTCCTTCAACGTTGCTGCTCCTTGTTTCAACCCCTTCAGCTGTTCCAACGTGGTCACGCCTTGCTCCAGCTGCTTCACGTTATTTTCTTGTTTCAAGCTTCAACTTGTGTCTTCTCCTTCAGCCATCTTACATCCAGCAGTTGTTGAGGAATTTTCCAGCAAAATCGTTTTTGTCCCAGCTCTCCACACTAACGTTTTTTTTTACTCTATCCTCCAGTCCACCTCTCTTCTTTTATTTTCAGCACTCCAATCCACGGTCCTTTCTCCTATTCAGCTCACGTTCTCTTCATGCTTTTTTCCAGCTCCCGTGTGTGAGTTTTGAGTGTATTCCCCCCTCTTGCCTCACCTTCTCATGTTTTTTAAGGCTCCAATAGCAAACCTACCACACCTCCACCTCTCCATCTCTCTTGTATTTATCGTTTTTTTCCCTTTGCTTCAACAGCTGGCCTTGCGTCTTCAAGTCTGTAACGTTATTCCTCTCCACCAGCTTGTTTTGTGTCTCCATGCTACTTGTTTCATGTCAAGTCTCCAATGGTGTGGTGTAAGCATGGGTCTCTTCTTCTTTTCGTGAATTGTGTTGAGCCTCCCGCCGCTTGTCTTCATGTGTGGTGGCCCCTTTTTTTTTTCCTCCAATACCACTAAAGTTGTCACTCCCTCACCATTTAGCTCCACGCACAACTCACATTTCTTCACCAACTTCTCATGTTGAAGTTTCCGAAGACTTTGTCATGTTGCTTCCTTCCATTCACTAACGCAGGTGTGAGTGGTTGTAATGTCTTGAGAGCTGGTCCCACGTGAGTGATGGAAATGGTCAATATGTGTTCCGTTGGTGATAGAGTTGAGCTCTCACGTTAATCCTCCTAGTTGTCCTCCTTATTCATGCCTGCTATTAAATATCTCCACTGCTAGCTTTCAAGTGATTTAAGGAGAGTCTTTGTAACTTTTCACGCACAGTTCTTTTTATTTTTTTTCACTTCTGCGCAGGCTGTCTTTTCTTACTTTAGGCTTTTAAATGTCCCAAATTTAGTATGTGCCTAGAATTAAAACACAAAACTCTTAATTAGTGCAATTTAAACATTAAATGGAAAAGAGTTTAGCGAATTATGCATCAAAAATTAATACAAAAATGTCCATTAACAATGGTCTTAGGCAAACCCATCAGAAAATCCATAGTCACCCTCTGCCACTTCCATTCCGGATTAGGCAATGGCCTCAACTTGCTTGAAGGTACCTGGTGTTCAACTTTGACTTGCTGACACACTAAACACTTACTGACATACTCTGCTACATCCCTCTTCATGCCTTTCCACCAAAAATGCTCTCTCAAATCCCTGTACATCCTGGTGCTACTTGGGTGCATGACATAAGGCGCATTGTATGCCTCATCCATAATCTCATCCTTTACCTCCTGCACATCTGGGATACAAAGCCTGTCCCCCACTGTCATAAGTCCATCATCCCTCACTATTATAGAAATCTTACCACTCTGAATTTCATCCTTGAGTCTGCTTAACTCTGCATCTTGAACCTGCAACTCTCTAACTTTCTCCCTGAGTATCGGTCTCACTCGGAAGTTAGCTAGAAGACAATCCGACTCCTCCTGCTTCAAGCTTATCTTAAGCTTGGCCATCTCTTCCAATAAAGGAAGATAAACTGACCGAACATGAGCAATCGAAGACTTCCCGCTAAAGCATCCGCCACTACATTAGCCTTACCCGGATGATACTCAATCAGCAATTCATAATCCTTAAGCAACTCGATCCACCGTCGCTGTCTCAAATTCAATTCCTTCTGGCTCAACAAGTTCTTGAGACTCTTATGATCGGTAAAGATCCTCGTCTGAACTCCATACAGATAATGCCTCCAAATCTTCAAGGAAAAAATCACTGCTGCAAACTCTAAATCATGCGTCTAATAGTTCAACTCATAAGGCTTCAACTGCCTTGAAGCATAAGCAATCACCCTATCTCCCTGCATCAATACGCAACCAAGACCCTTCCTCGAAGCATCACTATACACGGTATAAACCTCATCACCCGATGGCAAAATCAGAATCGGAGCACTCGTCAATTTGTGCTCGAGCTCCTCAAAGCTCTTCTGACACTCATCACTCCAGATAAACTTCTGATTCTTCCTCAACAACTTAGTCATCGGAGCGGATATCATGGAGAATCCCTCCACAAACCTCCTGTAGTAACCTGCCAAACTCAGAAAACTCCTCACCTCTGCTACATTCTTCGGTGCTTCCCAATTAACCACCGCTTCTATTTTCTTTGGATCCACATGCACTCCTTGCTCTGAGATTACATGTCCAAGAAATGAAACTTCTCTCAGCCAAAATTCGCATTTATCGAATTTGGCATACCACTCGTTTCTCCTCAAAGTCTCCAAAGCAATCCTCAAATGCTCGTCATGCTGCTCATCACTCTTGGAATAGACCAATATATCATCGATAAAGACAATGATAAACTGGTCCAAGAAAGGTTTAAAGACCCGATTCATCAAATCCATAAAGGCTGTAGGGGCATTCATCAATCCGAAAGGCATAACTAAAAACTCAAAATGCCCATACTGAGTCCTGAAAGCATACTTAGGCACATCTGACTCCTTAATCCTCAGCTGATGATAACCCGATCTCAAGTCTATCTTGGAGAAGACTTTCGCCCCTTGCAATTGATCAAACAGATCATCAATGCAAGGAAGCGGATACTTGTTCTTCACAGTGACCTGATTCAGCTTCCGGTAGTCCATACACATCCTCAACGATCCATCCTTCTTCTTCACAAAAAGAACCAGAGCTCTCCAAGGTGAAGAGCTCGGCCTTATATACTCTTTTTCCAACAACTCCTCCAATTGCTCCTTAAGCTCCTTCAATTCCACCGAACTATCCGGTAAGGCGGAATTGAAATTGGTGCCGTACCTGAAAAGAGCTCAATGGGAAACTCAATTTTCCTAGCTGGCGGTAGTCCTGGAAATTCCTTGGAAAAAAGATCCTAGAATTCCCTGACTACTGGAATATCCTCAAGCTTCCCTCTATCTGCTATTGTTTCTACCACATAGGCCAAAAATGCCTCACATCCCTTCCTCATCATCTTCTCTGCTGTCAAAGCTGAAACAATTCTGGGCGAACTCGCTTTTCTATCCCCAGCAAACACCACTCTTCTGCCGTCATCCAATTCAAATTCCACTTTCTTTCTTATAATCGGTAGGGCATCAGACTCTCTAAGGTATCCATACCCAAAATGACATCCAATCTCCCCATCTTCAGTGGCATTAAATCCACCACCAGAAGTTCTCCACCTATATATAGCTCACACTCTCTATACACTTGACTGATAATAATATAATGGCCGATTGGAGTACTCACCATCAACGGAGTATCCAAAGGGCTCACATTTCTATCACACACAGGTCTACTCGAGGAAACAAACGAATGAGTAGATCCCGGATCAATCAAAGCAAGCACATCATCATAAAATAACTTAACCGTACCAGTCACAACATCTGGAGCTATCTTTACATCCTCCCGAGTCATCGCAAACACCCTTGCTGGTGCCTGCCCCCTGGGCCTCCCTGGAAGACTCACCCTCTTGGCTGCATCAGAACTGCCTACTTCTGTCGAAATCTTATGTCCCACAGTCTCTATTCTCCTAGAGGCTTGCATCTGACTTCTCTCTTGTCGTGGAGGCTGAGGGCACTCTCTAGCAATGTGCCCCTTCTCCCCATAGTTAAAGCAAGCTCCTGTCAACCTATAGCACTCTCCTCTATGGGGTCTCCCGCAGTGCTCACACTTCGGAATGAATGGCCTATCCCTATCTCCCCTTCTACTGCCGCCCACCGTTGAGGCTTGCTGAGAAACAGTAGAAGTCCTCACCGGTCGAGATCGGCTTGCACCACTGCTCCTCTCCTCAGACTGAACAGGGAAGCTCCTGGCACTCCTATCAGGCATAGGAGTACTAGTACTACATCCCCTCTTGAACTGCTCTCTTCCTTTTCTCTTCTTGTTCACAGCACTCTTGATGTTCTCAATATTCTCAACCCTCAAAGCTGCCTCAACCAACTGCTGAAAATCAAAGAAATTATGCACTATCACTTTCTCTCTTATGGCCAAATGCAGTCTCGACTCAAACTGACGACATCTAGCAGCCTCACTCAACATCAAATCTGAAGCATACCTCGCCAACTGAGTGAACCAACGCTCATATTCACTGACTGTCATCTCCCTCTGGGTAAGACTGAGGAACTCCCTCTACTTCTGCTGAATATACACCTCAGACAGATATTTTTTCCTGAAAGCAGCAAGGAAGTCCTACCATGCCAATCCTACTGGTCTCATTTGACTCCCTGGCACAGTCTCCCACCAATGCAGAGCATCTCCCTAAAGCAAGCTTGCAGCATACACAACCCTCTCATCATCCTCACACTCCATTTGATCCAACACTCTCTCTGTCTTTCTCATCCAGGTCTCAGCTTCCTCAGGATCAGTGGTCCCGTAGAAGTCCACTGTTCCATACTTCCTCAATTTGTCGAACCGTCCATTAATATATTTTTAACACCTAATTAGATTGGAAAATCATTCAAATTCAAATTAAGAACGGAAGCTCGTAGCTTGTTTGTTTCCCTATAATTGGAGCTGTAGGACTCTATCCATTTATTCCACTAGACCCAAGCTTAAATTTATTTTTTAATGTTACTGTAGCGCCCCCTCACCATAGGGTACACACCGGGACGCCCGTGGGTCGTACCGACGCATATCCCATAGCAAGGAAATGCTACCGCTTGCAACTATCACTAAATACTCGCATGGCATCAATATAATTAAACCACAATAAGCAAATCACTAAAATTTAAAACCCCAATTTCATTGCATAATATCAATCCAAAATATAGACAAGTCTATCAGTCCCCTAAAGTCTCAATACAATAGCCCAAAAAGGAAACTGATAAAAACGTCTATACTAGGTCATCTCAAAGTCGCCCAAAGAGACCGACATTGTGCCATCGCTTCACTTGTCCAAGAACTCGCCAAACAGAAAACGTCTATGTCGAGCTAGAAACTTACTAACGCTGCCTCTAAAAATATTAGCAATGTTGGGTGAGTTTGCAAACTCAAATGAGAAACCATCATCGATGGTTCACCCAACTCATGCATATATACATAATATATCGCATAGTACACTTTAACGCAATTTAAAACACTATACACAATTTTCATATTTATACGATAACATAACTCAAACTTATCACTTCACAATTGTCATACATCACACGATTCTCAATTTCACTACGCAATGATGCATAATGTATGCAATTTCTCATTTTATGTCATTGTTGTGGATTGAGCGCTAACACTTTCCCGATTGGGCACTTTTCACAATGATCACAATTTCGACAAGTAGGAGAGCCCTCTGGGTATGCACTACTGCCCACTCACTTTAGGGATAGGAGAGCCCTCTGGGTATGCACTATTTCCCTTTTTGGCCGTAGACTTCTTCACGAATATTCGAGCTTAAAGCTCTGCAAACTAAATGCTTTAGTCACAACTGTTTAATTACCTCTTATAATCATGCCTAGCATGCACTAACACTTGCACAGTCACTAGCACATATGTTATCACTTCACTTACTTGTCACGATCAGAACACTTACTCGTAATACTATACACTGATTCATAATCACAAGTATTCACATTAACAACACATTCAGTACAATCACTCACAATCAGAACACTTACTCATATTTGCAGCACATTAATCTCACATTTATATCACTCACATTGACAATTGATTCACACATTCACAGCATAGATTATCACACAAAGATCGAGGAACCAACTAGGTTACTCACCAGAACTTCCGAGCTCTCGCTCGAAGTACCAAAGAATATTCGTGGATCGACGATCCAACGACGCTCTATAACAATACAAACGCATTCTCATCACTATATGCTCAATCAATAAGATTCACTAATGCACATGTCTCACATTTAAAATTATATGATACATGATCATGATTTCCCAGCGCTTTAGTCCCATTCTGCTATCTCTCGATTCACAACCAAAATTCACTACTCACTAGGTCAATAACATCCATAAATTTCACAAATCTCTCATTCAAATTCTAATTATACTCCAATTGTCATAACATAACTCTTAGGTCACTTAAGGAACCAGAATAAGCTCTTTTTCTATGATTGAGAACTCGCTAATTTAATTTCGAACTCTTATAATTTACCTTACTCAAAGACCTCTTTCTTTAGATCATAACAACTCCAGAGTTACCCCAATTGGAGGTCTACACTAAAAGATATTCTCTAAAAACTAATTCAATTTCTCTAAAATTTATGTTCCTCGACACGACCTCTGACCATTCTGGCCATGCGCAAGACAAAGGGACGCCATGGCGACGTTGGGAACGTTACGCATGAATAACTCTTCTGCGCCGCATGCGGCACCTAGCAATCACTCGTCACGGCGTCTCAATTGCTTGCCATGCTTAACACGCTTTTCGCCTTGTGGCGTGGCCCCATTACAGACGTGCGACTCAATCATCTTCTCCGATCATCATTTCCGCCATTAATACTCTTAAAATCTCCATAAAACACATTCAACTACCCCAACTAACACATTAAATACCATAAATGCCATAAATAACCCTAAATACAACATTAAAACACAATAAACTTACCAAATCACGGAATCGCACGGTAACCCTAAAATCTCCGAAAACTTCTCAAGCTCTCTCACTCACGATAAACTCCTCAATCCAAGCCAACCAACACAACTCCAAGCTTCCAATAACTCTCCAACCACAAAGAAAAAGGAAGTAAGCAAACTCTCCAAGGAAAGCAAGATCAACGATACCCACGAGAAGAAGAAGAAGTTTCGTGTCCTAGGAGAAAAATGTCTTCCTCTTTCAAACATAAGGTCTATATATATATATAGTTGATTTAAACCTATAGATCACAGTCCTCAAATTCATTCAATCTCAGTCTCTAAATTTCAATGGCTCCTCACAATAATTCTTAAACTCACAAATCTAAATTTTCCAAGCCATTTACCACTCACTTTGAAACCGAATCACAATCATCGGCCTCTAAGTCATTTTCCTATCCAACACATAACTCTAAAATTCCAAAAAATTTCCATAATTCCTCAAAATATAAAACACTCGATCGCATACTAAATTTTCAATTTCCAATTCTCTAAAATTCAATTCTCACTCTAATTCCACTATTATACTCAAATTATCCCTAATTTCACTTTAAAATCAAATATAACTCAATTATCTCAAAATTCACAATTCAACTCATAATCACAATTTAAATGCTGGAACAATCATGAATGCATGTCACTATGCATATGCATGTGCAAAATGATCTATCTCAAAGGCCACAAAACACTGGATCACTAAATATGCAATCACGACACTACCCGTACCAATATGCTCATCACATCGGTAACGGGATGTTACAATTCTCCCCTCCTAAACAAAAATTTTGTCCGAAATTTCATACTGACCGGCCGAATGATGAGGGTCTCGCCTCCTCATGTGCTCCTCGCCTCCCAAGTTGCTTCCTTCTAATGAGTGGTTCTTCCATAGGACTTTCACCAATGGAATCACCATGCTCCTTAATTGCTTGACCGAGATCCGATAATACGCACTGGCTCCTCAACATAACTCAAATCACTAGCTATCTCAATCTCTTGAGCCGAATCACATGAGTCGGGTCCGAGCTGTATCTCGAGCATACTCACATGAAAACATCATGCAACTGGGACATCTCACTTGGCAACGCTTAATCTATAGGCCAACGGTCCAATCCTCTCAAGAATCTCATACGGACCGACATACCGAGGACTCACTTGCCCTTACGGCCAAATCTCAAAGACTCCTCTCCAAGGTGACACTTGAGGAATACTTTATCACCCACATCAGACTCCATCTCACGCCGATGCCGATCCACATAACTCTTCCGTCTATCCTGAGTCGCCTTGATGCGACTTCAATCGCCTCACATTATCCATCAGATCTGGATCAGCTCGGGGCCCTCAAGCATCCTCACACCCTCTTCATCCCAAAGAAAGAGGTGATCTACACGGTCTCCATACAAGGTCTCATACGGTGCCATCCCAATATCGCTCTAAGATCGATTATTGTACGCAAACTCGATCGAGTCAAGCATCGTCCCAAGACCTCGAACTCTAATACAAGCTCTCAAAGATATCCTCAGCAGTCTTGATCGTCCTCTCACTCGCCCATCCGTTCGAGGATGAAATGTCAGACTAAAGTTCAACCTCGAACCTAAAGTCGATCAGAGGCTCCTCCGTAACCTCAAGTAAACTGGGATCCCTATCTAACACTATCGACATCGGGACCTCACGCAATCGACAATCTCGCCACATACTGGTTAACTTGTTGGGACCCGATCTGGGAACCGGATCCCAACCAAAAAGCAGAAATGGAGACAAAGAACGAGGGAACGAGGCGATGAAAACGGAAATTTCGTGATCGAAATTTCGAATCTAAACAAATAGCGGAAGCCAATAGCAAAACGAACTCAAATCACAAAAGGCGGAAGCAAAGCAAATGCGAATCTAATACGTAATCAAACGGAAGCAAATGAAAGCGGAAGCAATAACTAATCGAACCAAGCGAACATATTTCAAGTGAAATGATATACGAATACCAAGCAAAACGGTTAAATCGACATTTAACAAATGTCCGATATTCGTATAAATTATCTAAAGGAAGCATCGTGTTGGAAATCTAGACTAAGACATATCCGAAATCTGGTATAATTTTTTTTTCTTTTTCTCATATTCATTTATTACACCTTTAGGCAATCTCATTCAAATCAAACAAACAATTTCCACTCTTGGAAATTCATTCTCATGCAAATCTCAAAACTTGCTCATATTCTTATATATCCGTACAAGTCCCAAAATACATTTTTATCTCAATTTTTATCGAAATTTTGGCAACATAACGGCTACTTTTATCCTAACCCAAACCTGCAAAGTGTTCAAAACAACACTTCTAAGAGCCCAATCAATCAAACAATCATCAAAATCAACCGGACCCTCCGTCCGGGATCTCAGCAGAAACAAACGCAATCTTAATTCTAAAACATTTTCATAACTAAAATACAATATACTGATCTCATAACTCAATCTCATTTCCAAATTCATACACAATTCCATATACAATACACTTTAATGGCTTGCATTAATGGAATTGCAAGCCATTTACAATACCCAAAATATTCCAAATCTCAAAATTTACGTAACAATACAAACGATGCAAAAACGGACCAAACGTCTTCACATTCTTTCATCCGATCTCCTGCTCGAAACCTGGAGATGGGGATGAAAGGGGGGTGAGCTCGAAAGCTCGTGGATAATATATTTATAAATTGAAACATAAGCGAAAATTATCTTTTCAAAATTTTCAAACATTTCCCATTCAGAAATTTTATCCAAAAACCCATTTTCAAAATTTTCCAAAACATTCATAAACAGTTTCCAAATTTCATGATTGAAAATTCACTTTCTCATTTCTTAAATTCTCAAATTTTTTTACCAATCATGCACAGCTTTAAACATGAATGCATCACATAGCACATAAACAAAATCAAAAACCACATAACATAACAGAATGGTTTGACGTTGGACCCCACACCCCACCCGTAGGTGTTTGCAGGTTATACTGCGGCGTGTGTTTGCGGATTATACCGCGGCATCCAACACAAATCACAATAACACATTAAACGGTTTGGTTTGGTCCATAATAGGACGTACTGCGCATTTCCGCATAGCGGTCATGTGCAGCCGTGAAGGGAGTCCGTGATCGAACTTCATGCCACTAAGCGGGCAGCCGGGAGAAGGCTATAACGAATAGAGACAGTGCACTGACTCACAAAAGGACCTGACCAAACCCACATAACACATAAGCGGAACAAAATTTCAGATTGCCAGAAGGCACTTTTCAAAATCTTAATTTTCTTTAAATTTTTCATATCATATCATCATAATGTGTCATAAATGACACAAACATATTTCCACATGAATTCATATAACAAATCGAATGCAATTCACTTAAATCACATATTCATCAAATTCATCACAATATATGCATTAATTCTTTAAATCATTTAAATCATAAATCACATAATTTGAAAACCATGAATTTCATAATTCTTGCATTTTCTAAAACTCATTTTAACCCTTTGAAATCATAATATCAAACATTTACAACCTTTCTCAACCCCTTTTATCAATAATAATTTATCAAAATCAAATTTTTGCTTTCTTTAATTTTCAAAATCACATTCTTAGCTTACAATTCAATAAATAAATATACTACCCACCTCGAATTGATGCCAAAAACTTGATCCACACTTCAATTCGTGCATTCCTTCTATCTTTCTTCCAATTTAACATCACCTAAGCCATAATCATCCCAATTCAACATCATAAATTACTTAATTCTTCCAATTGGGATCAATCTATCTAAATCATGAATTCCAAAAGTCCTCAAATCTTAAAATTGGCCTAAACCAATTTACACAAATTCAATATCATAATCCATAAATTCTTTAAAATTAACTTCACATATCATCAATCCATAGTATTTTCCATGACTCTACACTAACAATTTCCAAAAACCCCAAATTATAAAATTTGGGCATAATCCCAATTAAATTTTCATCCAAAATTAAATCAATTTCAACATGTATTCTCTAAAATTGATCATGGAATTAGTAAACCCACATCATTTCTAATGATTCTAAACCAAAAACTTATCAAAAACTCAAAATCCAAAAAAAAATTTCCTTACCTCTTTCTCCTTCAAACTTCGGATTTCTTCATTCCCAAAGCAAGCTTTCTTCATTTCCAATCTTTTTCTCTCTTGGATCAACATGAAAATCCTTAAGAATCAAGTAGAAAAATCAAACTTACCTTTCTCTCTCTTTTCTCCCATAACCGAAACTCCTTCTCCATTTTTCTACATCTTTCTTCTTCTTCTTATTTCTCTTCTCTTTTTATTTCACTCTTTCCAATTTTCCAGACTCTTCCACGATACTCATCTGATTTTTAAAGGCCATGTCATTTAAAATGTGATAAAAAGACCAAAATGCCCTTAACATGTTACTTTATGTCATGCCTACTTGCGGGTTGATTCGCACTATCGATTTGAAGAAATTTGTTAAAACTTCCTTCTCGAGAAATGTTTCTCTCAAACACACGAATCCAACGCCACTAACCGCGCTCAATTCGGATCACTACACCAAAAGTTATGCGCAAAACAGTTCGGGTATATCCATATTCTAACACATTTTCTATGCATGATTATTTCCTTCCAGAAATTAACATTCTTAATCCTAGAATTGAAACTCGATGTCTTCATAACAATTGTAGCCTTATGTCTCTAGTTTAATTCAAAATAAGAATCACCTCATTTCGATTCCCAGATCAAAAGTTATGCTCAAAATACTCTCAGATGTTCCAAATCCAAAAACTGCACACGAATTTGAACTTCCATTCATAATTTGAGGGTCTTAGAAGCAAAATTGACATTTTATTTCTTCATATGATTTGTAGCCCCTTATCTTAACTTTATTTCTCCTCAAGAATCACTTCAATCGGATCTCTACAGATCCCGAATTTCTCAAAATACTGAACTACATTCGGAAAATTTTCCGACTCACTTTGATTAAATTAATCACCCTTAATTTAATTTCAAAAATTCACAAATTTCTCATAAAATGAAATTCATTGTCTTAGGAATTCAACGCTTCATGAATCGAGTCAATCGGATGTCGGACGGAAAAGTTATAAGCAAAAGAGTGAAATATGTTCAGAAAATTGTCTTTCTTAAACAAAGTAGGAAAGTCGCGATCGTGCGTGTGCACGACCGCGATATCCGCATGGACCAGCGGAGTCGCGATCGTGCCCGTGCATGATCGCGACAATGCGGTGCACCCTCAGAGTCGCGATCGTGCGTATGCACGACCGCGACTTTTGGGTGAACCTACACCTTTTTTTATTATTCTTAAAACTTCCACAATTCATATCTTTTGATTTCTAACTCCAAATTTAACAAACTTGATCTCTATGGAAAGCTTGAAGGAAGCTCTACAACTTCCATGAGAACTCCACAACCAATTCCATCTCTAAAATGATTAATTTTCTAATCAAAGATTTAACCCAAATAATAAATACTTAAACAAAGTCCTCAACTTTGAAAATTTCTATCTTTCAACTCCAAACTCCAATCATGTCATATTTTATATCGATGCGAAGATCAGAAAGTCACCTAAAACTTTCATGCAGGACACAAAAATCAATTTGACCTCTATGGAAGTCAATTTTTCCATCAAAAGTTCTGTCTTCTAATAATCATGCAAAAACCATAACATAAACTTGTAAAAATCATAACTTATTATTCCGAGATCGAAAAATTGCATACTTTATATCAAAATTAAGATCAAATCAGATCCTTCAACTTTCATGAAGAACTTCAAGGCTAAATTAACCTCTAATTAGGTCAATTTCTCAGTCAAAGTTTCAGCCATAATAAAAGTCAACCCGAACACACCTAAACTTTGACTGATCATAACTTTCACTCCCGATATCAAAAAATTACAAACTTTATGGCCACAAAAAGCTCATAACATAATCTAGAAGTTTCCTGAAGACCATTTTATCCAATTTTGCCTAAATCGAAAGTCAATTTGCATAGGCCAAAAAGTCAACTATTTCACAATTTTTCATATTTTCACTCTTTCTCTTTTTAGTCATGATTTTCAACTTAATTTCAATCAACTCATCCACTTAATTTCATAAACCATACAAATCCACTCAAAATCCCAAAGATATCAAAATCAGATCATTTCTTTTCTTCTCAATATTCTTTAAATTTTAAGACATCTCCTATACAAGACATACACAAAGCACTCCTTAAATTTTATTTTCATAATTCAAATTTTCACTCAAAGATTGGGGTCCAACACAACTGGTCGAGAGTATTATTCTCTCGCACTGGCAAGAAGTGAGTCGATTTGGTCAACTGGTCCACTATGACCCAGATTGCATCATGCTGCCTCGGCGTCCTACGTAACCCTATAATAAAATCCATAGTGATTCGCTCCCATTTCCACTCCAGAATGGGTAACGAATGCAATCTCCTAATCGGGCCCGGTGCTCAGCCTTAACCTGCTGGCACGTCAAACACCGAGAAACGAACTCTGCCACTTGTCTCTTCATACCTGGCCACCAGAAATGCAACCTAAGGGTATTATACATCTTGGTAACGCCAGGATGCATGGAATAAGTAGCCACATGCGCCTCCTCTAGGATCGCTCATCTCAGATCATCAACATCTGGCACACACAACCTCTGACCCATCCAAAGAGTCCCATCTCTCAACTCAAAATCTGAACCCTGACCAGCTCTAACTCTATCCATCAATCTCACTATCATTGGGTCCTGATCCTGGACTCTCCTGATCCGATCATGCAACATCGGCCTCATCCTCAGAGTGGCAATCAAAGCTCCATCCTGAGCTAAATCCATCTGCACATCAAGCGCTCTCAACTGAATCAGGCTAGGCAACCTCTCAATCTGAATCTGAGCTGCACTGACATGAGATCTCCTACTCAACGATCACCACCACATTGGCCTTCCCCTGGATGATACTCAATCGCGGTCATAGTCCTTCAACGGCCAATCCATCTCCTCTGCCTCGATTCAACTCGCCGACTCAATAGATACCTCAAACTTATGATCGGTGAAGATCCGAACATCTCCCATACAAATAATGTCTCCAAATCTTCAAAGCAAACACCACCGCTACCAACTCTAAATCATGACTTTGGATAATTTCTCTCACGAGACCTCAATCGCCTCGAGGCATACGCTATAACTCTCCCATGCCGCATCGTAACATCGCTTAATCCACGCCAAGCATCACTAAATACCTCGAAACCTCCGGACCCTGACGACAAAGCTAACACTGGTGCCGTAGTAAATCGATGCCTAAGCTCCTCAAAGCTCCGCTGACACTCATCAGTCCATCTAAGGGTATGTTTGGGAGTTTAGGATGGAATGGAATAGAATGGTAATTAATGGAACGGAATGGAATGGAGTGGAATGGAATGGGCCACTCCATTGTTTGGAAGTTTAAATAAAATAAGAGAGGTTTGGAAGGTAAACTATGCCATTCCATCCTTGACCCCCCAATTTGGAGGGTCACAAAATATTGGATTTTGGATGGTAAAGGATGGCTTCCAAAGCCATTAATTGCCATTCCATCATGTTTCAAAATAAACTCCCAAACAATGGCCTGAGTCATTTGGGCCATTCCATTCCATTCCTTTCCATCCCTCTATCCACATCCAAACATACCCTAAAAGCCACATTCTTCCTCAGAAGTTTTGTCAAAGGGGCTGAGATCACTGAAAACCCCTCGACAAACCTCCGGTAATATTCGCTAAACCGAGGAAACTCCTCAACTCGACACGCCTCAAACCTCCCAACTCAAGATCGCTTCAATCTTGTGAGGATCCACCCGATACCCTCACCAGACACAATATGGCCTAGAAAAATGACCTCATCTAGCCAAAATTCACATTTCGTGAATTTGGCATACAACTGCCTCTCTCTCATGATCTGCAACACAATCCTCAGATGTTTCGCATTCTTCTGTCTACTCCTCGAATACACTAAAATATCGTCAATGAACACAATCACAAACTGATCCAGGTAGGGCTGAAATACCTTATTCATCAAGGCCATGAAGGTTGTCGGGGCATTGGTTAACCCGAACGGCATCACTAAGAACTCAAAATGCCCATACCTGCTCCTGAAAGCACTCTTATGCACATCGGCCTCTGCAATCCTCAACTGATAATACCCTGATCGCAGATCCAATTTAGTAAACACCTGAGCTCCTTGCAACTGGTCAAATAGATCATCGATCCTAGGCAGTGGGTACTTATTCTTGACAGTAACCCGATTGAGCTGCCTATAATCGATGCACAACCTCAAAGTCCCATCCTTCTTCTTCACGTAACAACACCGAGCTCCTCGTGCAAAACACCGGGTCTAATAAACCCTTATCCAACAACTCCCGCAACTAAGCCTTAAGCTCCCTCGGCCCACCGGTGCCATCCTATATGGAGGTATAGATATAGAGCTGTACCGAACGAGGTCAATCCCAAACTTCGCCTCCGATCCGTGGCAAACTCAGAACTCATCGGGAACACATCCAAAATTCCCTAATCACGGAATATCCTCAGAACCTCTCGCTTCAACTCGGTGTCCACCACATGAGCCAAATACGCCTCACAACCACCACGCATCAATCTCAAAACACTCGTAAAGGAAATCATCCTACTGCATCGCTCGACTAACACCTCGAAAAATAACTCTAGTGACCGTGAGAATCTAACACGACCTCCTTGGTATAATAATCCATCACGCCTCTATGCGCAGAAACCACCCATCCCTGTAATCGATCAATCTCTCAGAGCAAAACTATCAGATCTGCACTCAACTCTGCCTGATCAATCACTATCGGGCACCCCTTACAGACCTCACCCAAGGCAGTAGTACTACCCAAAGGCGTACTCACCTGCAACCCACACTGCAGTCTCTCCCTCTCACAATGCAGTCTACGTGCCACATGCGGTGCAATAAAAGAATGAGTGGATCCAGATCCATTAATGCATAAACCTCAAAGCCGTAAATCAAGGCATACCCATTAACAACATCCTGAGACTCGAGCCTCCCGCCGAGTCATAGCATAGACTCTAGCCGGGATCACGTCACTCATTCCCTCAGACCTCACTACAGATCCCTCAGCTCGGCCTCGGCCTCTCCAACCAGATCCACCTCCACGGCTCTATTGCACCGAGGTGACATTGCACGATCTCCACGGCCGCAGCAGACCGGGCCTCCACAAAGGAAAGGACACTCTTGAGTCGATGGTCCATGGAACCACATTTGAGACACGCCGGTAAACCTCCAAAGACTCCCATCGTGTCTCCTCTCACAATACTCACATAGCGGGATCATCGACCAACCTCTAGCCCCGCCACTACCACCATCGGATTGAGCAATCGCGCCTCCGCCCAAATCTGGACCTGTCTACCTCCTCCAGACGACATGAAGGTCCCGCTCGACGCCATCAACCTCTACTAGCACTACTCGACTATCACTTTGGGCCTCTTGCCTCTGGTCCCGATCCACCAGTCGACTCGCCTCAATAATCGCTTCAATCTCACAACACGCCCTCATTTCAATAAATGTACCCATATCCGATCAGCTAACTGCACGGATCTCCATATTGAGTCCGCCCTCAAACCTCCGACACCGCCGATCAAGCAATCAAAGCAGACGTATAAGCCGCAAACTCATTGAACTCGACCTCATAGTCCGCCATCGACATCAACCCTATCTCACCAAGAAACTCCTCAGATCTTCA
Source organism: Erythroxylum novogranatense (assembly GCA_029891385.1). Lineage (NCBI taxonomy): Eukaryota > Viridiplantae > Streptophyta > Magnoliopsida > Malpighiales > Erythroxylaceae > Erythroxylum > Erythroxylum novogranatense. Next base: position 4,801,087 of record CM057225.1, on the reverse strand, counting down.
TCTCTAAATACACCTGGGCATGAAATTATCCTTGAATGCCCTCGTAAAATCATCCCAAGTCAACACGCGGGGCCTGGAAGAACCGCCGGAATAGTCTTCCACCACCAAAAGCCGAACCCTCAAGCAAAGATATCGATAGTCAAAGCGCTTCTCAGATTCGCAGTCCATCTGATCGAGGACTCTCTCTATCCTCTCTAACCATCCCTTAGCCTCTGCAGGGTTGGTGTTGCCATGAAGTCAACCGCTCCTCGCCATACAGCCTATCATACCTCCTCTCCCGCCTCACAGAACTCGGAGGTAACTCATCGAATGAGGCACGGGGACTCTCTCATCGGCTCCCACGGATCCTATGTCACTGGTTGATCCACTTGCTTTCCAAGAACGGATGACCTACAATCAACAAGAATCGATCAATTTCGCTTTTCTCATCAAATTCAAGCCTAAAATACACTACGCCCAAAAGATGTCAAACCATGCTCGATACCACCTAATGTAGCGCCCCTCACTATAGGTACACATTCGACGCCAAGTGGGTCGTAATCGACGATATCCCACAAAGAAGGAAGTGCTACCGCCGCAACTATCACTAAATACTCGCATGGCATCAATATAATTAAACCACAATAAGCAAATCACTAAAATTTAAAACCCCAATTTCATTGCATAATATCAATCCAAAATATAGACAAGTCTATCACCCCTAAAGTCTCAATACAATAGCCCAAAAGGAAACCGATAAAAACGCTCATACTAGGTCATCCTCAAAAGTAGCCCCGGTGACCGACAATGTGCCATCGCTTCACTTGTCCAAGAACTCGCACAAAGAGGAAAACGCGTCTACCCGGGAGCTAGAAACCTACTAACTAACGCCTCGAAAATATTAGCAATGTTTGGTGAGTTATGAACTCGGTGAGAAACCATCATCGATGGATCACCCAACTCATGCATATACACATAATATATCGTGATAGTACACTTTAACGCAATTTAGAACATTGTACACAATTTACATATTTATACGATAACATAACTCAAACTTATCACTTCACAATTGTCATACATCACACGATTCTCAATTTCAAGACGCAATGATGCATAATGTATGCAATTTCTCATTTTATGTCATTGTTGTGATGACGCTAACACTTTCCCGATTTGGGCACTTTTCACAATGATCACAATTTCGACAAGTAGGAGAGCCCTCTCGGTATGCACTATTACCCATTCACTTTAGGGATAGGAGAGCCCTCTGGGTATGCACTATTTCCCTTTTTGGCCTTAGGCCTCTTCACGGATATTCGAGCTTAAAGCTCTACACACTGAATGCTTCACCACTCGCTTAATTACCTCTTATAATCATGCCTAGCATGCACTAACACTTGCATAGTCACTAGCACATATGTTATCACTTCACTTACTTGTCACGCATCGTAACACTTACTCGTAATACTATACACCGATTCATAATCACAAGTATTCACATTAACAACACATTCAAGACAATCACTCACAATCGTAACACTTACTCATATTTGCAAAGACATTTGTCTCACATTTATATCACTCACATCGACAATTGATTCACACATTCACAAACAGATTATCACACAAAGATCGATGAACCAACTAGGTTACTCACCAGTAACTCCGAAGCTCTTGCTGGAAGTACAAAGAATATCCGTGGACCGACGATCCAACGCACCTCTATAACAATACAAACGCATTCTCATCACTATATACTCAATCAATAAGATTCATTAATGCACATGTCTCACATTTAAAATTATATGATGCATGATCGTGATTTCCCAAATAGCTTTAGTCCCATTCCGCTATCTCTCGATTCACAACTAAAATTCACTACTCATTAGGTCAATAACATCCATAAATTTCACAAATCTCTCATTCAAATTCTAATTATACTCCAATTGTCATAACATAACTCTTAGGTCACTTAAGGAACGAGAATCACTTTTTCTATGATTGAGAACTCGCTAATTTAATTTCAACTCTTATAATTTACCTCACTCAAAGACCTCTTTCTAGATCATAACAACCCAGAGTTACCCCAATGGAGGTCTACACAAAAGATATACTCTAAAACCAATTCAATTTCTCTAAAATTTCTGTCCTCGCCGCGACCTATAACCCCGTCACAAGACAAAGGACGCCATCATGACGTGGGAACGTTCGCCACGACGAACAACTCTTCTGCCTCGCCGGCGGCTAACAATCACTGTCATGCGTTTAAATTGCTTGTCATCATGACGTCTCGGCGTTTCGCCCGTAACACGCCTTTTCTCGCCGTGGCGTGGCCCCATTACGACGTCGTGACGCTCACCCAATCATCTTCTCTGATTGTCATTTCCGCCATTAATACTCTTAAAACCTCCATAAAACACATTCAACTACCCCAACTAACACATTAAATACCATAAATGCCATAAATGACCATAAATACAACATTAAAACACAATAAACTTACCAAATCACGGAATCGCACGGTAACCCTAGAATCTCCGAAAACTTCTCAAGCTCTCTCACTCACGATAAACTCCTCAATCCAAGCCAACCAACACAACTCCAAGCTTCTAATAACTCTCCAACCATAAAAAAAAAAAGAAAGCAAGCAAACTCTCCAAGGAAAGCAAGATCAACGATACCCACGAGAAGAAGAAGAAGTTTTGTGTCCTAGGAGAAAAATGTCTTCCTCTTTCAAACATAAGGTCTATATATATATATAGTTGATTTAAACCTATAGATCACAGTCCTCAAATTCATTCAATCTCAGTCTCTAAATTTCAATGGCTCCTCACAATAAATCTTAAACTCACAAATCTAAATTTTTCAAGCCATTTACCACTCACTTTCGAAACCGGAATCACAATCATCAGTCTCTAAGTCATTTTCCCGGTCCGAACACATAACTCTAAAAATTTCAGAAAAATTCCCATAATTCCTCAAAAATATAAAACACTCGATCGCATACTAAATTTTCAATTTCCAATTCTCTAAAATTCAATTCTCACTCTAATTCCACTATTCTACTCAAATTATCCCTAATTTCACTTTAAAATCAAATCTAACTCAATTATCTCAAAATTCACAATTCAACTCATAATCACAATTTAAATGCTGGAACAATCATGAATGCATGTCACTATGCATATGCATGTGCAAAATGATCTATCTCAAAGGCCACAAAACACTCGATCACTAAATATGCAATCACGACACTACCCGTACCAATATGCTCATCACATCGGTAACGGGATGTTACAGTTACGCACCAAGAATTCAACCAAGGTTGGGGCCGATCCATTAAGAATGAAATATTCTAAAAAATCTCGATTGATACAACATGCTATTTTTCCATTCATTCCTTTCAGATCACCGTGGTCGTATAAACTATACCGATGGTATGGATTTAATCCCTTTCTTCATAAAATGCGTAAAGATGTTAGTCGACTTAAAAGTCGAGTGCTCTACCGTTGAGTTAGCAACCCAAATAACAAATAAAAACTTACGACGTGGTGATCATTGGACCTTTGATTAATGATTAATTAACGCTTTCTTTTTTTTTTTTGACCTCCTCTCTTCTTTAATCCACAGGAGGTCAAATTGAAATTGTTGTTCCATTTTTCCGTATAATTTTTGACTTAACAAAATATGAACAGAATCACACTCAGAGGATTTGAACTCACGACATTGGGTTTTGAGACCCTAATGCTCTACCGAATCAACTAAGAGCGCCTTCTTATTTTACCCAAGGGTTTGAATTAGCCCCCGATCATATTTCACTGAGATGAAAGAAAGATAGGAATCTTTCTTCAAATGTGGCTCTAGTCTATGGTCGATGAATGAACCATCGGAGCTCGAATGAGAGTTGGTTTGATCGCCCTAACTATGGCGTAATATTTCGAGATGTTAATGAACAAGACGTATTGCTATTTATCGACAATAATGTGTCGAGAAATTGGTACAAGAAGCCGTGGACACACTTCTTGATAATGGAATCCATGGACAACCAATGAGGGATGGTCATTATAAGGTTTACAAGTCGTTTTCAGATGTAATTGAAGGCAAAGAGGGAAGATTTCGAGAGACTGTGCTCAGCAAATGGGTTGATTATTCGGGGCGGTCGGTCATTGTCGAGGTCCCGCACTTTCATTACATCGATGTGGATTGCCTCATGAAATAACAATAGAGCTTTTCGGACATTTGTAATTGTGGTTCAATTAGGTCCCGCCGCAGCAATGGCCGTAGAAGGCATCGCGAGACAACCCGAGGGAAGGAAAAATACGAGGTACTTTATTGCTTAGTCCGCTTTTATGGAAGCTTTAACAATTTATGGACTAGTTGTAGCATTAGCACTTTTATTTGCGAATCCTTTTGTTTAATTCTGCTTTCTTGTTTCGAATTATATCAAGATTTCACTCCTACAATGTTTTTATTGTATCTTTTTTTTATTAGGACAATAACCCACGGGAAGGACTGATTTGAGGATGGGGAATTAGTATACCGACTTTCTTCCTTCCCCCTTTTTGCTTAGTTCACTCGAAACTTTTTTAAGAAAGTGTTGCAACAAAAACAAAAAACATATTTCACAATTCACACAAGACACAGTGCAATTCTAATACATCCATTAGTTCGTAGAGGGATTCAATGCAGACTTTGATGGGTATCAAATGGCTGTTCATGTACTTTATCATTGGAGGCTCAGCGGAGGCTCGCTTACTTATGTTTTCTCATATGAATCTCTTGTCTCCAGCTATTGGAGATCCCATTTCGCACTCAACTCAAGATATGCTTATTGGGCTCTATATATTAACAAGTGGGAATCGTTGAGGTATTTGTGCAACTAGGTATAATCCAGGTAATCGTAGAAATCATCAAAATGAAAGAATTGACGATAATAACGATAAGTATACAAAAGAACCCTTTTTTGTAGGGAAAAAAAGTTTCATTTTCTAATTGGTCGTATATAATTTTATAATTGTTCGTATAGATATAATACGCCTTCTTTGGTTCATTAGTACTGTGAAGCAATTTCAGCTAGGTTAGTTATGCTATAAAAAAAAAAAGAGAACTCTTGGATTTTTTATCTCCTTCTAAGAAAATGTTCATTCTTCATTTCATTTCAAAATACTTTTTTTATTCTTCACATCCCGGATTGCGCCCTGGATCATTAGATAAAAATCCAAAGATGAAGAGAGAAACAAAAAATATCACTACTGTGTAAACAAAGAGTTTTAAAGTAAGCATTACACAATCTCCAAAATCTTTTTTGGTTTGGAAAAAAAAAATTGATTGATTTATTTATTCCTTTTCTGCATGCAGAAGAAGAAGATTTACATTTAGAAAAAAATCAACACAAGGTTACTTTACCCTTTTTTACTGCTCATGATAGATTGGCTAAACTAAGGAAAATAAAAAACAAATAAGATTGAAATATATTTTATTGACCAATCGAATTGACTCCTAAGATCTATAATTGCCTTAAAAGGTCCAATATACATACATTGTTAGACCTTTTGAATACCGAATAAGAAGACCTTATGAAAATTGAACATTTTAGCATGAAGATATAAAACATTTATTAGGCATTCTAGAAATGAAAAGCATTTTGCAATTGATTTACTAAAGAATTCATTCTAAATCCATTGGATTTATATTGATTTTAAATCTTGTATTAAGAGCTAAATTGGCTAAAGGAATGGGTCATAATTATTCGGAGAACCCGTATGGCCAAATGATCTTTTATATATTTTTCCGATAGTAATTCTAGGTACTATTGCATGTAATGTAGGATTAGCGTTCTAGAACCATCAATGATTGGTGAACCCAGATCCATTTGCAACTCCTTTGGAAATATTGCTCGAATGGTATTTCTTTCCGTATTTCAAATATTGCAAACAAGCACTCCAATAAGTTATTGGGTGTTCTTTAATGGTTTCAAGATTATGGATTTATTAACACCGCTGGCTGGTCAAACATGGGATAGTTCATAGATCTTTGGGCTTTGATTACTATGAATAGAGACTTTACAAGTAAAGCCCGAGGATTGGCATTCCATTGCTTTCATTTTATATGTATATGGTTACAATTATCTGCGCTCCTAATGTGCCTATGATGTAGCACCAAGGGCTCTTAGCTAGTGTATATCATCTTACGAGAATAGAGTATGATATAGATCAACCGTAAGAAGTATGTATAAAAGTATTTGTTCCAAGGAAGAATGCTAGAATTAAATGCATTTTCGGGTTTGGAAAAGTGCAGATTTTCAAGAAAGGGAATGTTATGATATGTTAGGAATCTCTTATGAGAATCATCATGATAAAACGATCTTAATCTTTGGAAAGTCGATAGGGTGGCCCTTGCGTAAGGATTATATTGCCCCAATTTTATGAAATACAAGATACTCATTGAATAATAAAACTAATCTTCAATACTACAACTCCCAATATTCAATATTCAAGGAATATTTGTGCATTCTCTTATAGATCAACAGAGTTGTTAGTTGTTGAAGTCTCATTCATATTATTTTAGTATGAATTTTAGTATGGATAAGCTTTTACTATCATACAAAGTATGATAAAATTCATGATTAGGTATGTCCCGCTTTAATTGATCTCGGTTGATCCCTTGTTATTGCTCACAGCAAAGTCAAGAATAGGTAGGGATGACATGATTTGAACCGTGACATTTTGTACCCAAAACAAGCGCTACCAAGCTGCGCTTACATCCCTTTCAATTGATTTACAATGTCATCAGTAGAGAATTCCTCTCTTGTTTTTCCACATACTTATTTCATTTTCTCTATTGATATATGCAACTTATCTTGCCATTTCTTTTTTTGATCTCATATCCATATAAATAATAAGAATAATTTTATAATTATATATTAACTAAAATAATTATATATTAACTAAAAGAAACTTATCTATCAAATCATTATCGCTTCAATTTGAATTAGGATTTCACAGACAAAACAAATATGAGTGGCGTTAACTACATATATATCTAATCATATATGTATTGTAGTATGTAATACAATAAATCAGACATAATAAACATTATTTATTACAATAAGGAAATCAAATTACAATAAGGAAATAAAGAAGGAGGATTCAAATACTAGATCTAAAACATATCTATCCGTGGCGCCCAAAGAATAAGTACTCTATGGTTCGGTCTTTAGCGGGTCTATTGATAGAGATCAATCGCTTTTTCCCAGATGTGCCGACATTCCTTTTTTCATTTTAGTTATTAATACAGGGGGGTGAAGAAAATTAAAGATACAATTCAATATCTGTGATTATTATTCCCCCCCCTCCTCTTTCTTGGCTGGAGCTGAAGCAGAAGGCTGTGGCATCTGACCCATAGCCTGAACAAACGCCTGGGTGAATTCCTGAACAACCTCGGATCAAGCGGAGGCGCTTGCTCCTGCGAAATCGGAGACTCCTGAGTCTGCGTTGGCATGGGCTCACTACCTAGCCCTACAGAAGCCTCAGCATTTCCTGGGGCTACCGACTCATCAGTCCTCTCCTCTCTGGTCGGAGATTCAGGTGCAACAGATCCTTGTAGAACTCCTCGTGTCCTTCTACGAGGTGGCATCATACTCCTTCTGTTGGGGTCAGGTCCCGGATCTCCATTCCCAAGGTGACCCCTCGGGCTGCGCCGACAACGGGCGCCCTATAACTTCAGACCCGATCCCAAAATCCATACAAAAACATAATTCACCACTGAGCTTCGCAGCTCACCCCATTACTCTCCCCTCCTCAAGTGCAGAACGAGACGATCGTTGATCTTGCAAGGCATCGGAAACTTCAAGCTAGTTAGGAGCTTTGTCTTACGTTAGTATTTTGGTTAGCCCGCCAGCATATCATCATTGAACATACTCATGTATTTTGGATTTAAAAATCAATCAAATAATTCATCCTACTATGCATTCTAAGCTGAGGACACTAAACCTAGGGCTCTGATACCAAACATGTTGGGCTTGGGTCCCGATGCCCCATTCCCAAGGTGGCCCCTCGGGCTGTGCCAGTGACGAGCTCCCCAAAACTTCAGACCCGATCTCAACATCCATACCTAATTTGATTCACACATGCATTTTCGCACACATTATAACATACACACAGTTATTCTAGCTATGAATTAAACACCCCATAAATCAAGGGCTTCATGCCATTACAATCCAAAGGAAATTCAAATAAGCATTCTCAAAATAACATAATACAGAATAAAGTTAAATCCAAAATATATGAAAATGCTCCATGATGATATGCTCGGAGGGCCAACCGAAATACTAACATAATACAAAGCTCCTAACTAGCTTGAAGTTTCCGATGCCTTGCAAGATCAACGATCGTCTCGTTCTGCACCTGAGGAGGGGGAGATAATGGGGTGAGCTGCGAAGCTCAGTGACATATACATTTATAGCCATTAGCAACGAGCCACACATTCAAGCATATATATATATAAGTATAGCAAGTCAACACTTAGCAATTGATTCACATTCATATAGCCATCAAAAGAATAGGTCATGCAATTCCTGCTTCACAATATAGCAATTATTATGCATCATTTCTAACAAATCAATTATGCAATGCACAACAAATGGCTCGAGAGTTCCGTAAAACGATCCAGATAAACCGAAGTTTATACCGTAAACTATCCGAGTCTGAATCCTCAAGGATCTCGTGGCCTCAAGAGGGCAGCCGGGAGAAGGCTATACGTTGACGTGCACGTGACTATCCATCCGCTACTCTCTCACCCAAACAAAACACATAACCATTCATTTTTTTATCAAAGCTTTCATACTTTTCATTCTTGTAAAATGCCATAAGGCCTATCAAGGCCGTACATAATCATGATCGCAATGCATGTTCAATATTTCTTATAATTCAACACAAACAGTGTCACACACATGCAAGCAAGCATACACATATTGCATAGACACACAACAACCATAAACATATTACCCATCTAATATCGCTCGAGAATCCAACTCACTGTTGTTCTTCCTCTTGCGATTGGATCAGGTCGGCTTGGTTTCCTATAACAAACTAAGTTCCCATTCAAACAATATTCAAAGGAAATATTCAAAAGCTTAAAACAAAGCAAAAGTAAAAGCACTAATAGTTTACATCCGACTTCCAACCCAATATTCCAAACCTAAGAGGCAAATTCCGAACATCCTTTATTCATAAAACTTGTAGCCCTCATTCTCTAGATCACAACAAATCTGAAACCACCTCAATTGGATATCCGTAGCAAAAGATATGCCCAACATACCAAAAGTCCTCTTTGCTGGAAACAGGGGAGCTTCGCCGCGGTGAAGGCCCGTGTGCGCATGGGCACAAGATGCATGTGTGGCACACACTTCTAAATGCACGCCACGACGTACACAACATGTGCACCATGACGTGCACACTTTTGCACGTCGCGACGTGCACATCCGATGCACGTGCTCTTAAGCACGCGACATGCGGGTCTGGGAACTCCTCCTGAACCTGATTTTCCAACAAATGCAACACTTCTAAACCTTGATTCAAGTCCTAAACTTCAGTTCTAAGTCATTCAAACCTTAAAAACAGTCACAATTCAACGCCTTCTTTGCGTGTTGTAGCTCCCAATTCAACGCCTTCTTTGTCGTTCCTTCATGCGCCTAGGACCCTCTTAACTGCCTTCTCTTGATTTTATCCTCCTGCTGTCCTCCTCTCTAGCTGTTATTCTCTTGTGCCGTAACTCTTGATTTAATTGCTCAATTCCCTTGTGTCGCCTGGGATGCTGCCTATTTGCTGATTGACTTTTGCATGTAATTCTCCACTGAGCCGCCTCTCTTATAGTTTGATTTTTTTGGCGGCGTGGTGGGTCTTTTTAGCTGCTATTCATGCCCCTACTTCCTCTACAAAACCCATTTGGTGCTTTTTTTCTTGTGTAGAGTCTCATGATGATTTTTGTTGGTCTGCGTGAATATCTGTTGTAACTAGATGAGTATGTCCTGATTTGACAATTTAATTGCTCCTTTTTCTGCTTGCGTTTTTCCTTGGACAGTTTTGGTCTTTTTCAATTAAAATCAAGTGCATTTTCTACAAATTAAACATGAAGAATTATAAATGCTAATTAGACGAACCAAGCAATTTAGCAAGAAAAATATATATATAACCCAATAATTAATCCATAAATTAAGGACAAATGTCATTAATTCTAATGATAAAAATGCATCCAACAAATGCCCTCAAACTCAAACTTTTGCTTGTCCCTAAGCAAAATTAAGAAGAATTGTTCAAAATAGATTAAGGAACACTCAACAATTGGAATTTTCAGAATTGCAGTAACCAATTAGAATTTACCTTTAGCCACTTATCAAACCATACCCACCTTCATAGTGCAAGGATACCAATGCTCTCTCAAAACACACACTCCTAGATCGAAGTCTAATTAAAAACCAACCAACTCACAAGAGTAAAGAAAAGCCAAATAAACTCAAAGGCAATTTACAACCTACGAGACTCTAAAGGTATTATCAAATTAACAAATCCCATAGGCAAAATTCTCTATCCCATCTCCACTAATTTTAGCACTCATTTTCAAAGGATCAAAAGGTCTTATTTGGGTTGTAATGGGGTCGTCAGGGTTTAAATTCGGTTAGACCAAGGAAAAGGATCATAAAAGCTCAAATGAAATGGAAATAATTTTTCAAGAAATAGACAATGTAAGGTTTTTTTAAGAGCAAGTAAACCCATGGAAACAAGGAATTTTTATATTTATAAAATGACAAAACTCAAACATGATAACGATAATAATTACAAGACTTAACTCAATTTCAATGAATTCCCAATTTTCAAATAATTGACTTTTCCCAAACTCGGTTTCTTATATACTAGGGTGATAACTTGCAAAATACTCACTTGCTTGCTTTTTTTCAACCCCACATAACCTACTCCTAAATAATCATTTCCACGTGAAAGGTAGGGAATGCTTGGCTTATGGCTTGGTTAAATAAGGTGCCAAAGAAATAGGGATATTACTTAGGCTCAACTTGGCTCCAAAGGGAATATAGGGTTATTTTAAGCCTAAAATGGGAATGTGGTTAATAATTCAAAGAAAATGCCTTAATCACTTCCTTATTAAATTTGTACTAACATTTGGCCTCAATAAGCCTAGAGAACTTGTTCTAGAATTGGCGAAATCTCACTAGGTTCCAACTTGCATAAAAATTTAATGGATAATCAAAACTCAAATAAAATAGATGGAAAGACTCAAATCAAAGAATATGAGTATGATTAAACAACTGGAAATCGAGCACTAATCCGGAACATTCTATCCACAAACCTTCTAAAGATAAATCCAATTAGGTTCCAAACAATTCTTAATTTCTCAAAAGTAAGGCCAAAATCAAAACCTTTAAAGATCAAAATTTCTTAATGAGGTTTAACTATGCAAGAAAATGACAATTTTTTTGAACAATTGATGATATTTTTGTTTTTTTTTTTAAAAAATTTGAAAAAATTGATGCTCACCCCCCCCCCCCAAACTTAGATAGGACATTGTCCTCAATGTCAAGGTATGCAGACACAATTTGAAGTGGGTAAGTAAGCATGTAAATGCATAGTAGAGGACAAAAAGAATGTCGGCAATAATGCATGGGAATTAAGAAATGCTGCAGATTATATGCAAACACAAACAACCGCAAAATTTAACAATATGCGAAGTCATGAGTAAGAGGCACAAAGATCTTCCCTGTAATGAGCGTGGACCATTTTTTGTCAGAAATGTAATTTCTCCCATCAAAATTCACTCGTAAGGTCCAATTTCCTGCAATGAAAATAAAGAGAACGTGAATTTTGGGTAAATAAAATAAAATAAAATAAATGAAAACAACAAAGGTGTGAAACTTGGGTTGCCTCCCAAGAAGCGCTTTTCTTTAACGTCTTTGGCTAGACGTTTTTGCTTCTTCAAGCCTCAATGAGCTGAATAGTTGTCGTCCTCCTATCGACTTCGTCTCCAAGATATAGCTTTAAGCGTTGTCCATTCACCTTAAATGAATGTGTAGAATTAAGAGGTGAAATTTCAATGGCTCCGTGGGGGAAAACTTCCAATACTTGAAACGGCCCAGACCATCGAGACTTCAATTTTCTTGGAAAGAGATTGAGTCTAGAGTTGCAGAAGCAACACGAGTTGGTCCGGTTCAAGTTTTCTCCTTAAATGTCGGTCGTGTCATTTCTTCATCTTTTCCTTGTAAATTCATGCATTCTCATATGCATTAAGAAGAAATTCTTCAATTTGCTATAGTTAAAGAAGACGTTGTTCACCGGCCAGAGTTGGGTCGAGATTCAATTTCTTTCAGGGCCCAAAATGCTTTATGTTCCAAATCTCTACCGGAGATGGCAAGCCTTTCCGAATACTAATTGATAACGCGAACACCCTATCGAAGTTTTGTATGCCGTTCGGAAAGCCCATAAGCTATCATCTAGCTTATTTGACCATGTCTTTGGTGAAGCATCAACGGTTTTCTCGAGAATTTGCTTCAATTGCCTATTTGAAACCTCGGCTTGGCCATTTGCTTTTGGATGATAAGCGAGTGCCACCTTGTGTCGGACTCCGTACTTGGCAACGAGATTGGCAAATTGTTTGTTGCAAAAATGTGTCCCTCAATCACTGATGATGGCTCTAGGAGTTCTGAACCTTGTAAAAATATGTTTCTTGAGAAATCTCGTAACAACACCTGCATCATTAGTTGGAGAAGCAATTGCTTCTACCCACTTTGAAACATAGTCAACTGCCACAAGTATATAAATATTTCTATTTGAAGTTGGAAAAGGACCCATAAAATCAATTCCCCATACATCAAATAATTCAACTTCAAGAACATTAGTCAAAGGTAACTCATTTTTCTTAGTGATCTTGCCGACTCGTTGGCATGCATCACAACTTCACACGATTATGATCATCGCAAAAGTGTTGTCCAAAAGAATCCGGATTGGAGGATTTTGGCTGCTATCCGCTCACCGTTGAAGTGACCACCGTATGGAGAAGAATGACAATGATAAATAATGTTTTGTTGTTCCTCGAAAGGAACGCATCTTCTCAATACGTTATCCTTACCCAACTAGTAGAGATATGGTTCGTCCCAAAAATATACTCTAACATCGTGCATGAATTTTTTCTTTTGTTGATATGTAAAATCAGGAGGTAATTGTTTACATACCAAATAATTAATGAAATCAACATACCAAGGGATTTGTTTGTCATTCACCATGAAAAGTCTTTCATCAGGAAAAGACTCATTGATTTGCACAGCTTTTAGTGAAGAGCTTTCCGTGTTCTCCATTCTTGATAAGTGATCGGCCAGTTCCCTTCCTATCTACTATCTCTAGGTCAAACTCTTGGAGGAGTAAGACCCATCGAATAAGTCTCGGTTTGGCATCCTTCTTTTCAATCAAGTATTTGATTGCTAAATGACCTGTAAAAACTTTCAATTTCGTGCCAACAAGGTAAGATCGAAATTTCTCAAATGCATAAACAACAGCTAATAACTCTTTTTCAGTTGTGGTATAATTCAATTGAGCATCATTAAGAGTTTTACTAGTATAGTAGATAGAGTGAAAAACCTTATTGTACCGTTGTCCTAAAACGGCACCCACCGCATAATCGCTTGCATCGCACATAAGCTCGAAAGGGCGGCTCCAATCAGATGCAACAATAATTTGTGAAGACACCTACTTCTCCTTTAGTACCTAAAAAGAAAGTATGCAATTTTCATCAAACTTAAATGTGACACCTTTTCAAGCAAATTGCACAAGTGTTTTGAGATTTTAGAAAAATCTTTTATGAAACGCCTATAAAATCTGACATGTCTGAGGAAGCTTCGGATTCCCTTGACTGAGGTGGGTGGTGGTAGCTTCTCAATTGTCTCAATTTTTGCTCGGTCTACCTCCAGCCCTTTACTAGAAACCTTGTGTCCAAGAACAATACCTTCTTGTACCATGAAATGACATTTCTCCCAATTGAGCACAAGATTGGTCTCTTTACATCTTTCTAGAACTTAGGTTAAATTTTCTAAACACATATCGAATGAATCTTCATGGACTGAAAAATCATCCATAAACACTTCTAACTCGTTCTTAACCATGTTTGAAAAGATGGCCATCATACATCTTTGAAATGTGGCTGGTGCGTTACATAGTCCAAATGGCATTCGTCGAAAAGCGAAAGTGTCATAAAGGCATGTAAATGTGGTTTTCTCTTGATCTTCCACCGCAATTGGAACTTGGTTATAACATGCATAGCAATCCAAAAGGCAATAATATACCTTACCAGCCAACCAATCAAGCATTTGATCAATGAAGGGTAGTGGAAAGTTATCTTTTTTTGTTGTTTTGTTTAGCTTTTGGTAGTCCATCCAAATCCTCCATCCGATAACGGTTCTCGTTGGGATGACTTCGTTCTTCTCGTTTGTCACCACCGTCATTCCTCCCTTTTTGGGTACACACTTCACGATTTCCTTCTTCACCACTTCCTTCATGTTTGGGTTCAATCGCCTTTGTGGTTGTACACTAGGCTTAAACTCTTCTTCTAGTATGATCTTGTGTTGACAGAAAAGTGGGCTTATTCCTTTGATATCAGCTATTGTAACATCTCATCACCGATGGGAAGGGTATTTTAGTAAATTGGGACGGGTTAGGAGTATTGGATTATAATTCGGCATGAACATACATCGTATAGCCTCTATAACTGATGATTGTTTTGCACATGCACATGGTAAACATGCATTCATGACATTTCCGGCATAAGTGTCTAATTGTGATCTTTTGTGAAATTTATGTGAAAGTTGTTTTTGGAAAATTATTTGGAGTGCGCCATCGAGTGTTTTATATTTTTAGGGATTTATGGGAATTTTTCTGGAATTTTTAGGAGTTCTTGCCCGGACCAGAAAATTCTAACTGACTGACTGAGTAAGCCTTTTTGTACTGAAAAGGATTGCCTAATGACATGAGATTAGTGGATAAATAATGTTAGGAAATTATTTTAGTGCCATGATTAGAGCTTAATTGGGATTAGTGCTTTATTAATTAGGATTAGTTGATAAATTGTATTTTATTCCATTTAAAGCCAAGTGTCCCTTTTTAATTAATTGGTTTTGTCTTCTTTCATCATCATCCACGACTTTTCCTCCTTGTTATAATTAAAAATACATTTTGGAAAGCTTTGGAAAGCTATTCTTCCTTCTCATCCGAAACTTGTCATCTCCTTCAATTGTGTTTTCCTTCTTTGACTCTTTCCTTTTTCTCCGATATAAGTTCCACTTGTTCTTTTGCTTGCTCCCTCTTCCTTCTCATGTAAAGCTAGCTCACACCTTGGGTTGATGATGAACTTTGTTATGCTTATGAAAACCGTGGGTGAGGTTTGAAAAAAAAGAAGTTGGTGAGAACTTGAAGATTTGAGGAAGGTATAGCTTGAACTTGTTTAAGATGAGTATTGATGTTTGTTTTTATGCTTTTGGTAGTTAGAAGCATTCATGGAGATCCTTTAAGCATTTATTTGATCATGAAAGTGGTAGGTTTGAATGGGTTAAATGCATGCTTGTGTGAGGAAAATGGATAGAGTAGGTAAAGAATGTGAAAGTAAGGTTGTTAATGATGTTTGTGATGTGTAAGGAATGGAAATAAAGTATGGGAATTGTATATGTGTGCTACCAACTTTTGTGTAAGTATACAAATAATTGTTGTGTTGAGTTTGTGGCTGAATTGGAGGTGTAAATGAATGTATATTAATGTAGGTAAAGTGATAGAATGGAAGAGGATGAGGTCTAGATGAAATCTGGAAAATTTGGTGTTTAACCTATTGAAATGTTTTGATCATAACTAATTGTGAAGGTGAGTAAATGAGGTGAGGTTTGTGCCCAATTAAACTTTGGGATGTTGGCTACAACTTTGTGTAAAATAGGTGTTGTTAAATTGTAATGCTAGAAGGGCGAAATTTTGCATGGAAAGTTACTGTTTTATTGTCGTGAACAGTACTTGATTATGATCTGATTACTTTGTTAATTTTTCTAAATTAATTGATATGGAATTGGTAACAATGGTCTTCATGAAAGTTGAAGCATATTAAGTTAGCTTTCCATTCCCACTGATTTTGCTATTTTTCGATCTGTATATTGGGAGTTATGCATTGTGGAATGTTGACTGATTTTCTGTCATTTGTGGAAACCTAGCCTAATTGTCGATTTTGTGAGCTTTCTGATTGGAAGCAATTTTAGCAATTTTTGTGACTTGAATTAGTTTTAGGGATCCACTGAAGAGTTTTAGATGACACATTGATCTTGAAAATGGTATATGGCATGTAATTTTTTGAATTTCAGATTTGGGAGTTATGATTTTACAAAAACTGAACCTGCATTAGGTTGTGAATTGCTGATCATGGCAGAAACTTGCATAACAGTTTTAAAATTGTTAGAGATCTAATTGGATTTTGAGTTCTGCATGAAAATTGAAGTTTGAGATCTTATCTTTTCAGGGATATAAGGTAGTGATTTTTGATTTTTGTGACATTTGTGCTAAGAGATATGCTGTTTGGAAAATTACTGTCCAGATTGGTTGATTTCAGAGGGCTGATGCTTTGGTGAATTGTTTGACCTAGTTAACAAGTGAATTTGATTTTGGGTTGTTCATGAAAGTTTCAGATAACATTGTGAACTTACTGAGCATATTTATTGTGTTATTTTTGACTGAGGAAATGAGTAGTTACTGAATTTGCAATGTACTGCCCTGTTTTGATAGGTTTTGAGTGGGCAGTAGGTTTGATTGGATTTTTGACACCCTTAGGGGTGAAATTGATTTTTATGGTCTTCATGAGAATGGTAGAGCTTTTCATGGTCTTTCCAACAAGCTATGGTTTGTATTTTTTTGATTTGTGTACAAAGAGTTATGGGGGTTAGAAATTCGGATTAAAAATAGGAAAAAAAAAAGGGGGAGGAAGTGAGGTAGAACCTCGCCAAATCGCGAGGGCGACGCCTCACCCTCGCAACGAAGCGAGGTGAGTCGGCCTCGCGAGGGCGACGCCTCGCCCCCGCGAGGCAGGCGCATATATATATATTTTTATTATTTTTTTATTATTTGGCATTAAGTGACCTAATTGTTTCTTTTGTCAATTTCTTTTCCGTCCGACGTCCGATTGACCTGATTCTTGAGGCATCGGATTTGTAACATATTGAATTTCATTTTGTGAGAAATTGGGAATTTTTAGACGGGAAATTGACGTGGATCCGGGTAATTGTTCTGTGACCATTGTTTTATTTATTTTTGGACCGATTGAGGTCCAAATTGGGTGCTGTCAGTGGCTATAGCTTTCTAATTTTTAGATGGAATTTTTATTATGGGAAAATTTAGGATTAGGGCCAGAAATGCCATGAACATGCATTATACATGTTTTAATCATCTCATGTGCATTGTTTGATATTTCTAACTATTCAGTTGGTAATGTATACTTATTTTAATTGTTATAGAGGCACAGTTGGAACGTCACTCCACGGACGTTGCAGAGACTTCCCGGCATTAGCTCGAAAGTTATTAGGTGAGTAACTTAGATGGTTCCTCGATTAGTAAGTGTTTATAATTCTGCACTTATAATTCTGTGGAGAATAATGGTGGGATGACTGTGTTTGATTATGCCTAGATTGCGGACCGGAGGTCCGATGGATTGGGAGAATTTGACATAGAAGTGCTATATGTGATTTTCATGTGATTACTTAGGAGTGACTTGTGTGATTATGTTGAATTGGGATCAGTCATGATGTTGATTTTGATTTATTTGGACATATGCATTTCATGCATAATTGCATGATCAAGAATTGGCGGTTGTGACTGTGAGTAGCCAAGCAGAGCTTAAAGCTCAACGTGATCGGGCCTCGAGCCCTGAAGGATTCGAGCCTAAGGCTCACCGCTTAATGCGCCTCTTAATGGGACAGCTTTAGCGCTCGGTCACAACAACGTAATAAATTGGAAAAGCGTCACATACGCATTTCATGAGCATTCAATTGGTTCCTTTGGTCGATCTAGTAATCATGTGGTACTTTTGAATGTGTTTTGGTGAAATAATCGTATCTGTGATATACCGTGTATATGCATGAATTGGGTGAATCATCGATGATGGTTCCTCACCGAGTTCGCAAACTCACCCAAAATTGCAAATTATTTTTCGGGACCGAAAGAGTAGACTTATAGCTCCGGAGGACTTTTTTCGCGTGTAGATTGAGTTAGCAAGAGAAGTCATGGCAAGCATGTGTCGGTGGCACTTTTGAGGATGACCTAGCTAGCTTTAATTTTTGATTTTCTTTTGGAGTAATGTACAGAACATACCAGTTGTGTAAATTTACTGCTTTGAGGTTATGAAATGAGAAATTATGGTTTCAAACAATTAGTGGATTTCATATTAATGCTTTATGATTTTTGATGCCATGTGGAGTGTTAGTGATTGTTCGTAGCGCACCCTTATCGTAGGGTGTGTATCGGAATGACCTACGGGCGTCCCGGTACATCTCCTATGGTAAGGGAGTGCTACAGCTATGGTCCAACCGATTGCTCTTTTGTGTCCTTTCAAAACACGAAGTAGCTTCTCTTGCTGCACATCAGTTAGTTCTGTGGAAACAATAACAGGAAGGGTGGAGTTCTCACCTAGGTAAGCATACTTCAAGTGATGAGGAAGTTGCTTAAGTTCTAACTCCGGAGGTACTTCGATTGAAGTTTTTGCTACTTCATCCTTGGAATTGTTCAATGGCTCTATAACTTGTCTATATGGTCTTAGAGATGAACTCGTCTAACAAGTTAATGTATTAGAATTTCTTCTTCATCAAACTCATTAAGTGTTGTTAAAGCAAATTGTCAAAGGATCATTGGTTAGAGTATTCATATTTAAGTCATTTAAAATTGCCCTAGTTGAAGAAATTGCATAACATTTTTCATTTGGAAATTTCATAGAAGAAAAAATGCTAAAGGTTAACTCTTCTCCATTTACTCTCATGGTAAGTTCTCCTTTATCAACATCGATGAGAACTCTACCTGTGGCTAGGAACGGTCGTCCCAAAATGATAGGTACCTCTACATCTTCTTCAATGTCACAGACTATAAAATCTGCTGGAAAAATGAACTTATCCACCTTGACTAGCACATCTTTAAGAATTCCCCATGGATGGATAATAGAACGATCGGCCAATTGTAGACTCACCGAAGTTAGTTTAATTACATCTCCCATGCCTAATTTTCTGAAAACAGAGATGGGCATTAAATTAATGGAAGCAACAAGATCACAAAGAGCCTTACCGAAAAAATTTTTGCCAATTACACATGGAATTGTAAAAATTCCAGGATCCTTGAGTTTTGGTGGGAGCTTCTTTTGTAGTATCACACTACATTCTTCCGTCAAGGCCACCGCTTCATGATCTCCAAGCCTTCTCTTTTTGATGAACATCCTTCATAAATTTGGCACGACTTGGCATATTTTCTAAAGCTTCAAAGAAAGGGAATGTTAATTGTTATTTTCTTAAAACATCCATAAATTTTTAAACCCTTTTTCATATTTTTGCTTTGCTAGCCTTTGAGGAAATGGTGGTGGTGGATATGGTCTTTCCCTCGGTTGTTTTTCCTTGTCTTCCCTTGGTTTTTCTTCCTCCTCTTTTTCCATGGATCTATCAACATCAATAACAACATCATCCTGCAAAATTTTAGAATTTTCAGAATTTATACATACCTCTTTCCCTTGGGAAGTTGGTGTTGTGTCCACCTCTTTTCTATTCCTAAGAACGATGACATGAAGTTGTTCCTTCCGAGGATTCACAGTGTCACTTGGCAATGTTCCTTGAGGACGACTTTTTAAAGCTGCAATCACTTGTCCCATTTGAGTTTGCAAGTTCTGTTTTGATTCTTCAAGTTTAACCATTCTTTGACCACTTTGCTCCATGAACTTCCCCAATATACTCTCCAATGATGCTCGGTTGGATGTATTTGGAGGTTGTCCTTGTGGTTGGTTTTGATATTGCCAATTTTGTTGTTGCGGTTGGAATCCTGGTGGGTGATTTTGCCTTGGAGGGTAATTTCTTGCTCCCGAATTGTAGTTGTTTGCATTTTGATTATACGGAGCTCTTTGATTCCCAAAGTAATTTACCGTCTCGGTGGGTGGCTCAATGTTTGGACACTATTCATAATGATGGCTTTCACCACAATAATCACAAGTAAATGTAACGGCTTTTACCTGTTGTGTTATGGGTTTAAGTTGCTCCAAAATGTTGTTGTGCGTGATTTTCTTGCACATATTCAAGATCTTGGCATCCATCAATTCGAGGATTTATTTCATAAGTCTTGGGGCTTTCCGCGAGGTTGAGATCCTCCTCTTCATGAGCCCTACAGGTTGTTAGCAGAACCTTTTCTACTAACGATATAGCGTCATCGGATTGAGTTCTAAGAACGCACCTCCAAAGAATTGTATCTAATTGACTTGCCAGAGCGAGAGTCAACCCATGATATAAATGAGAGACTAGAGATGATGGAGGAATCCGTGATGTGGGCACTTCCTTGGAGTTCTTTGAATCGTTCAAAGGCTTCACTAATGACTCCATCTCGGATTGTTTCAAGTTGATAATCTCCATTTTGAGCTTGTGAGTCTTTCTTTGGTGAGAAGTTGTTAGTCCTGAATTTTTTTTATGTTATTAAGCATGATTAAAGGAAATTAAGGCTTTCCTAGATAAAATTCAGTTGACATTTATTAATTAATTAAGTTAGGTAGCATGAATTAAAAGGAATTAATGAATGAGGTGTTAAGAATTAATGTTAGTACATGTATTAGTTGGCATGAATTAAATGAGTTAGGTAATAAATAAATGTGATTAAATGAGTTAGATAGCATGTATTAAGTGTATTAATTGATTGAAATGAGTTAGGGTAATTTAATGTTTTAACTGGGCTTTGGGTCCAAATAAAATAAAAAGAAGAGAGGATTTATAAATGAAGTGGGCTTGAATAAGTTAAGGAGGATGTAGGAAATAAGAAGAGAAATAATATGGGCTTAAGTTAAATGAAAGTAGAATAAGAAGGAAGGAGGAAATAAGGAAGGAAGTAGATGGGCTTGGGCTTAAGTAAGTAGGAAGAGATAAAAAGAAGGAGGATTTAAGTGAGTTAGGAGAAGAAGAAGGGAAGTAACGAAAATTAGAAGAGAGGGAGACAGTGGTTTCGGTGGTGGAGAAAGAAGAAGAAGAAAGAAGAAAGTTTGTGATTTTTCCAAGAGATTCAAGAGGTTTTTGAAGATAGTTCAAGAGGAAAAAGTGTAGGAAATCACTAGAGCTTCATCTTGAACCAAGAAACCACTTGGTTAGTTAAAGATTCAAGGTAAGTTATGATTTCAAGTATGAGTTTTTGCTTGGGTTATGGTTTAGAAAGCTTAGAAAGAAGATGGGTATAGTGATTCTAAAGTTTATAGCATGATTAAGGTTCATTAGGTTTGTCAATTTTAAAACCCTAAGTGATTATGGGTTTGGTTTTAATGAAGGAAAGAAGAAAGAGGAGAAGGGCAAGAAGAACACTCCTAAGGAAAGGATTAAGCAAGTATAAGGTGGGTTTCATATTTATCTTTATGTATTTAAGCTACAAATGTAAAATTAATGCATGACATTAATGAGTTCTCAATTAATTGGTAGTGTAGTAAATGTATATGATTGAATGTTGAATGTGGTGGTTTTAAGCCATTTAATGATTGTATTAAATGCTTGATATTATTGTTGAGGAATTGATGATGATTGATTTAGTATGGAATGAAACTAATGCATGAGGATGAATGGATGGTGGTTGATTTTGGTATTGAATGAAATAGCCTAAATGAGTATGAATGTACAATATGACATGTACATGAAATGTGAAATGTGAAATATGAATGAAAGATAAGATTTTCAAGAAAACGATGAGTTGGATAAGAACAATCCAATTTTATGATTATGCATGATTGTATGTTATGTGGGTAAGGTATAGTCCCAAGAATCAATCACGTGCCGACTAAGAAGCCTTCATTCGCCGCCTGATTGTGGCATAGGATGATCCAACATTTTGGACTCCTCAAGATTTGCCCATATAGACTCATGAAATGAGACTATATGGTTGCCAAGAATAAGGACTTACCGAGCCATTTGATGTGTTTAGATGTGATTACATGAGAATGCTAGAATTATGAATGTTGAATTGTGAAAGAGTATGTTTGTGTATTGATGAATGTTGAATGGTGCATGCATTATGACTTATTGAACAATTGCTAAAAGTATGAATAATAAAATGGACATGCTTGTTATATAAATATAAATGTGTTACCCACGAGCTTAAAGCTCACCCCCTCAAATTCTCCGTGAAATGAGCAGGATCCCGAGGAGCAAGCTTAAAGGCATTTACTCCAAGACTTTCTTTTGATTTTGTATTTGAAATGATTTTTTGTAACTCAATGCTTTAGATGCATTTTGAGAAAATGATGATTGTGGCAAGTTTGTATTTTGGGGATATGATGGAGTGGCTTGAAATGCCCTCTAAAGCTTTCAGAATGACTTATGACTTCATATGAATGAAAGAATGCTAAGTTCAAATGTATTTTGAGAAATCCATGTATGTTTAAGCATAGTTCCAAAGTTGTATGGAATTGTTTTGAAATGCATGTGGGTAGATGAATGATGTAAGATTAAGTGAGATTATAGCATGTTGGGAGTGGAATGAATGAGTCATGAGGTTTATAAGTGTATATGGTGTTTGGAATAAGTCAAGAGAGAGTGTAGAGGGTTAGGTTTTGAGTTCTGGATAGATATAAGTCGACTTATTGGACCCATAAGTCAACTTGTGAAGTTTTTGCATAATAAGTCGACTTTTTAGATAGATAAGTCGAGTTATTTTCCTCGATAAGTCGACTTGTTGGTGACAAGTCGACTTATTTGCCTCGATAAGTCGAGTTATAGGCTAATTTCCAGCACAGGTCGAGTTGTTAGTCAAGCGTTTTGAGCATTGTTAGAGGCCGAATTTGGTTTTGCAGTCTTCATGAGAGTTGTAGATCTATATGTCTACTTTCAAATGGTGAAATAGAGAACACATTATGACCTATATATAAAAAGTTATGGTAATTGTCCCAAAAGAGTTTCAGTTTGAATTTGGAAGTGAGCATGGTCTATTAAATTGGGCATAAACCCCTCATATGACCTCCAAATGAGGTGAGGCTTGAACCATTAGTTTTCTAGGACATGTATCTGTTTCCATATAAAAATTTGTAGCATTTGGAGCTAAATTGATAATAATTAAATAAAAAGCAAGTTAAGGGTTGGTTGAGAGAGCATGTTTCAGGTATGAATTCCTTTAGGTTTTTGAGTGTATCTTGAGTTATATGACTTGATTGAGCGATTCTTGTCTTAAATAAAGCAAGAGTCTTAAGGCTATGATTTACAAGAGAAATTAACATCAATTAGGGTTAAGTAAAATAAACCCTACAAGGCAAGATGATCAAGTTTCATGTTTTACGATTCAGGAGTCGGATTCCAGAAACGGGATCCGACATCAGTTGGGCTCCGGGAGTGGGGTCCGACAGAAGTACTTTCTCATGAATTTGTCCTTTAATTCGCCCCACGTCGTCAACGAACCCTTTAGGTTTGCATCCCACATCCATTCTTTGGCTACACCTGCAAGAGAAAATGGAAAGAGCCTTAGTCGCATTTGCTCATTTGACACATTTGCTACTTGATAGCTATCGACAATTCGAGAAAATTTTTTAGGTGAGTGATGGACAATCGGATGCCACTCGGTGAAAGGTTTGTCCTCAAGTAATTCATGACCGCTCCATCGATTTTGAAAGTTTGAGTGGCTGGAACCGAGTGTGAGCTATACTGTTCTCTCATCAAAAGTAGGTGTATGAAAATCTAAGCAACTTCGTGCTTGTTCCAATTCTCTTTGCTCGCTTCCATCTCCTCTCGAAATGTCCGTTAAACGGTTTTCAAAACCCTCCAAACCTCTCAATGCTTCTTGCCTCCAAATTAATATCATATACCCTTATAATCTTCACAAATTCACTTCTTCTAATGCCTAAACACTTCATAACATATTCCAAACCACAAATTCATTTCATAAACTTCTCACATCTCAACTCATTTGGCTCATCAAAACCACCATTTCCTATCATTTACCATAGCTGTCATCATGCACAATGCCTATGCAACATCACAACTTGTAACAATCATATCTTTTCACTCCGATATCCTAAATTTGCATACTTTATAGTGCCGGAAAGCTAAGTGGATCATCTATAACTTTCATTAAGACATCTTGGTCAAAATCATCAAAGATTAATACAGAATTCCTTCTAAACTCAAAACGCATAATTTACCCTCATGAAAACTTGAAATTTAACCCATCATCACTTCCTTAATTGCATATCATTCATAACAATTTAATTACTAATTGAAATTCAACCAACCCTCAATCTCAACCGTGTACGCCACGGCATGCACGCATGCATGCGCCGCGGCATACACCCCCCTAAATGCACGCCGCGACGTGCACAACATGTGCGCCGCAACGTGCACACTTTTCACGTCCCGACGCAGCACATCCGTGCTGCGACGTTTCATGAGCAAGTCGCGACGCAAGGGTCTCGAGAATTCCTCCCAACCAGATTTTCCATCTTTTCTCATCCTTAATCTTCCCATTTTGCAAATGCAACACTTCTAAACCTTGATTCAAGTCCTAAACTTCAATTCTAACTCATTCAAACCTTAAAAACAGTCACAAACTCATCAATCCAAAGATTTCACTTAGGTTTTTCCGAAAACCCAACATAATCGGTTCTAACCTCATACAAAATGATTCTAGGGTTTAATCCAACGAAAACAAGATAGAACGAACTTAAACTTACCAGGAGTTGCTTCGAATCTGTCCGAAAACCTCAAGGACCAAAAACTCCTATTTCTCTTCTCTTCTTCCTCTCCCACGATAACACTCTTCCTGTCTTCTTCTTTTCTTTTCTTTCTCTTCTCCTTCTAATTTCTTCTCTTAATGTCATGAGAAGGACAAAGACCATAGTACCCCTCTTAGCCAAGCCTTAACCTATCTAGCTTAAGTGACCTTTCCAAAATGCCCTCATAAACTTTTATCCTTTAATTCCTTTTTAAAGCACATTAAACTCAATTAAACCTCAATTTCCCCTAAAACTTCCAATTAAATCCAATCAAACCATAAATCACACAATTAACACAATTTGTGCTTAATGACATCATAAAAAAAATTCGAGATCCAACAGAAATTCAACCAACCCTCAATCTCAATTCACTTGACTTCTCATATTCATCAACATCTCTATATGCATAACATTTCACTGATGTAAATACATATGTATATATATACCTACCATTCATACTCAACATTCATCAAACTCATCCATACATCATTCACAATTCATTAACAATAAGTAATAATTTACAAAACTTCAATGGCAATCCAAAGCCACAATACATTAATGTTCTAAAATCCCAAATTACACAAGAAGCTTGAATGAAAATTGTTGAAAATATAATTACAGCTTTGTTTACATAAATCTCTCTAAAGCAAAACAAAACATGCAAATTCGGATTTAGTCCTTGATTCACTTTTACTTGTTCTCTTGTTCTTCACCTGAAGATGGGGAAAGAGAGGGGGTGAGCTCGAAAGCTTGTGGGTAACAATTTTATAAACGGTAATAAGCAAAATCCATTTGAAACTTTCATGTTTATAACAAAACCTCATTGAAATTTTATGAAACATTCTTTTCTCAAAATTGTTAACTTGTCAAGCAAATTCTCATTTCACTCAAGTCAAACAATCATCAAACTTATCAATGCATGAAAACACATAAACACTTCATAATGGGTCGGGTAGGTCCATTTTCATTATATACTACACATTCCCATATAATGGTCTGTGTAGTCAGAACTTGAGGGAGTCTCGAAGGAACTCCGTGCCCACTAGCGGGCGGCGAGAGAAGCCTATTCTTGAGTCAACGCACGCGATTCGCAGTTCTTGAGGGACTAGCCCAAACCCACATAACATGAAGTTCATGAACTTGAAAACATTTGGCCCAATGGCACATTTTTTAAAATCTTGATTTTCATGAGCATGCACCATTCATATGCAATTCTATCATCATTTCACAATTTCACAACCAAAAGTATATGCCAATCATAATAAACCTTTCTCAAATGATGTGAAGGCAACATGTACCACAATTACAAAGCATTTTTCAATCATTCTCAAAAATTCATTTACAAAAAGCATGTGGAAATTTGCAAGTATTCAAAGAACAATAAATGCACTTTTATCAAGTAGTTGGAAACATCAATTTATTCCCTTGAGTTGAAAAACATTTATGACTTATTAACACAAATATAAAAATGTCACCCACCTTAATCCCTTGCTTGAAACTTGGCTCAAATTGCTTCCCCTTGATCTTGATTCCTCTTGCCCCTCTTAATCCCCTTCATCAATAACACAAAATCCCCAAATTACAAAGAGTTCAAATTGAAAAACCCATAACGTATTTTCATAAAATTGATCATAGAATCCTTAGACCCATCCATTTCCTAAGCTCTTTGAACCAAAAACACTCCAAAATCCAAAACCATAAAAATCACTTACCTTGAATCTTCACCCAACCAAGGGTTTTCTTGGCTCTAATGGAAGCTTGAACCTTCCTCTAGCTTTTCCTTCTTGAATTAACTCCAAACACCCACTTGAACTCCAAGAAAATGAAAAACTCTAGCCTTTCCTCTTTTCCTCCCCTCTTTCTCTCTTTTTCGTGCTTCTCTCTTCTCTCTCTCTCTAATTTTCGTTTCCCTCTCTTCTCATGGAAAGACCACTTATTTCTCTTGCCTTTTATACCACTTATGCTTAGACAATGTCCATTTTGCCCTTACTTAAAAGCCTAGGAACTTAAATGCTTAAGTGCTCTTCCAATTTTGCCCTCATGCATAAATTATCACCTTAATTCAATTTAAATCTAATCAACCCATGCCATATGATCTTGCTCAAATTAACTTGTTAACTAATTCCTCAAAATAATTAAATAATCTATCAATGCCCCAAAAATTCATTTTAATTCGTGCTTACTTTAGGATATTTTTCTAACCATCAAATTGAAGGAATTTGTTAAAACTTCCTTCTAGAGAAATGTTCTTCATTGTCTTAATTTTCTAATGACATCAAAATCATTCAATTTGGTTCAATAATCTAAAAGTTATACCCAAACATTTCCAAACTGGTCTTTTATTGAAACATTATCCTGCGCATGACTTCCATCTGAAAATTGACTTTCTTAGAGACTAAATTAGAACTTAAATTCATCAGACCATTTGTAACCCTATTTCTCTAGTTTAACCCAAATCAAGAATTATCTGATTCGGATAACTAAAGCAAAAGTTATGGTTCAAACACTTTCGGACTGTTACTAAACCGAGACTGTACACTATATATAACTTCGCTTCAGAAATTAAAAGTCTTAAGGACTGAACTAAAATTCGATTCCTTCAGCTAACTTGTATTTCCATGTCTCTAGTTTAGTTAGAAATAAGAATCAATTCATTTGGGACTCTACAGATCAAAGTATCATCAGAATACTGAAGCATGTTCAGTAAAATATCCAACTCATACTCTATTTACCGATCCTCTCACTTTGATTCAATCAATCTTTTCTACTTTATTTCAAATTCAAAAATTCTCCTTTTCTATACACATGAAGAATCGCCAAGAATTCCTCATTTAATAGTCCTAGCTTCCAAGGAAAGTTCGGGGTCCAACAATTTCAGTACAATTGTGTCAGTCATAAACGCAAGTGCACGTTTCTATCGTCAAGTAGTAAAAATATCGTTCCCACGGAGAACAAATTAGTTAAATAGTAATAAGCGTAATAACTTCTAATTTAAGCTAATAACATAAAAATTAAAGAAAAGATTGATTGATTTTGGTTTGAAAAATGAAATAAAAACAAGAATTAAAGCAAGATAAAAATATAAGAAATATCAATGGAATGAAAATCTAGGAATTTAACTTCCCCCTTTGATTTTACCTCGGTGTCAACATTTTCTTGGTTTAACTCATATACCGGGTTTGATAACCTAAGATTCAGAATTAACTACTAAGCCCTCCCGGATCATTAGTAATCCTAATCATCGAACCAATTTCCAATATTTATATGGTAAATTGTGATAATTCGATGATTGCTTTATCAAATCAATCTTAATGTGGTTACTTAGGGTGGATAGGCATCTCCCGATCCTAGACACAAATCACTACGAATGTGATCCTAAGCTATTGCAATTTTCTTCCAAATCTATTGCTCCCTGTTACGTTGCACAAAGATTAAGAAAATCAATTTCATAGGTGATCAAATTATGAAAAGCCTTAAGAACAAATTGCAAGAATCAAGTCTTTAAGTAAAAACGGGCATTACACGTAGAAAATACCAATTAACCGAGATTACATCAAGGGTTTCTTTAAAATCCTAGAATGAAAGGATTAGTTACTCATAATAACAGTAGCAGCAATGAAAATAATAAAAACAAGCATTATAAATATGAAATGAGTAGAAGGAATAGAAGATCAAATGGTGATTGCTTAGTCTTGGAGTCCTCCTCAATGCTTGAACTTTCTTGTGTGTAACATTGAGAGGCTTATAGCTGGTCCCTCCTTCCTTCACGTTGGTGCTTCCTTGAAGAGTGAGAGCTTAATGGTGGAGCTTCCTTTGGTGTTTGCAACGTTGATGGCTTCTCCCTGTGCGTTGAAGAGCTCTCCCCTGTAGCTTGTTTTCTCTACTGATTTTTTTCCTTTCCTGATTCACGCCCACGCAGCTCTTTTTTATATTGCCTGCTCTCTATCTTATTTATTGCTCCGTAAACTCTTCTGTGCATTCCTTTCTACTGTAGCATGACAAGACTAATAAAGGTCTACATTATGTTTAAAACTTGCTCATTTCCTCTCTTGCTACTGTGGCTGATTTTTCTCTTGTTATGTGCGCATATTAATTGCTACCGCCTGGAGTCCTATCGCTTCACGTCGCAATCTGCTCGCTTCCAATCTTTTTTTACAAAACAAATAAAATGATCAGCATTTAAATCCTCTCCAGTAGCTGTGCCGACCTTTGTGCGTGGATGGACTATTGTCTCCTATTTTGTTGTGTCGTTGATATTCATGCCAGCTATATATGATGTGCTAATTGATTTGCTTTGATTGAGTCATCCCACGTGCCTGCTTTGTTTTATTCACGCCTCCCCTTGATTTGCGTCACTGTCTTGTTGTATTTTATTGCTCATGTGATTTTAATTTGCTTGTGCTGGTGATTGGACAAAGCTTGTGTCTTGCGTGATTTTTGTGTGCCGCCCACCAAGCTTGCTATGCGTGATAGTCCCATGGTCTTTTATTTGCTTTGAAATGCCACCTGTTGTTTCCTTATTTCTTGATTTCCTACAGCTAATTTCTCCTACTCAACACTATGATTAGACAATTAAAATTGTCTCCTTAGTTGTTCCACATGAAGCTCCTTTGTATGCTGCTATTGCCTCCTGATTTAATTTTGCTCCTTTTCTCCTTGTATTCAGCTGTTGGGTCCCTCCAATGCCACCTATCTGTTGTCCTTATGCATGTTGTAGCTCCCAATTCAACGCCTTCTTTGTCATTCCTTCATGCACCTGGGACCCTCTTAACTGCCTTCTCTTGATTTTATCCTCCTGTTGTCCTCCTCTCTCTGTCATTATTCTCTTGTCGCATGACTCTTGATTTAATTGCTCAATTCCCTTATGTCGCCAGGATCGCCTATTTGTTGATTGACTTTTGCGTGATTTTCTCTAATTCTCCACTGAGCCGCCTCTCTTGTAGTTTGATTTTTCTGGCAGCGTGGTGGGTCTTTTCAGCTGCTATTCACGCCCCTACTTCCTCTACAAAACCCAGCTGGTGCTTTTTTTTTATTGTGTAGGTCTGCGCATGATTTTTGTTGGCTGCGTGAATATCTGTTGTAACTAGATGAGTATGTCCTGATTTGACAATTTAATTGCTTCTTTTTTTTCTTGCGTTTTGTCTTGGACAGTTATGGTCTTTTTCAATTAAAATCAAGCGCATTTTCTACAAATTAAACATGAAGAATTATTAATGCCAATTCAGACGAACCAAGCAATTTAGCAAGAAAAATATATATATAACCCAATAATTAATCCATAAATTAAGGACAAATGTCATTAATTCTTGCATCCAACAAATTGCAGCACCGATCATGGAGTGTTTGAAGAAAGGGAAATTTCAATGGGGTGTAGAACCAGATTGCAGTTTTACTGAATTGAAGGAGAAACTGTGTACTGATCCAATTTTAGCATTATCAAATTTTGACAAGTTATTTGAGGTGGAATGTGTTGCTTATGGATTTGAAATTGAAATGTGTTGTAATAAGAGAAGAGACCAATAGCCCATTTTAGTGAGAAGCTCGGTGATGCAAGACTAAAGTGGTCCACTTAATACAAAGAATTCTATTCGATTGTGCGAGATTTAAGGCATCGGGAGCACTATCTGGCCCAGAAGAATTTGTTTTATATTCGACCATGAAGCTTTGAAGTATTTGCGGTCATAAAGAATTAGTAGTGATATGCATGTTAGGTGGACCCATTTGTTGGGTCGCAGACGGTCCGAGTATTCACAATACACTGCGAAAAAATACCATACAACAACATGAAGTATAATCGAAAATACCAAGGATGTACGAAAATACCTTATTTCTGTGGATAGGTTGCTTCTTTTTCGGATTCCAAGACACTGCAAACGCAAATGCTCTCTATCGGTATCCACACGAGTATTCACGATTCGGGCTGCAGCTATGGTGTGCTAGCACGCCTGAAACTCTTCCCTAATGCCGCATTTATTTTCCTCTCGGATGGTGGCTGGGTTTCGTGACAATTGTGTCTTTTTCTAATGAAACCTAAGCTTCTCTATTTATAGAGAAACCCTAATCCTATTGAGGCTCTAATAAGTTTCGCCCATTATATCTCATATAATAAAAGCCCGATAACTTAATTCGATCTAGCCAATAAATATATCTACATATATTTATTCAATACCTAGTAAATTAGGCCCAAGAGAATAAGCCCGCATCACATCACTCTTTGTGTGCGACCGTAGGCTCATTCGATGTTGGCAATGGGCTTGATCACACTTCAAGGCCCATAAGTCATCGCAGAAGAAGACATTATGACTATCCAAATCAAATGAGGATCGATAATCCGATTTAACTCAGAACCATGGTTATAGGCTCATCCTTTGTAACACGATATCAAGATTAATCACAAGGCATGGTACATGTCAACCTTTGATTAATCGTAGTTTCTTGATCCCCAAGTTGGTCGATTATAACAAATGACATTGATGACTCTTCATCAATTCATTTGAGCACGCCATGCATTTCTTCAACACACTTGTCAAGAGGCCTAAATGATATCTCTCTCATTTAAGAGAGGTACAAATCCCATCTACATCATTCACATCCTCTCGCATGATTCATTTGATGTCCAACATAAGACTACTTGTTATTCGGTTAAAAATAACTTAGTCTAATATTAAAACACCGAATTCCTCATATAGGGAACCATGATGACTTCAGGTCAAAAGAATAAAGTCAAATCATATTAAGAATCACTAATGACATGAAACCATATAGTATTCTTTATGTGGGTTGGTCCAATATATGTTCTCTAACATATATCTATGTTTCTGATTTGATATCTCATATCCATGATCAATAAATTTGATCATCAATCAAAACACATACTAGTCTTAATTCATTATTGTTCCACCAATAATGATTGATCGTGACGATCTAGAATAGTATTATAACACTTATGGTTTTACTATCAAGTCACATACTTGATGACATAAGTCTAATACCATTCATGGAATGTAAATTACATTATATAAACGAAATACATGCATATATGAAAGGAATACCTCATAATATATTATTAGCAAGTCATAATGTTAATACATGATTCACAAATATCCATTCGCCTAGGGCACACTACTAACACCATTTTACTGAAATTCCCTTTAAACTTATGCATAAATTGGGGTGTATAATAAAGTTACGATGCTTTGAGCAAGCGTAGATTTGTTGATTACTCTGAAAACGAAGTTATGGGTTTTGATGAGATGAAGGATTATACTGAAACTAATGATGATTTCAAGTCGTTTGGGAAAGGTGTTCAAAGAACCAACTTAAAGAGGATTTTCATGTTACAAATGGCTTTCTTTTCAAGGGAGATCAACTTTGTATTCCTAATTCTTCCTTGAGGGAGAAGGTAATTCGTGAATTGTGTGGTGGAGGTTTAGTTGTACACTTTGGCAGAGACAAAACCTTTGCTGCTATTCGAGAGAGGTTCTTTTGGCCAAGGATACGCAGGGATGTTTACAGTATGGTGAAGCGTTATTATGTGTGTCATGCTTCCAAAGGATAGTCACAGAATACAGGTTTGTACATACCTTTTTATGTTCCTAATAGTATTTAGGGGGATTTGTCCATGGATTTCGTGTTAGGCCTTCTCGTACACAAAGAGGTTGGGATTTTGTGTTTGTAGTTGTGGGCAGGTTCTATAAGATGGCGCATTTTATTCCCTGCAGGAAGACTTCAGATGATCAAATATTGCCCTATTGTTCTTTAGGGAGGTGGTGTGTTTACATGGGGCTCCTAAAACCATCACTTCAGACCGAGATAGTAAGTGCCCTAGAAATTTTTGGAGGAATTTATGGAAGTTGTTTGATTCGACATTAAATTTTAGTAGTATAGCTCATCCACAAAAAGATGGTCAAACAGAAGTAGTGAACAGGACTCTGGGTAATTTGATCAAGAGCATTTGTGGAGATAAACCAAAGTAGTGGGATTTTGCATTAGCCCAGGCAGAGTTTACATATAACAATACAATCCATAATTCAACAAGAAGATGACCTTTTTTATTGTTTATATTAAGGTTCCTAAGCATGTTATTGATCTAAATGATCTGCCTAATGTTGCTGTTAAGAGTGCCGATGCAAAGAAGATGCCGAATGATTGGCAGGCTAATCATGTTGAGGTTAAGCAAAAGCTGGAGGAGTCTAATGCAAAGTACAAGAAGGCAGCTGATCAACATCACAGGAAGTAGGTTTTTGCTGTTGGCGATGAGGTCATGGTATTTCTGTGAAGAGAAAGGTTTCCAGTGGGCGTTTATAGCAAGCTACAACCAAAGAAGTATGGTCCGTACCAAGTTCTCAAGAAGATCAATGATAATGCTTATATGGTGGGACTTCCTGATAGTATGGGGATCTCCAAAACATTTAATGTGGCGGACATCTACAAGTACTACCTATCCGATGAGCCGTTATATCCTTATGATACAACTCATGGTCAAGTTTTTCTCAAGTGGAGGAGATTGATGTGGAACATGTTGTGGATGATTTCCAAGAGTGAGCTGCGTGCCAGAAGTCTATACGAAAGAGTTTGCAGATTTGATGAGCTTCAAAAAGTCAAATATACTATTATACTAAATTACTAATAATAAGAACAAACAAAATAAATACCTGGAATGTAAAGATTAATTTATATGGAACTTTGAAATTACGAAGTTTCTTTGCACTCCATATCAAAAAATAAGTCTCGCTTTCAACGCTTGATATAACTACGGATAAATTAGAAGAATCCTTTTCTTAAAAAATGAAGAAAACAATTTTCTCTTCGTTTCTCTTTATTATTTCCACGCTCAAAACACCAAAATGAAAGAGTATATGTTTTCTGTTTTTAACTTTTGTCTTCGTAAGACATTAACGTGCAAAAACGATAGTATAGTTTTCGCTGATATTTTTATCAACGTACTGGAATAAACGAAAATGAAGATACAAAACGTATATATCTTCACACTTTCTTCTTTTGTAAGTTATTAACGTTTATTGTTTTTTTTCAAAATTGAAAAACATCTTACCACATGTCATTTCATTTTGGATAAATATATAACCAAAGCATATCCATTTTGATTTTTAAATAATAGTTATTATTTATAAAATGAAAAATAAAACTATTTTATTTTATTATTATTTATAAAATGAAATAAAATAAAAATATTTTATTTTATTCATTTATTTTGTACAAGAGAATTTCTAATATTAATTATATTTTTATGCTAGCTTAAAATAATAATATGCCATATAGATTATTTAATAAATTCTCTCATAATAAATTAAATAATCATAAATAGGAAATATTACACTCATAAGTGTGTGAGCACATATATTTATCACTAAACTAGTAGTAATTAATCTAATTAATTACTAATCAAGGTTGGCATCTAACAACACTCTTTAACGATCGGATAGTGTGAAGTAACAACTTTACAAAGACGAAACCCGATTAAGGATAATGTATTATTACCTTCCATCAATATAACTCGATTATCCTAAGGTATAGTTTAACTATCAAATCTTATTAGATAACTAACTATGTTATATGTCAATCATTAATGATTGATGAATAACTTAAGAAACTCCTTTCCTCACTTATTCAATTACCACGCTAAGGTCTTGAAACAACCATTAAGATCAATGACAACATAGAGTTTAAACTCATTATCTGAGTCGATGGATCTCTTCGACTCACCACTAATCAGATAGGTACTTAATTATATTCAATGATCATTCAACTAGCATTTTTACGCACTAGGTATCTGATATCAAAACATAATAAGTAACCTATTGATTATTATGATGATCTTAGGTCAAAGGAAAACTATACATTTAAATCCTTATGAGAATATCCCATTTGACAGTTCATAGTTAATATTAACCATCGGGAATTCTCAATTTGGTCAATTCAATGATCATATCTCCCTATGCATCATCTATATATGTAACTTAGTAAATAAGATCTACTAATATCCATCCAATAGATACTATTATATACATATTGATCTAATGTAATCATTAAAGTCCTTATTTGATGATCCTATGATCAAGAACATTTTATATTAAATCCTAAAGACTTGACTCTCATTATCATAATCTCCATTATGATGGCAAGTGCATAAATTTAATCAAGGACTTATCATATTAGAATAAAACAATAAATGTAATATGATAATAGAATCATTTGCCATGATATTAATCAAAATTAATAATCACAAAACTAAGGTGTTCAATCATTACATAATGATTGAGTCATGGGCATAATTTTAACAGTTTTCACTTACAATTATTGAAATGATTGAATTATAAGATTAAAGTGTTCAAATAACATTATACTATTTAATATGATAATTTCTTTTGTGTAGGCCTTAGAAAATCTAATAGAGAACAAGTTTATATATGATTTTACCAAAGAACCTTTCATGAATCTGTTAAATCGTAACAAGATATTTCATTAATGGATACAAATATCATACAGAATCTCATAGTCATAACATTGTACCATTAAATAGTAGAGGTTGCATATAAGGAGAATTTATTAATTACTATAGTAAAATTATTGAGATCATTGCAATTGAGTACCCTACATTGCCAATAAAGTAGAGTGTGATGTGACTGGTTTAATCCAACTCCTAAGGTTGGTACAAAAGTGCATAGTTGATACAATCTAGTTGAAATCAACCAGTAAAGAAGATTTAGACAATTTGAACTTTTCGTGTTGGCGATACAAGCGATCTAGGTGTATTATATCCCTTTTCCCAGCTTACGACAAGATAAGTTAGATTAGTTGGTCGTTTGTAAAGTTAAACATAGAGATATTTTTGAATCACATGGAAAAGGAGAACAAAGAATTAAAAATGAAGCGTTTCAAGAAGATGATCATGAAATAAATGCATTTGTTACATATGACAAGAATGAACCTTTGGATGGTCCAAATATGTTTCGTGATTTATTTTTCTTTCATTTCTTTTGAAAACCATGAAAGAAAACTAGACACAAAATACAAGATTAATTTCATGATTAATCTACTCAAATAATTAACCCTAGAATTGAAACATACTATGTTCAATAATTCGATTGATAAATGCCTAGAAATTGGGGAAACATAGATTCCATTGTGGTTTTCTGTGAAGTGACGTGATAGAGATGCAGAGGATTTGCTACTGCTATTCGGAATCCTTAATCAGCAAAAGACGCATACAGTTTCAATGGGGCAACTGTATTTAAAGGTTGGCTAGCAGTAGGGCCTCCTGTGCTTTATAATACATGGGCCAAGCCTACCCATCATAGCAAGCCCATGAACACAGGCCCAATGACACGTTAAAGAGAGAATTATCATTGACATCTAATTAATCGGGATTTGTACAAAATAATTTCAATTATGCTAGTCCACAATTATGATAAAATTCTATCATTCTCCCACTTGGACAGCATAACCAATATCATTAAACAACATAAACAAATCCCATATTAATATAACAATATGTGGCCACAATAAGATGTCAAAGTAGAGTCAACAATCTCTCAATCATAAGTCCAAATGAGGTTACAAATACCTCAACAATATAGAAATCATACCGATAGAGTCGATAACATATATGCAAGATATCCATACTCGATGACCTAAACAAAATGTGTCATAAGGAAACACACACAAAATGGTAATCCGTTTATGCAATTCCAAACAAAATGGCCTAAGCATCCACTCATGTAACATCCCACCCTCCCTGGAAGGTAAAATAGTAAAATTGGCATAGGATGGGATTGATAAGGAATAATCATTATTGTTCATGCATAATAGGATCGATACGTGATCAATTGTGTATATGGAATTACAATAAATGCATTCATGACATTCCTTAATTGGGCCTAAAGCAATTTTATTGGAATTAATGGGATAATTGAGTTTGGAAAATTGATTGACCGCACCATAAATGGTTTTACATTTTTGGGATTTATAGGAATTTTTCTGGAATTTTAGGAGAAAATTCCTGACCGCAAAGTCGCCAGAATCGGCCTAAACTTGTTTTTGAGTAGAAAAGGTAATTGTTGTGATTGCAAAATTAATTAGAGTGCACTTGTTACTGCTTTATAATTTTGGGAATTTCATTAATTCTCGTAAAAATAATTCGGGAAATTCTCGCATCGGATAAATCACCAATTGGCTAATTGGTCGCTTCTAGCAAAAATCGCTACCCATGGTACCGCATTATTGGGTATATTATTTTGGGACTGAAAGTAGGTCATTTGAATTAATTGGAGTAAAATTTTGATCTGAATTAATAAATTGATATTTTGACTTTTCTAAGAAAAAGAGACCAATGAGAAATTGCCATTACAAAAGCATCATTTAATGCTTCCTCTCCATTCTTTCGGATGTGCTTGCTTTAAAAGTAATGAAAGGATGAATTTTATGCTTTGTTCTTAGTCATCCAAACACACATCTCCTTACAAAATCCATTGAAAATTTGCTCTCTTCTTTCAACTTTCTCCCCAGCTGTAAGCTACCATCTCTTGATCTCATCAAAGCTTAAAGATGAGCTTTGTACATACTTGAGAAGGAAAAGGTGGTAGCTTGGTATAGAAGTTAGAAGGTAAAAGTTAGAAGTTGAAGGTTTGAAGGAGGTTTTGATTTGGTAAATTTTCCTTAAGTTTTGATCTTTAAATGCATTTTTACATGGAAATAAATGTCATGATAGTATGGGGGTAGTTAATAAAAGGGTTTAAAGCATGTATTAGGTTTAGGTAGGTATTAAAGTGATGATTATTATGATTTGAAGAAAAGGGGATGAGGTTAGATGAAGATGCATTGAAGTTACTGATGTGATTTGATTTTTGAATTGAACAAGGGTAATTAATTGAGTTTTTGAATGGAGGAATTAAATGCTGTAAATTTTTCAGTATTAACCCTAACATATGTATGATTGTAGTGATATTTAATTTGTATTTATTTTGATGTCTAGTGATGTGAGAAAGGCATTGGTAGTGGTTGAACTAAGGTTAACCTTAAATCTGGAAAGTTGGAATTATAATTGATGTTACTGTTTTATTCATAACTTATTGTGTAGAAATGTAAATGAGGTAAGGTTAGTGGCCACTGAAACTTTGGACTGTTGGCTTCAATTTAGTGTGAAATAGGTGTTGTTGAATTTCATTGATAGAAGGGTGAATTTTTGCATGGAAAGTTACTGTTCTATTGCCTATGAACAGTAACCGCAACCATGACATCTGAGTTTTGTTGATTTTTATGAATTAATTGAAATGGAATTAGGGAGAATGGTCTTCATGGAAGTTGTAGCATATTTGATTATCTTTCCATTGCTACTGATCTTGCTATTTTTGGAATTGTGTATTGGGAGATATGAATTGATTACTAATGTCTGGTTTTGAGCATTGTGGATGAAACCTAGCTTAAGTGTGATTTTGTGAGTTTACTGATTGGAGGCAATTTTAACATTTTAAGTGGACTGAATTGGTGTGGGTGAGCTTCTAAAAAGTTGTAGAGGAAGAGATTATCTTGAAATTGATATTTGGTATGTAATTTTTAGAAGTCAGAATTGGGAGATATGATTTTTCAAAAACTGATCCTACATTAGGTTATGAATGGCTGATGATAACAGAAACTTCCATAACAATTTTGAAATTGTTAGAGATCGAATTGGGTGTTAAGTGCTTCATGAAAAATGAAGTTTATGATGTTATCTTTACAAGGATATAAAGTTCTGATTTTACTGACTTGTATATAGGGAGTTATGCTTCTTGTAAGATTACTGCCCAAATTGAAGGATTTCAGGGACAGTAACATTAGATGAATTAATTGACTGGTTTACAAATAGAATTTGATTTTGGGTTGTTCATAAAAGTTGTAGAGGACATTGTGAATTTATTGATCATATTTTTGTGGTAATTTATTACTAAGGAATCAGTGAGTTATGAAATTGTAAATGTACTGCCCTGTGTTGAGGGAAATTGTGAAGGCAGAAGGTTTGATGGCTTATTTGACACCCTTAGGGTTGGAATTGATTTTTATGGTCTTCTTGAGAATTGTAGAGCTTTTCATAAGCTTTCCAATGAGGTATAGTGGGTATTTTTCTGATTTGTGTGCTAAAAGTTAGAGTAATTGGAAATTTGGGATTTAAATCTGGAAAGAAGGAGGGCAAGGAGAAGGCCATCTCATGAGGGCGATGCGCCTCATGGGCGAGACAGACTCGCCGTCTCGAGGGAGTTTCGCCTCATGCGAGGCGAGATTGAAGGAGGCAGGTCGCGAGGCGCACGCCGCGCTCGCGACGCAGTGAGGCGAAATCGCCTCGCGAGGGCGTCTCGCCATGATGCAAAGCGCCTGGCTATTCCTTTTATTTATTTTGAATTTTATTTGGTATTAAATGATACGATTGTTCATTTGTCAATTTCTTTCCGTCCGACGTCCGATTGACCTGATTCCAGAGGCATCGGATTCGTTGAATATTTAATTTCATATTATGAGAAAACGGGAATTTTTAGACGGGAATTTGACGTAGCCCTATCGACGGAACTTGTAAACACTGCTTTTATTTAATTTGGGACCTATAGAGGTCCAATCATACCGACCGGCGCCTATGGATTTCTAATTTTTCATAGAATTTTATTATGGGAAAATATTGAATTAAGACCGGGAATTCATGAACATGCATATTTCATCAACATGAGCACAAATTTCATATTTAGTGACTCGTACTTTTTCTCGATTCATATAGAGGTCCAATTGGGCGCCGATTGACCGACGTCACGAGAGGTTTTCGGCATTAGCTCGGAAATAATAGGTGAGTAACCTAGTTGGTTTCTCAAATTTCGGTTGTTTACATGCCAACGTGAATTACGCAGGTGAATTGTATGATTTCGCATGTATAAAAGTGGATGATTGTATTGTATGATTTTACTTGCATTGAATGATACCGATATTGATAGATCGGGCTTTATAGCCACCATCTTGAACATCGCTATATTGGGCTTTATAGCCATATCGTGATTCATCGATACACCGGGCTTTATAGCCAAACACTGCATATTTATCTTGACATCGCATCTTGCATAATTGCATGATCGATAATGGACGTGCCCCAAGTTGCTATTATTACCGATAAGAGCTTCGAGCTCTCATATGTCTCGACCGCCTCGAGCCCGAGGGAGAAATCCCGACGCGTCCCCACCGAACACCGACCGAGCACTTGGGCACAACATGAATAACCGGAAAGAGTCACATATGCATTGCATTTGCACAAATGATGCTCGTGACATATACCGCTTTCATAATGGTATGAATTGTTGTGAATGGTTTCATATTATCGTAAATTGTTCTTCGATCGCCATCGTAATTGATTATTATCAGATTATCTTCAGACGCATACGCGTAATGCATGATTTGAGTGAACCATCGATGATGGTTTTCACCGAGTTCGCAAAACTCACCCAAAATTTGCATTTATTTTCAGTCTCAAGAATACCCCGCTGACACGGGAGTATGTCTACTGTAGGCGAGTAAAGGTTAGAGGTCGGGATCGGTTAGGTTCGTGCATTAGTGTCTTAGTAAATCGATTCGCAATCAACGTATAACAAGGCATTGTATTTTACCGAGCCCTTGTGGTATTAATGTTTTATGTGATTGATCGATTGTAATTATTCTTGGATGGTATAATAATCTGAAACGGGTTTATATTGAATACGGATTTTATTTACTTATCGTGTTTGCCGTGGTGAACGCGGAGTTAATGGCTCCAAGAAGAAAAGAAAGAAGAAAAAAGTGTATATGAATTTTAAATCGATCGATGTACGCCACCCTCGTGGGACACGGACTCGGATATCACCAACGATATCGGGTTTGGTCTTACGTGTGGGTGTTACATTTAGGTGGTATCGAGCCCAGAGTACGTAATGTATCCGGGCACGCTTTGGAACATAGGTTGCATACATTTGAGTCGCGTCGTTGCAGCATCAGTGGTAATCGATCCCTAGTCGAGTCAGACGAGGATAAAACCCGAGGGTGCATAAGTGTCAAGTGATTAAGGAGAGAAGAGTGAGATCTGGATTAGAGTGAAAATCCTAAAAGGGATAATCAATTAGGAAAGGATAAAGGAAAAAATGGATAAGAAGGTTGAAATTGTCTGGGATAGAAACCCTTATAAGTGATAGCAGAATGATGTGGGGCTTCAACCGATTAAGAAATTTTCAATTAAATTGACAATATTATGGTGATGAAAAATGAAGATGTTGAGAACTTGAGAGGTCCATTGAGATATGGGAAGCATATTGGTTATCGTAAATCTAAGTGAAATTAAAAGCCGGGAGGGTTAGGTAATTACAGATTCGATCAGATATGTCATGAATGGGGAAATATTGGAATTGAGTAAAATGTAGATGATCTAATCGGGCATATTTTGATTCACTAGATTCGAGTTGGAGATCAAGAATATTATAAGCGAGATGATGATAGCGAAATGGAAAGAAGCTCAATAGAGTCAGTAATGGTTTATTGAGAACCGAAAGAACCGAAAAAGTGATGCCCAAAGGCCTATTAGAGTGAGGTAAAAGTGTACAGATAGATGAAATGAATTCGGAAATGGTTATGAACTAGACCGCGTAAGTTTGAGACTGAAATTGTTAGGTGATTATGGTGCTTCGAGGTTGGAAATTCGTATGATAAAATCGTAAAGGAAAAAAAATGCAGATGTGATGATTTCTACCGATGGTGTATCGGAAATTCGAATTAGGTGTATCTGGACACAAAAATGGTAGCTGGATAGGCATATAGATAGAGATAAAATGGAGTAGTATCAACGACTTTGTTTCAGATTGGGACCGTGAACACTGATCATAGACATCGCTTGAGGAAAATAGAAGATAAGTAGCAAAAAACTGAAAAAAAAAAAAAAAAAAAAAAGAATATCGATCATAAGCTGATAAGCCAAATTGATATGACCTTATAAGGTTGTAATGGATAGGGGAATGAGTCATACAGTTTAATGATATGGGGAGAATGAAATAAAGATCTTGAAATGAATGAAACCACCATAGTGGTATATGAAAAGAGTTATTGCATTTAAATCGATTTATCGTTAGGGATATCTATCGACAAGAATGTTGATTGTGACTAATGAAATGTATGTAGCGGATATATGGAAATCATAGAGGAAATGAAGCGGTAAATGTTTAGAGTGATTATAAGTGTGAAGTTCTTAAGAGGTTAAAGTAAGACAAAGGTGGACTGAGTGTACCTGTATGAGAGGAACTAAAAAGTGATTCCGTATAGATTTACGAATAAGTGGTAAAGAAAGTGTTTAAGGATATCACAAGGAACCTTCGCGAAAGGAATGTTACGATCATTAAATGATGACATAAGAGTGTCTTGATTGAGATTGTACGTATAGTGAAGAAGGATTGAAACACAAGTAGGAATAATAATTGATTGATGAGACTTTCGTGAACCGTATAAAGATGGTATCAAGACGAACGGTCAAATGGATAGAAGTACGGACAAAATTAAAGGTGAAATTGGGACATAGCTCATCTAGTCGAGGCTATCTCGCATCGTATGTACGAAATGTAAAGTATCCAATATGAGTGAGATTTTAATTGAGGTGATTCTATTGCAATGTGAAGTGAATCGATCTCGGTTATGATGCAAAACTGTTGAGGAATTTAGATTTGAAACGAAGAATAAAAGAGTCCCGAATTTTTGGAGGTTTAAATATGGATGACAAGGTATCAACATATGTTGATATGAATGATATGAAAACAAATGAGAAGAGAAAATGAAAAAGAGTAACTGAATAGAGACAAGAGGGTCAAAAAGGAAAACTGACAATGAGGTGATGTAGTGACACCTTCATAAAGAAATTGTAGATACATTCATTGTAGTCAATGGAAAGGGTAAAAGATGTACGGTAACGTCAATAAGACCCTAATAGGGAATTATGCAAGGTAAGCAAATGGTAGTAATCGTGATTAGAGCAGAATGTGGTTAGAAGTGTTGAAGTGAAAGTGAAAAGAACGATAGGATTAATTGAGGAATCGACATCGATGATATACATACATCGGGAAAAGTGGGCAAGGAGTATTGAATCATGCGACAATATGTTGAACAAGTATGAAATAAATTGAATCGACTGCTAAATGGTATTAGTGCCATTCTCATGATTAAAAGCCTTGGAGACTGTAGATTCCCATAAGCATACACTGTGTTAATTTGAGGAAAGAGACCGGTGTAAATACGATAATGCTTCAATGAACAGATCAATTACAGATATTGGGGTTTTCAATGATTGTCAAGCAGATTATGGGTATAGTGAGGTGTTCTGAAAAAAAAATGAAGTTGTAAAAATCGTGATAAGAAAGGTTAAGAGTGCAGAAAGTAAAGTGATAAATTTTATGATGAGTTTGAATATACAAGTGGAATTGGAAAACTATAGTGAACAAAAGTTGAAGAAGAAGTAAGTGTACCCGATAAAAAGGTATTAGAACAAGAATGTGAACAGTCAAAGTTAGACATTCTAGTAAGCATATTTGAAAAGTGAAATTGAGTAATTGTAGTTATAGAATGAAGTGATTCTTGGCTCAAGAGTTTATAGGTTGAATGTCCAATAGGAAAAAGGTTTGATTATGTTCTTGTTATAGAGCTTTGATTCACTGGAAAATATATACTGTTACACTGCACAGTGCCTACTGAGAGTTAAAGACCATAATGGATTTGAGACTAAAATGTGTGAGAAAAAGGAAAGTGACTTAGGAAGCCTGTATGGTTAGC
This sequence comes from Erythroxylum novogranatense, assembly GCA_029891385.1. Lineage (NCBI taxonomy): Eukaryota > Viridiplantae > Streptophyta > Magnoliopsida > Malpighiales > Erythroxylaceae > Erythroxylum > Erythroxylum novogranatense. Next base: position 4,757,317 of record CM057225.1, on the reverse strand, counting down.
TAAAGTGGAATCGGATCGGACAAATGAGATAGAGTAAACTGTATATCCGGATGAAGTGTGTGAACACTATTGAATAGTGATTTGTCTTACGAGAATCGATTTTAAATATAAAGTGAATGACATATAATAAGTGACTGCATTAGGTACATTGTTACTGATTATAGTGAAGTGGAATTAAGTGTCACTGTATTGGTACCAAGGGAATGTAATTCGTCCCTGACGTGATTAAGGGAGGTACCAAAGAAATGAAAACGTACTCAATGGAATGAAATTGGACTATATGGCATTGGGGAAAAGTATTGAAGGATAAAATGTGATCAATGAATAGATTCAAAATCGAATCGAAGTTATATATATCGGAACCAAAGGAGGTGACTATTCTAGAAATGGCAAGTGAGATAGCTAAGAAATGAGATCGCCAACTAATAGTATTGTCAAATCCGTTTACCGTACTAAGTGATAACGAGTTAGCCAAATCAATAACTGAACCACAGACTGAGAGTGGTTATAGTGATCACTCGATAAGTGAATTATTAAGTGGAAAAGTGTATAGGATATATAGACTCATATGATTATTGTCATAGTGAACTGTTGATCGGGAATTTCGAGGACGAAATTTTATAAGGAGGGAGAATTGTAACATCCCACCCCTCCCTGGAAGGTAAAATAGTAAAATTGGCATAGGATGGGATTGATAAGGAATAATCATTACTGTTCATGCATAATAGGATCGATACACAAGATCAATTGTGTATATGGAATTACAAGAATGCATTCATGACATTCCTTAATTGGGCCTAAAGCAATTTTATTGGAATTAATGGGATAATTGAGTTTGGAAAATTGATTCGACTGCACCATAAATAGTTTTACATTTTTGGGATTTATAGAATTTTCTGGAATTTTCGGAGAAAATTCTCGACCGCAAAGTCGCCAGAATCGCCTAAACTTGTTTGGAGTAGAAAAGGTAATTGTTGTGATTGCAAAATTAATTAGAGTGCATCGTTACCTGTTTTATAATTTTAGGAATTTCATTAATTCTAAAAATAATTGGGAAATTCTGGATCGGATAAATCACCAATTGGCTAACCTATTCGTTTCTAGTAGCAAAAATCGCTACCCACCGGCACTGCATTATTGGGTATATTATTTTGGGACTGAAAGTAGGTCATTTGAATTAATTGGAGTAAAATTTTGATCTGAATTAATAAATTGATATTTTGACTTTTCTAAGAAAAAGGGACCAATGAGAAATTGCCATTACAAAAGCATCATTTAATGCTTCCTCTCCATTCTTTCGGATGTGCTTGCTTTAAAAGTAATGAAAGGATGAATTTTTATGCTTTGTTCTTAGTCATCCGAAACACACATCTCCTTACAAAAATCCATTGAAAATTTGCTCTTCTTTCAACTTTCTCCTCAACTGTAAGCTACCATCTCTTGATCTCATCAAAGCTTAAAGATGAGCTTTGTACATACTTGAGAAGGAAAAGGTGGTAGCTTGGTATAGAAGTTAGAAGGTAAAAGTTAGAAGTTGAAGGTTTGAAGGAGGTTTTGATTTGGTAAGTTTTCCTTAAGTTTTGATCTTTAAATGCATTTTTACATGGAAATAAATGTCATGATAGTATGGGGGTAGTTAATAAAAGGGTTTAAAGCATGTATTAGGTTTAGGTAGGTATTAAAGTGATGATTATTATGATTTGAAGAAAAGGGGATGAGGTTAGATGAAGATGCATTGAAGTTACTGATGTGGTTTGATTTTTGAATTGAACAAGGGTAATTAATTGAGTTTTTGAATGGAGGAATTAAATGCTGTAAATTTTTCAGTATTAACCCTAACATATGTATGATTGTAGTGATATTTAATTTGTATTTATTTTGATGTCTAGTGATGTGAGAAAGGCATTGGTAGTGGTTGAACTAAGGTTAACCTTAAATCTGGAAAGTTGGAATTATAATTGATGTTACTGTTTTATTCATAACTTATTGTGTAGAAATGTAAATGAGGTAAGGTTAGTGGCCACTGAAACTTTGGACTGTTGGCTTCAATTTAGTGTGAAATAGGTGTTGTTGAATTTCATTGATAGAAGGGTGAATTTTTGCATGGAAAGTTACTGTTCTATTGCCTATGAACAGTAACCGCAACCATGACATCTGAGTTTTGTTGATTTTTATGAATTAATTGAAATGGAATTAGGGAGAATGGTCTTCATGGAAGTTGTAGCATATTTGATTATCTTTCCATTGCTACTGATCTTGCTATTTTGGAATTGTGTATTGGGAGATATGAATTGATTACTAATGTCTGGTTTTGAGCATTGTGGATGAAACCTAGCTTAAGTGTGATTTTGTGAGTTTACTGATTGGAGGCAATTTTAACATTTTAAGTGGACTGAATTGGTGTGGGTGAGCTTCTGAAAAGTTGTAGAGGAAGAGATTATCTTGAAATTGATATTTGGTATGTAATTTTAGAAGTCAGAATTGGGAGATATGATTTTCAAAACTGATCCTACATTAGGTTATGAATGGCTGATGATAACAGAAACTTCCATAACAATTTTGAAATTGTTAGAGATCGAATTGGGTGTTGAGTGCTTCATGAAAATGAAGTTTATGATGTTATCTTTACAAGGATATAAAGTTCTGATTTTACTGACTTGTATATAGGGAGTTATGCTTCTTGTAAGATTACTGCCCAAATTGAAGGATTTCAGGGACAGTAACATTAGATGAATTAATTGACTGGTTTACAAATAGAATTTGATTTTGGGTTGTTCATGAAAGTTGTAGAGGACATTGTGAATTTATTGATCATATTTTTGTGGTAATTTATTACTAAGGAATCAGTGAGTTATGAAATTGTAAATGTACTGCCCTGTGTTGAGGGAAATTGTGAAGGCAGAAGGTTTGATGGCTTATTTGACACCCTTAGGGTTGGAATTGATTTTTATGGTCTTCTTGAGAATTGTAGAGCTTTTCATAAGCTTTCCAATGAGGTATAGTGGGTATTTTTCTGATTTGTGTGCTAAAAGTTAGAGTAATTGGAAATTTGGGATTTAAATCTGGAAAGAAGAAGGCAAGGAGAAGGCCATCTCATGAGGCGACAAGCGCCTCATGGAGGCGAGACAGATTCGCCTCATGAGGGCGAGATTGAAGGAGGCAGGTCGCGAGGCGCACGCCGCCTCGACGCAGTGAGGCTAAATCGCCTCGAGGCGGCGTCTCGCCTCATGAGGCGTGCGCCTCGGCTATTCCTTTTATTTATTTTTGAATTTTATTTGGTATTAAATGGTACGATTGTTCATTTGTCAATTTCTTTCCGTCCGACGTCCGATTGACCTGATTCCAGAGGCATCGGATTCGTTGAATATTTAATTTCATATTATGAGAAAACGGAATTTTAGACGGAATTTGACGTAGCCCCTATCGACGGAACTTGTAAACACTGCTTTATTTAATTTGGGACCTATAGAGGTCCTAATCATGCACCGTCGCCGCCTATGGATTTCTAATTTTCATAGAATTTTATTATGGAAAAATATTGAATTAGGACCGGAATTCATGAACATGCATATTTCATCAACATGAGCACAAATTTCATATTTAGTGACTCGCACTTTTTTCGATTCATATAGAGGTCCAATTGAGCGTCGATTGACCGACGCCACGAGAGGTTTTCGGCATTAGCTCAGAAATAATAGGTGAGTAACCTAGTTGGTTTCTCAAATTTCGGTTGTTTACATGCTCAACGTGAATTACGTAAAGGTGAATTGTATGATTTCGCATGTATAAAAGTGGATGATTGTATTGTATGATTTTACTTGTCATTGAATGATACCGATATTGATAGATCGGGCTTTATAGCCACCATATCAACATCGCTATATCGGGCTTTATAGCCATATCGTGGATTCATCGATACTTGGGCTTTATAGCCAAACACCGTACATTTATCAGATATCGTATCGCATGCATAATTGCATGATCGATAATGGACGTGCCCAAGTTGCTATTATTATCGATAAGAGCTTGAGCTCTCATATCAGATCGACCGCCTCGAGCCCGAGCCGGGAGAAATCACCGACGCGCCCCACCGAACACCGATCGAGCACTTGGGCACAATCATGAATAATCGGAAAGAGTCACATATGCATTGCATTTGCACAAATGATTGATACGTGACATATACCGCTTTCATAATGGTATGAATTGTTGTGAATGGTTTCATATTATCGTAAATTGTTCTTGATCGCCATCGGTAATTGATTATTACTGTATTATGTCAGACGCCACGTATGCGTAATGCATGATTTGAGTGAACCATCGATGATGGTTTCTCACCGAGTTCGCAAAACTCACCCAAAATTTGCATTTATTTTCAGGTCTCAAGAATACCCCGCTGACACGGAGTATGTCTCATCGTAGACGAGTAAAGGTTAGAGGTCGGGATCAGTTCAGGTTCGCATTAGTGTCTTAGTAAACTCGTATTCATAATCAACGTATAACAAGGCATTGTATTTTCTTGAGCCTCTTGGTATTAATGTTTTCTTGATTGACCGATTGTAATTATTATCGATGACCGTAATAATCTAAACGGGTTTATATTGAATACGGATTTTATTTACTTACTGTGTTTGCCGTGTGAACGCGGAGTTAATGGCTCCAAGAAGAAAAGAAAGAAAAAAAAAGTGTATACTGAATTTTAAATCGACTGATGTAGTACGCCACCCTCGTGGGACACGGACTCGGATATCACCAACGATATCGGGTTCGGGTCTTACGGGTGTGGGGTGTTACAACTCAAGATGCCAATTGAGATTTAACCAAATATCTTAGAACAACAAGATGAGACTTGATACAAAATGTCTCCAACAAAATGCCATATATATGTACAAACATTTAAATATATCTGCGCAGTATCTCAACAAAGTATATGGCAACAACAATAATAGCAACAATTATATGCAAAAGTCTTTATACTGAATAACAAAATAGTCAAATACAATATTGCTATCAAAATAACATAAAAGACAGACTCCCACTAATCCAAGGCATCAAAAGATCTAAATAGACCCATACGGGTTACATGATTCACAAAAGCCTTAATAGTCAAGCCTTTGGTTAGAGGATCTGCCACCATAAGATCGGTGGGTATATGCTCTATATGAGTTTGAAACTCCTTAACCTTCTCTCTAACAAACATATACTTCGTATCAAAATGCTTCGAACGCTTGGAGTTCTTGCATATTTGAGAGAAGCCCACCACAGCAGAGTTATCACAATATATGGTTAGAGGTCTAGAAACACTCTCCATAAGATGAAGCTCAGAAATGAAATTCTTCAACCATATTGCCTATCGAGTAGCTTCATAACAAGCCACATACTCTGCCTCCATAGTTGAAGTTGCTGTAAGTGTTTGTTTAACACTTTTCCAAGATGACTCCTCCAAAGAAGTGACATGAAGATATATCCTGATGTGGATTTATGATCATCAGGGCAGCCACCATAATCAGAATCAGAATAACCTGTCACCTCAAGGTGATCAGACATCCTGTAAGTAAGCATGTAATCTTTAGTACCTTGTAGGTACCTCAGAACTCGTTTCACAACTTGCCAATGACCCACACCAGGGTTGCTCAAGTATCTCCCAAGTACACCAACAACAAAAGCAATATCAGGGCATGTACAAACTTGAGCATACATAAGACTGCCAACAACAGAAGCATATAGGACCTTTTCCATTTCTGACTTATCTTTATCATTTTGAGGACACTGCTATTCAATAGTTTGTCACCCTTTTGGATGGGTGCACTGCAAGGATTACAAGTCTTCATGTTGAATCTATTCAAAATCCTTTCTATATATCTTTTCTGAGACAAACCAAGAACTCCACGAGATCTATCACGATGAATTTCAATGCCCAGAACAAAAGAAGCATCACCAAGATCTTTCATATCAAAATGAGTCATCAACATTTGTTTAGTCTCGTAAAGAAAATCCACATCATTCTCGCCTAAAAGAATGTCATCAACATATAAGACAAGAATAATGAATTTTCTCCCACTCTTCTTCAAGTAAATGCATTGATCAACAACATTTTCCTTGAAGCCAAGAGAGCAAACTATTTGATCAAACTTCAAATACCATTATGCGGAGGCTTGTTTCAGCCCATAAATGGATTTTCTCAATTTGCATACCATATGTTCCTTACCTTTCTCAACAAAACCAGCAGGCTGATTCATGAACACATCTTCATACAAATCACCATTCAGGAAAGCAGTTTTCACATCTATTTGATGGAGCTCCAAATCAAAATGAGCAACTAAAGCCATCACAATACGTAATGAATCTTTAGTAGAGACCGGGGAAAAAGTCTCTTTATAATCTATACCTTCCCTCTGGTTATAGCCCTTTGGAACAAGTCTGGCTTTATACCTTTCTATCTCACCTCTAGCATCACGTTTAGTCTTAAAGACTCATTTACACCCAACAGTCTTACAACCACTGGGTAATTCCACCAAATCCCAAATGTCATTCATACTTATAGAAGCCAACTCATCTTCCATGGCTGCCAACCATTGTGAACTACGAGAACAAGAAATGGCATCCTGAAAAGAAATAGGATCTGAGTCTTCAACTAAATTGAATTCATGCTCCTCCAAGTAAATATAATAATCTCGAAATTTAGAAGACTCAGTAGGTTTAGGAATCCTTTCGGATCTCCTAGGTGGAACTACAAAAACATCCGGGACTTCGTAATCAATGCCAACCCGTTGAGGAATATCAACATCATTTCTGAATCAACAATATCATCAAGAATCGAGGAGTCGAATCTCCTCGGGATGAAAAACAATAGGTGTAGGAACAATAACACGATTCTCCCTAAAATCAACAACACGAGACTCATGCCTTTCATTATATTCCATGTCCCTTCAAAATAGACAAGTCGATCCGATTCAATGACTCTAGTAGTGTGATTAGGACAATAAAATCTTGAACCTCTTGAGCCAAGATAATAACCAATAAAATAACTCAAAAGCTTCTAGGATCAAGTTTCTTCAATTGAGGATTATAAATCCTCACCTCAAATTCTGACCTCAAACACGGAAATGCTTCAAACTAGGCTTCTTTCCGATATCACCAAAAGGAGTCTTTGCATGCAGACTTACTAGGCACATGATTCGTAACATAAACAGAGTCCTCAAAACATCTCCCATAAAAACTCGTAAGATAGAGTGACTAAGCATGCACCTAACCATCTCCATAAGAGTACAATTTCTCTCGCAATCCCATTTTGTTGAGGTGCGCTGCATGGGATATTGTGCATCAATTCCACAATCTCGCAAGTATCTAGCAAAGGGCCGTGGTTTCTTCCAGTTTCATCACACCGACCATAATACTCACCACCTCTATCAGATCTTACACATTTAATCTGCTTCCCAAGTTGCAATTCAACAATATTTTTGAATGACTTAAAAGCATCCAATGACTCAGATTTCTCACGCAATAATTCAATCCATCCATATCGCGAAAAATCATCAATGAAGGTGATAAAGTACCTATAGCCTCCCATGGCAATAGGAGTAATGGGTCCACAGATGTCTGTGTGAATTATCTGTAATGGTTCCTCCTTCCGATCATTTTCTCCTTTCTTACTTTAGTCAGAACTTCCCTTTAAGAAATCAACACAAGTGTCAAAATCGAGAAGTCCAAATCATGCAAAATAGTTTCCTTAATCAATCTCTCAATTCTCTCCTTAGAGATATGTCCTAACCGTTTATGCCACAACATAGAAGATTTTTCAGCAACTCTCCCACGTTTCTCTCCAACAACAGCATTAATATTATCATGCAGTCGATCAAAACGAGAAGAATTAGCAATCATCATAAACAATCCATCACGCATAATTGCAGAACCAACAACAGCAGAATCATAGTACAAAATAATTCCATTATTGATTATATGGAAATTGTATCCACAATTGTGTAAAACAGAAACTGAAATCAAATTCCTTCTCATAGAAGGCACAAAACAGCATCTTTCAAAAGCAAATCATGTCCACTACCCAACTTCAAGGAAACTACTCCAATGCGCTCAACATTAACACTAGATCCATCTCCTAGTTGCACCATCACCTCCCCTTTATTTGGTTTCCGCCTGCTTTTGAACTCCTGCAATGAGTTCGTTATATGAATAGTGGCACCAAAGGTTCAACCACCATGAATTAGGAGGAACATCAACCAGATTCGATTCAAAACAGACAAAGATTTGAGGAACACCATCCACACCATCATACTTGGTCTTAGACAATGAAGACAAGTAATTAGACTTTTCAGTCTTATCAAACTTTTGAAATTTTTCACCAACAGCCTTGAGATAATCTTTGGCATTATCAGTTTCTGTTATGCTCTCTTTAATGGTCTTTTTCCATTGTGTACTTGATGTTCATCAAACAAGCCTTATTAGCACGAACCCATTTATCATATTTAGCTCTATCTGCAAAGAGAAGACTCAGCGAAAGGTTGTGCGGGCTCATCCTCGATGAGAGCAACATCAACATTAGAAACCGCCAAAAAAAGATTTAAAGATTCAAGCCAGTCCTCATAATTGGTCCCATTCAGCTTAATCAAAGAATTCAAAGCTAGAAATTGATACAAAGCAGAGATTTAGCAAATGTATCAAAAACTAGCATAATTGGGCAAACAACACAGCTAGGTTCTCATACAATTGCAATCCTGCCTAAGGGTCTCGAATTACAATACAGATCACCCAGAACATTAAACTATGCCCTAAAGCTAATATCGATAGGATATTGAAAACTTTAAAGACATAATTCAATGAATTAAACAAAACATTATAAACCACATTGATAAAGACAAACCGATAGGGTAAGTGCATCATTAACATAGCATCTAATGTATGCCCAATAACAACATTACAACAGCAATTTGTAATAATTGGTCTCACGATAGGCGAGCTCACAATTACACAAAATGAATGACAAGAGTCCAATAACATTCCCCAAGATTATTCCCATAGGTTCAATTAGTACCATAATTGCAAAATTAACCATAGTAATCATATAATTTAACATTATATGCATAAACGAGATCCAAAATTAATTTTGGTGTAACTCTGAGAGTACACAAGACTCCACAAGCCCAAATAATACTAGGAATAAGTACAAAAATTTTCAATGAAAAATTCAGAGATACAATATATTTTTATTAATTTTAAAATTTGGGAAAATAAAATAAATATTCCAAAGATTCAAAAATTTTTAGAAAAAATACCATAAAATAGTACTGGGCAAGTGGAGCATGTAGGAAAAAATTTGAGGAAAAAAGACCATCAGACGCCTCCACACGCGCCCACACGCGTCACCAGTGCGTGTGGGCTAGGTCCAGCTGGTCAAGGTCATCTTCCTCGCCATTGATCGGTATCCGGTCGCCGAATTCGATTCGCGACCATTCAAAAACGTCCATAGCTCCTCCATTTTTGATCCGTTTTCAACCAAATTTGTGTCATTAGATTCATAATTTCAAGATCTATCAAACCCCTCAATCAATTTCACTAAAAGTTATCAGAAGAATCAAAAAATCGAAAGGACGTTAATGGGTTTGGTGCTGTTCTTGGGTTTTAATGAGACAACAAAGAAATTGCAAAACCTAACACATGCTTGGACATCAAACCGAAACATGGTAACAACATAAAAAACGATTCCGCAAAAGAAAACACAGTTAGCAAGAAAAACGAAAAAACCCCAAAATTCCATGAAATATGAATCCGAAAATGATACCATAATAGCAGTCACAATTAGGGTTAATTATCTCTGATACCAATTGAAAGAAAATTAGACACGAAATACAAGATTAATTTCATGATTAATCTACTCAAATAATTAACCCTAGAATTGAAACATACTACGTTCAATAATTCGATTGATAAATACCTGAAAATTGGGGAAACATAGAATTCATTGTGGTTTTCTGTGAAGTGACGTGATAGAGATGCAGAGGATTTGCTACTGCTATTCCGAATCCTTAATCAAGAAAAGACGATCTGATTTAATGCAAGAATCAGATTTAAAGGTTGGCTAGCAGTAGGGCCTCCTGTGCTTTATAATACATGGGTCAAGCCTACCCCTCATAGCAAGCTTATAAATACAGGTCCAATGACACGTTAAAGAGAGAATTATCATTGACATCTAATTAATCGGAATTTGTACAAAATAATTTCAATTATGCTAGTCCACAATTATGATAAAATTATATCAAACCATTCTTGATAGCCATGAATTTTAAAACAAGTATATTATGATTGCAGTGACTGCAATGCAACTTATCTTTTTTCGATTCCTAAATAGCTAGCGGATGTGATAGTTAGATGCGGTGGTTTTGGATCCCATTGCCATGGATGAACCTTCACCACTATTCGTTTCTTGGAGCATGGTGACCTTGACGTTAAGCCTCTCGCCGAACAATATTGAAGCATTCCTTAATACGGATATCACTTCGAACATAATCTAACAGATCGTCCAATCCTGCGAGAAAGTCATACATATTCGATCTTTTTGAATTTCTTCTTTTCTAGTTTGGAAATCTGTGGTGCATGCCATCTTAATTAGGCGTTGCTTATCAATTTCTTGCCAAACGCTGTTAAGTTCGGCATAATAAATGCTGACTGGACATCCATTCTGCTTTGATGAGAACTTGATTGTTTGTTTTATTTCTTGAGTTGTAATAACATGTGACTAGGCTTTACTCGATAGTGAATTTAAGAATTTGAGTTTAATATAAATTACGGTTTGTCTTAAATCTAATAGATAAAATCAGGCTCAAACATGACAAATACAAAGGGAAAAGGTTATACGACTAAGATAACAGTGATCAAACGATAACAAAAAAGAAAATACAATGAAAGAAGTTGTTGAAAATCATGTGGATAATTACAAAACTTATATGAAATCATATTGAGAACAATAAAATAACCTGTTTGATAGGGTGTTTGGTTTGGCAATTTATCCTTAGGTTTTTTATAATTTTCATAGAAGTCAAGTAGTCTCGTTCATGTAAAAATGAGAATTGATTTAGGAGGAGGACGGGTGCACTTCACAAGGTCTAGAATTATCATTTCCGAAACAAAAGAAGGTAATAGCAGCAAGCAAACACTACTTTTGATGTCTTCTAACTGATCACTATCTAATTTCAAGTGAGTAACCAATAGTAACGAATGTATGGAAATTATAGAGTACTTGGGCCAAAACGGTAACATGAGCTAATACTACTTAACATGATAGTGTAAATTAATTTAGTTTGTTAAATCTGAAGTTAAAACATTTTAATTTTAAGAATAATTTTATGTATAAGGATTAAATTTTAGACATAAGTTTTAAAATATAAAATTCATATTTGAATTATATAAAAAATCATTTTCCTTATAATTACACTCCAAAAGAAACAGAATATTGAAAATAGTAGCAAAGACAAAACTATTACATCAGAAGATTGAAAATAGTAGCCATTCGAGAGGTTTTAGACGATATATAACCCATTTAATTTATTACTACTAATTACAACTGGAATTGGTATCTATAAAACTGTAATATAGTCTTAATTAAAGAGAACAATTCAAAAACAATGAGCACATTTAACCTTAAGATAGTTAATCTTTTCTTTATTTTAATTCAGATAGTCTTCATTTATAAGAAATCCAATTACGGTCCACTTAGATTTTTATTAAAATTTTCTATTAAGAACTTTTTTTTTGGACAATAGATGTAATCTGGTAACATACAACTTTATATAAGGAGAATATAAGTAGCAAAAAGAATATAAATACTAGCAGAAACTGTTCATTACTCAGAGAATAGCACAACCTATATTGTAGACTAGCTTAACCATTCCGAGGAAGACGTGGACCAAGAAACACTTCAAGTGGGGTTAATTTGATATTAGATAATCCAGGGCCTCCTCGCATATCAATTGGCTTGTTTGATGGAGCTTCAATTTCAAATCCATGCAGCAAAGTGGAAAGTGTAAGATTCAGAACCTGAAGAGCAAATGAGATTCCAGGGCACATTCTTCTTCCACTTCCAAAGGGGATCAGTTCAAAACTCTGTCCCCTGACATCCACGTCTTTGTGGGTTGTTAAGAATCTTTCTGGTTTAAACTCATGAGGATCAGACCATATTTGTGGATGTCGATGAATCTTCCATGCATTTATGAAAAGACGTGTCCCTGCTGGTATTTGATATCCGCCTACATTACGGCCTTCCATGGATTCATGTGGCAACAGAGGCACCGCAGGATATAACCGAAGCGACTCTTTGATTACAGCTTCGAGACAGACCAAATTTTGCATGTCTAATTCCTTAACTTGCCTGTCTTTACCAACATGGGTGTCCAGTTCATGTTGAACTTTGTTTAGTACATCTCGATTGTTGAGGAGTAAAGCCAGTGTCCAAGTTAGTGTAACTGCTGTGGTGTCTGAAGCTGCTATTATCAGAGCCTGTAAATTGGAGAATTTTTTTTTGTTCTAATTATAAAAAATTTGAAGTGTTGGTACCGGTCGATAGTAGGTATGGAATTTACGCTGTGTTTAGTTGCTATCTTCAATAAGTAAAGACGGAATGAGACGAAAATTTAGAAATGAAACAGAACAAAAATTGAAAACAGTGAGGTGTTTGATTGCGATTGACAGAACAGAAAAAATTGTCTTCGTCTAGAGGACAAAAATGTATTTGATTGCAGTAGACAGAACAAAAAACAATATTAATGACGAAAACTTTCCTGCAGTATAATATGATTGGAAAGATGTAATTCATTGATTATTTTAAAACTAATGATTTGTAGTAGTAAAAAAGTTAACAAATAATAATAATAACAATAACAATAAGAAATTAATTTCGTATAATAATAATAATAATAATGATGATGATAATAGAAGAAGAAAATGAAGGAAATTAATAATAATAAGAATTTTAATAATCACAATAATAATAAGAAAATTAATTATGAATAATAATGATAATAAAAATAATAATAAGAAAAATTAATTTTGTATAATAATAATAACAACAACAACAATAATAATAATAAATACAAAATGTATAATAATATCAAGAATAGCAATTATTATTACAAAATTTATAATAATAATAATAATAATAATAAGATAATTAATTTCAGATAATAAAATTAATAAAATTAATAATATTAATAATCAAAAATAATAATAAGAAGAAATTTATAATAATAATTATTAATAATAATAACAATAAATGATGATAATGATGATGATGATGATGATAGTAATAATAATAATAATAATAATGATAATAATAATAATAATAATAATAATAATAAGTTTAAAATTTATGATAATAATAAAATAATAATAATAATAACAATAATTAATAATATGATGATGATGATGATAATAATAATAATAAAATAATTAATTTCAGTATAATAAATAATAATAATAATAATAAGTTTAAATTTTATAAAATAAAAATAATAATAATAATAATAAGTTTAAATTTTATAATAATAATTAATAATAACAATATTAATAATAATAATAATAAGAAGAAGAAGAAGAAGTTTAAAATTTAATAATAATAATAATAATAATAATAATAATAATAATAATAATAATAATAATAATAATAATAATAATAATAATAATAATAATAATAATAATAATGATAATGAGTTTAATAATATAATTAAGAATAAAAATTGCTTATATGAAAGGGAGGGTATTTTAACATTTCTTTATATGTGTTTTGTTTTGTCCTTCGCATAATAATTCTTGTACTACTGATCTTGAAAAAACAAAAGTTTCTATTTTTATCTTTTAAAGATGGAACAAAATAGGTGAAGATAGTAAATAAATACTATGAAACACAAAATTTTATGTCCTTATTAATATGTACTTAATTGTTGATATTTTTAATCATTTACACTTAGCAATTATTGACATAAAATGTTTAAGATACTTACTTTAATTTATATTTAATTTTAAGTACAATTTGAGAGTAAAGTAATTAAAATGAGTTAAAAGTATCATACAAGAGAAAATGAGGAGAGCAATCAGTGGCGCGCTTTTGAGGCGTAGGTAATAGGTGGAAGCAAGAAACGCAACAAGACAAGGAGAAGGCAGCGTCCCATTGAAAAGCGAGCAGTAGGGTTTTACTTGGGGGGTGACATTTATTTGTCACATCATTTGGTACAAACTGGTTTTTGGCTTTGGAACCTATACTGATTGATGAGGAAATAATAAATCGGAATTGGTTTAATAGAGAAAACCCTGCCTCAAATACTCACGTATTTTAACTCTGATGCCTTAGGCTTGCTATTCAAAGGCTTAAATAGTCAAAAAGAGCCAACCACTTAAGCATAATTTAAGGAACCACTACCTATTCAATCGCCACTAAATCCTAAGCAGATGCTAACCCAAGAATAACTCAACAAATTAAATAACTAATTTATTAGACACATAACATTCCCTTCCCCTTAAAACAATCCTCTTGTCCTCAAGAGGAATTAAATGGCAGCCTAGTTAGGACTTTCGACCTCCATCTCCACATCATCGTCACTATCTTGCAAGACAGCTCTAATAACAAATAATTTTTTACACTTGTGTCCGGGTCCATATTTATTGTTGCACTTGAAGCATAATCCCATTTTTTCCCGCTCGTTTAGCTCTTCCCAAGTCAACCGCTTGACGTTATGGTTAGTCGGTGCATTTGACACAGAAAAATATTGTGATTGTGATATCGGATGAGTTGGCGTAGAATTCGGTGCTGTAGAACCTTTCTCATGAGAAGAATTTCTTGCTTCGTACAACTTCGCAAGAGAAATTGCGTGGGACAACGTAGCGGGTCGTCCGGCTTGTACTTCTGTCCGAAGGGAGGTAGAAAGGCCACTTACAAAACAACCAACTTGTCTTGCTTGTGATAATTGGCCCACTTTTGTTAATAATTTCTCAAATTCCTTCTAATAATCTTGCACAGATCCACTTTGCTGCAATTTGGTGAGTTCTCCAAAATGATCAAAAAATGGATTAGGACCATACCTAGAGTGAAACCTCTCTTTGAATTCAGTCCAAGTGACATTTGGATTTTCTTGTTTTAAGAGTTGGTACCACAATTGGGCGTCTCCCACCATGTGAAAAGAAACGATTTCGACGCGTTCTTCTTTAGGAGTATTATGGAACTGAAAAAATTGTTCAGCTCGGCAAACCCAACTCGTGGAATCTTCCTGCTCATCAAAACGGGGAAAATTCAGCTTAAGCAATTTAGGAGTATATGAAGTGTTACCTCCTGAACTAGAAGACTTCCATCTTGATTCTGGAATTCGTGCCTCAATTTCAGCCCCTTTTTCGTTAGAGGATTGGGTAGTTAATTGATCCATTCGAGCATTGAGTTGAGAGAAGAGCTCCTCTAAATGTTTAGCAATGCCCTCTTGGCTACCGGCAAGAGATTGGACGGATTGTTCAAGTTGCTCCACTCTCTGATTCATGCCAGAACTCTGATACCACTTTGGTACAAATTGGTTTTTGGCTTTGGAACCTATACTGATTGATGAGGAAATAATAAATAGGAATTGGTTTAATAGAGGAAACCCTGCCTTAAATACTCACGTATTTTATTGATTTAACTCTGATGTCTTAGACTTGCTATTCAAAAGCTTAAATAGTCAAAAAAAAGTCAATCACTTAAGCATAATTTAAGAAACTACTACCTATTCAATCACCAGTAAATCCTAAGCAGATGCTACCCCAAGAATAGCTCAACAAATTAAATAACTAATTTATTGTTAGATACGTAACATCATTATACAGTGAACAGGAATAAACGACTGCACAGTAGGCAGAATCATCACACAAAAGGCGTGACCCAGGAGCTTGCAAAACGACGTGCAACGTTTTTGGAAGCCACAGGAACGACGACGCAGAGGCAAATATAACAACGTAACGCATACGCCTGCGTTTGAGGGCAGCTATTGTGCGTTTTAGTCAAAACGCAGTGGAGAGGGGAGCAAGGTTTAAAAGTGATGTAGACCCTTAATTGTCTAATCAGCTACAGAAACAAGGCATAGAGACAGAAATCAGTAGAGAGGGATTTAAAGAGGAACGACGACGCACAAGTAGCGCAAGAGAGGTTGAAGGATTTAACAGCAAAACGCAGCGTCCCAGGACAAGCAGCATGCACGCAGGAGTAGTCAAGGGGTTTTAAGTGAGAGGGTGCAGTGAGGTTTTAGTTGAAGTGTGACCTTTATTGGTCACATCATCAACAGTAGGGAAGAAACAAGAGTGTGGCGCCAGAGAACAAGCACAGTAGAACATCAAGCCGCATAGGATTTACGCAACAGACGCAAAATAAATCATCTACAACGCAGACGCGAGCGGTATTTTTAGTTAGGAATTGGGATGAAGTTGAAGCAATTTATCATAAAAGATTTACGAAGAGCTAAACGTTTCAACACTGATTTGGAGGTGATCTTGACGCGAACGACCTAAATTAAGTAATTTTATTATCATTTTATTGTTTCTTTCTCTTATTAGAAATTGATTTTGTTATTCTATTTTAATTTATTTGAATTTTGTGTATGAATAATCGGATTTTCGTTATTATTCGGTTATTTTTATATAAACTTATTGGGTATTATGAATTGATGATTTTAATGCGTTCATTGAATTATTAATTTCAAACCTATTGCTAGAGTTTCAATATAATCCGTAATTATTATGTTAAAATTCACGTATAGCGACTAATGATTCGTAATCATTAGAGATAATATGACTTAGGTTAAATGACGCATCGTATGTGATTATTGCCTTGATTAATCGATTTTCTTAATTCGTAATGCTACTATCTAATTAAATCTAAAGATCGTATCCTAGGTGGTTAGGTTTAATTAACAATCGTATCTTGATTAAACAAAACCTAAGGAAAAACTCAGGTTAATTATTAACCCATGATTAATAATTTTTAGGAGAGGTTAAAAAACAACAAATTAATAAAATATGCTTAGTCAGGGTGTAGGTGGAGATTGAACCGAATAATCGGGTCCCTACTGAATTCCCCACATTTATCATTTTTGCATGTTTTTCTTCAATTTGTTTTTATTAATTAGTTTTATTTTATTTTCTTCTTTAAAAATCCAAAACCACCTTTTTCCTGAACACCGATTAATTTTCATTTCATAAACTTTACATACATTCTCTGTGGGATCGACCTAGACTTGCCACTACTATAGTAGTAGTCTAATTATTTTATTTTGACTAACGTAACGACGCGCGGTCACCTATCATCCTTTTCAGCGATGCGCTGAAGATGCTGACCAAACACTACATTAACCCCGTGTATGGTTACTGTTCCCGTGAGTGGGGATAGTTGACAGAACAAAATAATCATGTCCCCCTTAGTTGTTTGGTTGATGTCCCTGTGTTTTTGTCCCCTGTCTCCGGAGGATAGGGATAAAAAAATTTGTCCCTTCGAAAACTGAAGGACAAAAACGCAGTGTCCCTGTCTCCGAAACAAAGATAGACGCGCCCTCCCAAATTACTCCTCTCCTTTGATATTTCATCCTTCTTTCTCTCTCGCACGCCCTCCTTCACATCTTCCAGATTCATTCCTCTCTCGCACGCTAGGCTTTCTCTCTACGCTTCTATATCGAACACTGGACAACTCTCTCGCACGTAAGGAATCTTCTTCCACTGGTAAGTTTTTGTTATTTGCTGGAACAATGTCGCTGCCTCCGAAGGTCTCCATTTCTCTGGTTGCTCAAATTTGGTCCACCTGGTATTGTTCTTTTCTTTTTCTAGTCTGGAGTCGAAAATGGAGGAAGTTTCAGTGAAATGGAGACCTTCGGAGTGTTGGTTGTTTGTATATGTGGATTTGTCATCTGTGGAGACCTTCGGTCATTAGTGGGGTTTGCAGATCTTGAATGGGATCATTTAAGTAGCTCTTTATCTTGTTGGGTCTTCGGTTAATTTTGTTCTTATACCAGAATGCTGAGACGTTTTTTGTTGTTGTAAAATTTGCTGGGTTTTGGATCATTCCCTCATTTCCTTTCCAAACTTTTAACTTTTTTCTTTGTTTTGTGTAGGAATCTTGGGTTGTTGTTGATTGGTGATAGGTTGAGGAGTTTTCTGATTGTATCCAAATGTTGCTTCTGTTTCTTTTCATAGGTATGTATGTTGTTCTGAATTGAATCTGCATTATGTTATCATGTTTCTGATTGTTTATGTTGTGTGAAGTATATATTGAATCTGATTGTTTCTGAATTGGATTATGCCCGGTGATGTGTGAAATATATATGTTTGTGTTGTGTGAAGTATATATTGAATGTGATTGTTTCTGAATTGGATTATGCCTTGTGTTGTGTGAAGTATATATGTTTGTGTTGTGTTTATCGTGTTGTGCCAACCAGTAGGTACTCATATTATCTTTGAAATTCACTTTAAAGATGTTCAAGATACATAAATATATCTATGAATTGCTTTTGTTAGTTATTGCATAATGATTTATGGAAGTAATTAGAGTTTAAAAAATCCATAAATACACACATGGTCAGGAGAAAAATTCACTATGACCTTCATGCCTTATCCACACAGTATTTGTTTGAGGAACTAAACTTATTTCTTAGGTGTTAAAGTATTGCGTACAACTGATGGATTCATACTTTCATGGTCAGAATACATTGAAACCATTTTACATGACTATAAAACATGCATAAAGTTGGTATAAAACCATTGTCTTCTATAATGCCTTACACATTAAAGATGCCTCCCTGCCTATGGATTCTAAAATATATTGTCATTAGGTTATTGGCAAGCTTAAGTTTTTATCTTTTACTCGCTCTAAAAATAGCACCCCTTATCATAGGGTACACACCGGGACGCCCAGAGGTCCTTCCGGTATATATCCTACGATAAGGGCGAGCTACGTTCAATCACTACGTTCACTTCATAAGGCATTATATCATTATTCACTTAAAAATCATCATAAGAAGTCACAATTTTTTTTATACCAATTGTTCCTCATTTCATTTCTCAAAATCGAAAGTCTACATTGAGTCTTTCAACCTTTACTATATGTACATGAACAAAACCTAGTACAAAAGTACTACATGAAAGGGGAAAATATAACAAATCTATCTAAGCCATTCAAAAATCCCAACTGACTGACCTTTGAGTCATGACTTCTCTTACCAACTCACAATCTATGCAGCAGTAGAGCCCCTCAGTAGCTAAAGTCGTCTCTCGGTCCTGAAAGACAACGTTGCAATTTTGGTGAGTTTTGCGAACTCAATGAGGTAACCATCATCGATGGTTCACTTAATTCATGCAGCACATCATTTCACATAACATAATCACATTGTTGCATATTTGATCACATTTCACAATTTCACTTAAGGATATGCAAATTATACATTTCAATCACTCAAACATACATAACCAAACGCATATGTAATGATCGTGGGACTCTTTTCCAATTGTTACGTTGTTGTGATTGAGTGTCTGAACTGTCCCATATCTATTTTGGATACTGGACTCATTAATAACTGTCCCTTATCTAATGAGGATGCAGGCTCATTACACTTGAACCCGATGCTCAAACACTGTGAGCTCGAGGCTCATTTTTATTCGCTGAGCTTGAAACTCGATCATTGGCTACTCTAGTCATAACTTTCATTATCGATTATGCATTCATGAATGGAATGCATATAACACAATCAATCACAAGAAAAGCACATAGGTCTCCACATTCACATTCAAGCCGCACTTCAATATCTCAATCATATTACACAATCATCGGACCTTCTGTCTAGAATCTACAATCAAATATCATTTCATTCAGTATTCAAAACATAATTATAAGCAAATAATAATTGAGAGAAACCGTCTAGGTTACTCACAAATTTCTCCCGGCTAATGCCTCGAAAGATCGGCAACGCTCGAAAGTGAACGTTTGATTACTCCTCTATAACAAATAGCATACACGATATCACAATTTGCACCATTAAGAGTGTTCAATAATGCACATGTATGAAATGAATTATGTACAATGCATGTTCATGATAAATCTCGAGTATCACTCCGTAAAGTCTTCTCAACACTATCCCTATACCAAAACTCATTTAAGAATAACTAACACTTAGGTTTATGCCTCTCTAAAACCCTTGAAATCATAATTCATTACTCACAGGCTCACTTTCAGACTTTCCAAAACACCCTTTCGAGTCTACTATTCATATACAATCAAAAGGTGAAACTGAGGTAATTTGGTTATACTCTCTTCTAGAAAAGTGTTCCCCTAAGTCTTATCTTTCCATTGACACCAAAATCACTCAATTTGGTTCAGTATTATGGAAGATATATCTCAAGCATTTTCAGATTGTTCTTAATAAAAAACAGTTTTCTATATATACAATTTTCATCTAGAAATTGAACACCTTAGAAACTGAATCAAGATTAAGCTTCTCATGAGATTTGTAGCTCTATTTCTCTAGTTTACTCCAAATCAAAAATCACCTCAATTTGGAACCCTACATATCAAAATATTATCAAAATACTGAAGTATATTCATTAGAATAACACTAGTTCATACTCCTTTAAGATCACACTCACTGCATTTGTCCCACTCTTTTCACTCAGTCTTTCCCCATTCATTCCAGATAGCTATGATTCTTTTTGGACATGCAAATCAATGTCTTACAAATCTAATGGTTCAAGAATCAAATCATTTGGATGTCTAGAGAAGAAGTTATGGCCAAAAGAATCCAACATGTTCATGTCCTTATTCATATTGTACATTCCTTGGTGCAATTGCCATAACTCTCACTACAGGTGTCGGAATGACTTAATTTTTAGACTATTGGAAAGACAACTTTGATATCTACAACTCTTATTAAGACGTCGAAGGCTAATTCTATCGTCTGAGTTCTTTATCGTCTCACTTTTCTTTCGTCTTAGTTATATCTTCTCATTTCCATTGTCTCATTTCTATCTTCTCATTTTCTTCCATTTCATTTCCTTCCATCTCATTTCTATCATCTTATTTTCTTCCGTCTCATTTCTTTCGTCTCATTTCTATCATCTCATTTTCTTCCGTCTCATTTTCTTCCATCTCATTTTCTTCCATCTCATTTTCTTTCGTCTCATTTCTTCCGTCTCATTTTCTTCCGTCTCATTTTCTTCCGTCTCATTTCTATTGTCACATTTTCTTCCGTCTTATTTTCTTCCATCCCATTTCTATCGTCTCATTTTCTTCCGTCTCATTTCTTCTATCTCATTTTTTTCCGTCTCATTTTCTTCCGTTTCATTTTTTTCCGTCTCATTTCTTCTGTCTCATTTTTTTCGACTCATTTTCTTTCGTCTCATTTCTTCCGACTCATTTTCTTCCGTCTCATTTCTTCCGCAGAATGTATCCAATTTTAAGGATCATAACTTTTGACTCCAATGTCCAAAAATTTCATACCATATACCGTTAGAAATATAAAAGAAAGATATACAACTTTCTAGAAGGCATCTTGGCTAAAATCTCTTTATATCAATCCCAAATTTGCCCTTAAAATTTGAAGACGATTTTTTCATACACACACCAACGTACTAGACCAACTTCATAACTTCATGAAATTTGGAGAATTTTAGAGACAGAACTGAAATTCAATATCTTCATACAAAATGTAGCCATATGTCTCTAGTTTAATTCAAATCAAGAATTATCTCGTTTAGACAACTAGAGAAAACGTTATGGCTAAAAGAATGAAGTGTATTCAGTAAATATTTTCCAGATTTTCAAACTTTCAATATTTTACATCACCAAAACACGCACAAAATTTTCAAAGACTAATTTAACACTATAACTGAATTTATTTCTTCCCAACCACCCAGTATTTATAAACAAACACATAAATGCCATTTTCATGCAGATGACAGTAATTTATCAAATTTATTTCACAAATCCCCAACTCTAAGGAATTTCTTCACTACTTACCTGTTGAAACTCCAAAATCTTCAAGCCCTAATCTCCACACGTTTTACGTATTTCACTGAGTACAATGACCAACTTCTCATTTTTCTTAGGGTAGAGGACACAAATGGAAAAGTAGGTTTGGTGAAGGAAAGGAAAAACACAGAAGTCTTTTAGAAAGTATTTGATGGAAAACTCTGTGTTTCAAAAGAAAGTTTGAAAAGGATGATAATAAAGAAGGGACTTGGACAAGACTTAACTTGTCAACTCTTAAAGAATAGTAACCTACTTCTAGCAAGAGTACAAAAGCCTAAGTGACACTTGTCCCTTTCCCTATACCTAAGTTCTAACTTAGTTTCTTTTGAAACTGACTTCCTTAACTATCATCTTTACAATCCAACTATCTCCAAAGCTCCTTTTAATTTCTTTTCCTATTTTCTACAATTCTCAAAATTTATTCCTATTTTTCCAAAATTCACAAATGCCTTACTTCCACTAACCACTAATATTTCCCATATCAAACATTCATAATTCTAAAAAATTCACAAATCAATCTAATTATACCCAGAATTATTCATGAATACATGTACAATTATTTTCATGTGCAGATAAACTCACTAGTCATATATATGTATGGCATACTATGCATGAGCATAAAGAATCATTTTTAGGCCTCTCAAAGATCACTCACATTTACTATTCTAACCCTCCCACAAGTAATGAGATGTTACAACTCTCCCCTTCTTAAAGAAATTTCGTCCTCGAAATTCTTACCTATTTGCTCGAATAGGTAGGGATATTATCTCCTCATATGCTCCTCTGTCTCCCATGTTGCTTCTTCAGTTGAGTGATTCCTTCAAAGGACTTTTACCAATGGAATAACCCTGTTTTTCAACTTCTTAATTCGTGATCCCACAATCTTGA
This sequence comes from Erythroxylum novogranatense, assembly GCA_029891385.1. Taxonomy (NCBI): domain Eukaryota; kingdom Viridiplantae; phylum Streptophyta; class Magnoliopsida; order Malpighiales; family Erythroxylaceae; genus Erythroxylum; species Erythroxylum novogranatense. Next base: position 4,734,405 of record CM057225.1, on the reverse strand, counting down.
TCGGCTCCTCAACATAGCTTAAGTTACTAGCGACCTCAATCTCCTGAGCCGGTATCACATGTGTCGGATCGATTGGTATCTTCGGAGCATACTTACATGAAACACATTATGCAATTGAGACGTCTCACTCAGTAAAACTAACTTATAGGCCAAAGGTCCAATCTTCTCAATCATCTCATAAGGACCAATGTACCTAGGACTCAACTTGCCCTTTTTACTGAATCTCAAAAATCCCTTTCAGGGTGACACTCTTAAGAATACTTTATCTCCCACACTGTACTCTATATCACGTCGATGTTGGTCCACATAATTCTTCTGCCTATCCTGAGCTGCTTTAATTCGGCTTCAGATCAACTTTACCTTGTCCACTGTATCCTGTATTAACTCTGGATCTTCAATCATTTTCAAGCCTTCTTTATCCTAATACAATGGCGATCGACACTCTCTACCATACAGTGCCTCATACGGTGCCATTCCGATACTACTATGGTAATGGTTGTTGTAGGCAAACTCTATCAATGCCATATATTGACCCCAAGCTCCTCTAAACTCCAATACACAAGCTCTAAGCATATCCTCTGTTTGAGGATGAAATGTTGTACTGAAGTTCAACTTAGTACCCATAGCAGACTGTAAACTCCTCCGAAACCTCGAAGTAAATCTGGGATCCCTGTCCGATACTATAGACACTGGAATCCCATGTAGTCTCACCACCTCATTCACATACTTCTAGGCCAACTGATCAAGTGAGTTATTCTCTCACTGGAAAAAAATGGGCCGACTTATTCAATCGGTCCACTATGACCCATATACCATCGTGCTGCTTCGGAGTCTTAGACAATCTCATAATAAAATCCATAATGATCCATTCCCATTTCTACTCCGGAATTAGCAACGAATGTAACTTCCCTACTGGAGCTTGGTGTTTAGCCTTAACTTGCTGGCAAGTCATACATCTAAATACATACTCTACCACTTGCTTCTTCATTCCTGGCCACCAAAAATGCTGCTTCAATGTGTTATACATCTTGGCAGTACCAGGATGCATAGCATAGGCAGCCATATGAGCTTTCTCAAGAATCTCCTTCCTCAGATCATCTACATTAGGAACACACAGCCTATGTCTCAACCATAAAGTTTCATCTCTCAACTTAAACTCAGAATCCAGATTTGCCTTCACTTTCTCTATAAGCTTTACCATATCAGAATCTTTGTTCTGTACTCTTCTAATTCTATCATGTAGCATTGGACTTAACTTCAAAGTAGCAATTAGTGCCTCACCTTGCTCCAAATTCAACTCTATATTCAGAGCTCTCAAATGAATCAGATTAGGTAACCTCGATAACTGAATCTGAGCTGTACTGCTATAAGACTTCTTGCTCAAAGCATCTGCCACCACATTAGCTTTCCCCGAGTGGTGCTCAATAGTGCAATCATAATCTTTCAGTAGCTCAATCCATCTCCTTTGCCTCAAGTTTAACTCCCTCTGACTCAATAGATACCTCAGACTCTTGTGATTAGTGTATATCTGAAAAGTCTCTCTATATAAATAATGTTTCTAAATCTTTAGAGAAAAAAATACTGCAGCTAGCTCTAAATCATGTATTGGATAATTGATCTCGTGAGACCTTAATTGTCTCGATGCATAGGCAATCACCTTGCCATACTGCATCAGTACAGATCCCAATCCTTGATGCGATGCATCACTGTACACCACATATCCTCTGGTTCTCGATGGAATAGTCAACACCGGTGTAGTAGTCAATCGATGTTTCAGCTCCCCGAAGCTCTTCTGACACTCCTCATTCCATTTAAACACTACATTCTTCCTCAAAAGTTTTGTTAGAAGGGCCGAGATCAAAGAAAATCCCTCGATAAATCTCTGGTAATATCCGACAAATCCTAGGAAGCTTTGAATCTATGACACATTTGTCGGAGCTTCCTAATTCATCATTGCCTCTACCTTCTTCGGATCTACCTGTATGCCATCTCCAGTCACTATATGCCCCAGAAATACAACTTCATCCAGCCAAAATTCACACTTATTGAATTTGGCATACAGTTGCTTCTCCCTCATAATTTGTAAGATGACTCTCAGATGCTCAGCCTGCTCTTTTATGCTCTTCGAATACACCAAGATATCATCAATGAACACTATCACAAATCGATCTAGGTAGGGCTGAAATACCTTATTCATCAAGGCCATAAAAGCTATCGGGGCATTAATCAGCCCAAATGGCATCACTAGGAACTCATAGTGCCCATACCTGCTCCTGAATGCACTCTTAGGTATATCGGCCTTTGCTATCTTCAATTAATAATACCCTGATCTTAGATCCAGCTTAGTAAATACCTTAGCTCCCTGTAACTGATCAAGCAAATCATCAATCCTAGACAACGGATACTTGTTCTTCACTGTCACCCAATTCAGTTGCTTATAATCGATGCACAACCTCAAAATCCCATCCTTCTTCTTCACAAATAACATTGGAGCTCCCAAGGTGAAACACTGGGCCTTATGAAGCCCTTCTCCAATAACTCCTGCAACTGAGCCTTCAGGTCCTTCAGTTCCACGGGTGCCATCCTCTATGGAGGAATGGATATAGGAGCAACACCTGGAGCCAGATCAATTGTGAACTTTGTTTCATGATCTGGTGGTAAACCAGGTAACTCTTCGGGAATCACATCTAGGAATTTCCTAACCACTGGAATGTTCTGTATGCTCTGCTCAACCCTAGTGTCAATGATGTGGGCCAAATAAGCCTCACATCCTCCCTGCATCAACCTCAAAGCACTCATGAATGATATTATCTTAACCGACACTGCTTGACTAGCTCCTCTAAATACTGCCCTCGGCTGACCAGGAGATTCCAGTACTACCTCCTTGGTGTAGCAGTATAGCCCTATGGGAAGTAAGTCAATCCATGCCTAGGATCACATCTATCTCCCTCAATTGTAATATAATAAGGTCTGCCTCCAAAATTGCTTGATCGATCTAATCAAGCATCCTTTACAAACCTCTCCTAGAATTGTAGTACTGCCTATTGGCGTACTCACCTCCAATCTATACTGTAATAACTCCTTATCACAATGCAACCTATATGCCAAATGCGATGCGATAAAGGAATGTGTGGATCCTGAATCTAGCAGTGCAAAAGCCTCAAAGTCATAAATAAGAAGCGCATTTGCTACCATATCTGGTGAGTATTGGGCCTCCTGCCTAGTCATGACATAGACCCTGGCTAGGGATTGTGGTCGGTTGCCCTGTCCCTCAGTCCTCATGGAAGAACTCCCAGCTCTCTCTCTAACTCTACCTCTACCTCTCTGTCCAGATCCACCACCTCTGCTCTGTTGGACTGCGGTATTACTCCCAGATCGCCCACTGACAGCAGACTGAGCCCCCAAGGTAGCAAGACAGTTCCTAATCTGGTGGCCCATAGAGCCACATTTAAGGCAAGCTCCAGTCAATCTCCAACACTCACCACTATGCCTCTTCTAACAGTGCTCACAAACTGGAATCTGATTCAGAGCCGTACCTCTTCCACTACCTGTCTGTGAAAACCTACCCCTCTGCCCAATTCCTGACTGCCTGGATCCACTTGATGATCTGAATGCTCGATTCTGGCGCTTACTATAGCCCCTGCCAGGTTGACTGACTCTCACTAGACCTCTTTCCTCTAGACCTCTGCCTAGTCTCTGCTTGTTTCTCCTTCATCAGCTATTTAATTCTGATTGAGGCAGCTCTCAACTCAGTGAAAGTTCCCATATTTGACCTCGCCAACCTTGTTCTGATCTACATATTAAGCCCATTTTCAATCCTCCTACATTTGTCTTCTTCTGTAGGAATCAGAACAATAGCATATCCCATCAACTCATTAAATCTGACCTCATACTCAACCACTGACATCCTACCTTGCTTCAATTCCAAAAACTCCTACATCTTCATGTCCATGTAGATCTTGGGCATCTAGTTGTCTTTGAAGACCCTTAGAAAGTCTTTCCACTTCAACTGACAAGGCCTGGTGGTATTGCCTGGGACAGTCTTCTACCACTGGTAAGATGGGCTCTGAAGTAATGATACTGCATAATCAAACCTCTCATCAGGCTCGCAGTCTATCTGATCGAAGACTCTCTCTATCCTCTCTAACCATTCCTCGGCCTCGACCGGATCTGTGTTACCATAGAAGTCTACAGTTCCCTGCTTCCGCCACCTATCATACCTCCTCTCCCTTCTCTCGGGACCTCTAGTTGGCAACCCCTCAGATTGAGGTATCGAGAACACTCTACTGGCTCCTACAGATCCTTAGTCAGCTGGTTGATCATTCTGATCACCTAGAGCGGATGACCTATAACAAATAATAACTTCAATCATTATCTGCATTTTTTAAAACATTTCATGCTTATCATTCCTATATGTCCCAATAGATGCCTAACCATGCTCTGATACTACCTAAATGTAGTACCCCCTTATCATAGGGTACACACCGGGACGCCCAAAGGTCCTTCCGGTACATATCCTACGATAAGGACGAGCTACGTTCAATCACTACGTTCACTTCATAAGGCATCATATCATTATTCACTTAAAAAGCATCATAAGAAGTCACAATATTTTTTTTGACCAATTGTTCCTCATTTCATTTCTCAAAATCGAAAGTCTACATTGAGTCTTTCAACCTTTACTACATGTACATGAACAAAATCTAGTACAAAAGTACTACATGAAAGAGGAAAATATAACAAATCTATCTAAGCCATTCAAAAATCCCAACTCACTGACCTTTGAGCCATGACTTCTCTTGCCAACTCACAATCTACGCAACAGTAGAGCCCCTCAGTAGCTAAAGTCGTCTCTCGGTCATAAAAAGACAACGTTACAATTTTGGTGAGTTTTGCGAACTCAATTAGGTAACCATCATCGATGGTTCACTCAATTCATGCAGCACATCATTTCACATAACATATAATCACATTGTTGCTTATTTGATCACATTTCACAATTTCACTTAAGCATAGGCAAATTATACATTTCAATCACTCAAACATACTTAACCAAACGCATATGCAATGATCGTGGGACTCTTTTCCAATTTTTACGTTGTTGCGACTGAGTGCTTGAATTATCCCGAATCCATTTTGGATACCAAGCTCATTAATAAATGTCCCTTATCCGATGAAGATACAGGGTTCATTACACATTGAGCCTAAGGCTCTGAAACACTTGTGAGCTCGAGGCTCATTTTTATTCGTTGAGCTTGAAGCTCTGATCATTGGCTACTCTAGCCACAACTTCCATTATCTGATTATGCATTCATGAATGGAGTGTATGTAACACAATCAATCGCAGTAAAAAGCACATAGGTCTCCACATTCACATTCAAGCCGCACTTCAATATCTCAATTACATTACACAATCATCGGACCTTCTGTCCGGAATTCACAATCAAATCTCATTCATTTAGTATTCAAAACATAATCATAAGCAAATAATAATTGAGAGAAATCGTCTAGGTTACTCACAAATTGCTCCTGAAGCTAATGCCTAGAAGATCCGACAACGCCTGGAAGTGGACGCTCCAGTTGCTCCTCTATAACAAATAGCATACATGATATCACAATTTGCACCATTAAGAGTGTTCAATAATGCACATGTATGAAATGAATTATGTACAATGCATGTTCATGATAAATCTCAGGTATCACTCTATAAAGTCTTCTCAACACTATCCTTATACCAAAACTCATTTAAGAATAACTAACACTTAGGTTTATGCCTCTCAAGAACCACTGAAATCACAATTCATTACTCACTGGCTCACTTTCAAACTTTCCAAAATACCCTTTCAGGTTTACTATTCACATACAATAAGAAGGTAAAACTGAGGTAATTTGGTTATACTCTCTTCTAGAAAAGTGTTCCCTTAAGTCTTATCTTTCTATTGACACCAAAATCACTCAATTTGGTTCAGTATTATGGAAGATATATCTCAAGCATTTTCATATTGTTCGTAATAAAAAAACAGTTTTCTATATACAATTTCCATCTAGAAATTGAACACCTTAAAAACTGAATCAAGATTAAGCTTCTCATGAGATTTGTAGCCCTATTTCTCTAGTTATTCCAAATCAAAAATCACCTCAATTTGGAATCTTACAGATAAAAATATCATCAAATACTGAAGTATATTCATTAGAATAACACGAGTTCATACTCCTTTAAGACCACACTCACTGCATCTATCCCACTCTTTTCACTCAATCTTTCCCCATTCATTCCATATAGCTATGATTCTTGGTGGACATTCAAATCAATGTCTTACAAATCTAATGGTTCAAGAATCAAATCATTTGGATGTCTAGAGAAGAAGTTATGGCCAAAAGAATCCAACATGTTCATGTCTTTATGCATATTATACATTCCTTGGCGCAATTGCCATAACTCTTACTACAGGTGTCAGAATGACTTCGTTTTTTGAGTATTGGAAAGAGGACTTCGAGATCTACAATGCTTATGAAGATCTTGAAGGCTAATTCTATCGTTTGACATTTTTATCATCTCACTTTTCTTTCATCTTAGTTTTATCATCTCATTTCCATCGTCTCATTTCTATCGTCTCATTTTCTTCAGTCTCATTTTCTTCAGTCTCATTTTCTTCCGTCTCATTTCTATCGTCTTATTTTATTATTTCTCATTTTCTTCCGTCTCATTTCTATTGTCTCATTTTCTTTCATCTCATTTCTATCGTGTCATTTTCTTCCGTCTCATTTCTTCCGTCTCATTTTCTTCTGTCTCATTTTCTTCCCTCTCATTTCTTCAATCTCATTTCTATCGTCTCATTTTCTTCCGTCTTATTTTCTTCCATCTTATTTTCTTCCTTCCCATTTCTATCGTCTCATTTTCTTCCGTCTCATTTTCTTCCATTTCATTTCTTCCGTCTCATTTTTTTCTGTCTCATTTTCTTCCATCTCATTTTCTTTCGTCTCATTTTCTTTCATCTCATTTCTTTCATCTCATTTCTTCCGTCTCATTTTCTTCGGTCTCATTTCTTCCGCCTCATTTTCTTCAGTCTCATTTCTTCCGCAGAACGTCTCCAATTATAAGGATCATAACTTTTGACTTTGATGTCCAAAATTTTCATACCATATATAGTTGAAAAGATAAAAGAAAGATCTACAACTTTCGAGAGGCATCTTGACTAAAATCTCTTTATATCAATCCAAATTTGCCCTTAAAATCTGATGACAAATTTTCTATACACACATCAACGTACTAGACCAACTTCATAACTTCATAAAATTTTGAGACTTTTAAAGACAAAACTGAAATTCGATGTCTTCATATAAAATATAACCATATGTCTCTAGTTTGATTCAAATTAATAATCATCTCATTTAGACAACTAGAGAAAACGTTATTGCTAAAAGACTGAAGTGTATGTAGTGAACATTTTCTAGATTTTCAAACTTTCAATATTTTACATCACCAAAACACCCAAAAAAATTTCAAAAACTAATTTAACACTATAACTGAATTTATTTCTTCCCAACCACCCAGTATTTATGAACAAATACATAAATGCCATTTTCATGCAGATGACAGTAATTTATCAACTTTATTTCACAAATCCCCAACTCTAAGGGATTTCTTCACCACTTACTTATTGAAACTCCAAAATCTTCAAGCCCTAATCTCCACACGTTTTAAGTACTTCACTACGTACAATAACCATCTTCTTGTTTTTCTCAAGGTAGAGGACACAAATAGAAAAGTAGGTTTGGTGAAAGAAAGGAAAAACATAGAAGTCTTTTAGAAAGTATTTGATGGAAAACTCTGTGTTTCAAAAGGAAGTTTGAAAAAGATGATAATAAAGAAGGGACTTAGACAAGACTTAACCTGTCAACTCTCAAAGAATAGTAACCTACTTCTAGGAAGAGTACAAAAGCCTAAGTGACACTTATCCCTTTCTCCATACCTAAGTTCTTGTTGGATCGCATATGGTCCGAATATTCACAATACGCTGCGGAAGAGACCATACAAAATTATCAAGTATAATCAAAAACACGAGGATTAATGAAAATACCTTATTTTCGTGGATGGATTGCTTCTTTCGGATTCCAAGACGCAAATCGCTAATGTCCTCTACCGGTATCCACACGAGCATGCACGATCCGTCTGCGATCGTAGTGTCTTAAGACGTCCTGAAAACTTTTAACGCATTGCGATCTTTCTCTTGGCGCTAGGGTTTCGACGGTTGTGTCGTTCACTTAATGAGACCTAAGCTTCTCTATTTATAGAGAAACCCTAATCTCATTCAGCCCTATTAAGTTTCGCCCATTATATCATATATATAATAAAAGCCCGACAACTTAATTAAATATAGCCCAATAAATATATCTAAATATATTTATTTAACACCTAATAAATTAGGCCAAGAGAATAAGCCCATATCACATCACTCTTTGTATGCGACACAGAGGCTCATTTGATGTTGGCAATGGGCTTGATTACACTTCAAGGCCCATAAGTCATAAGCGGCCTCTAGCAAGACATTATGACTACCCAAATCAAATGAGGATCGATAATCCGATTTAACTCAGAATCATGATTATAAGCTCGGTCCTTTTGTAACACGATATCAAGATTAATCACAAGGCATGGTACATGTCAACCTTTGATTAATCATAGTTTCTTGATCCATGTCGTTGGTGATTATAACAAATGACATTGATGACTCTTCATCAATTCATTTGAAAGCACGACCATGCATTTCTTGATCACACTTGTCAAGAGGGCCAAATGATATCTCTCTCAACTTAAGAGAGGTACAAATCGCGTCTCGTCATTCACGTATCCTCCGCATGATTCATTTAGTGTCCAACATAAGACTATTTGTTATTCGGTTAAAATAACTTAGTCTAATATCAAAACACTAAATTCCTCATGTAGGAACCATGATGACTTCAGTCGAAGGACTAAAGTCAAACCATATTGAGAATCACTAATGACATGAAACCATGTAGTATTCTCTTTGAATTCGATCCAATATATGTTCTCTAACATATATCTATGTTTCGATTTGATATCTCATATCCATGATCAAGAAAACGTGATCATCAATCGAACACATACTAGCCTTAATTCATTATTGTTCCACCAATAATGATCGACTAGAGACGATCTAGAATAGTATTATAACAACATGATTTTACTATCAAGTCACATACTTGATGACATAAGTTTAATACCATTCATGGAATGTAACTCACATTACATAAATGAAATACATGCATATATAAAATGAATACCTCATAATATATTATTAACAAATCATAATGTTAATACATGAATCACAAATGTTTATTGGCTGAGGGCACTACTACTAGATTCTAACTTAGTTTCTTTTGGCCGACTCCTTTAACTATCATCTTTACAATCTAACTATCTCCAAAGCTCCTTTTAATTTCTTTTCCTATTTTCTACAATTCCCAAATTTTATTCCTATTTTTCCCAAAATTCACAAATACCTTACTTCCACTAACCACTAATATTTACCATATCAAATATTCATAATTCTCAAAATTCACAAATCAATCTAATTATACCTAGAATTATTCATGAATGCATGTACAATTATTTTCATGTGCAGATAAATTCACTAGTCATATATATATGTATGACATACTATGCATGAGCATAAAGAAGCACTTTTAGGCCTCTCAAAAATCACTCACATTTACTATTCTAACCCTCCCACAAGTAATGGGATGTTACAATAAACCATCAGGTTTGGAGGATTATACGTATAAATTACTAGCTTATCCCAAACTATTGCATTTTGAGTGCTTGTGAGGTTAGGCAATACAAGATAGATCCATAAATACCTAATTGTGGTTGAGCCAATTTTCCAAAAGCAAGTTGCATGGCTTTCGGCTTTGGGACCTTATCTTGACAACCACTGGTTTTTTAAATATTTTATGTATAGCGAGCTTCATTAAAGATTTAAAAAGACTCTTTCTTATAAGCAAGGCCTTAATATATGAAGAAAAATTCCAACCTTATATAATGTGAGAAGGAAAATCGAACATGACCTTGTCTCTTTGATTCCATCCTCTCGCCATGCACTTCACCTCTTTCCAATTCCACATTTACTTATATTCATTAATATTGGTTTTTGTTAAAATGTATAACCAATTATTAATAACCAATGATTTCTTGATGTATAAATATACCTGAACCATGAAAGAACAAGCATACCTACTGACACCAAATTGAGTAGGATGAAAATATAAGAGCAATTTCTAAATAAAACTTTAATACATACCATTTCATCTGTAAGGATTCCATTTATCCCATTCTCGTAAAGCCTTATAAGCCAATTCAAACCAAGAAGTTGATAATCGTTCATCTTACCTCGAATGCCTCTGATAGAAGCGAATAATATTTCATCGTCTGAGACCTTAACAGAACATAAACAATGATAAAATACAAGTTACGATTTCTTTGAAGTCTAAAAGAAATTAAAACAAGAATCTACTTAGTTTAATTGATTACAACAGATTGATTCAAGGCAATGCAACTCATGTTGCAGTATATGCAAGCTGCCTTAAAGGCAAATAAAGAATGAGGAGAGTCATTTCCGCAACAACATTTGCCTCGACATGCCGAACATTAGGACCGATGGGAGATATCTATAGCTAAAATTTTACAAAGTTATCCCCAACAAGAAGAAAGACATCGACAAAACATTGCAGATAGTAAAAACAAAAGAATTACATGAGGGTTGAGTCGGATGAGAGTGTTTCCTGTCCCAGTTAAAGTATTTTCTTCCTCCTTCAGGTATTCTTCATCCTCTTCTTCTTCGATTAATGTTGATGCATGCCGACCCCTATATTGGCAAAAGATTCATGTTAAAGTCCATATAAATGGATTTCGTGAAACTAAGGCATATTTCACTTAATTAGACTAAATATATAGCCATCATCTAGTATCCAAATTCCAAGCCAACCATTAACCAAACATAAAAATTAATAATTCAATCCTATTCATTTGTCTTCCTTAGACCTTAACAGGAACATAAACAATGATAAAATACAAGTTCTGATTTCTTTGAAGTGTAAAAGAAATTAAAACAAGAATCTACTTAGTTTAATTGATTACAACAGATTGATTCAAGGCAATGCAACTCATGTTGCAGTATATGCAAGCTGCCTTAAAGGCAAATAAAGAATGAGGAGAGTCATTTCTGCAACAACATTTGCCTCAACATGCCAGAACATTAGGACCAGTAGGAGATATCTATAGCTAAAATTTTTACAAAGTTATCCCCAACAAGAAGAAAGACATCGACAAAAACATTGCAGATAGTAAAAACAAAAGAATTACATGAGGGTTGAGTCAGCAGCCGAGTGTTTCCTGTCCCAGTTAAAGTATTTTCTTCCTCCTTCAGGTATTCTTCATCCTCTTCTTCTTCAATTAATGTTGATGCATGCCGACCCCTACATTGGCAAAAGATTCATGTTAAAGTCCATATAAATGGATTTCGTGAAACTAAGGCATATTTCACTTAATTAGACTAAATATATAGCCATCATCCAGTATCCAAATTCCAAGCCAACCACTAACCAAACATAAAAATTAATAATTCAATCCTATTCATTTGTCTTCCTTAGGCCAAACTTGTGAACTCAACTAATGCACACTATATTGTTCACTTTAGTATATTTCCTTCTAATATTAGCTAACAATTATATGAAACAATATATATGATCATAATGAGACACTTATTTCCAAATAGTTATTGAAGACCTTACAATAATTTAACCAAAACATTAAAATGTGCAACAATGTTTACAGGTTGTGCAAATAAAAAAATAAGACAATCAGAAAGATATCAGGATTTTTTTCACTGAATCCTTAGGACTTAAATAACTCAGTAACACTAGCTTGAAGTAGAAATACTGAAAGGTAAAAATTTAACACATTCAATATGATAGGAAAAAATATTAGAAGCCCACTTCAGAATCTTGATCTACCTATTTAGTTTGATTGTACAAAACATAAAAGATGTGAAACTGCTTTTCTGATTTATACAATCCCTTTTTGACACAATTTCATCGAACTGCAAATATCAAACACAAAGTATATGCAAGAGTTCATGATTTAAAGAACATCCCACAACCATACACAAAATTATCACTTTTCAGTTGAACTTCCTACAATTACTCCAACTAAGGTCAGAATATATGGCATTGAAATTGACATAAAGAACTTGGCTGGTAGAATGAAGTGAAAAACAATGCCAAGTTTTGAATAAATGGTGATAAAGTTGAGAATAAGCCTCCGCAAGTTTGTGCTTAGTGGAAGAATGGCCAGGGAGGAAATATTATGCATCCAATATAGGTTGCATTAAATGGGGATGACATAATACAGGATAGTACAACCATATTCTAGTTTTGCATCCGGATGACCCACCTGATGTAATTGAACAATGAAAACAAAATACATCTTCACATACGCACATTGTGAAGTCTCCAAAATTAAGTGTTGCAACTTTGTAAACACCAAATCAACATTAAAATGTATTACAATATATTTGCTTTGCTTCACATATGAAAATGTCTACCAATGCTTCTTTTGCTCATCAAGGCTTACCCTAATTCAAAAAACCAAGTATGATTTCTACTCATGGGTAATGTCTTAAATTTGGTTTCCTTCAACTGTTGTGCTTCGAATATATTTGGAATTAAGCAAATATTGAGTTGTTGTATTTTCTTGTATTGTTGGTTGTGGCTTGTTTATGATCAATATGTGGCTTTGAATCTTTGCAGACAATATTTATTTTAAAAAATGGATAATAGGAAACGTGATGCTATCTTTAAGGCTCTGGTATTTTTTGAGCTTTGGAATGGGCAATTGAACTTAATGAGAATGGTGATGTTGCTATGCTTGTATGTATACACAAAAAAAATGCAGGAGGAGTGAAAATGCAAGAGGTAGTAGGGTGTTAACAGTAGCAAGTAGGCAAGCTAATATAAATAGGATTTTGAATGAGAGTGATCAGAATAGCCAATGGGATTTAAGGATGGACTTAAATGCATTTAACATATTATGTGAAATGTTTCAAGTCCACGGTGGCTTGGAGAATACTGGTCATGTGCCAATTGAAGAAAAAGTATTAATCTTCTTAAGAATATTAGCACAAAATGAATCTAATAGAGTTTTACAAGTTAGGTTTATGAGGTCTAAAGAAACCATTAGTAGTGTGCTAAAGGTTGTACTAAATCTCCAACATTTTTTGTATGTCAAGCCCATACCAACACCAGAGGATTGCACAGAAAGTAGATGGAAATGGTTTAAGGTTAGTATATTTCATTAGCTATAATAACATGCTATATTGACTTTATTAAATAACTAAACTGTAACTTTTTTTGTTGGAATTTTTATTCAAAGGGTTGCCTTGGTGCTCTAGATGGAACCTATATAGATATAACCATTCCCCATTCAGACAAACTCAGATATAGAGGTAGGAAAGGGAGAATATGCACTAATGTGTTGGGGGTGTGTGGTACGAACTTAAACTTTGTTTATGTTCTTGCTGGATGGGAGGGTTTAGCATCTGATTCAAGGGTTTTGCATGATGCTGTGTAGCAGTCCCCTCCCGCGAGACCCGAACCTGACATCTACGGTGATATCCGAGTCCGTGACCCTCGAGGGTGGTATGCTAGAGCAGTCAATGCAGTTTAAAAACTCAGAAAGCCATTTTTCTTTTTGAAACCAAATCGAGTGCGCAGTAAATCAGTAAACAATTTGGGCCCGCGATATGGAAACATTTTCAATCAAAACACTATTTCAATAATCAATTCACAATACAATATTAATCAGTTGGGTCCCTCTATAATAACAGTACAATTATGCGGAAATACAAATTTACACATAAATCAGAATGATTCAAATGCAGACGTGAGACTGATCCCGACCTGAACTCTGACTTGCTTGCTGTAATCATACTCCCATTTGTCTAACGGGGTACTCGCCAAGTCCTGAAAAATAATTGCAATG